>JAGPOW010003395.1:39056812-39081360 GCA_030014935.1 Caiman crocodilus | reverse complement strand
GATGAGATCCCTGCCCTGAGGGATTCACCAGCAGCCTCTCAGGCTGGCACAGGGAGAGGTTTCTGGAGAGGGGCACCCATGGTGGCATTTCTGCTACAGTATGCACACTAAACTTCAGTTCTGTTACAGCATTAAACCAGTTTGCGATGCCAGGCCCTGGAGACAGAGCAGGGTAGGTAGGGCAGCATGTGTGGCAGGGGAAGATTTATGCTGCCTGCACAACAGGGCAGGGGTTGGTTTGCCTATGCTGCGTGCATGGCCAGGAGAGAGCCTGTGGTGCTTGTGCAGTGGAGGGGAGGGGAGCTGTGGTGGGGAGAGAGCCCACACAATTGGGGGCCAGGGTTGCAATGCCAGGGGCCCCTGCACAGGTCTGTGGTCTGGGGGCTTATGGTTTGTGGGATGTGCAGAAGCTGAACCCCATTGTCCAGAAGCTGAACAGACTCACTCTGGAAAAACAAGCTTGAAACTGGATAAAAGGAAGTGCCCTCATAGTAGGAAATGTTCTGTTTGCTGTGTTGTGCGAGGTGCTTGTGGAGCAGGATACAAATCTCAGTTTCTACCCAGTTAGCAGGGACTTGGTAGCATGCAGCAGCTGAATTACCTAAGATGCAACTTGCACTGTCTGCGCTATGGCCCAAGGCTGTGAAGTTTTAACAGGACTTTCCCTGCAGTTACTGCTCCTAGTTGCTCTGGCACCAGTGCAGGAGCTGAAAACGGGGCAACTCAGTGCTGCTTTTAGTGAGTCCCAGGCAGTGCAGAGAAGCTGTGACGGACTCAAATGCAGAGGCTTCAAACCAATGGACACAGGTCAGCAGTGTGGGAGGGATGGATTTAGATACAGGAGAAGCGAGAGAGTTAAGATCAGAGTAGCCCTTATGCTAAGGAGCGCTGACTTCTCTGAGAACCGACCGAATCGGGGTCAATAACCTACAGCCCATGGGCTGGATCCAGCCCACAAAGATTTTTATCTCCACTCCTGGCCGCCAGCCCGTCTGACTGTATTGCCGCGGAAGGACACAGAAGGTGGCCGAGCTCTGGGTCCAGCTTCTCAGGACCAACAGATGATTCTTAAAAAATTACAAGAGTCTGAGAAGTGGAGTAGGACTGTGGTAGTATCCTGCTCCTCCCCCTTCCCCCCAAACTCCTTTCTGCCTGTCTGCACTGGCTGCTTGGCCCCATCACGGCCCCTCTCCCAACTATTTCCTCCCCCACCATGTCTTCCGTATTTCATTTTCTCTTGCCTTATACCCAGCTTTCTGCATGTCTTCACAGCTACAGCTCACAAAAGCTTGTGCTCTCTATGTTGGTTAGACTATAAGGTGCAAAACTCCCCTGCCTTCTTCCTGGGTATATAGCTTTGGCCAGTAGCAGCTGAGCCCCTCAGTCCTCGGCTGCTTTGAGCAGGAGGCAGAGCAGGATGATGGCTTCCCAGAGGTAATAAGGAGCACACCTAAACTGCTCCCTGCAACCAGGAATGCTGCAAGTACTCATGGTCTCAGACAACTGGGTCCTCCTATTCTGACTCAAAATGCTCCTAGAGAGAGATGGTACCTCTACTGCAGCCCTAGGTGTTAGGGCTGTGTGAAACAGCATTGTTCTGTTTCGACCTCTGTTTCAATGGGACAGCGTTTCATTTCGAGTTTCAAAGCCCTTCGTTTCGTCGGTTTCGCTGTTTCAAGCTCAAAATGACTCAAAACAGCATTGGAACAAAACAGCCGGAGAAATTTTGCACAGCCCTACTAGCTGTGCTGCTAGTGGACTGGTAATTTTCTATCCCACGCCTATGTCTTATTTCTATAAAGTCCTGTGTAACAGCTGTATCTGACAAGATACAGACAAGACGCTTTCCAATGTGCAGAGTGGCTGTACATTGTTACCGGCAGAAGGATGCAAAGAGGAGGTCCCCCATCTGGGATCTCTTACTTTTCGCTATCCTCATCTCTAAGCCAATTGTGGCTTGCTTTGGCTACCTAGCTGCCTAATGTTGTAAGGAGTGAAGGCGTGCTTTCTTCTCAGCTTAACAAGTAGACCCAGGGTTTGTAAGGATAGTACTTTAGTCAGCATAGAGCTTCTCACAGTGGGGGATAGAGAGACAGAAGACGGGTGAGGAGTGTAAAACTAAAACAAGAGATGTATATAGATGGGACCAAGATGTACTCATGTCCATATCCACAGAACTCACTGTAAACAGTTTGGTTTGACTTCCCAAGTTTTTCACACCTCACTAAACTCATTACCTTGTTTCTGTGAGCAACCTTGAAAGTGACTGTACCTAGTAAGTTCATGGCCCCTTTAAAAGTTTTGGAATTGAAACCTGAGTTACTTATACCAATTCTGCAATTAAGCAGAGCAGAAGCAGCAATAGATCCTGCTTTGGCTGCTGGAACAAGGGGCGTCCACGTCACATAGAGAGGGGTAGCATCCACGAAGGTAACGAGCCAAATGATAATAATGATGCTTCTTTAGACAACTGCATTGTTGATTACATCATTACAGCCATCAGCTGACAGACCACCAGAACTCGCTGAGAAGTCCTCTGACTTTACATCCTCATTTTTGAGGAGTCAGTCACTGGGGGGGAAGAAACCACAGCCTGTCCACTTTCATCACTCAACTGTATGTAAAGATAATAACCGGTATCTGTAAAAGGAGAATATCTAAATATTTTAAATAAGAGAACAGAAACAGAAAACAGCAAGAAGGATAAGATTAAATTAAGAGATGCGTCTACCTGGGACTCACTACAAGGTTCGTCTGCCAGGAACTCTCTCTTCGTAGCCACAGACCAGCCAGAAAGAGGCGGTCAGGGAATTCTGAGTCATATTCACATAACATTGCCAGAGCAGAGACAGTCAGAGGCATAGACCCAAGTGGAAACATCACAACAAGGGCAAACCAGGCTATCAAAGAGCAAAGACGGTAGCAGGAATAGAAACAAAAGAGAAGATCAACAATTTGACGCTTAAGTTTATCCAGAAAAAGCCTGACTTCATCTCTAAAAAGTTTCTCATGTATTGAATCAAGTTGATAGACGTCCTCTCTTGACAGGAAGGTTACAAGAGCAGGCTTGACCAATTCTTATGTCAGGTTTTTTTTAATAGCCATTGCTCAATAAATTAAGATAATACCACAGAAGGTAAAACGCATACCAGTAGCACTACTGCTGAAGAGATCAATAATCTTACTTTCTTGCCTTGTTCCTGGCAAAGGACAGCTCTTCCTCTTCCCATTCTCAAGCTAGGAAAACCCTAGGGATAGCTTCCAAGGTTGGTTTTCACATCCAGACTGAGTTAGCTAAATTAGATGTCACATGATACTTGGCTCTTAATTGGATACAGACTACTACTAATCTCTACCTGCTCTTGTAAAAAGAAACAACAAACAATCTGAGGGTATAATTCAATTTGGTAGCACACCAGAGCTAGGGACTGAAGTTACACATAAACCAGTTTAAGTGATCAGAAATGGGTTTAAACCTGTACAAGAACAGAAATTCAGTGCACATAAACTGCTTTCAAAATGACCAAAACTGGTTTAAGATAAACCTGGTTGGGTGTAGTATCAGACTTGACTAATTTAGGTCAAACTGACTTATGGAACTTTCATCCGAGATCACTTCCCCGTTCAAGCGCACTCACCATCTCCCAGTATCCCAAGATGCTTTGCAGCCCTGGACCTGATGCTTGCTTCAGTGTAGCAGGGCTTGCCTCACCCCTCTGCTCCTTAGCCTGCTTCCTGCCTGCATCTATCAGCCCATGGGGCAGCCCCTGGCAGCCCTCTCCTCTTCCCCTTCCCAGGTGCTGATTGCTTCAGCGGCTGCCACGAGAGAGAGAGAGAGAGAGAGAAGCCCTCTAGGCTGGGTGCCTGCCCATGCAGCTACATGGGTGCACTGGGGAGCCCTTGCCTTGGTGGGGGCTTCTTCCCACCCCAGCCTCGGTTCCCCTAGCCCTTCCCCTCCAGAAGGGCAGAGCTGTTTGCCTCAGCCACTGCGAGTCTCAGGCAGCTTCAGGGACCAGAGGAAAATTCTCCGGCTCCTCCACAGCCAGTTTTGTCTTCAGTGCTGCAAGCCTGAGACAAAAGTGATGCAGGGGAGCAGAGGGAATTCCCTCCCCTCCCCTCCCCTCCCCTCCCCTCCCTGAGCTATCCCTGACAGCCCAGCAGGTAGGGCAAGGGAGTGGGGATGGGGAGAATTCCCTTCGGCGCCCTGGGGCTGCCCTGGGCTGGGGGACCCTGGGGTGGGGTGGGATGGGGTGGGGGGAAGCACCCCAAGGCAGGGGCTCGACAGCGCCCCTCCGCTGGGCTGCACAGGCAGGCACCCACCCCAAAAGACTGCTACTCCTCCTCCTGTGGCAGCTGCTGAACCAATCAGCAGCTGGGAAAGGGGAAGGCGGGAATTACTCTCAGCTTCCCAGGGCTGCCTGGGCCGGGGAAGCCTCCTGAAGGGGAGGGTCGCTCAAGGTGGGCCAGCACCCAGCCTGGGGGCTCCTCAACCCCCTGTGGGTAGACGGTAGGGGTTTGGGGACACTTGGCTGCACTCCGGTACCCCCTGTCAACTGGCCCGGGTCAATGCAGGCTTCCCACTGTCTTTCTCAATTGAAAACTGAATGTCAGTTCATTAGAGGAAGCTGCCTAGATTGGGTCAATTCAATCTCAGGCTTTTTGACTGTCTGTGCTTAGCCCATGATTGCTAGGATGTAAAGTTTCGTGTCCTGGAGTAGGTTTCAGAGAGACTACGCTAGGGCACAATGGTGTTTCTCTCTTTGCATCTGATGAAGTAAGATGCTGCTTCCAAAATCTTATGCATTTCTGATTTAGTTGGTTTATAAGGTGCAAATCTACTTTGCCTTGTGCCTTCCCCCACTAAGCAACTTGCAGATGTAAGGACTACAGGAGGGACTTAAAACAGTTCTATATTTCTGGAATGGTTTGTGTGGAGAAAACAAGAAGAGTATAAGAGTGTCTATCCAATTGATCTTTCACTATATCTCAAGTTGAAAAAAAGAAAGCTGCATTTTTTTTCATGGAAACTTAATATATAACAGGTTTAAGTGTCCCAAAATAAAAAGGTCACAACAAAACAAGTTAGCCCAAACTAGCGCTAAAACTGAGTAATGTACATATATCTCAGCATGAGTAAATGTTCACAAGCAATTCAGAGTTTACTTTTTCACAGTCTCTGAAAAAAAATGAAGTTTTTATTTATGTTACTACTACAGGTTCTTATACATTTCTCCAGTAGTATACCTATGTAGTTTTCTATATTGAAAACACTTGTAAGCCATGGAGTAAAGTGCATTTTTAAGCTCTTAGCTTGTTTTATCTTAAAAATACCATATAGTACAACTCTCTGACAGCCTCCCCGCAACATCCTCCCACAAAACCATTAAATGCAAAGGCTATTTCATAGTTACAATTGTGACTGTGAATATTAAGGTACCAGTAAACACAAAATTAAGGTTCCAATAAATGCTTCTTTTTCTGATTAGGATTCTGTTGATCTATCTTCATCTAGGAAGTGTATAATGTGCACGAACGACTGGTGCCTCAAAAGACTGGGGGGGCACCATGGTGGCAAGCAAGGACCACCCGCAGCCACTGGTGTTGGTGTCAGCAGTGGCGAGTGGAAACTGCCTGTAGCTGCTGTTGGCGGTATCAGCGCGTGGAGGGGTGGCAAGCAGTGAGCAGAGACCGCCCACGGATGCCACTGGCCATGTTGGCAGGAAGGGTGGGGGTGAGGACAGGTGCAAGTGGTGGGCGTCCGCAGAAGCCAGCAGCAGCTTCAGTGGCAGCCAATCTCAGGGGGGGCACGTGCCCCCGTGTGTCCCCCCACGCATCGTCTATGATGATGTGGCTAAGTTAATACTGCTAGTAGCGGCCTCATATTTATATTTCATGTTTTGTTTTCCCATTCAAATTTGCTACCTTAACATTACAGTAAGGCAGGTTTTTGTATGCAAGTCAGTAAATGGCAAATGAACAAAATGCTATGAGGTTTATGTTAAATAGTATAGCTTAGTTTATTTGAGTAGATCAAGCTACAAGAAAGTCTCTTCCTTTAGCAGAGGGGCCTCCTTAGAGCAGGCGATGCCTGATGCGGCTTAGGCACGGGAAATGTATACATGCCAAGAACCCTGAAGTCACTGCTGACTTCAAAGCTGTAATTGGAGCTTCCCCAGTGACTGTATAATAAATCAAACAAAGGAAGCCAGCAGAACAAGGCAAGCAGAGCAAGCAAGTGAAAAACAGACAGACAGAGATACCAACCAAGAACAGGGAGGGAGAAGGATTGATACTGAAATGGCCAAAAAGTTTAGCTTTCCCCAGGTGTCTGCTATGACTATATAGCTCCCCTCCCTTCATTTCTCCCCTAACCAGGTCTAACAAGATTGACTTGTAAGACAAGAAATGATATAGCAGTGCCTTCTATGATAAGGAGAGCTACGCATCCCTGCAAGCTGATATTGGCGACCAGGGTGGACGGCTGGAAACCCTCTGGGTTAAAATCTGTGGGGAACACAGCACAGGGGACACAATGGTGGAAGTCTATTACAGACCTCTCACCCAAAGTCAAGAGCTTCACCTGGAGTTCACCAGGGAATTGGCTAATGCTGCATGCTCCCAGTCCATGGTTGTCATGGGAGACTTCAACTACCCAGATACCCAGATTATGGGAAGATCACTTGGCTAAATCCAAGCAGTTGCAAAGCTTCCTCTCATGTGTGGATGACCTCTATCTGACTCAAGAAGTCTACAGGCCAAAGAGAGGTAAAGTGCTGCTCAACTTGGTACTGGTAACCAGGGATGACCTAACAATTGATGGGAAGCTAGGCGACAGCAACCACAAGCTGATCACTTTCACCATCTGCCGTAAAGCTGGCAAGTCAGTCAGCAATACAGAAGTCCTTGACTTTAGGAAAGCTGACTTTGACAAGCTCAGGAGGCTTGTCAGTGAGGCCCTAAGGGACCACAACCCTAGGGAAAGGGGAGTTCAGGAAGAGTGGTTGCTTCTCAAGGGAGCAATCCTTAATGCACAAGCTCAGGCTATAGCATCTCAGAGAAAAGGCAGCAAAAGGGCAAAGCAGCCCCCTTGGCTCTCCAGGGAACTAGCGGACTTCCTGTGGCTAAAAATAAAGGCCTACAAGGGATGGAGGATGGGATCCACCTTCAAGGATCTGCACTGGTCCAGTCCTGTAGGGAGTGAACCAGGAAAGTCAAGGCTGTGATGGAATTCCAGCAGGCTACAAGTATTAAGGACAATCAAAGTCCCTTTTCAGATATGTGGGGAGCCGGAAGAAAAGCAAGGACAACATTGGACTCCGCTAAACCAGATGGGACAACTGACAACCAACTTCCAGGAAAAAGCCAACCTATTAAATGGGTACTTTGCATTGGTCCTTCATCAGTTTCATGGGACACCCATGCCCATTACAATACAGGGAGGACTGGGTGAAAGAGATTCCCTGCCCTCCATCAGTGCTGACATTGTAAAGGAACATCTTGAGAGGCTGGATACCTTCAAGTCAGCCAGCCCTGACAATCTACACCCCACGGTACTCAAGGAGCTGGCTAGCATCATAGCCCAGCCCCTGGCACGGATCTTCAAGAACTCCTGGTGCTCTGGTGAAGTGCCCAAAGATTGGAAGAAGGCCAATGTGGTACCTGTCTTCAAAAAAGGGAGGAGAGTGGATCCGGCAAGCTACAGGGCCTGACCTCTATCCTGGGGAAGGTCTTGGAAAAGATTATCAAAGAGGCCATCCTTAACAGACTAGCTGATGGCAATATCCTGAGGGATACCCAGCATGAGTTTGTTGCAGGTAGGTCTTGCTTGACCAATCTCATTTCCTTCTATGATCAGGTGACCACCTGGACAAGGGAGAGGAGATTGATATCATATGTCTTGACTTCAAAATAGCCTTCAATCTGGTATCCCATGATCACCTCTTGGCAAAATTGGCCAACTGAGGCCTCAAGTCCACCATGATCCACTGGCTGGGGAATTGGCTTTGTGGTTGGACCCAGAGGGTGTTGTTTGTTGGAAGTCAATCATCATGGTGCCCTGTGACCAGTGGGGTCCCTCAAGGCTCTGTCCTTGGACCTGTATTGTTCAATATCTTCATTAATGATGTGGACACTGGCGTCAGAAGCGGACTGGCCAAGTTCGCTGATGATACCAAACTCTGGGGTAAAGCATCCATACCTGAGGACAGGAGGGTGATCCAGGCTGACCTGGACAAGCTCAGGAAATGGGCAGATGAGAATCTGATGGTGTTTAACTCCAAAAAATGCAAGGTTCTCCACCTTGGGAGGAAAAACCTGTAGCATGCTTATAGGCTCAGCAGTGCTGGTTAGCACTATGGATGAAAAGGACTTGGGCGTCATGCCTGATCACAAGATGAACATGAGCCTTCAATGTGATGCTGCAGCTAGTAAAGCAAGCAAAACACTGGCTTGCATCCATAGATGCTTCCCAAGTAAACCCCAGGAAGTCATTCTCCTATTGTACTCGGTCTTGGTGAGGCCACAGTTGGAGTACTGTGTCCAGTTTTGGGCTCCACAATTCAAAAAGGATATGGAGAAGCTTGAGAGAGTCCAGAGAAGAGCCACACGCATGATCAGAGGACAGGAAAAGAGACCTTATGACGACAGGCTGAGAGCTATGGGGCTCTTTAGCCTGGAAAAGCACAGGCTCAGGGGTGATCTGATGGTCACCTATAAGTTTATTAGGGGTGTTCACCAGCATCTGGGGGAATGATTGTTCACCAGAGTGCCCCAAGGGATAACAAGGTTGAATGGTTATAAACTCCTGCAAGACTGTTTCAGGATGGACATGAAGAATTTCTTTACTGTCTGAGCCCCCAAGGTCTGGAATAGCCTGCCATCAGAGGTGGTTCAAGTACCCATGTTGAACGTCTTCAAGAAAAATTTGGATGCTTATCTTGCTGGGATCCTATGACCCCAGCTTCCTTCCTGCCCTTTGGGCAGGGGGCTGGACTTGATCTTTCAACGTCTCTTCCAGCCCTAATGTCTATGAAATCTATGAAATCTTACGTAAAGAAGTTTAGTGCTTAAAATGTGTACTACAGGTGACACTTGCACAAACTGGCAACAGTGTTGTCCAGAAAGATGCATGCACTAAGGTGCATAGGGTAAATCTACATGTGCAGTTAATGCACGTACCAGAAAATTCAGGATCATTACTGTGCTATGGGGTGCACGTCTAACCATGCACCCCTGCTGGGAGGAAATTGCACCTGATAGGAGCAGGCCAGTCCTATAGCTGGCACAGATCCCCCTTGCATTGGGGCTTCGGCAGCAGCAGGCTCCCTGCTGCCTGGGCTGACCAGGTGCACATTGCTCCCAGTAAGCATCTATGCATGTGCTACTGTGGAGTAGCTAATTCACCATTAATCTAGTATTTGTATTTCCTGATACTAGCAAATGATACATTAGCCTAATGCACAGTAAAGTGTCTTGTGTAGACGTACCTACAGTTGACATCCCAGAGGTTGTAAGTTTGAGGCCACAGAAGAAGACCTTATGGTGTGGCCATGTCAGATTCCAACAAAACTGTGAATTCTGCTAAGTACCGTGTCACAAGGATGTGAAAAAAGAAGGAACCTGAACAGGAGTTGCTGTCTGTGTGCCAAACTTTATGGCGGATGTGTTTTAAATATGAGTTGGCCAGATGTTCTCTGAGAACTGCAAAGAAATCATTGAACGCTTTATTGGTGACTTAGACCAGAATGAATATCTAGGTGTCTGGAGATAAAAATCTAGAAGTAAATGGATGGAAGAAGTTCAGCAAACACTTGCTGACTTCCGGTTTCCAAAATCTATGGATGTCTCTTATGTAGAGCCAGATTTAGGTAGGTTGGCTGGCATGAAAGAAAACCCCACAGATACCGATGCCAGTGTGTCTATTTTCATTAGGGATTGCTCTCCAGCCCCCTATATGATGTTCTTGTTTCTTCAGAGTATTTTCTCACAAAGAATACAGATAGTTGAATAACTTTTATCACGTACCTTTATGGCTCAGAGTGTCTGAGAATCTCTCAGTTTTTAACAAAGTTTTTCTCACAGCCTTCCAGTGATGTATGGAAGAACTAGTAGCCCCATATTATGGATGTTGGAAAGGCAGTGGGACCCTAGATCTGTTGATGCTAAAGTGAGTTTGGCTAGAAGGAAGAATTAGGAGACTAGCTTAAGGTCATACAGAAAGCAGCAGGGACCTAAACCTAGATTTCCCCACACTCAGGCTGTTACCTCAACCACATTGAACCATCTTTCATTTCTACTACTGGAAAAGCCTGTTGGGGAACATATCTGAAGTCCAACTCCAGATTTAATCGAGTCATTTTGTGTCTTTTCCGTTTCTCTACTCTCTGCATTCTGTCCATAAATGGTGGTATGAAAATACAGGCAAACAAGACTTGTATAAGTTACCAATCATATGTGCTAAATAAAACATAAATTATAGCGTATAATATTTCTCACACAACCTATCTGAAACAATTTGTTCTGACAAATGACCTGATGGACAATCGTTAATAACAAACAGATTTTGAAAACAGTGCTACTCTGGTCAGGACTAAAAAATAAACAGAAATGGGGCTAAATCTGTCACAAATTGTTACAAAAAGGTTACCTAGCGCACACAAGGAAATTGTACTGTGTCAGAATTTTGACACTATTTTCTTTTTTGGAGCTTCAGTCCAAGTTTTGGCATAATATAATTTCCTGAAAAGAAAATACTTTAAAGAAGTAAGAAGACTCTGGACTGGGTCCAACCCAAATTAACCTCTGTGATCTCTCCAGGGTTCTCAGTCAAAGCAACTAGTCCTTGTTCAGAAAAAGAACTAGCTACTCTACAGAGGTCAGAGAAAGATAATTCAGCATTCATGCTCTCCCCCCTCAATCATCTCTGTCTTTATCTCTGCACTTTTCTGACATCCTAATTGTAGGTCCACAGGCTAGAAAATGGGTCTCAGTATAATTTTACTCAGTTCTCAAAGCAGATCCTAGAGCTCAAGGAATACAGGGGCTAATTCTTCAGAAAAAATCAATTGGGAACAGAACCACTCGCACCTGGCATGTCATTTTTGATACAAAAAACCAAGAGGAAAGCTCTAATTTTATCACCTTATCATAAAGTGATGAATATGCAGAGGAAAGGGAAAAAGGCTGAAGCTCTTAAGCATTACATTCCCAGACATACGGAATTGGGGGCAGGAGGAAAGGAGAGGGACAGTAGGCCAGGCAGGTAATAACTCAATCTATAAACAACTCTGGAAAGGCAAATGAAGAGAAGAGTAGAATGAAGACTTCTTGACTTTTTTCAGTCAAGAATCCAACTTACAGTTGAAAAAACCTTTCCTTAATTTGTTGATGCAGATAGGGCATAGTTTATATGCTTCTCTTAAGATAATTGTTGCTATGTGTGTTGCTAATCATTTTATCTTTGGTGTTTTAATAAATACTTTAATTTTTAAAAATACCTTGCATCCTATGGTTGTCCTTGAACTGTTGATTCATCAAGACTTCCTTGGCATATTGCTCCAGTGCTGGTAAACAATGCATTGGTAATCTTGAAGAAGACTATTGGCAGCTGATGCATGTCCAAGAATCTGCAGTTCTGCAATGGAGCTACTATAGTTGTACAGATGATTGTTTTAGGAATCGTGAGGAAGTGTGTCAAATCCGGGGAACTCTAATGCTATGACCTAGGATGAAAGAAAGAGGCTAGCTGATATGTAAGTGTGTGAACCCCGTTATTCAATACACCCTAGGAATATCTGCCACCTGCAGTAGCACCTGCTGGAGAGGATGGGCGTGATCAGCTGCAGGCTGTTCAGCTGCTGGTGTCTGCCAGCCAAATGACACTTGTGGCTTGAACAGCTGTGTTGCCTTTTTTAGATTAAAGAGATTTTTGGAACCCTGTTTTATTTCCTGTTAGTAAATTTCAACGGAAATCCTCTCCTTGGCATCACAAGCTGAAGTTTTGGGCTGATCAGAGGAATTGTATCTAATCAGCAGTTCCCACTAGAGTGGTTCCTTCATTCTCAATGGCAGAGTGATTGTTTGAGGCAAAGGCTACAGGAGATCATCTCCTTGAATCATCTCAATGTTTCAGTCATGCCCAGCAGAACAGTGGCTGTCAGTAACATTTTCCATGGAATCCACAACCTGCTTTCATGACCCACAGCACTACAGGCAGAACTATGTCTATTCTTGTGCACATGCGTTCGTGAGCAACACCATAGATCTTGCTAAATCCTCTGCCAGTAGTTTGGGTAACAGTTGGGACATTCAGGCTCTCAGAACATGGCATAACACACCTCTTAGGACCCAAACTTTTCATCTCTCACCTTTATACTTTATTATCATGTGTTCAAACATATATTTTACAAAACATATAATAAAACAAAATATTCAGTAATATTTTCAAAAGTGCCAATCATTTAGAAGCTCAAGTCTCATGTCTAAAAGTGATTTAGAAACTAAATGTCAATGAAAGTTGGGTTCCTAAGAACCTTGGTCAATTTTGGAAGTAGAACTTGAGCTTGTGAATTAGACAAGGAAAGCATACCGAATTAAGAAGTGGGACGTGTACCATTCACCAGCTGGTCTGTGGTAACTGTTTCTTGTGTCTGTTCTTATCTGGTATCAAATGGAAGCTAAACTGGGTCGATTTACCCGTTTCATTCAGGGGTAAGTTGCCCCGTTTTAGCCAGCTCACATCACTGGATAGCAATTGTGGAGCAACTGGCACCGAGTGCTCTCTCCCTTTAACTCTGCATAGCTTACTCTTCTGTCCATAGTCTGCAGCATTTTTGAAAACAATACCACTACATAAAATACACAAAGAAAATAAATTATAGTTTGTAAATGGAATGAACTAATATCTTATATAAACACTTATGACTATGGAAGTCTAATAAGGAAATAATTATTGGCCGAACTCAGCCGTTCATTTTGTGGTACTGATTTTTGAGTCCCAATTCAAAATGTGAGCGGGTAATCTTTCTATCAGTGGCTTCAGCAAGTACAGTGTGCTCCATTTTGACTCTAGGTCTCTCTGACCATGAAGTAGAAAAAGCATTCTTCCAAATCCTAGCACTGAAATAAACTGCAACTCATTACCACCTACTAGAATTTTTATTTCTGATTTGGTTAGGGTGGTGCTGCCGTACAAAGCAAATTCTTCTGTTCTACTAGTATAATATCAAGAGTAACTCCATTTATCTCAGTGAAGCTACATCAACTTTGCACTTGTGTACATGAAAGAATTTCTCTTCCTAGGTGTACTGAACTTTATGTAGCGATTAGTGCAAAGTGCTTGCTGAGCTCAAACCTGCTTCTTCAGAGATAAGTTATTTAAGGATTTGTCAGAGATGCTCAGGTTCCCTCTAAAATATAGAAGAAAACAAACAACAGCAGACAGAAATATTCTCATGTGTCCTTCAGAATTTCTTGAAAACAAAGAAGAAATTAGATCTTATCTAAAAAAAAGTATATTGTTCTAAGTTCAGTTTCAGTCAAGAGTGCTCAATGCATTTTCAGGGGAAATCAATAGGTAGTTCTGACAGCCAATTTCATCTAATTCATAAGGGACATGGATACAATTTTTTCCAAGAAGTGGTTCAGAAGCCATGTTTCTATTTTCAAAAGTGGCACAAGCATTTAAGAAGTATCGAAACCCAACAGACTTTCAATATGGCAAGATACACATTTCAAAAGTGCTTAAATAAATCCATTGTGTCTGACTTCTAGATTGGATGAAATTGTCTATTAACCCTATGTTTTGAGTCTATGTAAGTTCAAGACAACTGTTTTACTTCCCAAGGATTTGGGCTTTCCATTTTTCTCATATACGTATTTTATCTCTCAGGCTATCAAAAGACCCAGTAGGTTTTTATTTATATAATAAAATAAAAGTAAAATAAAGATAAAAACAAAGAAATAGTAGTAAACCAGTTAAACCAAGCTTCCCTATCATCTTCATTAAGCTTGGCATCTGTGAACAGCCTGAAAAATCTCTATGATGACAAGCCTCTTGAGTTTGCATGCCAGAGTCTTGATATACCCTGCTCAGAAAAGCCTGGTCTGCACTAATCTGTCTCCTTTTTGCAAAGGATTTAGCCACTTCATGAATTCTTTGATCTCCCTGATGTTTGGCGTGACCACTGCATGATCCAAGAGTTGGTGGTGACCACCAGGTCTGGTGAGACAACGAACTCCTGTTGAGACAATGGACTCCTGTTGTATTATCTTCTTTCCTTAAGGAGGTATGATAGGGACGTTTCCTCCAAAGAGGATTAGAAAGAGAGTGAGTTTTTGATGGCATAAAAACATACTCCTTGAAACCTTCTTCATCTTCTGCACTGTGACATATAGATTGGAAAGGCTGCTTACAGGGTGGACGCTCTGATTTGGTTTGTGACTGCTCCTGAATACAAGGAAGGCAGACTGTATGTGAGCATGGATTTAAGTGAAACATGCTGTCAAATGTCTCCAAGCAGATAGGGCATTTAGAGTCAGGAGATGTTTGTGATGGCAAAGTCTGGTGCAGCTCATCTGCATCAGCTTTGAATGAGGAACCTTCCTCCCCTGTGAACTCCAAATCAGGGGAAGACGTCATCTAAAAAAGAAGATAGATAGCTACAGGTTATATGTTGTTAAGACATAATGAAGCTGAGACAAGGAGGTATATAACTGCCTGATTCTGGAGCAGTTAGGACTCTTGTTCCATAAAAGGAACCAATACCATCAAAATAAGCAAAAACGATCTCCGTTATAATGAACAGAACCACTTGCACTGTAGAATGGGTAGCAGAGAGAGAGAAATTGTTTTTGATATTCATATTTTAAAATATGTGAGAGGTGCTCAGAGGTCCAGGACCACATCAGTATCAAAGCTGTAGAAGTGTCCAAGTATCAATACTAGTAGAAGACAGTGATGACAGTCTCTGTACCAGTGCTTTCTTTGAGTACCCTTGCACATGGCTAGTTCAGAATGACAGAAGCTCCTCATTTTTATCCTTTCTTTTATGATGCACATTGTCTTTATTTTTTTAAACATTAGCTTGTTGTTAGTTTCCCTCTAGCTCCATCCTTCTCGTTCCTTTCCTATAACATTAGCTAAAGCGCTTTGCTTTTTTCCCATGTTTCAGGGGTCCGCTTGATAGCTATGTTGGTCTGAGACAAAAAGGCATACAAAAACTAGAACTCTTGGTTCAAAATGACACCTTTTATTAGATCAACTGGAAAATGCCAAGAAAACTGTTCTGATCAACACATCAAAGAACTACTCAACACAGCTCACAAAGACACTCTCATGGACCCAGAGGGACAGACTTCCATCTTGAGCTCCCACTGTGCAAAAATATTCCCAAAAGCTTGCAGAAAAGGACAATTTTCTTGCCATTTTCCAGTTGGTCTAATAAAAGGTATCATTTTGGAACCAAGAGTTCTAGTTTTTTGTATTGCTTTTTTCCTTTATTTATCGCTTTCTGTCTGACAAGTATCTTACTGTTTTAATTTGCTTATCTTTATTTTCAATGTCATACTCTTCTTTTTCACTCTTGTTTCCATTCTTTTTTCTTTCTCGTACATCAATGGCAACAAGAGGCCCATTTCTCTCACATTGTCCCTTTCTGTCTGTCTGTTCTCCCTTAGATTTCTTCCTTCTTTAAAATTCTGTCCCACTGCTAATTTCCCCTCCATCCTGGACATGCTAAATGCTAATAACTGATGTAAAGTACAATTTATAAAAGTCATTGGAAAGCCTCTTCTTTATGCTAATGGTATGTGAGAATGAAAGAACCCAGCACAACCCCTGTATCCAGATTGAGTTGAGGGAGCTAACCATTGGGATGGGAAAGCATCTTTCAGCGTAGGCAGAGCAAATCTGCTACAAAATAGCATCTCACTGCCATTTCTATAGGGTTGCTTTTCATAGTATGGCCTGATCCTTTTGGCTAAGAATGATCTCTTGGTTTCATTTCATTTGGCAATAAAACTCCTATTGACATTCACAGGGCCAGGGTTTCACTTCAAGTCTGTAGAAATAAAAAGCTTTGCATCCTATTACCAATTTCCTGAGCCATCCAGACTGCCATCTGTTTCATTAAAAAAATGGAATCTATTAGCAAATTTTCAAACAAATACAAATCATGTAATCCAAAAGCCATATTTAAATAAAAATGTTAAAATATTTGGAGCAACAGGCTTAATGCCTACATTGGAAAACTCTTGTTTTATTTTTAAATCTTTATATGTGTACAGACCTCTTTCAAGTGCACTTGATGGACCTTCTGACTGTAGGAAATTCAATTGCAGTAATAATTGTCGCAGCAGAATTTGTCATAAAAACCATGAAATATATATTCTATGTTGCTGACTTTTTTTAAACTACAAGCTTAAATGTACTTTTGAATGCACGGTTGCCAAAACCCTCTTTATTTAAAATGACATGTTTAATCACCTAACAAAATTGCTCACGTCACTAGTTCCCTCCTTCCCCATTTTATAATTCCCTCATAGTCTACCAATTTATTATAAATGTTAATTTTATATGTTTCTAAGATCCTACATCTCCTCCCCACAGCAAAAAAATTCCCTTTTTTTTTGTTTTTCGTTGCACCCAGGACTGGATTAACCCTCATGAGCCCCTACTTCTTTTTCATTCAATAATTATAATATGTAAAGTAAGTACAGCTGGGCCCCTGCGTCACTCTAGGGCCCTAGGCTTGTGTCTCGTTTGTCTGTGCATTAATCTGTTCCAGGCTGCACTAACTTTAGTGACTAAGTACTTGGATTCCTTTATTATTTTTCCTGAAAAATAATAATAAAGAATAAACGCTTCTATTGTGTTCGTATGTCAAAAAACCTTACTTAATTCTCATGATGCCCTTGTGACCTGTTGAAGTGCCTGATAATGGGATTGAGACAATGACGTGAAATGGCTTGGTGAGGCTTCACAGTGAATAAAGCAAAGCTAGACCTGCCTGGCCCAAATCACTCCCTGTTCCCTACCATTCATCCAGACCTTGTTACAACTAATTACCAAAACCTACTGGTGGAATACAGAATATAAGACTTTTTCTTCCCCTGGGACCAGCCCTTATCCTTGCCTTTGACGGCCTGTACTTTCTGCCCTGAAGGGTGACCGTGGGGGCTTCCAGCTGTCACTGTGGAGCAGGACGGCAAAAGCTCTGCAGTCGCGGAGGAGGGCTCTGCTCTCCCACTCAGGCACCCACTATGCAGATGTCTCTGGGAAGACAGGTCCCGCATTGCTGGCAGATCCTGTAGCTCATGAGGAAAAGAGCTGCCTGCAGAAGGAAGGGTGGTGCTCTTCCCTTTTCAGTGCCTACAGGGAGAAATATTGCCAGTGTAAAGACTTCAAAGGCATACGGAGACCAGTTACAGCCCCACTCGATAGGAATGGAGATTGTCTTCACAATATCATGATTAAGTTGTGTAGCTACTTCTGACTGTCAGGTTTTGTAATAAATACATGGATCAGAAGGTGAAACTTCAGAGTAATTACAGCATAGTTGCCATACTGCTACTTTACCAGGGCTGGGAGACAGTAACAAGAACCGAGCAGATCCTTCAGAATGGCGTGAGCCGATAGCAAGAGTGTAGTTTTCAATACCATTCAAGGCCATCCTCCTTTCAGGAAAAATGGTCCCCAGCATGTTATTTACACACAAATAACTCAGATTTGGAGTCTGCTCTTCATTTACTGGCAGAAAAATTAGCAATATAATTGCTAATTATATTGCTATAATTGAAGAGGAGACGGTGGTGAACAGGATATTGGGTATTTGAGTAAAATAGAGCACTTCTTATATTCTCCTTCTCCCAGGTCTTCAGTAGCTGCCAGTACCACAGTGGCCTGAGAGCTGGTAAATATTGGAGCAAGGCCTTTAACCAGCCAAGTGCAAGTAGTACTGCAATTTTATTAATCTGCTCCATTAATTGAGGCACCTCCACTGTTGGTCTGCACTGAGGACTTTATCGTTGTCAAAACGTATTGCAAAATAACCTAATCTTAAAATAATTTATAGAAGGTTATGTGACATAAGCTTATCAGTCACAAACAGTGTGGAGTTGTTTATATCAATGGGTATCAAGTGTAGCAGGACAGGTGCATCTCCGGCGCAGCTGCTGACACAAGCGACAGGTGCTGGCTGGCCCTGCTGCACTGTCCGCAGCAGTACAACTAGATGCCACTGTGACAACATATGCTTTTGAGCCCCTCCACAAAGGGGGCACCCAGGACTGCCGCTCTGGTCACAAGAACACCTTAGGGTATAACTACATGCATAGGCCAAGTGTAGACGAAACTAAGAGTGTGCGTGCGCACAATACTTTAAAGCAGGCTAAGTGCTTTTACACAGCTTTAATGGTGTTTGCAAGCCTTGGTGGGATATTGCACATTAATTCCAGCCACTGTAGGAAATTCAGCGGTGTAATGTGGCTTAAATGAGTTGGGGAGCAGCAAACTCCAAGGAGTTTTAGTTTGCTGCCTGTACAGCTGCGGAGCAATGCAGCGGGGTGGGGAGGGGGTGCTCCAGGAAACTCAGGGGCTCTGCAGAAAGCCCTGCAGGCAGCCTGGCAGCAGCCTGGGAAAGTAGGTTCTGCCCAAGACATGTAGTGAGCCTGATCTTTTCCCCCTTGCCAGAGCTTGCCTGCCTGCCTCAGCTGTGTGGGGGCTCAGTGCTTCCCTCCATGGCTGCAGTGCTCCCTGGGACCCCCCAAGCCAGGTGCCTGCGGGTGGATGTCACCTGGGGGGGAGCTGCCTCTGCCACAGAGGGAAGCACCAGCTCCCACCCACTGCAGCCCAGGAACCGCTCTGCCCACCGGCAGCTCGCCCTCCCCTCCCCTCCCCTCCCCTCCCCGCCGGAGAGTCAGGTAAGTCAGTGGAGTGTGTGCACAACACAGGGGTTTAATTGGCCCTAAACTGAAGCGGTGTTTTTTAAAACTGCTTCAGTTTAGGGCCCCTGTTGTATCTACACGCATCCGTAGTTACTAACTTCAGACTTACACATCCTAGTTACAGCAACCCAGTGGCCATTTTAAAATGTCGGTGTCTTAATACATGTCACGATGAGCCATTTTAATTAGTGCGGCTGTTGGGGAACCACTCTAATTAAAACAGCCCTGAGCACATGTATAGGCACCTGTAGTTTGTCAGACCCCATCACCTTGAAAACAAATACACAGCCCAGAATTTGGGATTTAGGTTTCCAATAGTCTTATCGCAAAATTTATTTTCAGGTGGTAGTATGGCAGAGTGTGTGCCTACAAATGCAAAGGTAATGTGCGGTAGGAAACCTCATATCCTAACATGACCCTCTTGACATGCTGCAGCGCTGTATCACTTCACTGCCAGGACTAGTGACGTCAGAACAATACAGCTCCTTAAATTAAGGAAATAGGAGCCTGCTTCATCAGTACTGTGGAAATTATGCAGCCTTCCACCCAAGTGCAACTATGGGGCCTACTTTTTTGACTTATCATTTTACCCCCTCTTGTGTAAATGTCTGCGCACAGTACAGAGAAGTGCTAAATCAAGCTTCCTGCAAAAATGGAAGTTCAAATGTGCAGCACCAAGTTTCTACCCTTTGTTGTTCTTATGGCGGGATCAGTACCATTGTAAAGAAAGAGCTGCTTTAATTTAAAGACTTTAGCTGGAACCACTTAAAAAGAACTTTTATAAATGTTAAAATATTTTTAGCAGTTGGATTAAAAATGCTTTCAACAGGGAGAAATGTTAATTCCCCTTTTAAAATAAATCTCCTTATTGAAACTGAATTCCTACTAAATAAGTTTTAATTTTCTGAAAAGACTGCACTCCTAAAAACTAGGTTGTTTTCGCTCAAAAAAATGTACTGCAAAATTACTTTTTAACTTAATCAGTTTAAGGATAAAGTCAAGATGGTGGCAGGGCAATAAAACCTGGTGCGACATGAAAATATTTGTAACGAACCACGTTAGATTGTTATAGCAACTGGCGTCAAGCAGGAGCTGCAAGGACAGAATTGTCTAACATCAGGATGGTAGTTTAGAATCAGAAATAGCTACTTCTGTTGTGCCTTTAGTTTTAAAAAGAGGCACATGCCTCTTTAGCTGGCTGGAGCTGCTGCTCTCAGTGTTTGTGAGGAGTCTGAAGTTGCTGTATCCCCGAGGAACAAAAAAATCCTAGCTGCATCCAACCTCTTTGAACCAAAATTATGATGGTTTTAATTCGTAACCTCTATAGACTTAGCAGACTGGAGGCGGCAAGTTCAACACGGATCTCATAATGCTCAACAATAATGGCCCAATGGATTATTTGGGAGTTTAGGAGCGCTGCTGTAGCTGGAAAGGGCCAGAAAAAGGTCCAGTCACAAACAGCTGTACTTAGGAATGAAGCAGAATATTCTAACTCCCAAGGCAGTTCAACTCCAAATTCAGTTTTATTTCTAGAATATGGTAAAAACACACCCAAAATGTATCAGTGCAGTCCCCCTAAAAGGATAAATAAGGCAGCTATTTTTGTGGTACACAGGAAATAACACCAGTTGTATATCCCATTCTGATACTGCACATTGCTGGAAATTTAGTTCCATGCTTGTTTTGCTGTAAGTATCCTTACTTATGTGATTAAACTATAATTCATGTTTCAAATTACAGAAACTGGGTTCATAAAGAAAATTAGCAATGGGGTATAATATTCCCCAGCCCACTTCATAACAACACACAGACATATACCAGCATAATGAGACTAAATTTCCGAATACAATTTACTCCATTATTACGCCAGTGAAATTGTGTAGATCCCCTAGGAAAGTGTGTATATGGAGACAAACAAACCCACCCTTTCTCTAATCACACACATGTTATATCCATCAGTCTCTTAACTCTGTTCTTGAGCTATGGCACAGATTCTTATGTGAGCTAACTTTCTCTTCAAATTTTGGGACAGGGATTTCTCTTAAAACAAATGCAGGTGATTTGGCTGCAATTTTTCAGTCTCACTTAAGCTTAAATTGAAAACACTGCTTTGTATATGCTTTCTCCCTCTGCCTGATACGTTAGGTCTATGAAATTGTCTCCTTTATCAGGAGCTGAATATTGAGCTCCTTACTCAAAAAGATTCAGATTCCAAACCAGAGGCACTGGATTTCGTCTGAGAAATGATTGGTTATAATAGATAGAAAATCCAAGGCATTTTTTTTTACTGACAATCTGCAAATTTTTTACTGACAAGCTTTTTTTTTTTTTTAACAGACATGTTTTTTCTGTCAGTAAAAAAAAATATTCTGGGATTGGAGCATCGTGTCATTGCAGCAACACAGCTCCACTATTGGCCCCATGCCCTGACACCTCCAATTGTACCCCATACAGTGCTGCCCCTCCAAGCTTACTCCCCAGCTTTACCCTGGCCAACCCTACTCCCCCCATTCTAGCTTGGACCCCCCAAAGAAATCTATCTGCAACCCAGCAGTATTACAGGCTGTGGAACAGCAGACACCAGGTGGTGCTGTTTTGTGTTGTCTGTGCCTCAATGAAGTTCCTGCTGTCCAGCTTCTTTCCAAGAGGGATCTTCACAAAGCAGCTGGATCTTGATTGTTTTTACAGAGGGCTTAAAATTATTTACAGATTTTGGCTGCTGACAGACATGAAAAAACCCAAAAAACACTGCTTTATCAGGAGAGGAAGCATGTCAGTTTGACCTAGCTCCCCAGTGTCTGTATAAATGAGCCGCTTCAGTGGGGCTTATTTGCAATTTTATTTAACAGCTGATTCAGTCAGCTATTAGATAAAGGTACACAAAAGCCCCACAGATCGCGTGCAGTCTATACAGACATTGGGTGAGCTGGGTCAAACTAACATGATGCCTCTTCCAGGCATGTGCTGCGCTCGGTGTGGGGGCGTGGTGAGCTGGAAGTAAAGCACTGCTTTTGTTTTTTCAATGTCCATAAGCAGGCTTTTATGGGTAGGCACTTTTAGCCTGAATTTTTACTGACTGTCCATAAATTTATAAACAGTTGGAAACCCGAATTATAGGATTAATTAGGAAGAAGACAAACTATTTCCAATCCGAATTTAGCTCAAACATTTTTTGAACAAAAATATACAATCCATCAGAAAGCAGGAGTCCCAGCCCAAGCCAGTGGAGAACAGGATTAGTTAAATAGGATAATCCATCCTAACAGTTCCACACTTCATCTTCAATTCATTTACACCTTAATCCTTGTGGCACTCTGAGCAAATGAAGCTATCTAAAAGATGCACCGTCACTAGTGTTGCCGTCACTAGTATCTCTCTCCTTGTGATGTATGCTATCCCTAGAAATTCACCTTCGTGCTTAGGTTCTGCTATGATTTACATGTAGACTACCTAAACCAGGGTTCATATTCTAGACGTTAAAATAACGGAACTGGAAATGAGAACAGTTATTTATTTCTGTAGTTTACCTCAAAATAAATCCTGAATATAAATCCCCTGTATACCTAGATTGTTGAATAACAATCCAGAAAACAGTCAATGCCATTTTGGATCAGAATGTGCTTGCAGAAATACAGTCTATATGTAACAGCCCAGTATGGCTCATCAGGAAGGTAGATGGGGTAACTTGGTGCCTTACCGTCAGTTACTGCACTTTAAACAACGTAAACCATTTCATTGTACCGGTGGTAGCACAGTATCCTGAAATCATGGTGGCAGTTGCTAATGGCACTGTACGCTTTACAGTCATCAATCTGTCAAATACATTCTGTGTGATTTCATTGCACAATCAATCATGGCATACATTTACCTTTACTTTTTGGAATAGATACTATACATTCACCGGACTGCCAGAAGGGTATCAAAATACCTTTGTGATCTGTAATAAATATGTGAATCAGATGTGGGGTGCGCTTTATGATGACGATCATACTAATGTTATCTTATACATAGCTAATATTTTGATCACGGGCACTATGGAACAAGACTGCCTAGACCAGATGAGAAGATTCCTGGGGATAATCGAGAACACTGGATTCAAAATCAATTTGCAAAAAGCATAGTCAGTCACCCAGGAGGTAAAATACCTTCATTTCGAGCTGGGACCCACTGGATACAGTCCAGACCAGCAGCACACAGAGTTAATACATAAGTTGCCTGAACCCACTGACCTGACCACATTAAGATCCTTCCTTAGTCTAATTGTTTTTCTACATGAGTTTATCAAAAAATCCATACAAAAGGCAAGAATACTACATGATTTATTAAAAAAGGCACAACATGGTAGTGCAATGATATGCCCTTTATGGCAGGGAAGGCACTAGAGATTGCCCTCATGAATGCAACAGCACTTGCGTGTCCACAAACTGACAAACCATTTACATTAGAACTGGCCACCACTGTTAAGAGTATTGGTGCAATTTTACATTAAGACTTAGGCACAGGAAGGAAGCCAGTTCCCTGAGCTTCAGCACCGCAGAGCAAGAATTCACTCTGTGTGAAACAAGAGGTGCTTGCTCTGCTATGGGGCCTCCAGCAGTGGAGCTATTTAAACGGGATGGAATCAGTGATACTGCAAGTAGTGCATACCCCTGTCAAACACATTTTATCTGATAGAATCAAAGACAGAGGGTTATTATGCCCACGTTTGGCAAAATGAACCGTAGCACTTTTAAACAACAATATGCAAACACAAGTCATGGAGTGCCACCAGTGATACCTGATATGCCAGTGATGCCAGCTATGGCCTGATTATTAATGGACAAGACCACAAATGTCCCTTCCCAATCACTGAATCAAGTCCAGAGCTGAGATTGTTTCAAGGACGGATGCAATATAATCATGATATTCTGAATAATATGGACAGTGTCTGGTTGTGGATGCCTCCAGTTACCACACTGATGGGACTGAGTTCAGCAGAGGAGATGCAATCAGGAAGAAATGAACTTGACTGTATGATGAACGGACAATCTGCTACGCAGATTTGAAAAATTACTTTATTTCTTCCTGAAATCCTGATTTCAGTCAGGGCCAGTTCCAGAAGCCCAGGCCAGAGGCTCAGCCCTGAACAGACCTTCATGGTGGCTCATACAGGTGAGGGAGGATCTGATTCCTATTTCCTGTCCCAGGGCCACCTCTCTATTATCTGTCCATCCCTCCTGCCCCACAGGTGCCACCTCGGGTTTGTGCCAGTTGGGCCCCTCTCTCTGCCTGGTCCCCAACCCTTCCTCATGGTTAATGAGTTCAGGGTTGTAACCCTTCTTAGTCATAACCTGTAATTCAGACCCAGGTCACAATGCCCAAGCATGCAACAACATGGTGGTAACTCTGGTAGAAAAGCCAGCTGTGAGCTCTGCCAAATCTCAGCCAGTTCAGGTCCCCTGCAATGATTGGGCTTGGGACAAAATACCCAGTTGTACCCTTCAAATGTGTGTGTGTGTGGGGGGGGGTTGATCCCCTGCAGCTCTGTCTGTCTGTCCAGCTGTCTGTCACTCTGACTCGGGTGCTGCTGCACTGAAAACAAAGGGGCTGCTCCAAGTCTCAGCCAC
>JAGPOW010003395.1:39006908-39039852 GCA_030014935.1 Caiman crocodilus | reverse complement strand
TGGGAAGTGGTAGTGTCTGCACTGGCATTCTCCATCACCCTTCCACGTGAGGCATGTTGGGTTACCAGAGCGAGGAGGAGCCCCGACTGCCCGTGCATCGCAGAAGGCAGGCAAGCGGGACAGTCGGTCAGTCGCAGGAGGTTTCTCCGGTGAAGGCTGAAGTTCATTTTATTACAGCAAAGCCAGCCTCAGGAAAGGCCAGAGACTATCAGCAGCAGTGATATGCTGAAAGGCTGGCACTGCTGCAAGACCACACTGTGGTAATAAAACACTTCGCAGAGGATGCAATCGTGTAATGGGGAAGAGATGTGGGGGATGAGCTAAACACCAGCCCTGGAGAGGTGTCTAGCTCCAAACGGCAGCCCCCTGGGAACGTGTACCACCGGCACAGCAGCAGCCTGTGCTCAGGGAGCTTGTGCTCGGGCAGTGGCAGCAGCTTGCACCAACACTGCAGGAGCCCCTGCACAAGAAGTTAAGCACGTGCTTCCCCAAGCACCGCCACACTCAGGGCACCAACACTAAATTATGTCTCTGGCTTAGGGCTACTGCTTAACTTCAGTCGCTGCACCAAAAGAGACATAAAAATCTCATGGCTCTCTCCAATTCCTTAGCCTGTAAGCAGGAAATAGTCAACTCCTGAAATGCCACAGAAGCTAAACCCCACTCCAAGATGCTGCTCCTATTATTGCCCAGCAGAGCCAGCAAGAGATGAGGGAACTAGGAGAGTTTGTGATTTCCTCACAGCAAAGAAATACCAGATGCTCTCCCTCCCTAAGGCCATGGCCGGGTGACTGATAGGGTCTGCAGGAGGGAAAGACAGGGATTTCTCAGGATAGCGCCCTGCAGCCCATTCAACGGCGGAGCATGACTTTCCATGGGAGGCTAGAGACTACTAGCTCATTCCTCCCTGGGAGGAGCGAGCTTCCCAGCTGCCCTCTTTCCCATCTCCTTCACTGCTGCTTGCACCGCTGTCCTAAGGGAAGAGTTTCAGAAGGATTCTGCTGCGTAATGAAAACATCCTAAACCGCAATTTCTCTCTGGGATCCCCTTCCCAGATTTCCAGAAACCTGCAAGGGAAAAGATGTAGAACTCCAATGTGGAAACCCCTTAGGAGACTGTATACCCATGTACTGTGGGAGAAGCTCCAGGAAATACAGGGATACTATTGGGTATCCACACAGAAGAAACTCTGTAGGTGCCCCACCTGTGGGGAATCTATGGACAAGGTCAGACACTCCTTAACACACCCATGGGGGTTGAGCTGACATGGCTGCAGAGGGTAACTTTTGCCCCTGCACTTTGTGAGATATCAAATACGTTGAACCTGGAGGCATCGCAACAGTAATTGGACCCAACTTCCTAGAGATTTGGTTTTGTAGTTTG
This sequence comes from Caiman crocodilus, assembly GCA_030014935.1. Lineage (NCBI taxonomy): Eukaryota > Metazoa > Chordata > Crocodylia > Alligatoridae > Caiman > Caiman crocodilus. Next base: position 39,038,469 of record JAGPOW010003395.1, on the reverse strand, counting down.
TAGTATTTTAAAATTATTGTTAATGATTACTTTTGTTTTTTTCTTTATGTTTTGTAATAAATCTGGGTCTTGTGTTTACATTGCTATGTAAGAAAGGGGTCGTTGGTTTTATTGGGTAAGTTGGGGCTGGGCCATGCCCCCTTTCTTCCTGTGGGGGCAGGCCACACACCCTGTCCCCTTGGTGGGACTGGGTAGAGCTCCATTTCCCTCCTGCAGGTCCAGGCTAAGGCTGGGCTTCCCCACACCCTCTCTGTATCACTGGATGGTGAATGCTGTGTCAACCCCAGACACTGGGTCAGCACCGACTTCTATCCCACAGTGAGACCGGGCACTGCCCACCCAGCAAAGGGGTGTAATGCCTTTACAAGAGCAGTGCCTACATGACTGAGACTGAATCTGCTGCAGACAACTTGTGTGTTTTCTAGAATCAGGTGAACACCAGATTTTCAGCTTATCAGGAAAAACTGCCGGCTCAATTTTTCCTGCAAACGGAAGTCTGAAACAAATAATTTCTTTTGTTCTGACTCATACATTACATTTGTGTAAATGTGAAATCTTTTAATCCATTTTAACCTTTTAAAATGTTATACAATAAAAAATTCTAGTTACTATATTTTTTTGCATGTAATCTAATACACACCTTGGTTTTGGAAGGCAGAACAAAGAAAAGAAAACATTTTCTGGAGTCATAGCTGGATAGAGCATGGCCAGTGCCTAGTGTTCAAATGATTCACCCTCCCTTTCCTGCCTGATTAACACTGAAATGCTAGGTGCTGCTGAAGACTGGGCTCTATGGCTGGATCTATGATTTTGAATGAGCTAATGAATTTCTAGGGGTATGAAATAGGAGGAGAGAGACAAAGAGCAACTAATAAATGTCTCGGCCGGCCGGCTGGTCAGAGCCAGCCGAGGGAGGCAGTGGTTAACTAAACAGACGTCAGCGGGCTGGCAGATGGAGAGGCAGAACAGCATATTGGTTTCAAAATAGATGCCTTCTGTGGGGAGGGTGGGGGCATGGGTAGCTCCTCATCCCAGTCATCCAGGAGCCCCAAGGCCCCTGAGCCCAGGTGCTGTGGGCTTGGTGGCTGCACAGGAGAGCAGCTGCCCTGCAGAAGTGGGGGCAGTAGGGTCTGAAGCTGCAGCAGCAGATGCTGTCAGAAGTCTAGCTTGTCCTGCCCTGGAAACGGAGCGGGAGGGCTAGCACCCAGCAGCCTGCCAGCCCCTGGGGAGTGGGCAGGGATGGGGGGGCTCAGCCTGTGACCACCTGGACCCAAGCCTGCCCGGGCAACTTACCATGGCCTGTGGGCACTCGTGCATGCCTGACTCCCAATGCGAGGCTAGGCAGTGCACAGCTCTTGGTACAGAGCATGTTCTCTCAGACATGCTGGAAACTCTCACAAACAGCTTCTTTCTCATAACTCTGCAGGCCCTGCAGCTGCACATGGGGGAAAGGCCACAATTGGCAGCTGAAATGTGGCCTCAGGGTCACCACTGTCCACAGCCAGGACCCTGCAGATGCGCCAGCTCCACAGGAAGACCCAGGATAGGATCCTCCTCCTGGACTGGCTGGTGATGGCCATGGAAGACCAACAGGCAGACGTGTGGATGTGGCAGGTAGAGGATGTTGCCTGGCAAGATAGATGGTGGGTACAGCATATAGCCGACAAAGATTCATGGACCTGGTGTGAGGAGTGTGGGATTGGGAGGACTGGGAGTTCAGGGCACAGCTCCTGGCCCTGGAGCATGAGTGCGTGGAGGCCCTGCAGGAGCAGGGCATGGTTGTGGCCAGGGCAGTGGAGGCCATAGATGACATCCAGCAGGTGTGGGACACCATCCTGGCCCTGGCAGTCACCTTCGTGCTGCCCACTGTCCTGGCCCAACCCTAGCTCTGCCTGCCTTCTGGCAGTCACCTGGCACCCAGCAGCAGGCACCACCATGGGCCTGGGCTTAGGTCCAGTGTTGCCCTAACCAGTCAGAAGCCTCTGGCCTGGCCCCTGCCCTGGGTCCCCCACCACCCAGCCTGGGATCAGCACTACTGCTTGCCCCAGCTTCATGCAGGCCTGGAGCCAGATTTTCCTGCAGCAGGGTCAGGACTATTGCTGTGAGGGCAATAAAGTGTTTTTCTTTGAATTTTCTGCAGTGAGCATGGTGCTCAGGGTGACAGTAGGGTGGGGAGGTCCATGGGCAGCTGTCCAGGCAGGCTACAGTGGGAAGTGCAGGAGGAGGTGGTCAGCCAGTGCCCTGGTCCCCACTGGTTGATGTGCAGCTTGGCTGGGGCCTTGGCAGCAGGGGCCCACTGTTCTCACTGCCACTGTAATTGGTGCTTCCACTGCCAGGTATCCTCTGCCCATGGTGCCTCCTATGCCCAGGCCTCCAAAAACAGTTCCCTGTGCAGATATGGGTACAGATGTTATGCAGTACACAGGCTGCAACGGTGACTTGGAGTGAATATTGTCCTCAGAAAACTCAAGGTGGGAGGTGAGGGTGTGCCAATGACTCTTGAGGTGGCCAAAGGTGCATTTCACCAGGGCACAGGTCTGGCCCAGGCACCTGTTGAAGTGGTTCTGGCAGGGGTTCAGCTGCCTGGTGTAGGGCCACATGAGCCAGGGAGGAGTGGGAAGGTGGGGTCCCCAGTGAGCAGGGGTGGGACTGCCACCGTGCTCAGCTGGAGATCTGGCACCCCCAGAACAAAGCGTCTGTTCTGCACCAGGGCTGGCAGGGCAGAGTTCTGGAAGATGCAGACATTGTAGGCACTTCCTACCAAGCCAGCACTCACATTAGTGAAGGTGCCATGGTGGTTGATGATGGCCTGAAGCACAATGGATTGAAAGCTCCTCCAGCTGCAGTAGAGGTGGTTGCCAGTGGGTCTGCAGGTGATGGGGAGGGGCAGGGCCCCAATGCACTGGGAAAATCCCAGGGCATGGAACCCCACCCGGGGATCATGAACGTGGAGTGTGTTGTGTCCCAGCACATCCTGGAGGGCACTGCATACCTCCAGGATAGCCGCCCCAGTGGTGGCCATACCCATGCCAAAGGGGTGTCCCACATACCAGAGGCTGGAGGGCATGGCCAGCTTCAGCAGGGTGATGGCTACCTGGGTGTGTGGGGGGTGTTGCATGACAGTGTTCTGCTGCTCCAGGTGTAGGTGGAGCTGCTCTAGGACATCCAGGAAGGTGGTCCAGGTTATACAGAATGCCTTCCGCCACTGAATGCCAGGTGGCCTGGACAATGTACAGCCACAAGTCTTGGTTGGCCAGGTGGGCCCAGTTGGCAGGGCTGGAGGCCCCAGAGTGCATGGATAGCTCTGGTGGTGGTATCCAGGAGACCATGATCAGCAGCCCTGCCAGAAGGTACACAGAGGTGGTGGCCCTGGGCTGGTGCAGTGGGGCTGGGCAAGTGGTTGCGGTGCATGGGGAAGCTGAGAGGCCCAGATGACCATGGGCCTGCTGGCGGTTAGCACAGTGAACCAGCAGGGCCATCAGGAGTCCAGGGCATTGGGCATCGCTGCTGGGGCTGGAACAACCACGGCACAGGGAGGCAGAAGCTGTGGTGAGACAGCTACCATGTCCTACCTCCATGCTGTGCACACTGCTTCTGGCCAAAAACACAACTGACCAGGGAGCAGGGAGTGGAGCTTCCTTTTCAATATGGTCCCTGACCACAGGCAGCTGGTGGCAGCAGGGGCCCATTGCAGGGCCCCAGGAAGCGGGGGCAGTTTGCTGCCATTAGCAGCAAATCTTTTCCCATGTCCCTGCAAATGTAGATGCCTGTTGAAGCATTACTTGCGAGTAAACTACACACAAGTAAAACTGGTCCCACATCAAATGTACATAGACACACCCAGTATACACACAATTTAGAATGCCAGAATAACTTTATCCTATAGGATATTATGAAACAGTGCAGCATACTAGTAAAAAAATGGGGGACGATCTGAAGAGGAACTGCAGCAACTCATTAATTCCAGGAGGCAGATTTGGCACATAGTTTTACATCACTGGAAAATCAATATTAAAAGGTAGACCTATCACATCCCACTGAGTAAAGGTAGTACTATGTGGCAGTAACGCCTGTTCAGGAAGAAGTCTGGGTCTTAACCTTTATCGTCACCAGAAATGCTTGAAATTTTGTGAGTTTGGTTTTGATGACATGGAAAAGAGTATCCTGGAAAGTGAGATGTAGATCTAGGTTTCAAATACAGACCATTCATTGTCAGAGATACAGCAAAGATTTCCAGAAGTTCAATATTTCAAAACAAAACAAAGCATTTTAGAACCACGTGCATTCCCTAGGGTCCTTTGGAACATTACAGCTGTAATTTCTTAATGCCTGTGAATTTCTGTTTTCTTTAAACTCAGCAAAGTAAATTCAGAACAGAGATAGTAAAACAACATTCCCTTCAAAGTTCAAGATTACTGTACACATCGAGTTAGTCTCAAAAAATGTCTAATATGCATATAATATAAAGCTACAACTTAAATAAATGGCCATGTTGTGCAGAATGAATTTAGTACTATTCACGGATATTTAGATTCTAGCCTGCGCAATGCCTGCCCTCTCTTGAGGGTAAGACAAAAAGCGAAGTTTCTGTTTGGAGGGGACCAAATTAACAGTAAGTGGGTGCATCTATATATGCACTTTACTCTGGAGTTGATTAATTAGCTCTGTAGTAAAGTGTCACAGGCTATACGTGTATCTGTATTAGGGTGCAATAAGCCAATTAGCTCTGCTGTGAGATCATGCTTGTCCTGGACAGTACTATCTTAGAGCATAGTAATTACATGCACTCTAACGTGTAGACCGTGACCAGGGTTGGCTGGGGCACAAGGGTGCTACAGTGCAGGGGCTGCCTGACACATAGCCCTGCACTATAGCACCCTTGTGCCCCAGCCGGCCCCTCAGCTGCCAGATGCTGCCACCCAGAACCCAAGGCTGACTCTCCAGACCCCCTGCCAGCACAGAGCTGCTCTGCCTCAACTCGAGTTGTTGTGATCCTGGGTGCACATGAAGACGCTGATCTCGGGAAGCAGCTCCCTCTGGTGGGAACTGTAATAAAGTTTATCCAGGCACATTGATATCACATATAGGTATGCCCAATATGTAAGTAGGAAACTGTAGGGTAAATACTAGAAAAACATTTCTAGGAGTGAGCTTTATTAGACCAATGAAGAGTCCACTAAGGAAAATCCAAGTGAGTAAAATAATAGAACTGAATAATGTGGCCCAATCCTGCCATATGGGATATTGAAACTAACTTTTTTACATTCATAATGTTAAAAACTCATGAAGAAAATCTATTTTTAGCCTGACTGTTATCTTAATTAAACTGCTGAGTCTGTGCATAGCTGAAAGTATTTGTCTTGTATCACCCCATCTATGCGTATTCTGTATAAGGATGAAAGCAGTTGGACTGTCTTACCTAATACAGCACTTTTCAGCCCAAAACACTTGACATGTTTACAGAGAAGACACTCGTAACTCACCCACCTCTGGAGTAACAGGGTGGTAAGCAGGAATAACCAGCATGCAGCAGGTTCTGCAACAGTTGAAAGGGGAAATATTAAATGATGACAAACCTCACCCTTATATAGTATAATCCTGAGATCTGCAACAGATATCATTTTTAAAGATTTTGTCCAAAACTGACAACTGAGCTATTGCCAACTGCAGGCATTGACACATCATGAGGCTGGCTTTCAGATGACCAATGAAAAAAGTTAAGTAATCATGAGATTTCCATTTTCAAATAATATTTTTAATTTTTATTTCTTTAACTTCTGGATTTTGAATATTTACAATACCCTCAATACCATAATATGAACACTAGAAAACTACCTTTTAAGCAAAAATTGAGATTTGTATGACTCCATGGAGGTGGGGCACTGAAGGAACAAATAAATGACTAAATATTGTAAGACTCACAAAATCATGCAAATTAGCAAAAACTAAGCTATACTGGTTTTGGAAATCCTTACTTAAAGCCCATAGCAGCTCTATGTAAAATGTAGGTAAGGTCTAACTAAGCCTGGGGCCCTAAAATACTGTGTTGGAAGTGATCTTTGTTTGAAATAATCAAGGACAAGTATATTTAGGAATTACCTCTCAGTGGGTGTCTACACATGCATTGGATCCGGGAGCATTTTACTCGCAAGTAAACATTCCTGGGCAGGCATCTGCATGTGCAGGGAAGTGGGTGCAGATTTGCTGCTAATAGCAGCAAACTGCTCTGGTTTCCTGAGGCCCTGCAATGGAGCCCCTGATGCCACCATGGGGAGCACTAGGTTCCCCCTGGGTGCTAGCAGGGAGCATGGGATCAGGAGATAGCTGTTTTCTGGCTGGCTGCTGCTGGTGTGGGAGAAATGTCCCTCTGCTCTGGCAGTAGGGAGTTCCTGGCCCCAGCTTCACAATCAGGAGCACAGAAACTTGAAAAGAGCTGCAAGGGAGTGGCAGGTCTTAACCCCCTGCCCCAATCTGCCACTCCCAGATTATGATCTTGGAGTGGGGGACTTGGAGACTTGGAGATCCCTGCTGCTGGAAAGGGGAACATAGCTCCTTCCCCTGGGAGCTGCCGCTGGTAGGGTGGGCTCTGTCACCAGAGCCCAGGTAGAAACTATCTCCTGCCCCCTGATAGCCCCAGTCTATTCCTGGTCAACCATTTACAAGAGTGCTACTACGCATTTAGTAATTACAAGTAAATTTGCTATTTGCATTTGCAGGTAGCAAATTTACTCATGATTAGCAAGGTTTACTGTACAGTAAGCATGTGTATGGGTAGATGCACATGCTTACTGTGCTCTAAACTATGCTACTGTTCAGTAACACGTCTCATGTAGACATACCCAATATGACTAGTCCCAAGTAATGTTAAAATAGCATATGTAACTCCTCAGCTTTCTACAACGCATTTGATTAGCTTTAAAAATATAAGCTTTAAAAGAACAAAAAAAATTAATGAAATGTCCGTAAAAGCATAATCTTTAAAAAAAAAAAAAAGTGGAAAGAACTCAGCTTCTATTTACATATTGTTATTTTAAGTTCACCACTCAGTTTACAGACTTTGATTCTCATTTTCAGGAATGCCATTCTACACTTCTTGGCAATAAAAACAGACTATAAAGTGAACACAAATTTAATTCATACCTTCTTTAAGGCCCTATTACACAGATGGAGTTGTTTAGGGTGGCCTTACTATATGGTTTAATCAGCTTACCAAGAATGAAGGCCTATGTTCATTTGAAGATATTTTTTAATTTAAAAATTCTTCTGTTGAAAGTAATGAGAATTTTACCCACGATTTCAAAAGAACCAAAATTAAGTCCTAACAGAGATAAGCCCTTTGCTATGGATTTCAGTTTTACACCTGGATTCCAAATCCCACCCCCCTCTCCCCTCCTCCTATTTACAAAGGATTGTTGAGTCCTGTACTCTGGTCCAAGCCCATCTCTATTCTTTGTTAGTTATTTTTTAAAAACAAATAATACATATACAATACTGTACTTCAAATAATAAAACAAATTTGCAAAGCCTTTTTCAGTCACGATATAATATGCTATACTTTTACATCAATTACAATGAAGTAAAACAGTGGGATTACACCTAAGGTTAGGTCCAGACATTACACTTATCCCCTGTTAAGCTAGCAGAAAGTACTCTACATCCATAAGAAAACAGGGATTCACAGCCCAAGGAGTGCTTTAAAAATGGCAGATCCTGCTCTAAGTTAACCCTAGATGGACATGGTATCAGACTAAAGCACTTTAGGTTAGAGTGCTTTATCAAACATCTGTACCATGTCTCAACACAAGTCAAGGTAGGTTCCTCCAGCATCTCAGGCCCCTTGCAACAGGGCATGCTCACCTTGGCTGGTGCTTATCTGCTCCAGGTGAGCACAGGCCCAGCCTTGCCCCCAGGCTGTCACAGAGAAGACACAGGAAAAGCTCTGTCTCCTCCCTCTGTAGCTAAGTATGAGGAAGAATGGAGCCCCCCCCCCCCCACCATGTGGGCCCAACCCACTCCCCCAAGACCTGAGGTAGTAAGTTCAGGAAGGGCCTGTGCAGCAGGTAGGCTTTGTTCTCACTCCCCAACTCTATTTCCCAGTACAACAAAAAGCTGTGCTGTAGCTGTCAGAAGCTGTAGGAGGAGAGTTGGGGGAAACAAAGTCCTCCTGCTGTGCAACTCCCCCCATCTTTGAGGCTCAGCTCTTAAGGGAGAAGTCAGGCCTGGTTGGCACAGCAGGGTGGCTCTGTTCCTTCCTTCTCACCCCCCATCCTAGCCTCCTGACATCTGCAGAGGAGTTTTTTCCTGGGTAGGTGATGAGAGGACAGTATCCCCCTGCTGCACTTACTCAGCCCAGTGCTGTGCATATGCCCCAATCCCTGCCAGGACCCAAGCCAGCAAGTTAGGGGAGGCCTCATTGCAGGAAAGGCTCCATCCTCCAGTGCTGACAGCAGCCTGCTGGCAGAGGCATGGGGCTGGGTAGAGGGGCCGTGCTGGCCAAGCATGGGTGGCTAGCTACTCAGCTGCTTGGCTGGGCTCAGCATTCTCCGACAACCTCCTGGGAGGTGTGTAGGAGCACCAGTCATAGGGTATAATGGGGAAACAATAAAATATCTATAACGTCGTTGTTTTTTTGTCCGATCTGGATGAAAATTTCAGGAGTGGTAGATTCTGCAGAGTGCATGAAGCCTGCCAAGTTTCAAGAAGATCAGGGCAGGGGTATGTGGAGAACTGCCCCTCAAGCTGTGGACAAGCAAAACTCATGCCATGGGTGACACTGTGCGTCTTAAGGCGCAGTGGGGTGACAGCTGCAGGGATGCTAGCCCCTGCTGCAGCCAAAGCCTGCCAGCTGTCAAGGAGATTGGTGCAGGGGGGGTTTGGGGCCCTGCACCTCTAGTTGCTCACAGGCAAAATTCGTGACATTGGGTACTTGTAGGACTGACCGTCTCTGTCTTGGGGCCTGGGAGACACTACGTCAGGCCTGGCTGCTAAGCTGCTGTGTTACTAGTTACCAATCAATCATGATTCACTCAGGGACCAGCTCAATACACAAGACCTAGCTAATGTAGCCAGTTAATTGCTGTCAATTAGCACCTACAAAACCAGGCTAAGGAGAGGAAAGAATTGATACAGACAATCAACTGCCCCAAGACAGACACAGCCAGTCCCACAAGCACCTGTGGCATGAACTCCCCTGCACCGATCTCCTTAACAGCTGGCAGACTTTGTGGCCTCAGCAGAGGCCACCATCCCTGCAGCTGTTACCCCGCTGTGCCTTAACACACACAGTGTCACCCATGTCATAAGTTTTGCTTGTGTGCGGCTTGAGGTGCAGTTCCCCCCAAACCCTATACCAATCTTCTTGAAACTTGGCAGGCTTCGTGGCCTCAGTAAGAGCTACCATTACTGCAGTTTTTACCCCTGTGTAGTGTAACATGTAGACGTAACAGAAGTTTTGCTTTCAAGAATTTGGGTATAGTTTCTCCCAAACCCCTGCATTAATCTTCTTGAAACTTGGTAGCCTCTGCTGATAACATGAAACCTGCCACCTCTGCAAGGTTCATCCACATTGGACAAAAAAACAACAAAGTTATAGATATTTAATTGATTTCCCCATTATACCCTATGGTGGGATCTCCGAGGCAGCTCCGAAGCTTTGGAGCCACTTTGGCCGGATCAAGGTGGAAACCCAGTCTGGAGCGCTGGATTGGATTGCTGCCATCTGAAGGGGCCGGATCGGATCGCTGCCGACTCGCGCAGGCCTACTTGCCACGGTACTGAACAGACTAACTAAAACTTCTTTCCTCTTCCAAACTGGAAACGTTTTCCTCTCCCAAGCTCGTGTGATACCATAAACTCATGAGTTGTCTGGTTGCATAAGAACCTTTGAGGTGAGGTAGAACCTGGATTTTTAAATTAAAAAGCAGATTTTCATACAAAACAAAGAGTACAAGAAAAGATCTTTTGTTGGTCACCTTGCAATGCAAACACCATTTCATTCTGTTTTGATCTGGCCACATTCATAGGAAACCAAACCAGGAAGGAGACTTGTGGGGTTACCTAGCCCGGCCCCCTGCTCAAGACAGAATCACTGCGACTAAACCATCTCAGCGATGGAGAGTCCAAAACTCTATCTTAAGATTCTCACAACTATCCTTACAGTGAGGAGACTCATCCGAAACTATAAACAGACTTCCCTCTATTGCAGTTTGTTGGCGTTACTCTTAATCCTATGCTTTACGGCCACAGAGAACAGCCTGTCTCCATTCTCTTTATAACTGCCATTCAGGTATCTGAAGACTTATCAAATCCCCTTTAGTTTTCCCTACTCCTATTCAGGAAACAGAAACACTTGCATCATCAGAGTTTTAAGAAATACAACTGTTTTTGTGACTGTAGCCAACTAAAAGTGGTCCTGAATGCATCGCCTAGGCTTTGCCTCCAGGCCTGTGTCAGGAAGGAGTCTCATGACTCCACTGGCTAATGCTCGCAGCAGGGCTGATTAACTCCAGACCGATCCACAGCATGACCTCCTCAGCGTGAGGGAAGGTCGCAGCAATGAAGGGCTTTTGAGGGTCAAAGTAGAGTTAAGGGGAGAGGGAGGAGAAGTGAGAGATGCCAGGCTGCCTTTAAATGAAAACATACATGTATAACTTCTTGCCTCTAACAACTGCAGCTTACATCTATGTGGCTTGTAAAAAACAGCTGTGTGATTTTTAGTGCCCTTTTGGCATATGAAGGGCATTTTTGGACAACATCAAGGGTCTTAAACTCAGCTGGTATAAACTCAGTTGAATTCACTGAAGCTGGTATAACCTAGCAGAAATTAAAATACAGATATGGATCCAAGTTACAAAATCTGAACCCCACACTCCTGGGGAGTTCAGGGTTTTCCCTCTGTAATGAAAGTAAATGTTTGTGCAGCAATTTATAATACTATATACACACCTTAGCTCATGAAAATCCCAGAGCAACGAGCTTGCAGCTGCTAAAGGAAAAGAGTCTATGCTTGCAGATCCAGTAGTTAAGAACAAAGATTTGGCTTGCTGTCAAACCTGACACAGCCAGACCCGAAAGCTTGACTCCTCTTGAACACCAACGAGAGAGGAAAGGGAAATGTAGAAATGAGAGTCTGCAGCTCTTTCTGTTTTCATACAGCCCTTGAAAAATATGGTTTGTCAATTGCTATCAATTATGTGCCCCAGAATCATAAAGCTTTCTTCTTCTCGTAGAAACAAGGCACAAGCCTCTCAGAAAGAAAGCGCCCCTTGTCTTGTGCGTTAACCCCACTAACTCCTGCAGGCTCTCCCTCCCCTTCCTCCTCCCTTTTTTGTTGAGTGCAGGATTTATAAACTCTTTGAAACATGTTGTTTCCAGATGTAGGCCCCAAGTGGCCTGTCAATAGCTTCCTGTCCTGTTCCAAGGCCTATGCAGATGGAATTACACAAGACTACTGAATGAATCTACCCCTACATCTCCTTAATTAAACTCTGGGATTGTACTGAGGCTGCCCTACTTCTGGCAAGGATCCTTCAGAGGGTTACAACAAACTCCCCCTCCTTTCCCAACATCATAAATTACCAGCTCATTAAAGCCACTATATTCCCACTGATTAGGTGTCTGGAACCAGCATTTTTCCTTAAATAATTGTGTCACTAGACTTCCTAATGAGTGGTGTTCATTTAGGATTGGGTAGCTATGGATATACACAGTTGTTTTATATTAAGACTACATAAACATATGCAATTGTTTAGCTCCGAACATTTGCTTGTATGGACCTAATATCCACTCCACTGGCCCAGGTACAGTTTGAACAACAGAATGGTAACTCTCTCTCAGGTGCAAGTCTTTGAAAATGTCCCTGCTTTCTTACTGGAGTCAGGCCAGGATAGAAATAGCCGTTTGTCCAAAGGACAAGTAGGAAAAATATTAGAAAGGCCTATTAGCCATCAATTAAACTATCCAACATACAAGGAAAAAAAGGGGGGGCACTTTTATGAATAAAGTGCCTGCAGCATCTCGTGTCGAATGAGCTTGTTGAACGAGTTTTAGTTGAAGTGCCTCCACTGCCATTTTGAAGCATGGGGTTACTGATACACAAGGTCCGGAGGCTGCTGGAGCACACTAATTATTGCACTCCAGTAGACTTGATTAAATGAGTCTGCTTCAACACACTGTAATTAGAGCGCATTGGAGCAGCTTCTCTGCACATTTACAGGCTCCCTTTGAAACATTGTGATTTTTGTTTAGGAAATTAAAAACATAACCTCTCTCTCAAATGAAAACAGCATTATTTGACAAAAAAGGTCTTGTAAGGAGAAGTCTCTTTAATGAATGAGCATCAGCCAACTAGGTTTTCTAACCTGTCAGACATTGGTTTTAAGCAAAAAGCTAATGACTAGTGGATGGAAGGTCTGAGTGCCAATACTCTTCTCAGCTAAATTCCCTTTGAATATTTGGTTATTTCTCCGAGTTTCCTTACAGCTTCTTGTTATTAGTCATGCACTGGGGCAAAATCTTGGCCTCTGTTTTAGATTTTCTGAACTGCTCAAGCAATGCCAAATGGCTAAACTGGTTCCGCATTTCTTTAAAATGGGGGGGATGAGGCAGGAGTCAATGTCCTAGTAATAAAACCAGTTCTACACCACACATTTTTCTTTTGCAGAACAATCATGTCAAGGCAATAGGTGAAACTGGGGTGGGTGAACCACACAATGCTACAGCTGATCTTCACTACCAGGCAGGATGTTAAAAGGTGACCATTTCAGACTCTGGTTGGGAATGGAGGGTACATCTGAGTCACAGCACGAGAGAGTTCAGTCACACCATCAAAAGAATAAGCCCTACCCACCCACTCCACTCCACTCTGCGTATACGAACCCTTGAAATGAGGCTGTGAAGATACTTTGGGGCACCCTCAGTATTGCATTCAGTTTCTGGTGTGCTCAGGAGTGGTTATTTGGGATGCACCTGAATCATCTTCACTGCCTTGTCTGTGACAGTATTTACTTTCAATCATTATTTAACAGGCCCTACAGGATTTAGCAGTCACATTGGCTGCTACTTCTAACTTCTTAATCATGCTTCTTAGATACCAGAATATCCAAAACGCACACTGGATAGAAGCCTTCACAGAGACAAAAGTACCATGTCACAAGAGACTCCTTAATCCAGTGCATACAAGGAGAAAACAATGTCTAGAAGTCAAACTTGGGTACATCCAAATTAAAAATAAACGCACAAGTTTTTGACAATGGGGACAACTGGCCATTGGAACCAGCTACCAAAGGAAGTGGTGGAGTCCATTTCTTTTAATACCTTCAAATCAATAGTGAGTGTCTTGATTGAAGTTATGGGTTAGTCTAACCTGGGTTATTGGGTTAAATATAGGGTAATTGAGCAAAATTCTGTGGAATGTGCTGTCAAACTAGATGGCCTAATATTTCATTGTGGCTTTAAAGACTATGAAGTGACTGAACATTTGTCAGGAGTATTTCTGGAGTTTTATGGGCAACACTCCTTACTTCTAGATATTGGGCATTCTGACTCCAGAGCCCATCCCAGAGAGCAAAGGATAGCTTCATAAACCTTGCACATGCCAATTTCTGTAAACGCCACATTTACTTGAATTTAACACAACCCTGATCCCCAAATACTAAGATTCTATACATGGAAAATGTATACATTTGTTATAATTTTCTGTGCATAGAGTCATCTTCAATTCATCGCCCCATCACTTCAGGAGGCAAGAAATGCAAAGCACGGAGGGGGAGGTCATGTGAGAAGGTAGAGCAGCTTGCCCTCTGCTTGCGTTTGCCCCCCTGCATTGTTCCCGCTGCCTGCCCACACCACAGCAAAAACTTCCCCACTTCCTTGCTCTGGTCCTGCTCCCTTCCAGCCTCTGCTTCTCCTCCTCCCCCCCTTACACTTCTTCCATGCCAGCACGCTCTGTACCTGTTCTAGCTGGAGGCACTGAGCACGTCCCCCACCCAGGCAGTGCCTCAGGTTGCAGCATGTGTCCCAGATGGAAACAGCTGGCACAGAACAAGAGTAGAGAAAGGGAGGGAGGAAGTCAGGGGAGCAGAAGCTGCATTTTGTGGGAGAGGGAGGGGAAATGGCAGAAGGGGAGGGACAGTTAGCAGCTACACCTCTGGTTGGAGCCTCAGCCATAACAGCTACCTGCCCCCACCCACTTCCTACTCGATTTTAAGGTGAGAAGTTTTACCCTCACCCTGCTAAACAGGGGAAGAAACCTTGTCTCAAAAATCAAGTAAATATGGTACCTTCAATAATTTCTCTCTCTTACTGCTTGACCAATCACCCGCTAAAGTCAGGGCAAGGGGTATGCACAAGGTTGGAATGAATAACTGGAGATATTTCGGTTTTAGGGGGACTTCAATTTTTCTCAAATCAGAAAAGGTACATGCAACACCTGTTCTAGACAGCATTATCATCCTGCATTTCTTTATATTAACTTGGATAACCATAAAAAAAGATAGTTTATGGAATGGAAAGTATGGCATACAAGATCTTGAAAAATCCTGGCAGCAGATTGCCCAGTAGAAGTAAATGTGTCGAGTAAGAAGTAAATGTGTAGAGACTCTCTCTCTCTAGAGGGATAAAAAGTCCTATCAGATGAAAAAGGTTGCTCAAATGAAAGCCAGAACTGAGATAACAATTCAGATCTAGGTTTCTGGGTAGAGTTTATATAAAGATCATAGGGATGACAGTCACTCCTTGGACTCAGCAGAGCCCATGCTGACCAGGGGTGCACTCAGACAGCTCACTATATATGCCTGGTGTGGTTGAAGGAGGTGTGACTACATTCCTGTTACGCCCTCACTCCTCGAATGAGAAGACTTCTACTACAAAATAAAGTAGCAATTTAAACCAATAGACGGCCATTTCAAGGCATGATACGTGTATGCCATAGGACCCCACTAACATAGCCGAGTGAGTTCATGACGCATTCTCCCTATCAGTAGGCACGTCTATACAAGACATTTTTTGCAGAGTAGATCAATTAATTTCACAGGAAACATCTTGTATCTACATGTGCCGTGCTATTAGGCTAATTAACCCCGCAGCAGGATAGTACTTGTATTTTCTAGTTTTTTGACTTCACGGCACTGCACACCTAGACACTGATACAGCTGGCTGGGGCAATAGGGTACTTCAGGGCAGGGGCTGCCTGATGGCTAGCCCCATACTGGAGCGCTCATGTCCCAGCCAGCCACTCCGCAGCACATTGAGCCAGGCAGAAACATGATCTAAATGGGAAATTCTTACTGGGCTCATCTACATGTGCAATTAAATCAAAGCAATAAACTCTAGCACTTATCACTCTTGAGTTTATTGCTTTCTGAGCATCATTTTTACATGTGTGCCTGGGACCACAGCATGTTGAGCCGGGTCACGGCAGCCCCAGCCATCTAGATCCCTGAGCCCCGTTGGCTGGGGCTACTGTGACCCAGCTCAATATGTTGTGGCCCCAGGCATACGTGTAAACATGGTGCTCAGAGAGCAATAAGCTCAAGAGTGATAAATGCTAGAGTTTATTGCTTTGATTTAATTGCACATGTAGATGAGCCCAATAAGAATTTCCCATTTAGATCATGGTTCTTCAAAGGACTGAATATTTAAACCCAATCTCTCACAAGTGTAACTTTAAGCAAGAGTATAGTTTTCTTGAAATGGCAATGAATATAGCTTGTCATGTTTAACATTAAAATTTGGGGAATGAACTGTAAGTAAATGCTTTTTTCCCCCTGACAGTTGGGCAAGGATATCATCCGCTCTTTCTATCAAGTTCCATCAGTTCTGTTTGACCCTGCAGTCAGAATAGGCACCAATGAATTTCTACTCCTGCCCTTAAGAAGGGCTCGGTTTCATACACTATCTGGAAAGACAGGATGCCAAGTAATTGCACAAAAAAGTATTTCAAATCAGCTAAAAGTCCTACATCCTTCTAAGTGGGTCTTTTATACTGCTGTTCTTTGTAGGCCAGTTACCTCTGTTATTAGTTCTTGAGGAAGTTCAATTCCCAAGAAGCAAATTTCAGTCTCTTAAGACAAACAGAACCAAACAAAATTGTCCAGCCTGTTCAGACATTAGGAGAAGAGCCGTTTCCCTCTCAAGCTTTTTCCCAGCACAGCACCTGGCTTTTCCTCCATGCATACTGCTCCCTCACAGCTTGCCTCACTCTCTGCCCTCTCCTCTGGGTGTTAAAGCTCCCAATGAGACACTCTATCATTAGCAGAATGCCCCACAGTTGAACAACCTTAACAGGGCTGGATGCTCCTTCTTAAGGAGGCAGACCACCCGGTCACAATTCTCAAAGGAGGATGGACAGCAATCCCTTTCATAGATTTTTTTTTTTTTTTTTGAAGTGGAGCACTCTTTTTCCCCTTGCAATTCTCTTTTTTGCACAGTACTGTCATTTTCAGTGATGCACGTGGAATGCTACCGTCTAATAATATGAGTCAGCTACAGAATGCATTCATTCACCACAGTTAAACTCTGATTCTCCTTGGACTTGCACTATAAAGTCTTTTCCTGGTGTCCTTTGTACAATCCAGCCAGAATCTGGGGAAAGAAAGTTCAAAGTAACCCAAACCTTATCTTGGCATTTCTAGAGTGGCTCACGAGCTGCAAATTTTGCAAGACTTCAGGACAATGAAATATTTATTCAGGTTCCTTTTCTTTGTTATTTTTGTTAATGTTTTCCCTCCCGCAATTTCTTTTCAATATATTTCTGAATATAAAAAAGACTTTCATTTGCTCCAACTCACTATGATATCTCTGTGTGTCAGAATTTTTATAAATAGCATCTAGTTTCTACAGGTACCACATTTAAAAACATTTCCCAACTGCAGAACAACAATTCTGCTCCAAATAGGTTGATGTGATTTTTATCCTAAATTTGTTCACTAGTGATATTTTTACCACAAGCAGGATTCTCTTGAAAGTTGGCATTAAGTTACAACCAAAGGTTCCCTATCCTTTCCTCAGTCAAAGCAGCTCATATCTTTTTGCAGCTGTAAAGATAACGCTGGCATTTTTTTCTGATGTTTAAAACATTAATGCTCCCAATATCTCAATGATAATAGAGATCATTCTCTCCCTAAAAGAACTCAATTGTACTCCCTACTAAATTACATACAGATCTCTGGGACCAGACCTAGTATTTGTGTGGTCTTAGAACGTACAAGATAAACATAAAACTAAATTGTAGAGAGTTAGAAAGGGTTCATTCCTGAAGCAGCCTTGCAAGATGCATTAAATCTGAGATTTTTTTAAATTGTCCAACGACCACAGAACCCTTGACGTGCCAGTTAGATTGTGACACAAGGATGGGAAGAAAGTGCTCATGGATATCTGGCTCCAAGACACTTTCCTCTGCATCCCTTTAAGGTGTCTGGGCCCTGTTCCAAAAAGGCAGGCGGAGGAGGAAAACTAGCCAGTTTGCTGGATTCATTTCTCACTCTGGTCCAACAAAACCAGAGGACATTGACTCCAAGCTGCATGTGACCCTCTGCTTTCTGGCTCTGACAGAATGGCCCCATATTATGGTGTATTTCTTCAGGTGCTTGTGCAGTGAGTAACCACTGTCGTCTACCTTGTAACATGTCATACTTTAACCAAATTAATTAGCAACTAGCCAACTTTCTAGGAATATTTTCTTGCACTGTGCACTTTGTTTTCACTAGCCATGAAGGTATTCACAAAACCAATTTTCTGCACCATCTTGCCAAAGCAGTAGGTCTGCCAGAAACGTGATTTTTCTGCCATTGCAGAAAAATCATTTTCCATACACAGAAACTTAAAACCTTAGCACAAAATAAGGAAGTCACTTAAATTCACCCTATGGAGTTCCTATAGCCGAGTATTGCCTTTGGACATAAATTCTTTTTGCAATTTAATTTACAACATAAGCAAACTTTAACCGGCCAAAAGTGTATGTACGATCCAACTCTATGCTATGCAGAACGCTTTTTTTGTCTCGAAGCATCACTTTTTATATTTCATCTCTGAATCTGGATCAAGCATGAATTTTACCCTAGGATCAGAAAGAATTTTTAGAAGTAGATAAAATTCAACTCAATTCAAAACACGTGTCCAAGCTAGCCTGGTACCAAAACTTTACCACACAATTTCAAATTTAGTTTTGAAATAACTGGGTCTCTTCAGAAACATGTACGCTGAGAGGACAAGGTTTAAGGAAAGAATTTCAAAGCGCAGATAAAATTGACTAATGCAGGGAGTGGGGGAGGGCAGGCAAAAAAATATGTTGGTGTGACGGGGGGCTGCTAGGGGCCACCCTCTATATGGCCCCGTCCCGCACCTGTCTCTGGGCAACTGCCCGCCTTATCTCTCCTGCCATGTCTTTGATGTTAATTGGTTAATTAGCAGGAGGCTGCCCTTCTACTGCCCCTCCACTAGGGGGCGCTGTCTGCAGGTCCTTCCTCCCCAGTACCGCAGCCCAAGCCTCGCGGATAGGATCGCTGTTGTCTTTCTGCTAGTGCGCCCTCTTGGGGTTCTCTCTGCGCCCCACTGGGCTGTGCCCACCTCGAGCTCTTTAATCCCCCCCTTGCAGGGGCTCTCAATGCCCGAACTTGGGCTTCTCCAACGCAAACATCGCCTTCTCGGGCTTCCCAGTATTGCCCCTCTCAGGCGTCTCAACTGTTGCCCCTTTCGGGCCTCTCACTGTGTTTGTTACCCGCTCCGCGGGCTCCTCTAATGCCGTCCTCTCTTGGGCTTCTCAATATGGCGCTCCCCTCTCTGGGTTCGCCTCGCCCACACTGGGCTTCTCAATATGCTGCCCCTCCCCGCCGAGGGCCTCAATATTGCCCCCTCCTGGGGCTGCCTGTGCCCAGCTTGGCTTCCAAATGACCGCCTCCTTCGTGGGGCTTGCAGTGCCCCCAGCTGGGGCTCCTCACATGTTGCCCTCCCTCAGGCTCCTCAGTGTTGCCCCTTGCTGGGGCTCTACAGTGTGGCCCCCTCCTTCGGGCTCGCTGTGCTGGGACTCCAAATGCCCTTTTCTTAACTGGGGTCCATGTACCCCGCAAGCTGCACCCCCACTGGCGCCGAATCGCGGTCTCCCAGGCGCTAGGGCCCCACACGCCCTGTGGGCCCTTATGAGGCCTCCTCCAACCCCTACAGCCTCACCCAAACCACCAGTTTCATATAACAACCCAAACACAAGCCCCTGGGCTGGAACTTAAATACAAGCCGTCTGGCTATAACAACAACAACAAAACACAAGCCCTTTCGGCTATAACCAAACAGAAGCCCACCGGCCCACACCACATTTGGTCCTACCACAGCCCTTCACCTCGCAGCTGCAGCCCCTGCCTCAGGCGTCCTCTCCCTCCCTGGGCAGAGAGCTCCTTCCTCTGTGGTAGCTGGCAGGGAACTGCCAGCCTGACCTTGGCTCCAGGCTTTATAAGAGCCAGGCCCTCCCCCCCTAGGGTCAGCTGACTTCATTGGTTGCCCCGGTAACCTGCAGCTGTGCTGCCTAATCACTCCTTGGGCCACCCCCCCCCCCCCCGGCAGTCCTTCTCCTATGCAGGCACAGGGCAACCGGAGTGCCCTGTGACAGCTGGATTAGGAATTCCCTAATGTAGACTGTTCCTCAGGAGAAACCAAGGAGATGCAAGTCCCTTGCCCAGGGACTTCTTCACATCTTCACCTTTTCCCCTAATGATTGACTCTGAGGAGTCAGGGGACAGCTCCGCAAGTTCTGGTGTTCTCTCTCGCAGCTAATGGCTTACGGTAACCAACAATAATCTAAAGAAGCATTGCTGTCTTCATCTGGCACTGCATTAGCTTATAACTGAGCTTGTGAATAACTTCCATTTCTAACATATTCTTCATCAAAACTTTCTGCTTTCTGAAGTATCTAAAGAAGCCAGGACCTCATGAACTTGTTGTGAATTTGAGTACGATAATCCTGGCATTTAATCCTCCCAAGTGACCTAACCAATACCAGGTATGGATGCTTTCTGGTCAGCTGTTAGGTCTCTCATTTGGAAATATTGCAAAACAGATGACTCTGAGTGGCTTTCTCTGTCAAATGAAGGACAGGAGAATCATAATTGGCATGATGGACGCATGTCTCTAGGTTAAAAGGGCACTGGGCTAAACTGATGAATTTGTGAAAAAAAGGCTCAGTGCAATGAAGGAAAAAGGCTTTAGCTTGCCAGAAAAGGCCTGACTCTCCACGTCGTATGTAGTCACATTACTCATGGTGATGGGCTGAACAGTGTTGGCTGGAGACAAGCAGGACAGCTAGTTTACACTTTAACCGATGAAGACAAGTAGGGCACCTGTGGAAAAAAGTCTGCAGAGTGATCGAGAGCTCTTCAGAAGCTAATTGTGTTTTGTCCTTGAACATCTTGCAGGGGCCTACCTTCTGCATTAACCTGTCTCTTGGAGGCAAGCCTTCTTCCCATGTGTCAAAGTTTTCCATCTCTCTGCTGCACTGGTTTGACAACACTTCTAACCATGTCACTGTTTGGGGCCTACTTAAATTGCAGCAAGACAAAGGGGTTTTTGTGGCCTGCCAGCAGCATGCAAAGCTGACTTGGCAGGCATTTAATGGCCCTGCCCCTTGGCACTGATTGGTGGAGAGGCCATGGCAGGGGGGATGAAGGATGAAGAGACAGCCACCATCATGCCACCCTGCCAGCTGATGCCTTCCCTTCCCAGCAGTGAGGAATGCTGGCTCCTTTTAGGGAGCCAGCATTTAATTTCTATTATGTTTTTTGTTATAGATTTTGTGGATTTCATGGACAATCCTGAATTTCACGGTTTCCTGAGATCTGTACTTATTACCTGGGGGCAACGGAGTCCTTGGAGAAAAAGAAACTCCTTTGAGGATAAATGGGTATATGGTATTCCCTTGTTAATGTAGTGCAGTAATGAAATCACAGACCAGGAAGGATAGTGAAAAAACAGCCTTAGAAAGTTCTCTTTAAAATCATCACTGGCTCTCCCAGTGTGGAAGGCAGAACGGAAACCTGTCTGCAGAAAACCTATCACAACAGCCATCTGGATAGACCGTCTTGTCAAAAGTGGCCAAGCCAAATGGACGTTCAAACTTGGCTGCTTGCAGATATTAAAAAGAAGGTGCTCTATTTTAAACCTGGTTTGTTTCCGCGCTGAGCCCCGCACATGCCCAGAAGAGGCAGTGCATTACCTCAACCTAGCTTTGCAGTGTCTGTAAAGATTGGGTGCTTTAGTGGGCCTTCTCTGGTGCTTTTCTCTAAGAGCTGATTGGTGGTGATTCCTTCCTTTCCGTCTGCCTTTTAACTCTTCTTTAGACTTTATTAATGATTTTTTCTCCCAACTTTAAATTATCTGTTTTTTCTGTTTCCATTATTATTTTGTTGTACTTGTTCTTTCTCTGTCATCTTGCTCTCTACAAGGTCAACAGCTTATTTTCCACCGCAAGCCTTCTAGCTTCAAAGTAATTCAAAGCATGAAGCAGATGAAATTTAACCAAGGAGTCAGATTCCCCTGTTTAATGCTTCGGTGCAAAACTGATTGGGAATGGATGATCAAGTTAGTTTTTCATGCCACTGGCACGTTTGAGTGCTTAAACGCTGCTTAGATTGCTGTTGGCCAGCTGTGGAGCAGACAAGGTGTATCAGGAAGCATGGGAAAAGTGGTGGGGAAGCATGAAAAAGCTCTTAGGTCAGGCAATCACACTAAGTGCCCTCAGAAATACTTGCCCAGGTATTGGGAAGTCATCACTATTTAAACAATGCCAGCATTTCTGCACTCGAGTCTTGTGATTTTATGGTGGATAATGGTTTCAACAGACATCAATACCAAGGTAAATGTGTCTTTGGTAATAACTATAAAATAAACATACATAATGTGCTGCGTATCTCCAATTACATATAAACCATAAACAAGTTTAAAGGTAACAAAGCACTCCAGAGCTTCTTCAAAAGTGACAGCAATGTCACAGAACTGCCAGGACAATCTCCATCAATATTTCAAGGTCACCAGTCATGCAGAGGATTTCACATGCTAGCAATGAAAAATGTTGTCACTCTCCTAAGGTTCTCTTTCCCACATAGTAAAAATGAACACATGACCTAAACCCTACTACTGAGTAAATCACTCAAATGTAGGGTAATGATATTCAAATCTAGATTATCCGCACGATAATTTTACTATGTGAAGTCACTAAGGTGTTGAGTGTTCACCCCCACAGTCACTTTCATTTGTGGGGTAACGCTTTGCTCAAAACACACCGGATATCTCACCACTTGGTGGTCAAATGCTGTAATAGCCCCTACCTGGGAAGAGCATTCTGCTTCCTACCATGGACTAAATCTGCTACAGAATAAAATCCAAGTTAAATTACTTCCAAGTACCTGTGTCATATGTCCACAACCTGCATCTAGAGATAAGAGACTTACTTTAGGTTTCAACATTATCACCAATGATCATGATTCAATGAAAATACATCATTGATGCCAATAATATTGTACATAAAAAAACTTGCATTAAAATAAGCTGCAGAATCAAGCACTCAGAAGTTAGGGAAAGCTAGGCTGCCTGCACAAACTCACTTTTACCCTCCTAGCATCTGCATTGTAATATCACCTTTAATTAGTAACCCTTGGTCTCTACACATGCAGTCTGTGCTCCTTGCCTTAGTCTACCACACTACATGATCCTAATTTCAGTCTCACTCCACCCCCAGAGTCTTGTACTAGTTTTCTTGCCTGGACTATATAATGATACTGTGGAAACTGAATGGGATTGAATGATCTAGTCCAGGGGTTGCTAGCCTTTTAGTAAGAAGGGGCTGAGGTACCACAGGTTGGTCCTAAACCAGGACAGAGGTGCCAATTATTAGCTAGTCTGGCACTAGATAACATATTCTTATGCAAAACTTAATAACAGCAGAACGTTTAGACTTCTGAGACAACTTCATTTTTGCTCCTGCTCTGCATTGTGTTGGCATGTGGATCCGCTTTATCAAGGTGACCAGACTTTTTATTTAATAGCAGAATTTGGGGGAGAACGGACTTTTAGTAAATAAAGATTATATTATATATATTATATATTATATATATTATAAAGATAATATAATATATATTATATTATAATATATAATATATTATATATATTATAAATTTATATTATAAAGAGGTGAAAGCAGCCCCAACTAATATAGTTGAAGTTCAGCAGCTTCAGTTGAATATATTATTCACCAGCCAGTAAGCCAGTTTCTAGTTAGATTCTTTTAATATTAACATTTGTGAACATTATATTCACATATATAAAGATTATACTGATCGTATAGATGCTAAGTTATACCAACTGCTGTAGATGTTTTCTTTTATACATATGTCTGCATGAATGAGACATGCCTCCTGAGGCTGGGGGGGTGTGGGGACCACCCGCAGGTGGTGGCAGCGGCGGCGGTGGGGGCGCGGTAGCGGTGAGCAGGCACGGCCCGCAGGCGACTGTGGTGGTGGTGGTGGAGGGAGTGGGGTGGCGAGCGGTGGGTGGCGAGCGGAGCCTGCCTGCCTGCAGCCGGCGGTGGCCGTGCGGAGGATGGCGACTGTCCGCAGAAGCCGGCAGCAGCTTCAGCAATGGCCGATCTTTCGGGGGCCATGTGCATTCCCTGCCACGCATTCCTCTGTATAGGTGTAATAATTTCAATGTCATGCAATTCCTGTTTATGAGTCCAGGGTTGGAGTTTTGTTTCTATATTGATTTAAAAACAACTTTTAAAAAAACAGAACCACCATCAGAAAATGTCTGTTCTGGCTCTAGATTTTTGGGTTGTGTTTTTTGTTTGTCTGTTTTTTAACAACTTGGAAAAGGTGTGTCTGTATTTTAAACAATATGAGGGTACAGCGCGGCTTTCTGAAACTACAACTCCTCAACGTTTACATGCTAATTCTAAAAAAAAAATAAGTTACTTATGATCAGTTTTGTATTTTCGTGTACTTAAAAGTGCAAACATTCAAGGATTTTCCACATTTTCTAGACAAGCGTTCTAAACAGCCTTAACACTCACAAACCATACCAGCTGTTTTGTTCACAGGGAAAAATGTGTAATTGAAACAAATTAATCCCTGTGGTCTCCTCAAGCCCCCAGAACATCTACTTAGGGTGGTGGGACAGTGCAAGCTGTTCAGGCTGCTTGTACTCTTCTGCCACAGAGATAATAGACGCCCGCCACAATAAAACAATAGAGTCTAATACCACCTTTTGTTGGGCTACTGATTTTCCTTTCTTGTGGTGCAACATCTATTTGCTCAGAATTTGTGCCCCTTTCCTAACAGATAAAGATTTACCCTAACTCTCAGAAGGAAAAAAATATTTTATCCCTCTACACCTGAGTACAGAACCCATTCCTGGGGGTTTCCTTGACACGAACCCTAAGGATGTCGTGGCACTATATTATAATTTGTCAGACATCGTTTTCCAGAGGGAGCTGTACAGAGCTATATTTCAGGCCTCCCTAGCCTCTTACTATATTAGACTGTATTTATACCCTTCCCCACACATTTGTTTTTAGCCTTAGAACATGTCTTTGTTTCCCCATTTTCCTAATTGTTTTGGTTCCCAAAATTACTGTTTTAATCTTTCCTCCCCCTCCTTGGGATATTTTTTTCACACCATTATTTAGTCCCACTCAAATCCTCTAGAATACCTCCAATTTTATGACTTCTCAGCTTCTGGTCCTTGTCTTTTGGAATTTTCTCTCTCGTGGCCTTAACAGCGTGCCATTCAATAGTATGGTGTTGCTTCTCACTGTCTGTATCAGTCATTAAAAGGCCTTAAAAATAAGGCCTCAGCATTAAAAGGCTGAGATTCCAGGGCGATGTCAATTAAGTTTTGTTTCTCAAGGATCTTAAGGCCGCCTTTTTTTCTCCTTTATAATGTACTGCTGTTCTTGATGTGTAGGGATAAGTTCAAATGGAAAACCCCATCTCTATCTTGTTTGCTTCTCTGAGAGATGCTGTAGTTTCACTAAGTTCTTTTCTTTTCCTTAATGTAGCCTGTGACAGGTCTTAGAAAGCTTGTATTTTCTGATCCTGCTTTGGAAGGATACAAGTCTCTAATATTCTTTATAATCTGCTGTTCTTGTTCAAAACAGCGCAAATGTAGTATCGTGCATCTCTTGGTTTCTTTGAGTTAGGAGAGTAGAGAGCTCTGTATTCTTTCTACAAGGAGCACTGGCTTTGTTTTCAGCTGTAGAAAGGAGGGAAGTACCTGCTTTAAATAGTCTGCTGGGTGTCCCTTCTCCACACCTTGTGGAGTCTTCATCTTATAATATTATTTCTTCTCCCATGATTTTTTATATTCTCAGTTTTCTGTATTTCTCAAGTTCTTTTTTTCCAGCCATCTTAATTCTATTTTACTGATTTTTCCCCTTCATATCCAGACCTTCATCACCTAGTCTGTAACCCTGCCCACAATTACTTTATTTTTCTTTTGATCTAATCAAACTTTGTCTCTCTAAAGAATTTTAAAGCATGCATTTCTAAGAATAACTCAGCAAAGTCCTCTCCGGACACAAGAACTGTTTATGTTGCTGTCTTTGCTCTGCTTTTCTGCCTTCCTCTGCAACAGCCATCTTTGATTCTGCAGCCCCTGGGAAATCTTCCAGTGACGAAGCACTTTTCCAAATTGGTCCCCTTACATGAGACACAGGAGAAACGGTTTTTTTTGGAAGTGAAGGAGGTCATGTATGAGCAAGATTTGCAGATTGTTCTGTCTTCTCTTCAGGCAGCCATCTGCTCTGGTGAGGTCGTGTGACAGCTTCTCTTTTTATTTTATATAGTAAAATAAAATTGAATGAATACAATGAAATAGCATGATACAAAAAATAAATTTGGGTAATTCTGTCATCTTTTTTTTCATCTATATGATTTTTGCTTGACTCTTTCAAAAAAAAAAGCGTAAATGATTTCTGTATAAACTTTGAACCAGACTGCTGTTATGGTAAACATTTATTCTGTAGAAGTACCAACAAAGCAATATAATTTTTTTAAAGTCAAATTTTAAATCCAATGCAAGCGTGCTTTCCCAATATATCTTTTTTTTTTCAGCCAGCTGTATTGTATCACTGATTGAGAACAGTTTGTATCTGAGGCATAAGCTGTTCCTTAAAAATAACAAGTTGCAAAAGCAGAAACTTTTCCCATGTACCAATGTAACCTAATGTAAAACTCAGAGCTAGTGATTGTCTTTTTAGTTTTCTTCTGTCTTGTCTCTACCTGCAGTGCCAAATGCTCTGTATTATTGTGGTTAACTCTAGCCATTGCCTCTCTAAAATACAAGCTAGGCATGTGGCTGACTGCTACCTGACTTACCATATACTCCATTTTTCCCTACGCCATACTTTTCCAAGTAAATATGCTTCTTGCTTTACTGGCCCAGAAAGAACTGGAAAGTACAATGTAGGCTAGGTTCAAAATAAATATACATTTTTAACAACAGGAATGTTTCCTTTTATGCTGATGCTTTAAGAGGCTAAAGCCTTGTTGCTGTTGTCATGATTTATGGAAAAATATTATTTAAAAATAAATAAATATACAGTCTGGATATAGTCTACATCCAAAACCAGAAACCATGGTACTAAACTGTTGCCAGGGAGTTTTTGTAAATCCCATTAGGCCAGGCTTTCTCTTCGTGTCCCCACACTGTAATAAAAAGAAACAACAATAACTATTTTGATTAGACCGATTTGCCTGGAATCGTTACTTGTTTTTGCTGCTGATAACTTAGATCCTCTGGAGCTGTGTGAATGACCGCACAAATGTGAAAGATAAATCTGCAGTACATGAGATGTTACTAAGTGAATAAAACAAACAGCTTTTTCAGCTGTAGCAATCTTAGGTGCTCCTGTACTAGCAGATAGGTTTTCACTTGCTGAAGCAATGACTGGATGAAGCCGTGTTGAAGTTGGAGCAGTTTTGCTACATCTCTCTCTCTCCTGC
Organism: Caiman crocodilus; assembly: GCA_030014935.1. Classification (NCBI taxonomy): domain Eukaryota; kingdom Metazoa; phylum Chordata; order Crocodylia; family Alligatoridae; genus Caiman; species Caiman crocodilus. The sequence goes on along the minus strand of JAGPOW010003395.1, from coordinate 39,011,491 downwards.
CTCGTCCGCTGGTAACAAGTAGAAGCTGCCGACAGCTGGGCACGCTATTGCTCCTGGGCGCATCACTTGAACGTGCGTCTGGGACCGCAGCACATTTAGTTGGGTCAGAAAAGCCCCAGCTGGCAGTGAGCCCGAGAGGTCAGGCTCCCAGCCCAGGGCTGCTCCCCACCAGCTCAACGTGCTATTAGGCCTGCGTGAAGCAGCAAGTATTCACTTCAGACTCGGATTTGGGCCAATTTCGATTCAGCCAATTCAGATCTGAAGACTCGGATCAATTCCCCCACATTGAGGGAGGGATTGGGGCTGGGACGAGCTGCCCAGCTGGGGCAGGGGGACGCAGGACTCGGGGAGGGGGGCTCCTGCCATCATGCACTGCTGCGTACCGCTGGTCTTGGAGGGCATGGGAGTGGGCGCGTGCCCCAGAACTGCGCCGGGCGGGCTAGGTCAGGCTGCACTCCGGATGGGCAGCAGAAGGCACTGGGAGTGGGGGCTATGCCCTTCTGCTACTCACCCAGCCTCCCCGTGCCTCCTGGACAAGTCGCAGCTTTTCCCTGGCTGGGACAGCAGTGGCAGGGCAAGGTGGTGGGTGCATGCCCCCGGATCAAGGAGGGCTGGTGGCGGGGGCTATGGGGAATTTTGGGGTGGCTGCAGCCCCCCTGTAGCCCCCGCTCCACTGCGCTCTGGCTCCACCCACCCTGTGGAGCACAGCCTGGCGCCAGGCAGCTGAGCCTAACTTCCCAGAGCAGACCTAGCCTGCCCCATGCAGATCTAGGAGCACTCCTTGCTCCCATGTCCTCCCGGGCTGTTAGTTCGTAGCAGCGCACGGTGGGGGGACCCCCCGGTCCCCAAGTCCCAGCTCCCGAGCCACAGCTGGGCAGCTTGTCCCAGCCCCAGTCCTTCCCTTGCTGTGGGGGCATTGATCTACCCCCCCATACCCTGCCCACCGCAACAGACGTACCAACTGGAGGCAGCCGTGTCCAGTGTGGTGAGGACTGCCCCTCGTTTAGTTTGTGGCCGAATCTCCAAATTGGCGCTGTATCTTTTCCAAATTGATTCAGAGGCTTCTGATCGATTCAGACTTTTTAATTAGTCTCCTGATTCGATTTGGATTTGGAGATTAGGCTGACTTAAGCTAAGTGCACAGCTTAGTCTACGATGCAGTAAATGTCTGGTGTAGACATGCACACCGACTACAAGAACAACCTCCTTAACTCATCAGGGCTCATTACTTTGTTTATCAGAAGAGTCTTTAAAGTAACCAGACTCAAGTCAGTTCATAGGGCTCTGGAGACCAGGGGGTAAGCAAAGCTAAGGTTTGCACCCTCCCTCCTCTGCTTTTTGTTCTCCTCTCCTGGTGAGTTCAACTGCAGGTGAAAAGAGGGGATGAGCAGTGAAGCAGGGGTTAGAAACAGGGGCTCCAGATCAGATCCACTAAAACTACACTTACTCTGTAACCTAATAGGGACTGTTATGAACATGGATGACTGGTGCCTTCCGAGTCTTGCCGATGGCGGGAGGGGAGGAGCAGCAGCCAATCACCAAGCCCAGAATCATCAGTGATGAAACTGCACTTCCGCCAGCAGTTCCAGTTTCATGGCTGGCATTTCCAGGGGGTAAATGGTTAATCTCAGTGGTTGCAGATGTACCTGCATGCACCCCCTATGCATCGCCAATGGTTATGAAGAGGTTAAAAAAAAACATTATCCCAGGAACATATGTTAGGTAGGGACCAAAGCAAATCAGATTCCAAGAGAAGACTAATTCGTAGCACATGCCATAGTTCCTAAAGCTGGCCAGTTAAAAGCACATTTAGACTCTTAACTAACAGTTGACTAATTTCAGGATGTGCCAAACATGTGCAAAAGTACTGATTTCAGAATAAGGTCACTTAATTAGCTAACTAAATCAGGATTTAGGTGCTTAGTACTGGAGTGCCCACATCTGCTCCAAATGTTCATGACTTTGTCTTGTAAAAGGATCTCATTAATAAGGGACCCACTACAGCACGGTGATTTTAAATATTTGCCAAGTAAAGATGGAAGAGATCCATGTTTTCATTGTATGTGCAAGACTTACCAGGTTACCACATAAGCTACGTGTGAATTAACAAGGTTCCACTATAGTTCCTTTTTAACTTTACACTAATAACTTTTATATGCCTAGGAAGATCATTTGGATGCTGAACAACAAACTGCAAGACAGACACGGCCAAAACAAAATTAAACACAGAAATGGCAATCTACATAACCAACCATGGAAGTTACCCTGTTACCCTCTCCTCACTGGAGAGTTATGCGATAGCACTATTAGAATAGTTGCAAAGATTATCTTTTTATTTTCAGACAGGGGAAAACAGCATGCACTTTCCCAACAGAAGCCAAGAAAGGCCTTGTTAAAGAGACGATTCCAGTAAGCTGTTAGCAGAAGCTTGCTTAGAAATCACAGTAAAGTTGTTAGCTACTACTTTCAGCTTCGCAAAGTTTCCTGTGAATAATAGATCCTGTTTTTCAGAGTGCTGAGAGTTCTGCTCCTGATGTAGCAAAATATAGAAGCACGTGCTTCACTTTAAGCAAGTAAGCATTGTTCCTAGTTAATCCAGGGGGTGCCCTAGTAAATAGAGCATCTCCTATTCCCCTGATGCCCTCTCCTGATGTGGCTGCCTATTAATTCAAGATCACCTCTCAGCTTTCTATTGTGAAGGCTGAAGAGATGTAGGTCCCTCAGGCTCTCCTTGTAGGGCCTTGCCTGCAGGCCTCTAACCATACAAGTGGCCTCCTCTGAACCCTCTCAAGACTCTCTGTATCCCTTTGGAAGTGAGACACCCAAAACTGGACAAGACACAGTACTCCAACTGCGGCCTGACCACTGCTGCATAGAGGCAAGCAACACCTCCCTGGACCTGTTAGTCATGCATCTGCTAATGCATGATAAAGTGCAGTTAGCTTTGTTGATCACTTTGTCACATTGACGATTCATGTTCATCTTGGAGTCAACTATGACTCCAAGATCCTTTCTGCCGCTGTGCTGCTGAGAAGCTCACCCCCAGCCTGTAAGTGTGTTGGTGGTTCTTTTCCCCAGGTGCAGCACTTTGCACTTGTCTTTGTTGAACTGCATCCTACTTCATTCTGCCCATTTTTCCAACCTTTCCAGATCCACTTGGATCCATTCCCTACCCTCTGGTGTGTTAACTTTGCTGCATAATTTGTAATGCTTTCCACACCCTTGTCCAAGTCACTGATGCAGATACTGAATAGCACCGGTCCAAGGACCGAGCCTTGTGGGACTCCACTACCTGCATCTTTCCAGGTTGATATGGAGCCATCCACCACCACTCTGCAGGTGCAGCCCCTAAGTCAATTTGCCACCCAGCTGGCCATGTAATCATTTACATCAAAGCCTGTCAGTTTATTTGTGAGAACAGAATGAGATACCGTATCGAAGGCCTTCTTAAAGTCTAGGTAAATGAAATCTACCACGACTCACGCATCTAATCATTTTGTGACCTGGTCATAAAAAGAAACAAGGTTAGTCAGGCAGGATCTACCTGCAATGAATCCATGCTTTTTTTCTTTCAGCATTATTTCCCCTGATGGGCTCCCATAGATGTGATCCTTAATGATTTTTTCCAGAGTCTTCCCAAGGATAGAGGTGAGACTAACTGGCCTATAGTTTCCCGGTTCCTCCCTCCTCCCCTTCTTGAAAACAGGGGCCACATTGGCCCTTTTCTAGTCCTCTGGGACCTGACTGGAGCACAAGTGCTTGAACAGCCGCGCCAATGGCTCTGCTATGACACTGGCCAATTCCTTCAGCTCCCTTAGATGAAGTTCATCCGGGCCCGCTGATTTGAACACATCCAGCCCCTCCAGGTGCCCCTTCACTAAGTCTGCGCTAACAGTTGATGGGCTGGTGTCCCCCCGGTGTCTATGATCCAACGGGAAGATTTGTCTTGGTGTGTCTAGGAATACCGATGCAAAGAACTCACTGAAGAGGTCAGCTTTGTCCCCCCTCTCTGTCACCAATTGCCCTAGTTTGTCCTGTAGGGCCTTGCTTTTGCTCCCTGTATACCTGAAGAAGGACTTTTGTTGTCCTTATTTTTGTTGCCAGCCTAAATTCTAATCCTGCTTTGGCCTTCCTAACTGATTCCCTGCAAGTGTGAGCCACGGAGGTATAGTCCTCCTTGGACGCTACCCCCTGTTTCCACAGCCTAGATACCTATTTCCTTGCCCTTAGGCTTTCCTGGATTTCCCTTTTCAGCCAAGAGGGCTTCTTGGCCCCTTTCCCCCTTTTATGCGCAATAGGATTGTCTCCTTCTGTGCCCATAGGATCACTCCCTTGAGGAACAACCACCCTTCCTAGACCCCCATTTCACCAATGCTCTTGAGCTTTAACGCCTCACTAACTAATCTCCTGAGCACACTAAAGTTAACTTTTCATAAATTCATAGATGTTAGTGTTGGAAGGGACCTCAATAGATCATCAAGTCCGACCCCCTGCATAGGCAGGAAAGAGTGCTGGGTCTAGATGACCCCAGCTAGATGCCCATCTAACCTCCTCTTGAAGACCCCCAGGGTAGGGGAGAGCAC
>JAGPOW010003395.1:38945590-39006808 GCA_030014935.1 Caiman crocodilus | reverse complement strand
CTGGGTCTAGATGACCCCAGCTAGATGCCCATCTAACCTCCTCTTGAAGACCCCCAGGGTAGGGGAGAGCACCACCTCCCTTGGGAGCCCGTTCCAGACTTTGGCCACTCGAACTGTGAAGTTCTTCCTAATGTCCAGTCTAAATCTGCTCTCTGCTAGCTTGTGGCTAGCACAAGCTAGCCTGAAGTCTAGCATTTCATCCTTGCTGGTTAGTTTACACATCCTTTGCCGGATAGTGAATTCAATCAATCGATGGTCACTATCCCCTAGATTACCTTGTCCCTGCAGATTTCCCACCAGCTCATCCCCTGTAGCTATCACCAAGCCCAGCAAGGCTTATGATCCCTTTAGTGGGATCGTATACCTCCTGCATTAGGTGGAGGTCCTGTATGCAGGTTAAAAACCTATGTGAGAGGTTAGATTTGGCTGACTGCTCCTCCTAGCAGATGTCAGAGTAGTTTAGGTCACCCATGACAAGTTCATGTACATCAGCTTTGCTGGAGTTATACTGCTTTATACTGTCAGGAGATATGGTCTATAGGATCTAAATCCAGAATATCTAACTTGACTCCCTGTATACCATAGACTCAGGGATTTCACCCAGATACACAACTGTGCCAGGTTTTGTGATGAACATCAAAGAGCGAACTGATCTCCTATTTGTGATACAAATTGAAACTCTGCTTGATTACAGGTTATTGTACAAAGTACAGGGTATTGTTGTGCAGGAATATAGCTACAAAACAACAAGAACAAAAGAACAAAGAACAAAAAGCAGGACCTGGTCTATTTGCAACGAGGCTTCTACAGTATTGTATTTATAGAAAATTATTTTGCTGCTTTGATTCATTCATTTCCCTTTAAGAGCCTTCATTTTCACTCTGCATCACTTGTAGGTTTTTGGTTGCTTTTTTTTTTTCCACTCTGGCACCCTTTGGAAATTGGAAGTCTTTAAATTCCAGCTTCCAGGTCTGGCTCTTGCCCTATTTTCGCCTCTGTCTGTGACCTGAGAGTTTCAACGCTATTTTCTTTCCTGAGTCAGGAAGAAGGGGGCAGCTGGCTAGGGCCTTCCAATCATCACTATTTTTCCACCTCCACTATGTTTGCTTTTCTTTCCCAGCTGCAATTTTATCACAACTCTTTCAATTATTCATCCTCTGACACTTTTGCTGTGAGTTCAGTTCTCCACTCAGTTAACATATATGCATGCTAAGTAACATTGGTGGGGTTGAAATGTGGAATGAAGAACAGAGTTTGATTCCATTCTCTTCTTGCTACAGGCACTAATTCCCTGAGCACAAATGGGAGAGAATGGCTTTGATCATACAAACATTCAGTGCAGTCATATCAAGATAGTAAAATGGGCCGGGAAAATGATGTGATCTACCTACATTCAACCTAGCCATTAATATAGACTGGATTTAACAGCTAGAGAACTCTTGCTGGTAGACTCACCACACATCAGAAGTGAGGTGTTCTATTTATTACTTTACTGTGTATTATATTGTGGCCAAATAGAAGTTAAAGGATATAAATCTTGCCCTTTTATGAAAAAAAAAGAAATGAAGGAAAAGAGAAGGCTACCTGAGTCTATCAAACCATTCTATTGAATGAAAAGGAATAGGAGGTAGGACTTGCCTTTTAAAATCTAGGAACATATGAAATACGTTCACGTTGAAATATGGACACGTAATCCTGTGAGCATCCTAAGTTATTCAGGCAAATTCCAGATGTAAGAGCTCCCTCTGTTAATTTAAGGGAGAAGGAACCCAGGCAGAGCTCCAGGTAGGGGAAGAGTGCAGGAAGGGAGGAGCTGCAGGAGAGCTGTCCCAAGGAAGCAGAGACTCTGAATAGCACAATAGGACAACGCCTGGGTGAGCAGTGGGAAACCGATTGCAGTGCTAGTTGCTCTGCAGTAGGACTGTAGGCTGGAGCCTTGCAGGAGAGACCAGAAACTGATGCAAATGGACTGACATGGAGACTGATTAGTGAGCCTAATTAGGGGGAACTGTGGAGTCACCTGACAGGAAGGGGCAGGGCCTGGGAGAGCCAGGGTAGTCAGTTTGGCCCTGGAGAGAGAAGAGCTCTGTGGTGAGATGCTCTGTTGATGGGAGGCAGACTGAGTGTGCTATGCCTAAAAGCAGGAAGTGAAGGGCTGAAGGAGAGCTATATTGACTAAGGCCCATAGTTGAGTAGGAGTTGTTATATAGCCAAGAGGCTAGAGGTTTAGTTATAACCAGAGGGCTTATGTTTTTGGTTACAGCTTACACAGGTGGTTTGCATTTGGGACTGTGAGCGGTGGTTTGGAAGTCCCACTAATGCTTGAGGGGCACATGACTGCCTTGAGCCCTACCAGGCATAAGGCTCAAGGCCAAGTCTAGGGCCCAGAGCTGGGTGGAGTTTGGGGCCAGATGGCACAGAACCAAAGCAGGGTCAGTGCCCAGATCTGGGTGGAGACAGGACCAGGGAGCCCAGAACCAAGGTTAACGTGATAAGAACTAGTGCCTAGAAGCCCAGTCCAGTAGAGTGAGCCTGGGTTAGAGAGCCCAGCTAAAGAAAACGTGTGAAGGCTGAGGCCTCAACAAGGGAATGAAGATACAGTGACATCTGTGAGGCATGGGCAGGGTGTCAGGGGAAGATGGAGCCATGTCTAATTAGTCCTTTAGGCTTACAGTTGCCCTGGGGCATGGATGGGCTAAGCGTGCCCATGCATCTAGAAGGGTGAAGCTTGAGCTCCCTCTCACATGCATTGGTGCAAGTGGACTGGGCCAGGACACCCTCCCTCCCAAAGTGGTGCCAGTTTCCCTGGGCTACAGAATCTTTCTCTAGGCCAACCCTTCAGCTTGGTAGCTATGACATTTCGTTGAAACATAAGTTTAAGCTTGCTGAAATAAGAGCAGGGTATTAGACCTATGCGTAAGAGCTTTAGCCATCAGGCCATTTAAGTAAGAGGAGAAAGGAAAGCTTTACCTGCTCTGCTTATGTTCAGAGTCCTAATAGATGACTCTGCCATTTTTTAAGAATAAACTTTTAACCAGGTAGAGGCGTCTTAGCACAGGTTAAATTCCATATTGAGAGATGGGAGAGCTATGTGCCTCCTAGGTGATGTATGGTCTGTTCCTGGAGGCACCTTCATGCTACCCATTAAGAAGAATGGAAGAGCCTTTCAGTTCTGCAGTGTGAGGCAGGATGCCATCTTCTCTTCAGTCAGGAGAGAAGAGCAAAGCATCCAAGTAGGCAACCCCAGAAGGCTATAATTTATACTAGTCATAATTCATGTCAGCCATAAGTCATAACAGTACAGATGATATATATAGAGAGGATATGTATAAGGAATGATATATATGAAGAAAATGCCTCTAATTTCAGTATTCAATTTTTAGATTAGGGAATGAATATATATGTGTGTGTGTATGTGTATATCTATATATATATGTATGTATAGTTATTTTAAAGATTTGCCTTCTGATTTCAGAGTCTGTGTGCTTCCTTTGGCTGATCCAGGAGCTGGTGCTGTAAGGAAACCCTAAATATCACAAGCTTTGTATTTAAATTGAAAGAGCTGACGATGACATCAGGTTTTGCAACTGATCCAAATGCCTGTCCCCACATCCAAATGCCTGTCCCCACATCAATACAGACCACATCACCACTGGATCTAATAACAAGCAGTACAACATTTGAGGTTCATTCCCCCGTGCCTCTACTAATGTCATCTTTGCCATCAGCCGCCTAACAGCGCTCCTCTACTTTCTGCTTTGGACTGACTGGGAGATCCCTACCTATAAGAATGAATGAACATGAATCTGACATCAGCTACAGGAAGATACAAAAACTGTGGCAGAATACATGAACCTCCTTAGATGGTCCATCACTGACCTCAGGATTGCTGTTCTCAGGCAAAAAAAAACCCTTTAAAAGCAAGTTCCAACAGTAAACTGCAGAACAAGAAATCATCCACAAACTGGACTGTATTAAGCATGATTTAAACAGAGACTATGGATTTGCATCTCATTACCTGAATCAGTTTCTGTGACTCTTCCACACTTTGTTTCTGCCAGTTTACTTCTTATTTGCTTTTCTTTCCCAGTTTTCTCTCTCTCTCCTTCTTCCACTCTTCTTCCTGCACATCTTTTCACAGCATCTGATGAGGCGGGCAGGCAAAATGTGGCCCACAGGCCAGATGCTGCCCACCAGGCCAATCTATCCAGCCCGCAGGGCCCCTAAAAATTTAGAAAATTAATATTTTTCTGTCTCTGGCTGCCTATCATCTGGCTCTCAATGGCTCGCCAAAACTCATTAAGTAGCTCTCCACCCAAAATAATTGCCTGCCCCTGCTCTCTATATATCTTATGTAGTTAGTCTATGAAGGTGCATATTTAATTTGCCTTCTGAACAATTTACCTGCCATTTCAGGATGCAGTTCATAACTTCACACCCACACCAGGATGTATTTCCATTAATAGATGACATTCTTGCCTGTCTGATAAGATGCATCATCCAGCTTACACACTTTTCTTAAATAAACTATGCTGTTCCTGCAGCCATACTGAAAGTTACCTCTGGGGAGAGAGCCAGAATGAGGCCACTGTGCCTAGTGAGACTTAAAGAATGAACAGATCTTGTGAGCATTTCTCAAGGATGATTTTCACCCTCAGAGATCAACAGTGACATGATTTTTTAATAGCGTCTGTAACTATACAAGGTGGTTTCCCCCCATTTTTTGCCCTCTCTTCCTCATTAATATATGATATAACATATGACAGAAAGGAAACCTGCTCTCCCTACACCTCCCATACGTTAAAGTGGAACCAATTTAAAAATATGGCTCATCAGTAAGGGGTCTGATTTAGTTTACAAGTGTTCTGTCATCATACTACAGATTTTCCATGTATCATGTACAAGGCATGTTTATGGGTATGTTCTATTTAAATCACCCCTTTTTACTTTTACCTTGAAAAAAGTGATTGCATTTTTCATGACAAAGATGCTACTTATCCTATGTCATCCAAAATTACTAGACTGAAGCAAATCTCGGACAGGTCAGGTATACTAGCTATTGTATGTAGCAGATACACATTGGCAAGGAGGAGAGAGAGCACTCACATTTTCCCCATCCAAAAAGAGGAATGCTTCCTGTTTTATAGTCATAGCAATTTCACCAGGAAAGAATCCTATAAAGCTCTGTCTCACTTTTTATTTCTGGGGGGCAGGAGGAAAGATTGCCGGTGTGGAAAGAGCTCTGAAGAAATAGTAAATAGCACAAGAACCAATGACCAGATTTAAGCAAAGCATGTGTCATTCTTTCCCTCTGCTATGCACATACATAATTCCCCAGCCACAGAACTTCATTCTCCCACATCATCACGGAGGAATGACTGCAACAGATTTCGAGATTCTAGTAGCCAGTGGAGTGACAGACAGTACTGGGGAAAATGTAAGCTGAGACGACGTGCCGGCCAACTAGTGAAAAAGTGGGCTTTGGGATATATGACTGGAATCTGAACAAGAAAAATGTCTGCTCTGGCACCACTACAACCAAATACCAATAACAGGTTATGAACCCTGTTGCACTTGGGGAATTAAATGCACAATCTTTGCATTCAGCTTTCCCACTAGAGTATGAGGTAAGGCCACACTTTACTGGTTCATGGCCTTCTGTAACCCATCAAACTATGAAATACAAACTGGCAGAATGGAAGAAAAGAAAAAGTGATGTGTTGGCTTGGCTGCTAAAGTTCATGTCTCTGTCTCTAACAGAGAATTCTTCAGCTACCCGCTTGAATATACCTCACTGATTTTATTTGTGGAAAGAGTATATTGTATTGTTTGCATGTCACATTTCATTCATCAAAGTAATCCTGTGGGGGGAAAACATGGAACATCTGGACTCCTGGAAGGCTGTTCTGCAGCACTTATCTTTGAAGAGAGAGAATTATTCTGCTTTCAGTGACCTCTATGATGTCATGTGAGACACTCTCTTTTGCTAAAATCCTTTCTCTTCTCAGCTGACTATTATGATTTATAGAACATGTATGCATTTTTTGTGGGGAGGGAAAGTGGAGACCAGAAGCTGAGTGTATCAAGAACTAACCAAAACTTTCCCCCCTGTTTATTAAAGATGTATGTATAAAAGAAAAGAACTATTGTTTTCCCAGCACCTAAAAATCAGATTCTCCAACAGATTTCATTAATCTTAAATCAGGGATATTAGTTCATTAGATAATGAAGTTCATTAGATAATAACGTTCATTAGTTCATTATCTAGACTTCCTATGCCTGAAGAAAGGTGATTGCACCCGAAAGTTTGCAAATAACTTTTTTCCAACAACACAGTTGGTCTAATAAAAGATATCACATCTACCCAAAAAACCTTGCCTGCCTAGTTCATTATCTAGGCACACAAGAATGCACCATCCAGACTGATTTTTCAAGTGTGCTACAGTGTTTTGTCTTAACAGTGTAAAATTTGCCTCTGTAAAAAGAGAAATTCACAAATTTAAGCTAAATTTAGGTTTTGCTTAAGCCCTCAAAAGAGTTATAGACCTTTTCCAGGCTCTCTTCAACAGAGCAACTTTAATTCAGAAGGGTCTCCCAGATACTGTGGTGACAAATGTCCTAAAATACATAAAACAAGTAAGAAGTCAGACAGGAGATATCTACTTGTAGAGGAATAGCTTTCAATATACTTTAAGAATTTAAAAAGTTTGAGTACTGAGCAAACTTCCTTCCTCCTCTCTTACTGACATACATAGAACTTCTAGTGTGCTTTCAGTGGCAGTCTTCATCAGGAGAAAAACAGTCCCACACATTTCTGACCAAGCAAATCTATGTGTGTTTCCAGTAGTGTAACATAATTTCTGGGATCTCAACCTTTTTCTGTCCTGTTCAGCAAAGGTGTTGCACCCCCACCCCCAAGCAATGACCAGGTTCACCTATACACCATTTATGAACCCATTAATGATGCTGCTTCTCCTACTGCCTGATCCAAAATCCACTGAATTCAATAAGAGTCTTCCTTTTGCTTAAGTGGGCTTTTGACTGGGCCTTTATGGTTGAAGGCAATTTTTCATTTTAAGATATTTTAAACTTTTTTTTTCATTTTAAGATATTTTAAAGAGAAATAGCTATATCCTGATGAGGAAAAAAAATTACCTGAAGTGAATATTGAAGACCTGGACTTATTTTTGAAGGCACCATAGAATAGTGATGGTAGGTAAATACAAGATCCACTGAACTCATAAAGACCTTTTCCTATCATCACCTACTCCTTTCTACCTCTCTCACACAAATATTCACTAAATATGTCTTTGACAAGAGTCTGCATAGACTCAGATTTATACCATAGGACGAGGGACAGACGTTAAACATAAAACACGTTAAATGATCAGAAACTGGTTTAAACCTGTAGTTAAGCAGAAGTTCAGCGTACATAAACCAGTTTCAAAATGGCTGAACCTGGTTGAATGTCGATCAGACTTAACTGATTTGGGTCAAACCAGTTAATGAAACTTCTGTCCCAGGCCCCTTCCTGGTTTAAGTTAAATCAGAGTCCCCCTGCATCCCAGCATGCACTGGGTTGCACTGTCTGCTCCAGCAGAGGAGGGTTGTGGGGAGGAGAGTCAGGGACTGCTGCCCCCAAGTAAAACCTGGCTGGGGGCAAGGAGGGGGGTTAAACTTCCCTTCCCCAAGTACAGAGGTGCCCTGCCCTGCTGAAAACTTACTGCTGGCTGAGACTGTGGACTACAAATCCCAGAGGCAACTTGAAGCAGAAAGAAGAAGTGATGAGCAACCCTCCAGTCCTCCTGATGTGATTCTGGGCTGCAAATCCAAGAGACCTTGGGGGTAGTAGGAAAAGGAAGTGAACACAGAGCCCATGCTGGCTACATGCCAGAAAACCATGCTCTAGTGCCCCCTAGCTTCTGGCCTAAGCCACTGCAGGTATGTGGTTGCATTTTCTGAATCAAAACTGAATGTGTCTCCAGCTGTTTCTCAGTTTAATCTCTGTAGTTTATTAACCTGCAAAGACTGAATTGATTCTGCCTCAGGCTTTTTGACTGTCTGTACTTAAATCTAGATGTGTTTAAAGCACTGGCTGGCAACCTTTTTTGACTGTAGGTTGGAAAAACCCATCTTGGGTCAGAGGTAGACAGACAAGTGGGATTAGACCCACTCACTGTGGTGATATGAGGAAAGTGCTCACAACTGAAACACCCCATCACTGAATGCTGCCAAAATTTCACATTCCTGGGCTGGATCTGGCCTGTAAGCCAAAGGTTGCTGACCCCTGATCTAAGAGGCACATTGCTTTGTTTATGTTGAATTGCATCTGGCTTTACAAGAAGTTCCAATGAAGTCAATTCACTTGCTGTATTTACTTGAATACTAGATGAGGTTTTTCCCTTCAGTTGGCATGGGGAAAAAAGCCCTCTTGTCTTATAATTGCATACAATGAACCTCATTAAATCTATCACTAAACTGCTGCCAAAAGCAGTATGTGCTGAGCAAGGGAAAGCATGTATGAAGCTGATTAAATGCAGCCAACATTGAGCATGACTACAAAACATATGAACCGTATCAGGCAAACATGCTGATGGGACTCTACTACAAGAACAGTTTAGTGCAGCCCATCTGAATAAGACATATGGTAGTGCCCATTGTGTTTAGTCTCCCTTAGCACCAGCTCTTTTTCTAGTCATTGTGAGCCACAGCACTGCATACAGTTTACCTTCTGTTGGCCCTTCTCTCAGCCTGGCACATATGATTTAATGTGGCCCCATCCTCCATGAGGTGAAGTCAGACCAGATTGCTTTGCTCCTGTGGCAGGGAAAATGATCCCACCATGAGATGAGACATACAAAAGAGGCTGGAATGATGATTATATGGGCAGCCAGTCGCAGGAGTGTCATGGGCTGAGGAACATCCAGCACCAGTGTGGAAACACTTTGTAAGTACGTGCCAATGCTGGCTTGCCAGGGGGAATCTGCATAACAGGTTAAAACTGACCTAGGAAGGCACAACCATGGAACTGGATCTGAGTTCCCCTCGCCCATGGATGCCGCACAGTGAGATGCAATGCCCCAGTGGGGGCGACTGGTGAAAGCTGGAGAGGAGACGACTTTACAACACTAGAGCTGGCTTGGAGGAATCAGTGTACTCAATGGAGCAGCAGCTGTGGATGCCAGAGCCGGACGACCAGAGCTGGAGTGATGATGACACTGGAGTAAAACCAACAGAAAAGCAGCAAGACCATGAGTAAAGGGGGGTGTTTAGCACTCTTATCAGGGTGCCCACACCCTACTTACTGTGAGAAGGGAGATTTCAGTTGGATTAAGTGCAGTTAAGAGCGGAAGGGCTGTATATGGACATTGTAATAGAAGACTGAGGCTCTACGCCCTGTTGGCCAGTATTGTGGTAAGAGATAATTGAGAAGAGCTGTCTGGGACCATACTTACGAGAAGCAACCTTGGAACATAGGGTTGGCACTAGGTGGGATGTAGGGCAGGTGGAGCCCCAGGTCCGACAGTGCTATGTATGACCCCAAGAGGATGAAAGGGACAAGATCTTCCTCCCTTACCTTCTAACGTCAAAAACGTGGCAGGAGGGAACCCCCAGTATCTTTAAGAGTGGATGTAGCAGTCCAAACTGTCAACTCACAAGGGAGAAGAAGGGGCTGGCTGGTCAAGAAAAAGCAAGTGCCTGACCAGAGACTGGCACAGCAAATTACAGCTCCTCATCTGTATATGCATTTTTGGAGCATCTCAGAATTCATGACAAGAACACCCAGTTCCAGTCATGAACGGGAGCTAATTGGCATGTGGATCATTTGTGTGGGGTATCAGGAGTACACATACATACTAAGCAGTGCTGAGCATTGAGGCCACTATGGCTTGACATGCTGCTGACTCTGGTGGGGCCCAGCCCAATGAATTATGTGGTAAATCACAAGCCTTTGGTTTTGGACAAATACGAGTAGTTTATACTATACATAAAGTGGGTGTCAAGGTGCTGCTCAAAAGTATGTTTGAGCTAAAACTTGCAGCAGTTTCTAAAAAAGGTAACATGCATCAATTGTAGATTAATTAAGTGCATGGGTACTATCCAGGAAAAGCACACCCCAACCGCTGAAACTTCCTTAGCCTGACAAAGGGTTTTTGAACCCAAAAGCTTGCTTAATAACTATTCTCTAACCATTTGGGTTGGTCTAACAAAAGAGATCAGATTCATCCAAGGAACCTTGTCTGCCTGGGTACTATATACAAATTATTATTATTTCTATGTGTTTAGGGGGATAGTAAGGAGAGGGGGAGGGGCCTGCCAGGGGAAAAAGTTGGAGGGAAGCAGAAAGCCAAGGTCTACCTGACCCCCTAGGTTTATTTTAACTGCTGCAGTAGTGGGAAGTGGACAAATTCAAGGTACACCTCCAATAATTAGATTCTATACATGGACAATAACAACATATTTTATAAATGTTGATATAGAAAATCTAATTATTGGGGAGTCATCTTATAATCAAGGTTAGCTGTGAACAGATCCGCTTATTAATGTGTAACACACACTCTTTGCCTTACATAGCACCTTTGAATTTGGTCTAAGTCTTTAAGAATCTATTGCCATATCTACAAGACAAATTTACTGTGGCTAGCAGTAGCGCCCTCAAACAAGTGAAGCTGCTCTGCATAGTTTAGCTCCTGAAACTAAAGCAGAGTTGTCACGTGCATGCAGTGCTTTGTTAATTAGCAATACTTAGTGGCAGTGCCAGGTAACCCACCCCCATGATAATGAGGCTGCCTAAAGGTCAATGCAGAGGTTGCTGCAGTGCTTCTAGTTCAGGAGGCAGCATGAAGTGAGCCACTTGATGTTTCACAGAACCTCTCCTGGGCATGGTAGGCATGGCCTACATTACTATAAAATGGGCCTTTCACATTAGCCATATGTTTAATCCTGTTTTCCAGGGAAATCTTCAAACTGTAAAGGAAATGAATGAAACCCAAGTATGTGCTGCTGATGAGCGGCCACGAAGATCCTTGCTCATGTACATAAGGTTGAACTATCACTTAATTTAGGCTGCAGAAGAATTTTCCACAGAGTCTCCTAATAAAGAAGGTCTTCACTGTGTTTTCTGCCTTCCGTGAGAATTAAGCAAGGCCAATTTCCTGTGACTGTAAGAAGTCAGACATATTTGCAAACTGCCAAAGAACCCACTATTATTTCCCCAAATGTTATTCCTAAACTTTCAATTGTTAAAATTTATGAATATATCACAACCCATGAAGCGTTTTTGTTTTATTTTTTAATAAAGTGCACCTAGCTAGTACTCTTAAGATAAGTGGAAATTCAATTTGTGTGACTGATCAACTAACTCAATAGTATGATTTCTATTTTTAATTGAATGACAACCCCCAAGTTTGGGAAAACATCCCCATTTAAGGAAAGCCTTAAAATAAGACTATGTTGTAGTAAGTGGAGGAACAGGGGAGGATTTAATCATAGTAGGAATCATACTTTCCTCAATTTGGGTTGTAAGGGCTGGTCCACCAAAATACTCTCATTAGTTTAAATTAGGGGTGGGCAATTATTTCAGCTGGAAAGTTGCTTAATGAGTGTTGGTGAGCTGTCAAGGGCCACAATGTTAACCCCGCCCCTTGACAGATGCCCTGCCCTCTGGTTGGTATCTTGGGACCAGAAGTTCTGCCCCCTAACCCCTGATTTTTGACACCAAAAGTCCCTCCTTTTGCCCCAGAAGTACTCCTTTTGGGATGGGGGTTGCCATCTTAGAACGGAAAGCTCACCCCCGCCCCCAAAAATATACTAAAACTAAAACATCTATTATAACATATTTTAATTTTATTTACAAAATATTTTTGTCCTGATTTACGTGCGTTTGCAGAGTTGATATAAAGGTGATTGCATAACAGCTCAAAAATGGTCTAATTCTTGTATATTGCGTGTGGGGTGCGGAAGCCGCGTGCGTCAGCAAGGAGCGGAGCCAGAACAGATTGCCTCTCTCGTAAAGGGCTCGTGTGCAGCTCCGGGGACTCGTGCTCCACTTCAGGGAAGCCTTGCACGGTGGAGCTGGCTGCTTTCCCTGCCCCGTGCTTCCTGGTGGAGTCCTCCCATGAGCTGTACGTGGTGGCAGGAAGCAGGGAAGGCAGCAGGCTCCATCACATAGGGCTACCTCCCCTGTGGTGTTTGAGTCCCCAGGGCTGTCCGTGAGCCCTGCACAACAAAGGTGGGCTGTCCTGGCTGTGCTTCTTGCCACCAGGTGCAGCTTCCAGAAGTGGCTGGAGCTGTGCATTGCTTGGCGGAGGCTGTGTACCATGGGGGACTTTGTGGTGGTGGGGGGGGGCTCTACACCCTCCATCTTTCCTCACACCCCACAAAGCCTGCACACACCCACACCCTGCCCACCCAACCTCCGCACTCCTGACGTCCTACTGTGTGTGGGCCCCGGGCTCTGCGCTCTCACCAGCCCCAGCCCCATGATTCACTTTCCTGCCCAGCTGCAGCAGCTTCCCTACCTGGTGCCTGGAGCAAGTGGGGCAGCAGGGACACGAGGAGGAGCAGCTGGAGGGCAGGGAAGCCAAGCAGGTCCCCCCGTGGTTGTGGCACCGTCAGCAGTGGCCCTGCCCAGAAGCTATGTGTGCTGGCTAGGCCTGGGGCCTTCCCATGCAGGAGGGCGAGAGTGAAGCGCATGGGCTAGGCAGAGTACGGCTACTTGGTGGGTGCCCACAACATGGATCAAATCACCTGGCAGGCCGAATCCAGACCACAGGCTATATTTTGCCCACATCTAATTTAAATGGTCTTTGAATCAGGCCCATAAAATGGTGTGGTTTCTGAAGGCACTTTGGGCCTTCTTACACATTAATTTTAGGCAGCTCCTGCAGCACCTAACCCCTGGACTGTCCATGCATTAAACACCTGAACTAGTTTTAAGCACAGTTTAGGAGGCTTAAATTGATGCCACTCCAGGGCAGGTTTACCTCTGACCCACGTTACCTCACTCCTCTTCCAGTAATGCGTGGCCACTCCCCACGCTGCATCCACAAAAAGTAAAGTCTTCCGGCATCTCAGGATGCAGCGTCTCCTCTCCCACTCCCCTGTTTTGTGTGGACAAACCGGCCACCCTCTGAACTCTCCTGCCCAAGGGGTGGTTCTGGCACGAACCCAGCTGCCCCTTCTTCTCTCCCCCAGGGATATGACCTTCCCACCCCGGAGGGTGCAACCAGGGGACAAACAGGCTTCTCTCGCATATCCCCACCTACAGCAGAGATAGAAACTGTCCTGGCTCACTAGCCTTCTAGTGGCAAGTCACAGCGGTGCCGGTAGGGGACAGTCAGAGAAGGTGTTTAGCCTCAAGGTGTAACTGTTCCAAACTGGCACTAGCACTAAAGCCAATCAACATCTGAGTAGTTTAAAAGGCAATGTGTAACAAGACCCTTTGAAAGGGCTTTGAAAGTGAGAGGGTGAGCAGAATACAAAACCAGAGACGTGGCAGATGAGAAGCAGCCCTAGAACATTTTAAGACAATGAAAAACATTTTTTTACCTCTTCTGCACAAGACATAATTTTAGGTTTGATTACGTATGTGGACGCAGAAACTTTCAAGTCACTGAATTCATTTCTAATGAATCTAAGAACTAAAGTGTAAGCCTTGCATGTTGATTATGTAGCAGATTTACATACAAATTAACCACGCACACATCAAATTTATGCATATGATCATTCAAGTTGGTTTGTCATGAATTCACTGGCTTTCCCAGCATCTCTGTCCTTCCTCATCTCCTATCACCCTTGTTTCGAAACTCATAAAGATAGTCTGTGATACACAGAGGTAGCTAATTCCAGCAATGCTAGTAGGAATATCCGGAACAATTAAGTGAACTCGTGAAAAAAACCAACCTCCTTAGCAAACATTGTCATGAATGAAAAATTGACCGCCTGAATATAAAGTAACAAACTGTTGGACTAGTTCAGATGTGTGTCAGAAAACATATTTTGATTTCCTTAACCAAAGTCTGGTCTAAGAAACCTTCTGAGTCTGTGGTTCTAGGAAGTGTTAGCCAAGTCAAAGTCATTTTGTTTTTCTTGACTTTAAAGATTGTTGCCACAAAAGGGTTTTGATTTTGAGTGTACGGTCACTGTCGTCAGAGGGCATTTTTAATGGGACTCTATTGTGTCAACGGGGTGGGGCTAAATGATAACATTATGAGGCAGACAACATCATCCTGAATCGCTCCGCAGAGCGACTCACAGGGTAGGGTGCTTTTTAAAAGGAAGCAAGTCAGTGGTATTTCATTAAAGCCTCTTTGGTTCCGAAAACCTTACATCAGAGAGCTCAGTCTCCAGCCTGTGGGCCAAATGCAGCTTGCACAGCCATGACATCTGACCCACAGGGCTCCCCCGGGGTCTGGAAATTTGGTGGCAGGGGAGTAGTGGCCATCAATATAGCCATCCTCCCAGCTGCCAAATTCCCAAACTCCAAGCCCCACACATGTGGTGAGAGCCTGGACATGTCCCCTTCCCTCTGTGGGGCCAGGTTGGGGCTAGGCCATGCCTCCTCCCCTTGTAAGGCTGGGCCACATCCCTTTTCCCACTGTGGGGCTGGGTTGGTTGGTGCCATGCTCCCTTCTCCCCCTGTGGGCTAATCCATGCCCCCTTTCCTTGGCAGGGTGGAGCCTGGGACATGCCCCCTTTTCCCTGGGGGGCTGTGTTAAGGCCCCCTTCCCCCACGTGGGGTTGGGCTCAGGCCAGGCTGCCCCCACCCCCTCTGCATGCCTGGATGGTGGCCACTGCACCAGCCCCACGTACTGCATCAGAACCACCATCTAGCCATGGCTGAACCAGGCACTGCCCATCTGGCCCAAGGCAGAAAAAGGTTGAGCACGCTGTCCTGGATCATCCCTTGTGGATTGGCTGGGGAATGTAGGAGACCACTCGACGGGCTCAATAAGGGACAGACAGACCACTAGCCAGCCACCGAGAAGTTAATTTTGTGCTTTGGAACCTTTCACTTCTAATCATTTTTACATTAGTCACTATCCAAAACGAGGATATGACTTGTCCTGGCTAAAGCCCAGCTAGGCAGAGAAACTGTAATGTAACTCTCTCAAAATCTGTACGCATCAATGGTTATTTTCCCAACATGAATGAATAAGTGCTTTAAGTGAGCAAACAATACCTTTACTCTCCAGCAGTGTGCAAAGGATTTTCTGTGTTGTTTGGAGAGTCATAAATTACTGTTTTATGAGAGAGGGGTTTTATACAGGTGACTTTCCATTTTAAGGGAGAGCCGTGAAAACAATGCAACTCCTCTGACTTACACCAAGGATCTGGCCTACAGGATTCACTAAAGGTTAAATAACTCCTTGAATGCGCCTTCCCCTCCCACCTCCCTTTCTCTCTTTTTCTATTTCAAGTCATGTTCTCTTTATAACATGTCTTAAGGATTTCTCTCACTGTACTTCTTTACTTCTACTGTTCAGTCTTCACATCCTCTTTGGTTTTTCTTTTTCACTTCATTCCTTTCAATCATCTTGAGCCATTCTGAGCTCCGTTAGAACTGTTAATCCACTGCAGATTATACCACTTAAAAAAGAAATTATAATATTTTCCTCTTTGCTCATATTTTTGACCTGAGAAGCTCAATATATGTTGCAGCTCTCTTATAACTGAGGAAATGGAGACCCAGGGAGATGAAATGACTCAAGATGACACAGGGGATCAGCATCAGAACGAGGAACAGCATGCCAAAATCCAGACTCTCAGCCCACTGCTCCACTCACTAAATCCAGGCAATTGCATCTAGTCATGGGTCCTGATCCTGCATTCTGTGAGGCAGGTGCTTACGTTTAGACATGTAATAACCTTGAACTCAGTGGTTCCACTCATGTGTAAAGTTATTCATGTCTCTAAAAGTCTAATCAGGGTCACTGGCACAGTCACAGTTTAAAAAGTTGTTTTCTTTGGACATACACACTTGGCTTGATCAGAGTGGATTTAAGAGAGGCTGGAGTAAACTACACATAAGATGATATAATGATGTCAAGTCACTGAAAACAACATGGCATTCAAAGAGGACCAAGGTAAACTAACATGAGCCGGGAAGAACCAGGATTTAGGCAGTGACTTCATTCTGATCTAGAAGTTAGCCAAATGCTGCTTCTTGTCCTAGTTCCTTCCCATTTGTTTTATGGCTGAATGAAGAAAGAAACGATGGGCCGCTGCTTAGGGAATAGATGATTATGTTTGAGTCGCCACATTTATGAGTGGCTTAATTTAAGAAACAGGGAATGAGTGAGGTTTTGGCATCAATGTAAAATGGGGGGAAGGTTAGAGGGGGGAAGGATCCCTTCACTAGTACTTAGAAATGCTTAATCGATTTCTATAAAGGAAAAAAGAAACCCTGTCATCAAAAGCTAGTAGCTTACAAATGCAGATTAATGCAGAGAAAGTCAAGAAAGCAAGTCTTGTAGGAAAATGCTACACAGTTCAATAGAGATGAAACTAGCAGGGTTTTAAAAAAATGTATACTAAAATCTTTGAAAGCCACATCCTCATCTGGTGTCAGATATACCTATGCTAAGTTACTCAAATGAATCTGTGTCAGTCCATATCAGCCGAAGAGCTAGCGAATAGAATTTAACCGTGAAAGATACCCTGTCTGTTTTTATGATTTTACCAGCCAATTGCCCATCAAAAATAATGGGGGGGAGCCTGGGATGGAGTCCTGCTACCTAACGCCCCAGGCTGCCGCTGCTCTGCCTCTTGAAGCGAGGCAGCGCTGGCTTCGGCTTCCCCACCCTCTGTCCGGTCCTCGGCTGCTTCAGAATCATGGTGGCACTCCCCCACTCTTGGAGCACTCTGATTGGCTGTTTTTGCCAGCCAATCAGAGCACAAATAAAGCGTTACAGACAGAAAGACAGACGTAGGCTTTTATAATATTAGAATAATAGTCATAGAATGCTGGTTTTTAAAACTAAGATTATAATAGATCTAGTCAAAGACCACAAAAAGAGAGAAAGAAACTTTTTCTTTTTCACAGAATTTAAAATAGAATTATTCAAGAGGTAAGGATTTCTTAGGGTGATATCTTTTATTGGACTAACCATAGAGCTGGGATAGAGATAGGCAAACTTTTGAATGCAAGACATTCTTCATGAGGCCTGACCAGAACAAGCCAAGCACAGCAAACCATAAAACTGTTGTAGGAGGGTGTGAGAGATGTTGCCAGGGATAGCAGACACACAATTAGCCGGGGTGGTGCTAGGGGCAGGGCTTAGGGGAGGGCTATAACCCCCAAATTTGCCTTAGCCCCTTCCATGTAGCTTCCCTGCCCAGCACTGCCCTTGTCCCTAGCCCCCCGCCTCTCCCCCAAGCCGCCCTGTGCCGCTAAGCCTGTCCTGCTCCCACCTGCACAAACCAGCAGACCCATCTCTAACACCAAGGTCTGTAAAGAACTTGGGAAGGACCCCACATAAGAATTTGCTCTGGACCGGGAAAATATCATCAAATTCTCCACATGCCAGCTTCCAGAAAAGCTACTTCCGGTTATCCACCACACCACCACTTCAGGAACTTTCTAGATGCTCCTAAAGATCCACAAGCAAAGTAATCCATCATATCCATACCCTCACTGAAGAGCTATCAGGATTCACAGAAACTATCCTGTATCCACGTATCACTCAAAGAGCAAGGTTTTTATTGACCAACCTGACGGCAGGAGGTTGGGCCCCGAGAGGCGCTGCGCGAACAGGCTGGGGGCGAAAGGTTGCGGAGCCTTACTCCTTCCTTTCTTTATCTTACTTTTCATTGGGTGGAAACAATCGAGTAGACGATATAACAAATAAATGCTTTACTTACATTTTCGTGTAGGTGGTTTCTTTATAGCAGTTTCAATATTAAACTTGCAAGTAACTCGAGAGCTCATTACATCTAAGCGATATACTCGGCCGTGATGGGGCGTTTGGCGGGGGAAGGGATTTTGTGGAAGCAGGATCTCCAGAAAGGGTGATCAGACCTCTCCAATGTCGTGTGGATCCCTCCCCTTTTTTTGAATTGCCCGCGCTCTTTATTGATTGGGTAGCCAATTAGATTATGTCCTGTACATCTGCTGACTTTGTGTCAGAGGTTTTTTTTGCGCAGGCTGGGACTATTGATCACGTGGTTCTCAGGCCGTGTTCACCACCCCCTTACGCTACGAGCATAATTTGCTCTTGTGTTTGGCATTTGGTCACTTTTTCTTTAACACATGTATAAGGAGTCAGAGACTCTCTCACCAGAATACGGTACCTTAACCACATCCTTGAGAAGGCTGACATCAGCTTGTACACTAATACCCCACACTGTCAAGGCACAGCTGCCTGCCCCAAATACCTTCAACAACATGGGTACACTCAGATTTGCAACGTTGCACAAATCAAGCACTTCACCCTCACCCACAACAACTTCACTTTCAACAATCATCACTTCTTCCAAACCATCAGCACAGCTGTGGACACAAAGATGGCCTCTCAATATGCCAACCTTTTCATGAGCCACCTGGAGAAAAAAATTCAGAAACTGCACCCTTGCATTAGATATTTTCATTATCTGGCCTGAACACCTGACCTCACTTATTGACTTCCCCCACAGGTTTAACAACTATCACCGCCACAATCAAACTCTCACTGGAATACTCTTATGCTAACATCAACTTTCTACATAACACAATCCATATCTACAAACCGCTATACATAGGTGTCCCGTGGACTACCAAGCCTATGTCCATAAGATCAGCAATCATCCCCAAAACACCGAGATGCTGTAATCTGCAGTCAGGTCCTCAGAAACTACTACATATGCTCTGAAGAGAACTCATGATCTATGAATCTATAAGGACTCCAGGTAATCAATTTTAGTTAAAAATGTTTATCTACCCAGATAATCTGTTAATAGTTTGGGATCTAAAGCAGCTCTTTATTTGTGTAGGGCAGGATTCTGCTCCCAAAGCTTATTTTGTAGTCTGGGCAGGTGACTTTCTCTTCTGCCTCACAGGAAATTGCCATAATTATGCATGAAGGATCCAATGAACCTATGATTCTCACCTGGTCGGCCTAAAATCTGCCTTTATACAATAAGTTCACTCTAGTAGAGAAGTAGACCATACATGTGAAAGAACTACCCAAATGCCCCTCAGTAACCGACTACAATAGAACCCCGCCCCCCCCCCGGCGACCACACACTCCTTGTGGTCTCCTTCCACTGCACACTAGAACCAATCAGAAGACTCACCAAACAACTGCAGCCTATACTCAACAAAGATCAAATCTGGAGACAAATATTTCCAGTCCATCTGCTCCTGGCTTTGAAACAACCCCTTAATCTTACCCAGCTCGTCATCAGAAGCAAACTCACCACTGCCCAGCTGACATCAAGTGGACATAGCCTTGTTGTCATTTAAAACAGGTATGTTTCTAGCCTTCCTCTTCCTAGAGCAAAGCTTGCAAACACAATTGCAATTTAACAGCCTAGAAATGAGAAACAAAGCAACTTTTAAACTTTTAAAGGGAGTTATTATAACTCATAATCTTAATTCTAAAGATTCTTTGGGGCCTGATTCATGATTTTTAAATGCTTGGAGTTGTGCAGGCTGCAACCAAAGATATTACAAAACCAGCACTTTTCCGACACCTTTTCTAGTTCTTAAATACTTTAAAATGTACTTTTTTAGGGACACACACATATGGAAATACTAACAATTCACAGCTTCCCAGAAACCAATCCCCAACATTATGATGAGAGCTGGACCCATTATTTGCTGTGAAAAATACTCATTGCAAGAGTAATCCTTTTCTTTCTTTCCCTTTCCCCTACAAACCAATTCTGATTCTTAAAAGTAAATCCTTTTATTTTGCAAATTTTCAGAGTTTAAATGGCTAGCACAAAACCTGGGCACTGCTTAAAGCCCCACTGCCTGTACAATCATGGCAGAAGCAGTGTTGGTGTAACCACTGCTCACTCTGTTACAGTTTTACCACTGAGGAGCATGCTGGGGGCCCCCCATACCTCCCCAGCTTGGCTACAGGCCAGGGTAGACCCTGGATACCCCGCCCCAGACCCTGGAGGCACCAGTTGCTGAACTGGAAGTGGACCAAAAGTACTTCTGATCCACTTCCAGGTCTGTTGCCAGGCATGGTGTGGAGCCCCCTGCACTCCTGTAGGACTTTCCATCTGCCCCAGCATTGCAGCATTGATGAGCTGCCTGGTACCTTGAGGTATGTAGGAAAAACATTCATAGCTGTGTCTATGTCCGAATCTCTGAATCTTTCTGAATCTCTCCAAATCGATTCAGAGGGTTCTGATTTGATTCAGGGAGATTAAAGGGTCTCCTGATTCAATTCAGATTCAGGGATTTGGCTGCTAAATCCAGCTGAATCGAATTATGGACCGAAGCTTCGCACAGGTCTCCTAGGGACCAACATTCAAAAAAGCCTGAGCCTGAATTGATTCAATCTTCGCAGATTAGTCTAACCTGGCTAGGCTAAATCAGTTTTGTAACTGGACAGACATCCCAGAAATGCAGGCGCATGCCTGCAGCGCTCAGACTAGAAGCTGGGGGGAGGGTGGGGCTAGAGCAGCCTTTCCTTCCCTTACACAGGGCTGAGCTGAGGAGTGTGTGGCCATGTCCGGAAGGACACTCTGATTATTCCCCTCCCCTGCAGCAGGAAATGTTTATCACCCCTCACTCTGTGTTTATCAACTCATTAAGAAAATAAAGCCTCTCTCCATTAACTAATGGAGCTCTTCTTAAACAGCTCTTCCAAGGAAGGACATTAAGTTACCTGTTGATTAGCTTCAAAAACCTATCTGTCTGTCGTCTCCCACAGCACAGATTCATAGCCAGCATGTGGTCTTCTAGCTAATGCTGAGGTATCTGTGTAAGGCAGAGGGGAGGGGCGAAGGAGGGGCTTAGCAGAGAGAAGCCAGACAAACATTGCTGTGCCTGCAAGTCTCTGCCAGAGCTCTGGCCAGGCAGCAGAGAGGAGATGCTAGCCCTGCTGTGGAGCAGAGAGCCCTGCCCAGCCCAGCCCAGCCCAGAGAGCATGCCAGGATGCTGGGGGCATTTGGTTTATCTTAAACCAGCAAGGGATCTGGAACAGACATTGCATAAACTTGTTTGACCCAAATCAGTCAAATCTGATATTACATTCAACCAGGTTTATCTCAAACTGGTTTCAGCCATTTTCAAAAGGGTTTATGTGCACTGAACATCTGTTCTGTTACAGGTTTAAACCAGTTTCTGATCACTTGAACCAGTTTATGTGTAATGTCTGTCCGTAGCTCACATCAACTATTCCAGCCAGTAGGTTTTTAGTGAACTATTGTCCTCAACTGTTGAATATTTGTAAGTGGAAATGGCTGGCCCATCTGTACTTCCTGTCACATGCCAGTTCCTAGCAAAGAAAGGGATTCCATTGCAGAATAATTGAGAAAAATTATGTATGCTAGTTTCCTACCTCTCTTCTCAGCAGCTCCTCCTCCAAGAGAGATTAAGTTCCCCAAGTTCTTTTTCCCAGTCTTTAATTTCCCCATTGACTTTAATGAAACTCTCCATATGATTCTGTCCCCGAGGCAGCTCAATTGTTTACTGTTGGGTTGGTTGCCCCTCACTCACCCCTCATTTACTCTACACCTCACTCTCTCCCACTCCCACTCTGCTTTCTTTATAGTAGATTTTTCTGAGTTCATACAGGTCTCAATTTCCTCCAGCATGTGCCCAGCACCTGATTAAACATTAATAAGGAAGTGAATGTGGAGCTGTGTTCTTTAGGTGCCTACAAGACTCCTCAGAAAATGGTGATGTGGTGCTAATAGAAACATTCAAGGCACAACGCAATTTCCATCACACTTCATTCCAGGATTGGACTGCATGTGATTAAGCAGGTCCCTTTAGGGCAACAGCACATGAACTGCATGAAAATGTTGTGTATTTAACAGGCAGGCTACATTTCCTGTAACCTGTTCAAAGATGCCCACAGCTGCCCAATTTCAAGAAAATATACACATATCATCCAACCATCTACCAGCTGTAGGTATCTTAAAGTCACATGCTGGCTTTTAATAAAGCAGATTTGCCCAACGGTTACTTTCCTTCCCTGCTTGTGGGCTGTGGTTTGGGGCGCCAGGAAAGTGAAAATGTCTAATGATTAGAAAGTGATAACATTTTTTAAAGACTGACCTTCTCTCCAGTGCTTAGATATGAAGCAGGCAAAGCCAGTCTGTTTTTCATCCTATCCTGACAGGGGTGTTTCTCATTTCCTCTCTGTTCTTTCCCTGCTAATCCTTCCTGAAAACATTTTCCTGTTGAATAAATTGAAACCAGTATTTTTAATTGGCATCTTCCTGCTGTCCTTGCTCCCTCCTTGTAGTTGCCTTTTACATATGTTTTCCCCCCTTGACTGTGTATAGACAACAATCTCCCTTCTTGTTACCATGTCCAAATACCATGTTAACTCAGAGGGAAGAAATTATGCATACTGGGATGAGAATCAAATGGTTTGATGTACATGAGGGACCACCATTCTTTAATAGCATTTTAGGGAACAAACAAGGCTTGTACATTAGGCACATAGCAGCAGAAGCAAGGATGCCAGTCTGAACTGAGAGGGAGTCCTTTCTCCTTTCACCTGAACATATAAAACTGATTTGTTTAATTTTGGGGAAAAGTTTATTCACATAGTTTCATAGTTGGTAAAGTCAGAAGGGACCTGAGATCATCAAGTCCCATCTCCTGCCACAGGCAGGAAAGAATGCTGGGGTCAAATGACCCGGGCTAGGTGATTATCAAGCCTCCTTTTGAAGACCTCCAGGGCAGGAGCAAGCACCACTTCCCCTTGGAAGTTGGTTCCAGATCCTAGCCACCCTGACTGTGAAGTAATGCTTCCTGATGTCTAGCTTGAACCTACTCTCCGTCAACTTGTGGCCGTTATTCCTAGTTACTCCTGGTAGTGCTTGGGGGAGCAGAGACTCTCCCGTTCCCCAAAGGTCCCCCCTGGTTAGTTTATAGATGGCCACCGGATCCCCTCGCAGCCTTCTCTTGTGGAGGTTGAACAGGTTCAGGTCTTGTAGCGTCTCCTCATAGGGCCTGCTGTGCTGCCCCCAATCATGTGAGTGGCCCTTCTTTGGACCCTCTCGATGCTGTCCACATCCCTCCTGAAGTGGGGCGCCCAGGACTGGACGCAGTACTCCAACTGTAGCCTGACCAATGTTGCATAGAGGGGGAGGATTACCTCCTTGGACCTGCTTGTGACGCATCTGCACATACATGACAAGGTGTGGTTGGCCTTACTGACTGCGTCCTCACATAGGCAGCCCATATTCATCTTGGAAACAATAGTGACTCCAAGATCCTTTTCTGCCTCTGTGCTGGTGAGAAGGGAGTTCCCTAGCCTGTAGGTATGCTTCTGGTTCTTTCTCCCTAGGTGTAGTAACTTGCATGTGTCAGTATTGAATCCCATCCTATTCTCATTTGCCCACCCCTGTAACCTGTCCAGATGTAGTTGTAGCCTGTCTCTCCTTTCTAGCGTGCCCACCTCTCTCCACATCTTATGGAAGTGAAGGAAAGAACTGAGAGTAACTACAAAGACACTTTGGATTGATTGAATGCTATCACTCAAATTACCATTTGGCCTGAACAAGCTTACTTAGTTCTCAGACCCTTAGTATTTTAGAGAGCTGTAGGACAGGGGTCTGTAACCAATGGCCCGTGGACCAGAGCCAGAGTGCAGAACCACTCAATCTGGCCCAAAACTGATGGGGCTTTGGTGGTGTGGATTTTACCCAGGCTATGCAGTGGCTGGGCAACAGGGAAAAACAGCGATGGCAGTTGGTTTCTAGCATCAACTTGCCCAGAACTGAGTGGGGCATTCCAGCCCACCACTGGAAAAAAACATTACCAATCACTGCTGTAGGATGCTTAATACTAGAAATGATCAAGAAACTTGGTGGTCTCAGGATTAGTTAAACTGGCAGGTTTGTTAATATTAAAAGTGATGAGGTAAATCATCAAATAATCAACTTGCATAATGAAAATGCTTTGACATTTTATAAATAAAACAACAGAAGTTTTTAATGAGTCCCAGGCTTTAATGTTTTTTGTGTTCACTTTAAATTAGTTTATGACAAAATGAAGTGGCCCCAACTAACAAATGAAGTGATTTTCTGAAAATAAATGAAAGAGCATATATTTCTGGGGTTGCTGTTGCACTTTCACTTCCTGTTGCTCATTAAACTGTCCTCTCCATGAGACCTTCTTTCAGTAAAATGTCAGTCATCAGCGATGCTCACTGCTAAATGTCACATTAGCATCTCCTGACCTTCTTGTGTCTACGGGATGCTGCTGAGCCCAGACTGTTGTAGGCAGCCTACTGTGGGCATGAGGGCATACACAGGGCACAGAAAAAAAACCACTTCATTGAGTAAGACCAATAGAGGTTCAGAACCTGCTTATGGCGCTGAGCACAGAAGTGAAAACATGCTGGTGCAGACAGCATTCCAATGCTGATATTAATTGAGTTAATGGGAAAAACCCCATGGACCACTGACAGCCAATGCATGTTCAGGCCAAGAGACCTAAATTTCCTGTTGGCTAAGTAGAAACAGTCAAGAAGCCTGAGGATGAATTGATTCAATCTTTGCAGGTCAGTCTAAGCTGCATAGATTGAACTGATAAGTAAGTGAACAGACATTCACTTTTGATTCCAGAAATGCAGCCAAATGCGTGCCTTGGCCAAGCTATAAGTTAGGAGGTGTTAGAGCGTGCTCCCCTGCCAGGCTGGAGCTGACAGCTTGCACCAAGTCTGGCCAGCCCACCGTGAGAGGGGAGGTTTGCGGGGGAGGTGCAAAGCATCCTAGGATGCTGGGGGACTGTGAGTTAACTTGAATCTGGAGGGGATCTGGGACAGAAGTTCAATAAACTGATTTAACCTAAATCAGTTAAGTCTGATACTACATCTATTCAGGATTATCTTAAACTCATTTCAGCCATTTGGAAGCTGTTTATGTGCACTGAATTTCTGTTGTGTTACAGATTTGAACTGGTTTCCAATCACTTATTTACTTACTTACTTATGTGTAATTTCTGTCCCTAGCCCTTGAGGCAAAACAAGCCCTGTCCTACTTGTTCAGAGGTAACAGTGTGTCACTCATTCAAATGATCAAGTTCAGGGGGTGGGTAGACAGAGGAATATGGTTCATTATTATTATGGATGGCTGACCACAAATTTTCCATCAAAACTCGTCAGTGTGAAATTGTGTTTGGAACTGACAAAAACCTATTGCAAAAAGTTACTGATGTCCTCAGAAGTCTCGTTTCCCTTCAGAAAGCCAGAAACATTCTACAGCAGCAACATAATTCCCTAGCGAACTTTCTAACGGTTATCAACCCTGGAAGGAAAAGGGTATTGTGTCACTTTATGTTTAATTACAAAAAACTGTTGATATAGGCTCAAGGAAGAAATAAAACAAAATGAAAATCGAGACAATTTTAGCCTATTATAAAAAAAGAAGCTTAAAGGTGAAAATAACCATATTTTCCCATTGAATTTAAAATCAATCTGAACAATTATATAGTAGAGAATTATTTAAGCTGGTTTAATACCAAATATCATTTCCATTAAGTTTTAAAGTTGCAATATTTTTAGAGGTATACTTGGTAGCTGTGTTGGCCTGAGACAAAAAGACACACAAAAAAACTAGAACTCTTGATTCCAAAATGATACCTGAGCTGTGCTGAGTAGCTCCCAGAAGTGTTTTTAATGCCCTGCTTGTCATCTGACATCTCCAGGGAAGGAATCCTACCAGATCAACACATCAGAGAGCTACTCAGCACAGCTCACGCTCTCATGGACCCAGCAGGACAGACTTCCATCTTCAGCTCCCTCTGTGCAAAAACAAAGTTTATTTCCTACCTATGGGAACTTTTTACCATCTTGTACCATCTACACTTTTCCCAGAGCCTGATAAAGGGACTTTGATACTGAAAGCTTGGAGAAAACGACAATTTTCTTGCCATTTTCCAGTTGGTCTAATAAAGGTATCATTTTGGAACCAAGAGTTCTAGTTTTTTGTATGTCTATGGTTTTAGAGTAATTTTTATAAAATTATAAGTCTAATTAATCCCTGTAGATATCGTTGCCCTTAGTGGTGACTTCTCTTGAAGGGCCACTTACACTTAACCCCTCCACCTCTCCAGCCAAGTCCACTTGGCTTCATCACTCTAATGCACAAGAGCCAAGAATTTGAACAAAATAACATCATATCAAATTCCTGTAAATACCTAGAAAGTAAGCAGAGCACTACTGTTGCTCAAAGGGAGAACAAAACCAGAATATAGAGGGAAATAGAGGGAAAATAGTGTATGGATTGATTACTCACTGTAAAATAATGCAGCCACTTACTCCCACATATATTCTACTCTCTTACATGCATCAACAAAAGCTGTCATATTGCTGGAAAGGGATTAAAACATATTGATCGATAAATGCTTTTTAGCTAGAATTAAACAGCTGCAATGATTCTTAAACCAGAATGCTCTGCTTACAGTGTCACAGAATCATGGAAAATGAGGGTTGGAAGGGGCCTTAGGAGGTCATCTAGTCCAACCGCCTGCTAAAGCAGGACCATCCCCAACTACATCATCTCTGTCAAGACTTTGTCTATCCAGGTCTTAAAAACCTCCAAGGTTGGAGATTCACAACCTCTCTGAGAACGTTTTTCCTGATCGCTAACCTCTAATTCCCTTGCAGCAACTTGAGACCATTGCTCCTCATTCTGCCATCTGCCACCACAGAGAACAGACCAGCTCCATCCTCTCTGGGACCACCCTTCAAGGATGCTGTTACATCCCTGCTTAGTCTTCTCTTCTCCAGAGTAAATAATAAGCCTATTCCCCCAGCCTCGCCTCATAAATTGTGCATCCCAGCAGCCTTCTTAGGTCTAAAAGAGGCAGTGCTTTGCCACAAGATTTAGAGGCATCATATTTGAAAATTTGCAAAAAGCATCTTTAGTCAGAGTCAAAGAAATGCACTGCAATAAAGTATTAGGAGAAAAAAGAACACGAACACAAGTAATATTGGTACAGGTCTGAATTTTCAGTTAAAGATGTACCCATCAACTTATTCCCGTTGGATTTACTATCTGGGTGATATCTAGAAACAAATGTGTCATGCTTGCTCTTGTAAAGAGCCAATGCTCAGATTTCATCTTTCCTAGGGTTTAAGGAATCACTGCAATCCCTTAATTCAGGGGTCACCTTCATTTTTTGGCAGCAGCCAGGAATCACCCAGCTTGAGTCTGAGGCAGACTGAGTCTTAAACCCTGCTGTTCCCCTCACTGCCTGGCCACAGCATGGCCCAGGTAAAGCTGCCCTTTGCTAAAGCCCCCACCACCCAGCTGTGGCACACAGTGGGTGAAGGGCCCTGGCACTGATGCTCCACACGTCAGCTCCAACAGCTGTGTAGGCCAGATCTGGCTTACATGCTGTAGGTTGCCAACCCCTTTCTTCGTTTAACATCCTATGTAACACAAGCCACACGATCACACCGAGTATATCCTGTGAAACTCTTCATCCCTGTCCTGTAATGAGAACACAGGATAAAATTCACTCCTAGGCAGCCAGCCAGCACAAACCCTACACAGTATTTATGCCAGCTTCATGAATAAATTCAGACACCTGCCATCTTACCTCTTCCAGCCTTCTTATGTCCTTTTCCAATGAGACCTTTTCCTCTGTCAGGTCTAGCTCTTCCTTCTGCTTGCCCATGTAGGCAAGTCACTGTCAACACAGGGGACGGTAGCATTAGCTTCAGAGAAAGGGATGGTGTGAAATACAACGTTCAATGTTACTGCTTCAGCTGCCTATACCAATAGCAGGAGAAATGCAGAGAAAAATATGTGTGTGTACTCTCTAGGAGATCAAATTAAGGTTCATGACACAGTCTGTCCCAGGCTGGGAATCAGTGAACAAATGAACGAAGACTGATACACTAGGAGAAAGCTATATTAAATAAATGAAAGGAAAAAAACATCTCATGATATATTAAGTTTGATAGATGTGAGGTATGTGTATTTCTATTTATTACCTCACAGACGTAGACCCTTCCAAGACAATGACAGAAGGAACATAACCAGACAGTATATTTAAGTTTGATGGAGTTAAGAACTATCCCACAGGTACTTTTTAAAATCTTCACCGTTGTGTGTGTGGGACATCAGTGACTTCTGCCTGTCAGGTTGTGCTTTGCTGCTGAATGTGTTTTTACTGCCTGCTGACCCTCTGCTTGATAGGTTGACTATAAAGAGCCAGACTTTAAGAGGCAAAGAACAGACTTAAACCTCTAAGCCTTGAAGAAATGCAAACTCTAGGCATCAGAGCACTCAAGCAGTTTGTGTGCAGCCATCAAGAAACCACGTTCCAACATGAGATCACCACATCTCCTCCTCCTGAAGGGGAGGTGAGGAGGGATCTGTTGGGTGAGGTGAGCCAGCGGGTGGACAGATGTGAGTCATTGGGAGTGGAAGAAAAAGGACGAGACAGACACGGAACATACACAGAGCACTGGAGTACTAGAAGTTATGCTCCTTGGCAATCGTTTTTTCCACATCCCTTCATCCTGGGAGGGAATAGCTTGAGTGTCATGGCAAGCACAGTTATAAAGCCACTGAGGGACGTAAGCAGGAAGAAAAGGGAGAGCCCTAAGAGCCCAATACAAAGCCTGTTAGAGCAAATGGGAAGAGTCTGATGTCTGAAACAATCAAGACAATGTTCACCAAACAGACGCCAACTTACATCCACTACAAACAGCCGTCATTGTGTCCCATTTGGTGGCCAGAGGTGAGCCTTGCACTAAAGAGTGAAAAATAAAGTCTGCCGTAGTGTGAGGTCCTGTAATGGCCTGGCAGGGATGAGGTGAAAAGAGATACGCAGCAGCATGAGACTGTCCTCACTGCCAGATCCTGGAGGGATTCCAGGGAGCGTGGCTGACATCAGCTTGTTTCCTTACAGCTCATTTGGTGATAGAGATCAGTGCTAGAGACCGCTCGTGTTTGACTGAGTTGGCTACAGTATAAGACTTCATGCTAAGAGAGGCTTTATTTTTCATCCAGCTGTTAAGGCTCAGAACTGGCTTATTAAATAGGACACCGTAATGGCACGCTGCATCTGTTGAGAATCCAGCATGGCACATGCATGCTGCTAGTCCATAGGCCTCCAAAATGCAAAGATTTCCTGAAAAAGTGAGTGAGATATTGTCTATTTCAGGGAGGAAGTCCTTAAAATTCACTGTCCAGGGAAACTTCAAGATTCACATCAACAACCCCTCTGATGGATTGGTTCTCCTTTAATCACTTTCTGCCTATAGCTATTTTGCAAGTAATCTTTGCATGTCTACTCACGTGAAACCTTATGTTGAACATGGACCTAGGAAACACAACAGCCACTCTCCTCCCCTATGTTGCATTGGTCACTAGCTCCATCAGGCTGGAATAAGATCACTGAGAAAAGGGTTAAACTAGGAGAGCTCCTGAGTCCCCTTCAGGCCCTACTTCTATATGACTAAGTCCCAATCTCTATGGAAGCATCTATAATGATTAGCCCTAGATGTTTATGTGCCCCATCAAAACCCCAAACATTCCTGCAGGTAACTTCCTCTCCAAAAGTCCATGGAGCAAAAAGACTAATGAGTCACAATGATCACTTGTTACCTACCCTGCAATCTGGTACTGAAGCACCAATTGCTTGTCCATCGCTGTCAAAGATCCCTGTTTCTTTCTGATGATCTAGGAGATATGAGGGAAAAAAGAAGACATAACTATGCACACTCATGGAAAATGTGGACAGACAGAGGCAGTGTCACCAAACTTTTTTAAGTCAATGGGACTGATTGAATACTTAAAATTAGACATATGTGCCTTGCTGGTTCCAAATAACTTATTTCTGTGCAAGACCACAGTAATTCTGGCAACAGTTAGCTTAGATTAACACTGATGAGAACAGTACACAATTTGTCCCATACGTTTTGGCTTTCAATTTGAATTTCTGGCTGCTGAACAAACACCTGCAATACCCTTTGCTGAAATAGCTTAGCAAAAGATTTTCTTTTTTTTCATTATAAAAGATATCATTATTACATTGTACCAACACCTGTTTGGTTTTTTTTCCCCACAATTTCCTTTTTCAGGAAGGAAAACTATTCCTGCAAATACCTGAGACAACAGAGGCTGCCACAGTGGGAATAAATATGCCCATTATTTCTACTGATATTCTAAAATGACACTCGCATACTCTTGTATGCTCAACAAAATAGTAATATTCATACACAGACAAGCACCATACTCCTGGCCCTCTAGGCTTTTTTAACTTAATTCTACATTTCCATTTTTAAATTTTCAAAGGGCAGAATTTGTCCAAGTGGTGGTGGCGGGCAGTGGGTGGCAGAGGGGCTGGCTAGGGCACGTAGGCACACGGAGAAAAAATTATTTTGGGGGGCTGAGCGCACATCCCTCCCTGCCCAGCAGGTAATTCTGTGGGGGAAGGGGCAGAAGGGTACAGACAGAGGTCCTCAATGTAAAGGGGAGTGGGGCAGAGGCAGGGACAGAGGTGAATCAGGCCCCATCTGAGCCAGGTCATGGGAGGGTCAGACCCTGGGCGGCTTGTCCAGAGGTTTGCGGGGGCTCCTGCCAGCGTGTGCTCCCTGGGAGAGGCCCAGGGACATGTGCCCCCTGATCCATGTGCGGGACAGAGGCGGGTTGATGCTGGGTGCTGGGTGCTGTGCCTTGCTGCTACTGCCTCTGGAGCTGCGCCACCACACGTGCGTCCCATAGCTGGGTAGGCGAGGGACAGATCGCAGCCCAGCAGCAGCAGACACGTGGCCCTGCAATGGGTCCAAAGAGTGCAGAGCCAAGCGGGAGCCTGCCTCCACCCCATGCACAGATTGGTGCGGGCATGTGCCCTCTGGGCCTTCCCCTGGGTGCATGCAGTGGCGGGAACCACCCCACCCACAGACAACCTGCCTGGGCTCTGAGCATCCCATAACTCGGCCCAGCTGGGGCCCCATTCACCCGAACCCGTATCCCTGCCTCTGCCCCACTCCCTCCCTCAATGTGGGGGCCTTGATCTGCATCCCCCTCCTAGCCCCTTCCCCTTCACAAAGTAGACTGATACTTGCCTGCCAGTGCTGAGCAGTGATCCACACGTGGGGCTGTGATCCTGGCTGCAGCCACCTGGAACCCATGGCCAGGCTTCCCTGCAGCCCTATCCGCTGCTCTTAATTCGGGTGGGATAAGCCCCATTAGCCCCAGCCTTCTGCCACCTATGCTGGGACACAAGGATGCTGACTCTGTGGAGCCATGTGGCTAAGCGGCAGGCAGGATTCTTGCCCCTGCCAGGTCACTGTCAATACATGTGTTTCAGTACAGAAAATGACCCCAACATAAGACAGCACTGTCCCCAGTAGCAGAGTTAATTAATTTAATGCCCCCTAGTATCAGTACAGGTGTAGACTGTGATGCTTTACTGTGGAGCTAACTAGTCTACTCTACAGTAAGTGCACCCAAGGTGAGCTTAATAAAGCCCTGATATATTCTTCTATAGCAAGACAGAGAATATATCATTGTTACCTAAAGCAAAAGGTTTCATGAAAGATATGATATGTTTAACCATATCTTCAGTATCTTCAGCTGAGTAGACAGTGATTCCTACAACTAAGGCAGCACAAGCATTTCCATTCAAATGTTTTTTTCCAGATACACATTAACTTACCTATTTAGCTATATGCAGCGCTATGTAGGAGTAGCAGAGAAATAGCTCCTAGGTTATAAGTAGAGGTGTGCCAATATATCAGTCTGATATCAGATTGGCACTGGTATAAAGAAAATTGACTTTATCAAAAATCAACCTGGTGTGGCTGATAATTTGGCTGATAAATGCCTATGCGTGCATGCAGCCTCAACGCAGCATGCAGCCGGTGAGGAGCACAGTCCAGCAACTTGGAGAGCTGCACGCAGCTGCTAAGTCTGTTGTGGTGAAAGGGAGGGGTGGAGGGGCATGTCAATGCCCCCCACGGTGAGGGAGGGAGTTTGGCTGGGGCAGTCACGTGACGCATGAAAAATATATGACCTGCCTAATATTTGGTAACTTTTGTGTGGATCACTGGGGGCTGGTAGGGGCTACAGACATCCTCAATTTGCCTAAAGCAGCAGAATTGCTAGCTCTGATCATGCAAGATGCAAGGATTTCTTATGGCAATATCTTTTATTGGACCAGTTATGTAGCTGGGATAAAATTAGACAAGATTCTGAATGCAAGACATTCTACACCAGGTTTCTCACAGGAAACCAGAATATTATTATTATTGTTGTTGTTATTGTTAATAATAATAATAATAATACACATGAAATGAACTGACTTACTGAAATAAATGCAGGTTTGAGAGGTGAGTTGTCCCCTGCCCTTTGCTCTAACCCTAAATGTGTAAAACCCTGAGCCCACTGAAGTCGGTGTGAGTGTTGTTATCAAACCCAAAGAGGCTCACAATATCACCCAGCATCTCTACAACCTTCCTGGGTGTGAGTCTGTTCCACTACTGTCAAAGGTCCAGGTCAGATGCATGCCTCTGGATTTCATCTCTCGGCATGTGGAGGTGAGAGCAAACATCAGCCCTGCTGTCTCCACTCCTTTCCCAGCACGCCTGTGACCATGGCGGTATTGTAGTAAAAGCCTTGGTTTCTTTCATGTGTTTCTACACCGCTGAAGAGCTCCATTTCACATCAGAGAAGAATTTTGCGTTTCAATGCTAGCTCATGGAGTACATCTAATAAAAGACTCTCCAAGAGGCTAACCAACTGCTGGAACCTGCTTGTTATAACTACCCTCTGTTTCCAGGCAAAAGGTCTTGAAAGTTATGAAAATACTGCATACAGTGTTTTTCTCCCCCCTAAAATGAAGGGAGGGGGAAGAAGGAATCTGGCACGCAGTGAAGCGTGGCTCCATATTCTAATGGGGATGGTTCATCCAATGAAAGAGGACAATAGCTCACTTGTGCTGGATCCCACCACACCACTGCCATACAGGAAGGGTATTTGAGGGTCACATGGAGCACACCACTGCCCGGCTATATTTTCACAGAAGGAGACATAAACCTGATGGATTGCTGGGACTTTACCCTGGAACTTGCTGGGTGCCCCAGTCATGTGCAAAAACAAACTTTGCAGCTATCACAAGCAGAGATTTAATGAGTTTCCCGTATTTCAAAGCAAGCCTCCTTTCCCTCATTTTTTCACGTGGTACTTATAGTCTTAATGGCTACCACAGCACATGATTTTTATTGTACAGACTCCAATTAACTGGTAAAGGCAAAAATCAGGGAAGCCCTTAATGTCATGAATAGGGCTGCTCGTCAGCCTCACGGTACTTTGAATTAACTTACAAACCAATTGTTTTGCATCTTTCTGAACTTGATTCTGTCTGTTCCAAGACTGGAGCCAAGGGGTAAGATTTGTGTTCACAGACTGTTGTGGACAATACTTCAGTCTCAGCCTCTCCAAGTACATTAATCCCTCATTTTTTATTTATCATCATCCAACATTTTTACCAGGTATTACCAGGCACTTTTACCAAATGCCTCACTGATGATCAGAATACAAGCTCGTTGCTCTGGTTCCTATATAAGCATGGAAGTACATCTACGTTATGTCCATAGTGTCCTCACAGGGGTGAGGATGCTCCTAAATATATCCCATCCCTCTACATGCACTCACCTCAGAAAAGTGGTGGTGAAGGCACAACAAGGGTGTCCCCCATGGCTGTTCTCGAGGACACCAGACACAG
Source organism: Caiman crocodilus (assembly GCA_030014935.1). Taxonomy (NCBI): domain Eukaryota; kingdom Metazoa; phylum Chordata; order Crocodylia; family Alligatoridae; genus Caiman; species Caiman crocodilus. The sequence goes on along the minus strand of JAGPOW010003395.1, from coordinate 38,972,940 downwards.
GGTGTCTGTCTTCAGCATCCTTGGAGGGGCCATGGAAGGGGTTTGGGGATAAGCAGACAGAAGTGACTAGGTGGGACATGCCTGAGAAGGTAAAACTTAGGTGTGAATTTAAACAATAGGCTGAAGATGGATGTAAATGTTACAAGGTAAAGTGGATACGAGTCTGGTGAACCCAAGAAGAAATAAAATAACAGAAGTTATACTGCAAGCTGAGGTTGTGGGAACCTAAATATGAAAACTCATGCTGGCCTTAAGCCGGGGAAACAAACTGTGGGCTTTCACCAGATGGCATTTATCCAATGTCTACAGCTTCTTTGCAGAGACATCAGAGTGCTCTTTCATTTTTTCAATGCTAAGGTATTTCATAGTTTTAAGGGTCTGTAAAGCCACTGCGAACCTGCAACTGCACAGCTGCATATCCAGAATTCAAGCTGGGGTAAAGTCTGAATCACGTTTATTGCCAGCTACCTCTTGATAATGAAGGGTTTCTTTTGTATTTCAAATCATCCAGCAGTGAATAACCTACCTCACAGGGTGCTGAGGTGAAATATTTCATGCTCATTTACCTTGGCTAAATAGCCAACAGGCAGTGACCTGCTTCTTGATTTTTCCCACTCCTGCAGGTCAGCTAGGGCTACATGTAAAAGTGGAAGATGAAAAAGAGGTAAAAAGAAACAATTGCACTGAGCGACAGACCATGGACCCAATTCTTGATTGCAGCTCAAAACCATACATTTCACTCCAGGAGACAGGGTGCCAAATAGCATTATGGCAATTTTCCCTTTCTCTGATTCCACATTACTAGCAGTACAGATACAGGCAATCCCTTGGCAGCTATGCTGGCTTTATGGCTGTTTTGCACGAATAGTGCAGCACCAAAGCATCCCTTTCACCAAGTACAAACAGGTAAATAGTAAGATCAGCTCCTTAAAGAGCCAAGTAGTAAAACTTCTGTCCTCACATTCAACTGTTTCATTTGTGCTTCCCCACTTTGAGATTGTCATAAAGAAAATCTCTCTCTACTTTGCTTTCTCACTAGCAGATTAAATATCATGGGAAAAATGAATAGCACAGATCCATTTAGGCTTCTCTGGCCATACTGAGGCATCCTGATAAGTGACCTGATTTTTAGAAGTCGTAGGTACCCAGAGGCTTTCATTAACCAGTGAGAATCTTGGCCCAAATCCTGGCTCAGAAGTTAACAAATAATATCTGTACTCCATGACCCTTCCAGAGGCCTTTGTTAAGCTCAGGAGTAGAAAATATTTATCTATACAAACCTCGGTAGACTCAGAAGTCTTGTTTGGAGAGACTCCCATTAAAAAAAAATTGCAGAAGCTAATTGCTTCTGGCTCAAGATACTTTTCTGCATCATAGACTTCTTTTTCTTAGATTTCAGTTGCTTATACTTGTTTTATATATAGTCTGATTTTGGATATATGATAGCTTTCCTTATGGCCTTCCGTCTAAAATAAGCCTTGATGAGAGTCATCAGAGAAAATTACATTTATAAGCCAAGACATTGCCAAAATGAATGACAATTATCTTTGAAAGGCCCTGGTGAAATGGGGGAAACTGTCAAGGACTAGGAAAAAACCCATAAAAAACAAGAGAAAGATATAGTGTCAATATGATTTGCTGAAATGATGAAATGGAAAATTAAGGCTGAACTTCAGGAGAAATCTCCTGACAGTGAGATAAACTGTCGTGTGGAATAATCTCAAGTGACAGAACTTGAAATTAGACATGAACAAGCTGTAGAAAATGCATAACAGAGCGCAACCCTGCACTCGTAAGTAGATGGATTAGATGATCTCATATATTTAATCAATTTTAAGCATTACCCTGATTCTACAAATCATGATAATTTTCATTTCTCAGATGGTGCATTATACCATGACTTAATTTTGATTTATAAATTATAACCTACAATATTCTTTAACAAGAGTTTTTTTGAAAAACATTTTATTATATTTACCAAGGCCAGTAGACAACAAAAAACCCTGTATAATAAGTAAATTTTATTATACAGGAAAAAATGTAAGTACTTTTTTTACCTGACACTGAAGTCAAGTTCCAAAGCAATCGGAGAACAAGAGAAATAAAAAAAAGTCATGATAAAATTACCCCAGTGCAAATCTGCAGAAGCAGGTATGAATGTACTGTAGAGTGAAAAGCTTTTTCAACATTTTCAGATGCAAGGAATTACAAGTAAACAGGTTCTGTGGAAATGAAAGGGTATCCGACCTAGACTTCTGAAAGATTAGTTTATTTTTTCTCTCATCCAAAACAGCGACACAGAACTTCCAGGAACGTATTCCTGATTTAAAGCCAATGCAAATGAGGTAAAAAAAAAACCAAGCTCATAATACGACTTAAGGGAAAAATCTTTCAAGTAATACAGAAAAAAATTCTGATTTAGAAATTAACCTTCTGGTTTAACAGTGATCTAAAAATAGTGTGATGATCAACTGGTACAAACGTCCTTCATTTCAAAGACATTTGCAAGCTTGGTGAAATCTTCAACAGCCAAACTGTCAGAAAGCTTAATTGCATCAGACTAGAATAAGCAAATTCAAAATAGTGTAATGTCGCCTTATTTGCTGGATTTCATGATACATGTTATATTCTTGATCCCATAGCTATTCCATTATTTTCCTCTATGGTATTTACACTTCGGCCTTACACTTCCAGCCACTCTTAGAGATGGGACGGTTGATGAAACAGGCCACTGGTCTGAACCATTCACCATGCCAGTTTCATAAGAATAAGCTTGAGCAATGCCAACCGTTGGCACCAAAACATTAATTTTGCATTTGTTTGTTTACTCGCATCAAATTCACTACTAGTGTAACTCCCCTTTCCTCCGTTATGGGAGCTGGATTTTTTTCCCCATGGTGTTACATCAAAAGATGAATTTGGCCTAGATTGTTTAGAAGCGAGTCTTAGGTTTGGAGCTTTCTGACCGGTGGGTGGAGCCCTCTTTTGAAGCTTACTGTAGCATGAAATCCTGAAGAGAAAGACCCAAGCAGCACTGCATTTCAGAACAATTATTGCATGCTTGCTAGGGTGATGATATGAGATGCAAAGCCAGAGAATAGGGATTTCAGTTACCTAAGAATTTCAGTAGTTTCTTTCCTAGGAAATCTTACTGTTTTCAAGAAAGTTCAGTTATGGAAAACTAAGGTGGAAAAGTGGCAATCTATTGCATAAACGCTCATGATTTGCTGACAAGGACATGGCATTACTGGACATGCATGTCCAATTCAATGACGGTAGTATAAAGGAACGATGTATTTCATTATATTGCGCTTCAGCATGGTTCTTTTATTGACTATATGTTATATAATTATTTAAAGGTCATGATTCGTGTTTAAGGGCCCAATCCAAACCCCCTACAGTCAAGAAGATAGCCACTAAGCCTGTCGACACAGGCAAATAAATTGGGAGCAGTTTACTCTCAAGTAAATTACTCGAGAGTAAACTCTCCCAGGCACGTGTGTATATGTGCAGGAACTCAGGAGCAGAATTGTTGCAATGGCCCCTGCAGCACCCGGAGGGAGCCTCCTGGCTAGCTCAGGGCACCAGGAGACAGCTTTTTCCTGGCGGGGGGCTGGGACATTGCTCCCTGCCCCCAAGAGCTGCTTGCTGCTGCGGTGGGCTCTGCAACTGGACCCCAGACAGGGACAATGTCCTCTGCCCTGGTAGCAGGAAGCTTCAACCCCTCGCTGCACTACTGCAGGGCCTAAGCAGGGAGTTCCTTATCTCTCAGCACCAGCTCTGTGGTCACAGGGCTGGCACTGGTAGATCCTTCTCTCCCAGTGCCAGCTCCATGTTGCAGGACCAGTACTGGGAGAGTCTTCTCTCCCAGCCTGGGTCCCATGGTTTGGCTCCTGTGGTGAAGCCTGTGCCAGCAGCCTCCTGAGAGCAGGGGGCAATCTCCCACCCCTGCTGCTTGGCTGATGGGGGGCACATCTGCTATTGCACATGTAAATTTGCTGCTTTCGTTTGCAGGTAGCAAATCTACTCTTTATTAGAGTAGTTTACTATACAGTAAGCATCTGCATTTGTAGACGTGGGCTCTTATCGTGCAGTAAAGTGTCTCATGTAGATGCATCCATTGAGTCTGATCTCATAAGATCCCAAACTAGCAAAACACTTAAGTACATTCTTAATTTTGTGAACGGTCTCATCAAACATAATGGGAATATATAGGGAGACCCCAAAAAATGTGGGGGGGAAGGTTGTTTTTAAATGTAAAGTTTTGTTTAAAAAGACCCCAGAGCCAAGATATTTTTATTTGTTGCTTGACTTTATGAGCCTTGTAGTCACAAGCTCCAATTCCTCTAGACAGGCCAGATTCCCTGGTTAAATTATGTTCCCTCACCTGGAGAAGGGAAGAAATTTTTCTACAAGTCTCTGGCCCCCATATACAGGAAATCCTCTCTATCCGTGGGTTCGGCATTCATGGTTTCAAATATTTGCAAATGCCGAACTTGCACTTTAAATACACTTTATACTCTTACAGGAGTGCCTCAGGAGCTCTGCGCTTGCTGCCACCGGGCTCCCACTGCTACGCTCCCACCACTGCCACCAGGACCGTGCCCCCGCCCCAGCTGCCAGGGGCACTGCACTCATGAACACAGACTGCGTCGATGAGCGCAGTGGCTTATTCACGAATTTCACCATTCGTGGGGGATATGAGAACGTATCCCCCGCGAATGGTGAGGGTCACCTGTGCTGCATGATTATAGCCCCTCTGGGAGCTGGCAGATGTGTAAAAGAAAAATGAGGGCATGAAACTCTCCACCTATAATTCCCGTGGCAGTATGTCTAAAATCAGACATTTCTGGGTCCTGCTGTGGTATTGGGCATCTATTATTAGGGCTGCGCGAAGCTTTGGTCTCTGATTTGATTTGGCAGATTCAGCCTGATTCATTGGATGAATCTCTGAATCAGAATCGAATCAGGAGATCCTTTAATCTCTCCAAATTGAATCAAAACCCTCCAAATCAATTCAGAGAGATTCAGAAAGATTTGACAATTCAGATATAGACACAGCTTAAAATGTTTTTTCTACGTACCTTGAGGTGCCAGGCGGCTGGTGAACGCTGGGATGCTGGGGCGCGTGGACTGTCCCACAGGAGCGCAGGGGGCTCTCCAGTGCACTTGGCGGCAGACCCGAAAGTGGTCCAGTAGCACTTCTGGTGCTTCTGGTCCACATCTGGATTTGCTGCCATGCATGCAGGGGCCCCCCTCTTGCGGGATGCTCCATCTGCCCCACCATTGCAGTGTTCATGGGCTGCTCCTGGTACCTCGAAGTGTGTAGAAAAATCATTTAAAGCTGCGTCTGTGGCCAAATCGCTGAATCTCCAAATCAGTATCAAACCTTCAGATTTGGATTCGGCCAAATCGAATCGTGGACAGTGATCTGAATCAACGAATTGAATCACTGTCCTCGATTTTGGCTGAATCCAAATCGAATGCAGGCCCTTTTGCACACCCCTATCTATTATATCAAAATAATAATTTCTCATCAAGACACACTTTTGATGGAAAACTCTTTACTGCCACATATGCTGAAAATTAAGTGCATGTTGATGGTAAACTATTGCAGGCTATGTTGTTATTTGTGCTATGTGTTCATGCAGGATAAAGAAAGGTGCATAAACCCACTTCACACCCTGGTATGGCAAAAGGTCCTTTGTCCAGGCAAGCAGAAGTGAGGAATAACTAGGTGTTTTGTGTTTACTTACTCCCTTGAATAGATGGATGGGAAAGGGCAGGAATACTCCCTTGGCTCTAACTTGCTTACCGGTACAGCTGAGCTAAAGTAGAAGATGTTTTAATGTTCTGTTGGTAGAGGCCATTAATATATAACTCCCCAAGGTAGGGGAGAAATTGTGACTCAGAAGTGTATCTATGATTCACAGCTCCCTCACTCCCAGTGTGGTACATTTTATACATTTCCTTATGCTCAGGGGTTCAACATACACATATAATCCAGCCCTTCATAAAATAATAACATTAATATAAACCTAGGAGGTAGCATTATACTTTATCATCTAAGACTCAGGCAGTACTGTATTGTATCTGGAGGATTATTTCCCATCCCCAAATTGCAAAGAGTAAACTGGGCCAGCTGCTGCTACTTCCCCTCATTCACCCCTCCTCCCTTCCCATCCACATCCCTTCTAAAGCACACAACACAGTGCCAAGTTCATTGCCACAAAATACTATAAATGTCAGCTCAATGTCACTGAGAGAGATGGAAGGAACAGCAGAGCATTCAGAGCCGGTTTCCAGCTTTCCTGGAAGAGAACACACTGCTGGCATTGTGAGCTCTGCGCTGGACTGCAGCCAGCCTTGCCCAAACCACTACACTTCCCAGTAACTTGCATTTAGATATAAAATTACCTACATGCCTTCTTTGTTTTACCTCTGGTAAGTAATTCAAGAGGAGAAATGTGTCAGCATGGTACAGAGTTAATGGCTTCTCCCTCATAACAGTGTTAGGAAGTTGAATGCATGTTGTTCTCACTGTGGTTTCAGGTCACAGATATTCCCCTTCTGTACATAGAGAGCTCACAGATGAAGCTAGGGTCAAAGGATGCTAATACTTTGCATATAACATAAATTCTGATCAAAGGAGCAATGACTTTCCAGACTATCAGTGCAGACTGCTGCGTTTTTGCTTTTGGAGCATGTTGTGGATTAGTCATGGTAAGTCAAGTAGCATGTTGTAGATACGCGGTACAAGTGGGCAGGACCAATGTAGGCACAAACTTAGCATAGCCCTACTGAGCGTGGTTTTCCAAGGATATAACACATACATAGAAATATTATAGCAGTGCCGCCTAGTTGCCAGCGTATGGGGTGTGTCTGGAACAACAGGTATGTAGCAAGAAATTCTCTAACTCTCATTTTGACTGCTGACCCTAGACTGGAGGAGACTAAAAGTTGTTTAAAGTCATTTTTGTGCCATACCTCGAGTTGCCAACATTCAGTGGCTTTGGAACAGGCTCCTAGGATGACACTTATTTAGAGTTTACAAGTAATAATTTACAGGGATTACACTTTTTTGCTATCATTGCTGTGAAAGTGCCTTTCAACACTTGGACACAGGTATTATCATAAACCATTTTAATTTAATATAAGCCTACTCAATTGTATGGATACTCAGTCTCATGGGCTATGGCGTTGCTGGAAGTGGAACTGTGATATACTCTCATAAATGGATGGATGAAGCACAGAAAGAGAACAATTTGGAGAGAGGCCCCAATTTGCCCTTTCAGCCCCATCTCTGCCACTGCATAAGTCAATAGAATTAGAGGAGAGGGCAGCACATTTTACATCCCAGCATGTATTATAATCAGGGCCATCTTCTATTCGAGTAAATGTAGTATTATATCAATTTCATGGCCTACAAGAAGCTCAAAGTGACCTGGTGGAGGTTCTGCTACAGCAAGGATCAACAGAGAATGTGAGAAACTAATAAATAGGTCTATAATTTCTTTCACAGGAAATCATGAATCCTGGGATGAAATGTTGGCTGTAGTGGAAGTCATACAAAAACTTCCACCAACTGTAACAGAAGCCAGGCATCTTTCCCCCAACACAGCATCCTTAAGATAGTGGAAACCAGGTCCAGCGCTTACATGTAAGAAAGATAATAAAAGAGGTCATCTGGGAGAAGGAGAATTTCTCTCTCTCTCTCTCTCATAAGCAAAAAATAAATTGGTGTACTTTCTTTACTTTTTTGGGTTAGCAGCTACCATTTGCTGTTCATAGGCATGGTGCCTTGCACAATGGGAGACCAACCTGTTTGGTTTCCAGGTGCTACAATTGCATATAAATACACAATTCAATCAACAATTATGTTTTTCTCTGTTGGGGAATGCAGCTAAAGGCATGCCAGGAAGAGTGCCCTATGACTCCCTGATGTAAGTCCTCAGGGACCAGGTTTGTTGTAAATATGTACAGCATCTGGCTTAAAGGTATCATGATTCCTGACTGAAGCCTGCAGGTGCTGCTATAATACCACCTCTTACTATTGGCAAAGAAACTTGGGAAGAAAGAGCAGCACTGATGAGCTCTAGAATGAGCTACCTCTTGTAATTTGAGGCCTACATCACATAGGTCCACATGGGTGGTCTCACACATCTGCATGGGTTCTTGTTGAATTCTTTGTGGTTTTGTCCATGTAGAGCTCTTTGTAGCAATAGGCATAAGGATAGAAGCCTGATCAGGCTGTCTGGCATTGAAGGAAGGGAAGCAAAGGGGCTACAATAATAGGGGGCAAATCTTCTTTGCTCATAAAATTGTTTAAAGAGAATTCCATACCCTGTCCAAGGTGGGGGTTGGGGAAGACAAATGCCCCTTGGTGCAGAGAACAGGAGTTTTTTTAGCAAGAAAAGAAAATATCTGAGTTACTTCCAGAAAAACAAACCACTTCTCAATATATGAGTTTGGGAATGTCTCTGAAACCACAGTTCTGCTGAGGTATAGCTTACCTCTTTCCCTTTGAAAAGCTGGGGGGGGGGTTTCTGCAGAGGGCCTCTGACACTGAGACTCAGCACTTGAACACAAGGCACATATGTACATAGAGACCTGTGCAGTGCCTCTATGAATTAGTGTGGATGAAAGGGGGGAAATAATCCTATCTCTACGTGCAGTCTGTGAATTAGATGGAGTTTTATTTTGAATTTGAAATTTAAAGCCTTATGCTGACTTCTTATTTCTCCTAGCTCCGCATTTTCTAATACAGCCTGCAGCAAGCGCCCTCTACTAAACTTGTATACATCTCTGTCACATCACAGAATCTACAGAAACGATTTGTATTTATGTGTCAATAGCAGTTCTTAATGCCTGACAAATTAAGCAGAGTGAAAATTTCTATGTCCAGCCCCCAACAGTGAGTTTATGCAGGACAATCCAATTCATTCAAATTGTTTCCTGGATGGATTTTTTTTGTCAATGGATAGTTTAAAAATTATAAACTTTCAGTGTATTTAAGTGTATTGGTCATTGAACATGGTTTAAAAACCGCCACGGAATTTTCTGTTTTCTTTTCAGGTCCTACTAAAACATTTCATTGCCATGAATTATTTGTATGGTCTTCAGGTAGGCATGGTGTCTTATATAACGGATTTTTCTTTTCTACTTCCTAAATTGGTGCATGAAGAATACTCCTTTCTTGATTCATTGACAGGAGGAGTGTTTGCTTGCAATTAGGAGAGAAAATAGCAGTTAGCTTAGCGTACAGCAACGTTTCTTTAGTTGGATGGCTGGTTTTAGGGAAGGGTGACATTCTGCATTAGAGGCCTTGCTGAGCAATGGAGAACCAACTTCTGTGTAAAAGATGAATAGTGTGCCAAATGCTTTGCATAAAGGGTCTAATCCACAGCTCATGGAACACATTGCAAAGGCTTCCACGGACCTCAGTGACCTATTGATCAGGTATTTGATGTGCACATCTAACGGCTGACAGGATGATTAGCAGAAAAGCAAGTGTATAAAGTTGACAGCATTCACTCTGCAAATTCATCAAGACTGATAGGACTAAAACTGTTGGGTTTCAGACTTGGCAAAGGCAGAAAACTACTGTGTGGTGAGGAATGACAAAAGCATGGCCACTTCTATTAATTGATTTCCACTACAGTAGTATCCAACGACCACATTACAGCAAAACTTTTCCTGCCCCACAGAAGTTCCCATCTAAGTTCTGAAAGGGTTCAGTAAGAGCAGGAGTTCTGCAAACAATGTCGCTTACAATCAGTTACGAAGGGCCAGATTAACATTGCTCTTCTACAGCCTAGGTGAGAAAACAAAGATAGTAAGCCTTACTGTATTGCCCTATTGAAACAAGCCCAGAATAGGACTCCGGCAATGGAGAGAACAGCATGGGCTCCTTGCATGATAAATCCTCCTGTGAACAAGTGTATTAGGGGCAGGATATAACAGCGCTCCTGTCTCCACACCACACTGCTAAACCAAAAAGGAGCTGATAGTAAATGCAAGTGGGAGTGAGCATTTCTAGGGTGTAGTGATCACTGGGTTCAATAAATACAGGCATATGTGAATGAGAAAAACAACAACATTTAATCATGGAGCAGCATGCAACCTCTGACTAACAGCTACTTCACTGAGGCACCATCTCAGAAATTTTAAATTTCCTCTAAAATAGGGAGCATCTTTAAATTATAACTTTTATCACTGAACACGAAATAAGGAAGAAGCAGGGAAAGGGAGGAGGGGGCTGTGGAGGACTGAGTTACGGGTTGTTTTCTAATTTGCTCTGGTGGCATGGAGCCCTCCCTCCCCACTTCTCTCAGAGCAGATTGCCAAGTGACAGTCGAGCTTGGAATTGGTATGTACGAGGAACTGGATTGAGGTGATCTGAAATCCTCCTATTCATATCGCCACTGAAGATGTCTGAGGATTCGGTTCCAAAGGACATCAAGGAAAAGTAAGCAACCTTTAAGGTTATCAAGCCCACAGGACCATCCAAACTGCCTGTGTATCTGGAAGGGGTAAGTTACCTGGCTGCGAAAAGGTTTGCTGTGCAAGACACAAATGCATTGAATTATCTTCAGTAAATAGGGGAGCAACCTATAGAAGGCAAATGAATCCTGTTATCAAAATCAGAGAGACCCCAAATGATTCACAGAAAGTAAAAATCATAGAATCATAGAAATTGGGCTGGAAGGGACCTCCAGCACTCATCTAATCCAATCCCTGCCCGAAGTAGGACCATCCCTATTCAAACCTTCTTATACAACTTCATTGTCTAACCTATTATTAAACTACAAAGTCAAACCTGACACAACCACAAGACATAACACTCTAACCTGCCACAGGTAAAGCATAGGGAACCCTGGCAGCCAACCTCTAGTTACCATAAAAGTTAGTTAATATACACTCAAGAGAGCCAGGGTAGACTGATTAATGGGGAGGACCATTTAAACCCTTTTCTCCGTTCCCTGCCAGCACAGGATTGTCCCCTACAGTATGTTCCTAATTGTTTTGTCTCATCCATTTTTAAATGACTTGGGAAGCCTCTTCTCCAAATCACTCCTGAATGCAGATATAAAACCACGTACCTTAGCTGTAGGAGTCTTTTAGGAGCCAGTAGTGATCTGTGGGCATGTTTACACATGTGCTTTAACATGCAATAGCCTATTTTACTGCGCACTAAAGCATCATATAAAACCCATGCAATTACACTAATCCACAGTAAAATACTACACAAATGTGCATTGGGCTGCCTTAATGCACAGTAATGTATGTGCAGTTTTTAAATGATGCTGAATGCACAGTAGTGTATCTCATATGAGAGGGCACTTTTACATGTGATCCACAGGTGGGGAGGGGCGGCACTTTAATTAGAGCAGCTTTAAGAGTCACTCTACATGAAGCGCTGCCATATCTCGTATATCAGTGTCCCCACATTTCAAAATGGTTGCAGGGGTGCTTGAACTAAAACCCATTTAATGAGTTTAATTCAAATGCCCCCACCACCATTTTTAAGCATGGGGATGCAGATACACAAGATGTAGGAGGCTGCTGGAGCGTGGCAATTACCACACTCCGGCAGACTTGATTAAGTCAAGTGCACATCGGAGCAGTTTTTGCACTTGTATATAGGTGCCTGGAGGTACTGAATCTAATGCACACTAGGAAAGGTGCCTTAACGCATGTGTAGACACGCCCACTGATATAAATAGAATCAAAAGAGGTCTTGAAATATCTACAGTCCTGCTTTTAGTACAGTCAGGCAAAATGCAAGGCTCCCTCCTAGTTTGCTTTCAATACATAAGGAGCAAGGCCATAGAGAATCAGGGCACAGAACTCATGTACTGCACTTTGTTTATCAAAGTGCTTTAAGTGCTCAGACTAGTTCCTTGGGTCAATCAAATTATGCTGGGTACAGGCGATCGGGAAGCAATGGAATCAGCATCTCAGGGACCACTCCAGCACTGGGGACTGCTGGCTGCCTATGGCCAAGTCATGTGCAGCCTGATCAAAAGGAAAAAAAAAGTTACAATTAAACTATTTTCTTTAAAAGGAGGCTGCTTTTTCACAAACCCCATTGTTCTCATAACTGTGTCTTTGTTCCCAGGAAGTTTCGTTTCTTTTTTTGGTAAAAAAAAAAAAAAAAAAATCCAACACGGAACCTGAAAACAAACTTGGTTTTCAGATAAAAAGTAGGATATCCAGAGCCTTTGTACTGGTGTCACATGGGAGTTGAAGGCCAGGTTCTTCCAGCTCCTGACCTCCTACATGGCTCTTTATTGCAAAGGATACTTGATTCATCAGTATGTGAGCCCAGACATCTATGCTAGCCTAATCCAAGTGACAGCAGACTCACTGAATGAATGTATCCTCCTTAGGACTTCACTCACTTGAGTGTGCATTTCTGAGAACACATTCCTTGGACTGCAGCAAGCTAAGCTGCTCTCTGATGCTACACTAGCAAACTGCTTGTGCTTCAGGGTATAGAAGGAAATTGTGGGAAAGCACTGAAGAACAATCAGCAATCGAGTGATTTGCAAGAGTTGTGGGTTACCGTCCAAGCATCACAAAGCCAGAACCTTTGGAACAAGATAAAACCAAATAAGAGCCAATAAAGACACATCTGAAGAGCAGTAGTAGGTTTAGCCCTATGAGCATGGGTACTAACCCAATTTTTAATTAGAAGAGCTAGAATACTTTTAGTAGTTATTCTTGGGACTGTAAAAAGTGAAATAAAATTTTTCAAGATTTTAAAGAAAATAGGTATATCTCATTTTTTCCTCCCCAGTTAAAAATAAAAGTTTTTTCCTCCCCTTCACTTCTCTCTAGAACTAAAAATGTCATAAATCTATAAATAAAGAAGTGTCACCAAGAGAAAATAAATCTGCATGCAGCCTTTCAGAATGTCTGGACTTCTGAATTTATTCCACTACACTAAAACTTTCCTTTTAATTATTTTTCATTTCCTAAGACTAGCTGCCAGATTTACAAAGGTGCCAAATGTCGATGTAAGTTAGGTGCTGAAACGCTAGAAGCTTGTGCAAGTCAAAAGTCGAAGCCATCTGTGCCTGTCCACTTCTTTACTTGGAATACTTTTGTACATATATTCCAGCTCTTGATTTCTACTATAAATATAGTCTATAGAAGATCATGTACGTTCCTCAGCAATCTGATCTAATACCCTTGCAATGAAACAAACTTTCTTCTTGCAATGGGCAAGCATCTTTCTATTTTCCATCCTCATCACTTCATCTCTCCTCCCCCTTTCTCCTGTATTCCTCTCATGTTTTTGCTTCCTATCCTGGGCAATTGATTCCAGCTTGATCTATGCTTTGGCTGCAACAGAGAATATATAATTATATCTGGATGCTCCAGGGCAAGCAATTTTGAGGGAGGGCTTGTCCTCATTTCATGCCAACTTTTTATTAGTATTAATCCTTTGAATTTATGGTGGGGGAAGGGGGAGGGAGAGGAGGGGTTTCTTAAATTGAATTAGAGATGCTCATGGTAATCGTGGCCCAGCACAGCACTGCTCCCAGTTCCTGCCACATGGATTTCATTTGAAACTATACACAGGATCAGAGCTTCTCATGTCATTTCCAAATGAATACCAGGTGCTCCATACTCAGAGATGCCATGCAAACAGCTCTTGTCATATTTTGTCTGAAAAAGTTTTTGTTTTTTTTTAAAAAAAGCTTCAAACCTAACAAGACGATTGACTTGCTCACTGGCCCTTAGATACATAAAAGAAGAAAGGGAATCCTGGTTTTCATTACTATGTAAATGAGCATCTGAGAGGAGCTGTGATCTGTTTGTGAGAACAATTTATTCTGTTCAGGGTGAAATGCATTTAACTAGAGAGACATCACAGGACAAGTCAGGTGACATAGATGTCTGATCTGCTACCTAATGCATTATAATATTGATATGATGTTGCACCAAATTCTGGACCATTCCCCAGGTATTAGGAGGATTCATTTGGCAAATTCAGGTCCCATGGATCAGCCTTTCTAAATCATCATGAGGGACCCTCACAGTGGCATTATACTGGAGCCTAAAATAAGAACATATTTAAATCTTTGTGGAACAGAAACCCAGACCAAGCTGGATCTTCAGGTGGCACCAGTAGTGAGGCGTGTTTATCACCAGCTCCATCCAAAAGGTTGCCACACTTGCTTTTATATTCAGATGTGACCACTATCATCTAAGTCTTCATAATCTCAAGGCTAAATTACTGCAATGCGCTCTGCATAGGCTTTTCCTTGAAACCATCTGGAAGCTGCAGCTGGTGGGGTACCTGCCTTTTGATGGGTTTGGATCACCAGGAGTGTATCATTCCAGTGCTTCAGGGTTTGCACTGGTTCCCATAAGTTTTCCAGGCATGATTCAAGGTGTCCACTTGGACCTGCAAGGCACTAAGCAGTCCATATCCAACATACGGAAGGGACTGCCTTCTCCTTTATATCCTATCACAATACCTAAGGTCAGCTGAGAGCAACCCTCTGTAAGCGCTACAAATAGGCCAAGCAGGCTCGATGTAAATGCGTGGGAGGTTATTCTCAGCAGTCACTACTCAGTTCAGGCTTCCTTCCCTTTTGAAGCCTACCAGGGCTTCAGCCTGGACATCTTTCAGAATTACTGTAACACCACCTTTTTTTGGGCAGGCAAAGCTAGACTGAGATACTGTTTAGGTAGGGGGTCTCTGTTTTATGTTAATAACCTAGCTTCCTTTAAGTTGTCTTTTCTCTCCTTGTTCTCCTATTTTATAAGTTATTCTGTTCATTTATTGTAAACCACCCTGAGCTATTGTTGGGAAAGGTGGCATATAAATCAAATCAAATAAAGATAATAGGTGTTATACTTGTAGAACTGTAATTTTCTAGCTACCTCCAATCTTCTTATGCACTAATGCTTTAAAAGAATCCTTTTGCCTTTATGGCAGTTTCAAAGGTGAATTACAAAACAAAGAGAAAAAGTAAATATTGTATGACTTTTTGCTGCTGCTCCAATTATACATTTCACTAATGATGTACTTATTAGGCCTGTGCAAGTGGCTAGTATTCACTTAGGATTTGGATTCGGCTGATTTGGGAGACAGTGATTCGATTTGGTGATTCGAATCGCTGTCCCAAATCAATTCAGACAAATCTGATTCAGAGATTCGGCTGCTACTGAATCTCTGAACAACACAGGCTCCATCCCCTGTCTGTTCTCCCAACAAGCCCCCCAATGCCCCCTCACTGTCCCAACCCCTACCACGGCTGCCCTGCTCACCCCAGCTCTGGCCCTTTAAGGAAAAAAAAAAACACCTCAAACTCACTGGTTCATGCCTGGTGAGGGGTGATCCCTGCTGCCCCACGTCATATGGGGGGGTTCTTCCACAAGCCCCCTGAAGCCCCAATACTGTTGCAGGAGCTAGTGAGTCCCAACGGTTTTTTAAGGCTTTTTTTCTTGAAGAGCCAGAGCTGGGGCAGGCTGGACAGCCAAGGCAGGGGGCTGGGAAGTGGGGGGTGGGTTGGGGAGTTCATGGCAGAGCCCCCCACACAGTGCAGGGCAGTGGGGGGCAGCGAGGATCACCCCCTGCCTGGCAGTACCTGGTGACTGGGAATTTTTTTTAAAGGGTCGGGAGCTGGGGTGGGCGGGACAGCCATGGGGGGCTGGAGGAGTGGGCATGGGATGGGGCCTGGCAGGGGTCCCCCCATGATTCCCCTCCTCCCCTCTCCAATCCTCACTCCCCTGCCTCCACTTGCCAAGACCGGCTCCAGCTCCCTGCTGCCGTGGGTGGGAACTGCTTCAAACATCAAAGCTCTCCAAATCTTTTCTGAAGATTCAGAAAGCTTTGAATTGATTTAGACCTTTACATTAGTCCCTTGATTTTGATTTGGGCCAAATCTCCTCCGACTTCAATCAGCACCTGAAGCTTCGCACAGTCCTAGTACTTATAAGGACCTGAGCACCTGATAGGAAATGGGAGTTAAGACATTAGCAAGACAATGATTCGAAGGGCTTCTTTTGATTTATTAAGCATTCAAAGGTCCCCATAACATTTCACTAATGCTGACTAATTCCTTTTGTTCTTTTTCCTTTCATGTTTTCTGGAAGTGTATATATGTCTTTCTTTGCAAGGCAAAATACTGTGAACCAGGCATTTACCTGTAATCCAGAATCTCTTGGTCATGCCAGCAGAAAGAATTAAAGGGTAATGCTCCATAACGGTATCATTTTGGTTTTGATTTTAACCCCATGGCTACTAGATGCCATTGTGGTAGCTCTGAAAAGGAATTATTTACTTAGGAGAAGGGGCCACTAATATAAAAGTCTTTGAGATCTGTGGATGAAAAGAGTTATAAAAGGGTTAAATAATACCCTCATTTCAAACCCCCGAAAGTCCTTGATAACAACTGTGAATAGAAAAGTATACAGTTACTTTGGTATCATTTACCTGACCTAGCCACTTTGAATCAAGTAAAGAGCTAGGTAAGTCATGACAACTCTTAACAATACCATCATAGGGATAGTTGGTGCCATTCAAGTATAGCCCAGTATAGATACTGGGTGCAAAGAAGCTGGCTGTGCAAAGCTTTGGTAGCCAATTTGATTAGGAGGCGATTCGGCCCAATTTGGCAGCCAAATCTCCGAGTCGGCATCCAATTGGGAGACCAACTCAAAGGCCGAAATTGAATCGGAAGCCTCCGAGAAGAGATTCAGCACTGTTTTGAAGATTTGACTATAGACAAAACAGGCAGCAATGCTCACCATGCTGGACACAGCTGGTAAATATATTGTGGTGGGTGGAAGGGGGAGTTAAGTGGTGCAGGGGAGGGAGAGATTGGGGCTGGGCCTTGGACAAGCTGCCCAGATGGGGCAGGGGACATGGGACTTGGGGAGGGTGGGATGTGGGCACAGCAGCGCTGGGAGTGGGGGCTATGCACTGCTGCCACTTGCTCAACTGGCGCGGTGGGGGGAGGCACGATTCAGGCATGGCTCACTCCGGGCAGAAGGGATCTAATGGCAGTAGGGCATAGCCCCCGCTCCCACCACTGCGCACCCGCATCCCATGCTCCCCCTCCCCGGCTGGGCAAGCAGCAGCAGTGCTCACATCCCACACTTGTCCGCCCTGGCTGGGAAAGCGGCAGCAGCTCCCCAACTGGGGCGGGGTGCGGGGGCACAGGATACAGGCACAGCAGTCCTGGGAGTGGGGGCTATGCTGAATCACAGTCCCTCCAAATCAGCTGAATCCAAATCCAAAGCAAAGACTTGCCACTTTGCACAGGCCTAATAGAGAACAGTGTGGAGTTGCACACTGGGCAGTGGCAGCGTGTAAGCTTTTACACTGGTCTGTCACATTACTAGATCCTGGAGTTTTAGATCCCACAATTAACTTATTCTAGCGCAAATATGATTGCCACACGCCTTTTCAAAGAGATTTTGATACATGGGTGTCACAACCCAAGTCAAGTGAGTGTCCTCGACACAATAGACCACCCCTCTGCATGATTGACACTGAGACCACCCCTCTGTATGATTGCCATTGTTCTAAATTTGGTATGTTCCACCTAATTAAGCATTCCTACTTGGCAAATTTTCATTGGCTACTCTAAAAGTATAAAAGTCTGCTCAGTTTTTGCCCAAATCGGAGTGGAGCACATTCTTACCACATTGCAGGAAAGACCTCGCAGATCTCCGAGCACGAGGCAGGGTGACGTTGGCGGACTGATCACAGCCAACGGCTCCCGTTAAGCGACTTCCTGACAAGCCCCTTCCCTGTGCGCTTTCGTCCGTACACTCGTTGCGATAACTCAAACTGTAACTACGCAAGTGAGCCTACAGCCTGAGTCACGGCCCCCAGCGGTGTAAATAAAATATTTTGAAACCGATACGCTGTCCTGCCTCTCCATCGCGAGCCCTCCTGATGTCCGAATACTGTCCCCGCCTCGGTCAGCTCTGACCGGTCAGCCGGCGGAGACAATGGGAAGTAATGCCACTTTTTCATCTGAAAGAAAACAAAGAAATGTTAACCAAGTCCTATTTCGAACAAAGGCAATACTTTAATGGTAGGTGAAACAAGACCTTTAGAAGAAGTTTACCCACAAATGTTTGCTTTTGCCTTTACAGTAAAGCTGAAAGGTCAGGCTGATCTAAATGTCCAGGTGTGCAAGTGTTTGCAGAGCTTAGGTTGCCCTGAAAAGGCACGCCTGATATAAAGTTGGTTCTCATCAGGTGAGAACTAATTTTAGATTAGCAGGGTGTTAATCTGACCTATTGAGGTTTCATTCAGACTAACTAACACTTGCCTATATTCACAGCACAGCCCAGAGTCTGGGAAAACCCAGGTATTCTCCACAGCCCTCGGGCTGCACTGTTTTTATCCTCCCCTTCTCCCCACAGATCCTGGCCGGGTTATTTTACCCCCATTCCTCAACTACCCTCCACTCCCTGGACAGGGCATCATGCCCTTGCGTCTTTCCCTAGATTCAGCAACTGCCCCTTGTAAGCCCGCCAACCGCCCCTAAAAAATCCTCTGTTGGATCCCTGGGTTTCTTTTGTATATGCTGGTTCATCAGTTTGGATGCTTTTTTTGGAAAATTCCACTATTATATCACTTTAAACTCAGAATACAGGTTTCCCTCGATTTATGCGATAGATGAGTCCCCAAAGAACAGTGCATAAATTGAATGTGTATGAAGTGAACCCAGTTTACAATGAAACAGATAGGGATGTGTTCTCACAGCAGCGAGGGAGGGAAGGAGTGAGCCTGGGGCTAGGGAAGGGGCGGGGAGAGGGGCATGGCACAGCCCAGTGGCTGCAAGCAGGAGGCATCTGCCACTTTTGGGGCTGCATCAGGGGCAGCACTGGGCTCTTGGCAATGCTTGGAGTGGGTGGCAGCCTCACTCGCCCCACTGCTCCGTTACTCCCCATTTGCCACAGCCCCTGCTGAAGTGACCATGGGAGAAGCTGATGCTGGTTGCCTGCTGCCACTGGACTGCACCGTGCCCCGAACCCCCTGGCATGGTGTAACCCAGTGGCTGCAAGCAAGCAGCACCCACCACTCCCAGGGCTGCAGCAGGAGCAGGCAGCAGCCTGCAGTGGGACAAGAACAGGCTAGGGCCAGTGGCTGCTACAGGCTAAGGCCCGTGGCGGCACCAGGTTCTTCCCAGTGCTTGGCAGTGGTGCTGGGAGGGCAGGTTGCAGGGGGCTATGGTAAATTTTGGGATGGCAGCAGCCTCCTTCTCATCACCACAGCCCACCCTGAGTGCCAAGAAGAGCCTTGTGCCACCACTGGCCCCAGCCTGCTCTTGTCCCACTGCAGGCTGCTGCCTGCCCCTGCTGCAGCCCTGGGAATAGTGGATGCCACCTACTTGTGGCCTCTGGGCTACACCATGCTGGGGGGTTTAGAGCACAGTGCCCCTTGGGAAGCAGAGCCCTAGGGGTTCAGGGCATGGCACAGCTCAAAGGCTACAGAGGGCATTTTCCACTGCCAGAGCAGCTGCAGCAGGGGCTGCAGTGAGTAGGACCCTGGCCCCACGGCCCTTCCCCTTCCCCTCACCAACTTACCTGCTGGGGGGCAGGGGAGGTGCACCTATGCTGATCACATAACTGAGGATTTACCTCTCATATAACAAACTTCAGGTATAAGAAGGGTCATCGCATAAGAATGAATTCACATAAATCCAACCCACATAAATCAAGGAAAACCTGTCATTCTCATGAAGTTATAGATATTACTCCGCTATAAAGGAAAGCAGAATTTCCCTCCCTCTAAACTGACCGTGAATACATTTTAAAACATTCATAAAACAAGCATAACATCATGAATGTGTTACAAGACACAAGAAAAATGCCTAAAAGATCTGCCTTAGAACTGCCAATAGGTTGAATAAATACTGTATCTTCAAAACAGGCATGTGATAACTTTTCCAATGTAGACCTTCACTACATTAATTGCATAGGCCATACAATCCTTTATGAGTAACCCCCAAAAGAATTTCACCACAGTGGCTGGAGGTATTACTTAAAGCTTCTTGCCTGTTTCTTGTGGTGAATAAGTCAGACATGTTACTAGAGCAAAAGCAGACGTGTCTATTTCATGCCACAGCCATGCCTCATTTCTACTTAAAACTGCTTGTTTGTTGTATTGGTCTTTGTAAGGATCTGATCTAATTCCCATTGAATCAATCCAAAAATTCCTAATGACTTCAACAAAAGGAAATGGATTTAATTCATTACTTAGTCTTCTTTATGGTTTATAATTTATGGACAGACTGCTTCCATCGCATCAGGAGGCAGATAAAATATTAAGAACAAACTATTTTTCTCAATATAACAGACAATGTGGTAAATCACTTACCTTGATCCATGTTACTGTGGGCACCACTAATCTTCTAGTAACCATAGCATAAAATACCATGCTGCTGTATTGTGGCAGAGCACTGTGTGTGCTTGCCACGTGAAAAGATTATGGTAGGGCACCGGAGGTGCCTGCCTCTTTAAGGCCCTGGAGCTGGCAGCCTCCAGGTGCCTGATGAGGGCAGCCATTTTGAGGCCTATATAAACTCAGGCAGTTTGGCTGCAGCAGTAGCATTGTCTGGCTGGAGAGCTATAGGCAGCACAAACTGGTGGTAAGGGGGAGCTGTAGGGGATGGAAGGAGGCTCCTGGTCCTGGGCATGACCTGAAAACTGCACCCTGCTGGGAGTGGGTGGCCTGGTGGGGCTCTCAGTGGTGCGGGAGCCCCCAGGAAGTGCTAGGCCTGTTACCACCCCAGTGGAAGGTGAGATGGGGTTCCTTAACCCCTTGTCCCCACCACTGGGTGGGTTAAACCTGAGAATTGGAGGGCCCAGAAAGGGGGGACCCAGAGACATAGACAATGTGAGGGGCTAGAGGCCCACCTGACCATGGGAGTACCCTTGACTGGCCCAGGCTGGGGCCAGGACCCAGGGAGGGGTCAAAAGGGCCAGGGGGCCCACTGAGAGGGATGCCCAGAGCTGGAGGCCTGGGGTCCTAACTACCTGGGAGGTGAGCCAGGGCAAGTTGCCATAGGTCCAGGAGGGACCACACCTGAGGGGGAAGATGGGTTTTGGGGGGCAAGGTAGCCTGGATGATGGTGGAGAGGCTGCCCGATTGTGTGGACTATAGATGGGTCTTAAGAGGATGATACTAAGGCCCAGGAAGGGGTCCAGTGACTTGAGAGATCGAGATGACATCTGTGAGGCTTGGGCTGCGGTATGGGGATGGAAGGAGCTGCAGACGGTGCCCCCTTGGCATCGGGGCACAAATGGGCAGCCTCCCACTTATGAAAGATCTTGTAATGAACCAATTAAGATCAAGTCGTGGTGGGAAAGAATAGGTGGGTGGTTGGCCCAAAGACAGGTGGGCGGGCCATGGAGGTCGGCCTCGAGGGGGCGCCTGTCACATGTATACACTCTAATTTCCAGAAATACCACAGTAAGACCATAGTACAATATTTATTTACATGTTAGTAGTACCAGGTAAGAGACAGCTATCACGTACATATATAACTTAATATTGTATATGTATATACACAAAGGTATCAAATGCCAAAGTGAGTTAGGTGCTGAAAGAAACGCTAGAAGCTTGTGCAAGTCAAAAGTCCAAACCACCTGTGCCTGTCCACTTCTTTACTTGGAATACTTTTGTACATATATTATTCCGGCTCTTGTTTCCTACCATAGAAATAGCTTGTAGAGGATGGTGTACATTCCTCAGCAATCTGATCTAATACCCTTGCAACGAAACAAATTTTCTTCTTGTAATGGGCAGGCATGTTTCCGTTTTCCATCCTCATCACTTCATTGTCTCCTCCCTCTTTCTTTTGAATTCCTCTTGTCTTTGCTTTCTATTCCAGACACACGGACACACAGCCAACTGCCCATCAAGAATGATTGGGGGGAGGTGAGGAGCAGGCAGGGACAGTGCCTCATGTCCCTCCCATCTGGGCCCACTCCCTGCTTTACTCCTGCTGCTTGGGGTCTGGGCCTGGGCCCGATGTGGGCGGTGTAGGGGAAAACCAGGTGCAAGGGTTGGGAGAAGCTGGCTCGCTGTGGTGGTAGGGGGGAGAATGGGCCTAGACTGATGCAGCAGTGGTGGGAGCACGGGAGGAGCGAGCTCGGGGCCGATGCAGGGGAGGAGTGGGCGTGGGCCTGGGGAGGAGGGCTCGCCTCCCCCATTCCATCGGCTTCATTGCAACCACCACTGGGGAGCAGGGCAGGGGGCGTGTGGCCAGCTGTGCTGGCCTTGCTTCCGCCCCCCTCCCCCCCCCCCCCGGTCCCCTGTGTCCCTGCCTTCATGGCAGCACTCTGCTGCACTGCCACCTCCTGTCCCAATGCTGGATTTCCACTCTGATTAGCTGTTTTAGTCTGCCAACCAGAACGTGAATAAAGTATTATGGACAGACATACAGATTGAGGCTTTTATTATTATATATAAATCCTCAACTGGCATAAGTCAGGGCAGATCCACTAGCCCCAAGAGAATGATGCTATTCTACATGACCCAACAACTGGCCTATGGGTTTGTCACACTGACTCCTGTCAGTTTGAGGAATATATTTGCTCATTAGCATAGCAGTTCAGAAGAACCAATTCTAAGAGCAAAATCCATGGAAGGGAATGGAAGTTTTGTCACTGATGTGAACAGGACTGTGATTTCGGCATAATTGGGTGTGTTATCACTGTTTAACCCAGAACCAAAAATTAACTTTCTAGAAGTAATAAATTGCTGCTTCCCTCCAATGCAAAAAATAATCATTCGGAGTCCGTCTTTATTTAAAAATGGGAGACGAACTCATTTCTAAGACAAGGAGACCAGTGTTTGCTGGTATTTCCAGACATCTTTGCTCAAAGGGGACCTTTGTCTGCATAACATGGAAAAGTTTAGTACAAAAAAACTGAGCGGACCTTTGCTAGTCATAGTGTACCCCAAAAGCCAAGCCTTGTTATCTGGAGGTGCAATCTTTCTAATAACCAAAGTACCCTTAAGTTAGTTGGAAAATTCCCGAAACTGGTTCCGGGGTTTTGTGAGGGTAGGAATTGCCCTCTCTCAATGTGTTCCCTTCTTCTTAATTAAATGATTTACAAAGATACTAAGTTCTATCTCCTGGTAGTTCCTAGTAACATCATTCAAGACTTCTCAGATAATATCTCTTTAACTGAGACATGTCAGTTGTTAGCTATTTGGTGCCGTGTCTATTTTTCTACATAGCACAATCTTGCTATGGCTGAACTTTGCTTATTCAAGTTTGCTTGTGGCTTTTTTTCCCCCCCTCACATACAAAGTGCATTGGGATGGATAGATAGATAGATACATAGATATTTTTTTTTCACCATGCTCTGCTGTTAGTTTACCTGTTGCACTTCATTGTCCAAAATGATTGGATGCTTTCACTTTCTGGTTATCACAATGCTTTCCACTTCAATTTTGATATTCACAAAGTTCAGCTAGGATATAACTACGCTATTTTGTCCAGGCAGATTTCTCTTCTCTGGTAAAGTCTTATTGATTTCAGTGGGACTCTGCTCTGCCTAGGATCTGTCCTCAGACAGCAGGAGTAGAGCTATAATTCAGGAACTATCCAGACTTTCAGATTCCTATTTAAAAACACCCTCAAACTTTGGACCAGTACAATACCCCATTCATTGAGGCCAAAGGTTCATCAGGATTTCAGAAAGCATTAAACATTTATTTGGATGACAAAAAATATCCAGAACTATGATAAGGAAGCTTGATTTTTGTGGCATAAGCCAACCATTCACTATTAGTATTAGGAGGAAACTCTTCCTGAAGGAAGACTTTCCTATAATTGTCTGCTTCAGAAGTAATTTTTCGTGGGCATCTGGGTACAGGCCATTTAAAAAAAAAAATAAAGTAAAGCTTTTGGTCCAGTATTTCTCAACCTTTTAGGACTCAAAACACCGCTCAGGAAATCCAGCTCTTGGCTTTCATTTTTTTTTTTCTGATGATGGAAAAACAGTACAGCTATTTTTTCTGTTGCAAAAAATGCAGAAGGAGCACAGCAAGTCAAAATGTTTTGATGCTATGGATTTGAGGATGGATTTGACACTCTGGATTTATCTTGTGAATCATGGGCAGGTATTTGCACACCTAACACTGATAATATTAAGTAATACCTTTTAAAAGGATCTTACAACATCCTGGTTGAGAATCACTGAACTAGGTAAACAACTGGCTACTATGTTCCACTGAAGTCAATAGGACTCTTTCCACTTGCATCAGTGGGCTTGGGTCGGGCACTGAGGTTCACAGTCGCTTCTAAAACTGGTATCAGAGAAGCAAATTACCATATTCTAAATAAATGTATATCCTTAAAAAGAGAGTCATTCCATTATTTTTGGAAATAGACTAAGCTAAAGTTTGAATTTTTGAGTCGATTTATAATGATTCATTCTAAATAGGAACTTGATTCAGTCTAAAGGAAATTTATGTGCTTCCTGGAATAAAATGTTTCTTGGAATCCTGATATTCAGATCTAGACTGAATTCACTCATGACTAATTCTTATTGTTGTCTGTAGAATACATAATGAGGAAACAATTTGAGTTAAATGTGAAACAAATTTGGAAAAAACAAACAAACAAATCTCACAGAGCAGCCCTGTACGGGAAATAAAAAAAAAAAAAGTTTGGGAAGTGCAGAGTACAATAGGGTAGAGGAAGAAAGAAAAATTATTGGTGACTTGATTTTATAACTCTTGCAAAATTAGCTTGAATTAACAAAAAGTATGAATTCTAAGGCTAGGGATAGAAATTACATACAAAGTGATCGGAAACCAGTTCAAATCTTTAACGCAACAGAAGTTCAGTGCACATAAGCCACTTTCAAAATGGCTAAAACCAATTTACGATAAACCTGGATGGAGGTAGTATCAGACTTAGCTGATTTTTAGGTGAAATAAGTTTACTGAACTTCTGCCCCAGATCCCTTCCAGATTGAAGTTAACTCATAGTCCCCCAACATCCCAGGATGTTTTGCACCTTCCCCACAACCCCTCCCCTTCGCAAGGTGTGTGGGCTAGCTTTGGCCCGAGCAGTCTTGTCCAGCCCAGCAGGAAGGCGAGCTCTAGTGCCTCCTGACTTCTGGACTAAGCCACTGCAGGTATGTGGGGCATTTCCAGAATCAAAAGTGAATGCCTGTTCACTTGTTTATTGATGATTCAGTCAGACTAACCCATGAAGACTGAATCAATTCAGCCTCAGGCTTTTTTACTGTCTGTACTTAGTAGGCCTGTGTGGAGCGGCTAGTATTTGCTTCAGATTCGGATCTGGAGGACAATGATTTGAATCACTGTCCCGAATTGGTTTGACCAAATCTGATTTGAATCGCACAAGCTCCAGCCCCTGCCTGCTCTCCCAGTCCCGTCTGCCCCAGCTCCCGGCTCTTTGAAAATAAAAAGCCCCCACACACCAGCTGTTGCCAGGCAGGGGGGTGATCCCCACTGCCTCACACCACATAAGGGGACTCTGCTATGAGCCTCCGCCCCCCCTCCCAGCCCCACCATGGCTTCCCTGCCCACCCCAGCTCCAGCCCTTTACAAAACAAAAACAAAAAAGCCCTCACTCACCAGCTGCTGCCTGGTGTGGGGGGCATCCCCGCTGCCCCCCACAGCCCCATGCCACATGAGGGCTCTGTGCGAGCCCCCTGAAGCCCCGAGCTGCTACAGCAGCCAGTGAGCCTGGGGATTGTTCTGTTGTTGTTTATTTTCTTTAAGGGCCAGGAGCTGAGAGAGAGGGGGAGGTCAGAGGACTCATGACAGAGACCCCATGTGGCATGGGGGCAGTGGGAATTGCCCCTTTGCCAGGCAGTGCCTGGTGAATAGGAACTTT
The DNA here is from genome assembly GCA_030014935.1 of Caiman crocodilus. NCBI lineage: Eukaryota > Metazoa > Chordata > Crocodylia > Alligatoridae > Caiman > Caiman crocodilus. Next base: position 38,947,069 of record JAGPOW010003395.1, on the reverse strand, counting down.
GTTTTAAAAGTGCTGGGAGCTGAGGCAGGCAGGGCAGCCATGGACGGAGCTGCGGGAGTGGGTTCAGGGGGGGCTGGGGAAGTAGGCAGAGGATGGGCCCTGGTGGGGGTCTCCCCATGGTCCCCTCGTCCAGCCCAGCCCTCCTGGCCCCTACTTACCAGCTCAGACTCCGGGTCCAGCTCTCTGCTGCAGCAGGTGGGGACTGCCCAAATCACCAAAGCTATCTGAATCTATTTGCAGAGTTTCAAATTGATTTGGACCTTTGAATAAGTTCCCTGACTCGATTCAGATCTGGAGATTCGGCCACTGAATCAGGCTGAATCTCCTCTGAATCGAATCAGTACCTGAAGCTTTGCACAGCCCTAGTACTTAGCAAAATTGGGTTAGTTAAACCACATTAAGACCCAAAACTTACATGCACCTTCAGAATTCAAACAGCCTTAATTTGTTGTATATTTACTCCCAGATTCAATTAAACTCAAAATAAAGCCAGTTTAATCCTGAATGAGTATATCTACACAGGGCTGTAATAGTTTAATTAATCTCCCTAAAAAAAATTCAGATTTGTTTTCCTGCCTATATAAATAAGCCTTGAGTGATCACATTTAAACAAAGGATTTGCCTGAACAAAATATCACAGGAGAAGACAAGGTTGAGAAACTGGGAGATTCTACAGACAAAAGGTGTTTTATTTCAAATGGTTGACCAAATTCAATTTTCAAAATCTTACTCAAGCTATGAAATAAGGAGCCTGATTTTCAGCATAGGATGAGTAATTATCAGTTCCCCTTGAAGTTAGCCTGAACATCTAGAAAAAGGTTATCTACTCAAAAAGCTACCTATTGCTTTAGAAGACATAACTTTAGAAAATTTCCTGTGTATTAGGAAGTCTGCCTTTGCTCTACACAGCTGCTAATCTGGTACATACACTCTTTATGAATTGTGTGGTACACTCTTAAAAGAAGTGCAGCCTTTTTAAAAAGATTCCTCTCTCTAATTAAGATCAGTGAAAGCATTTGTCAAAATGGGCCAGGCAGAAATCTTTCTGTTGTTTGCAGCAATCATAGTTGATACTGTATGCTGACATAAGCATCCACATGTGGTCATATAAGCCACACAGGGAAAAAAAAAACAACACAATCATCTCTTTCAAATGTATGAGGTTTCTTTTTACACTCCAAATTGCAACAGGTTATGTTCTGAATATTTGATATTTTTATACAGTCAAAAAGAACCTGTCCTTTTACTCATTTCTACACTGACATATTAAAAAATTCTGAAGGAAAACATTAATATAAACTGGCCCAGAGAGATTAGCACTGGATATTCTGGAACCCACCAGTACCCTCTAGTGTACTTGTGTAGCAGAAAGCCCCCTTCTCCTCTTGCCTGCATTTGCTTTCCCCTCTTTGGATATGTTTCTCCTCTTCTACCTTTTCTTCCTTCCTCTTTCTTTCACTATAAGATAAGGAATTGTGT
>JAGPOW010003395.1:38920444-38945490 GCA_030014935.1 Caiman crocodilus | reverse complement strand
GTGTGTATTTTGTATCTCCCCTTGTATTTTGGTATTTTTATCTATTTGTGTGCCATGGCATTACTCTTGTAGCTTATATTTTATACTCTTCACCTTTTAACTAAATGTGTTTTAGTTTTAGAACCTACACCCTCTTAGTTTTAGAAGTACATTATATACTGTAACAATGTTAACAAGGGCAGGAATCAAACCACCGCTTCCCTGTATCAGGCGGGCCCCTCAAAGAGCGAGTGAATCAGTGACTGGATGTGTAACACAGTAGCAGGCAGCAATTAACACCTAGGGAAACTGCAGATCAACCAACAGAAGAAATCAATAGGAGACAATGTAGCAAATGGGAATTCTCTAAACTACACTGTTCAAGGTCTAGAAGCCCTGGTCTGATTTTAATCAATGCTGGGGACCAACTTTTGGGGCTGACTATCTCCAGAGAGACCGCTCTCAGAGCCCTATTCAAAATTCATCAATGGACTCCCAAACTTGCACTTACATGAGGATGACCCCTGGGGCTGACAGATGCCATTCAGTAGCCACCGAGGGGCAAGTCCCACGAGGGTCAACAACCTCTAGATTGGGCAAACCTGAAAACTGGGGAGTCACCAAAGTCTGCCAAGGACAGATAAAAAAGCAGTGAAAAGTGACCCTCAGCGGCACCCTCTTGATCTCCAACTTGACCAGCACCCAACCTGTGCAGCCAGAAGGACCAGCAGGCAACCTCCTTCTGGAGGATAATACCATACTGGAAGAAGCCTTGACTGGCCATCAGTGGCAGACTCCAGCACCTGTGGGATAGGTATACCTGACTCTTGTAGTGTGTGTGTGTGTGTGTGTGTGTGGACCAGCCCCAAGGTTTATGATTTGACTTCACTACAGTATTTCAATCTGTCTAATAAACCAGAATTTTAAGGATCCCGAGTTGTACGTTTGTAGCCAACACTTGCTATGCCTGAAAGAAATGTTTATGTCTATTGGGATCTTTAACATATATATTTGGTTCAAAATTTTGCAAGGATACAGATTATTCCAGTCACTACTTCCCCAAACAGCATTTTTACCACTTATTCAGTCACTTACTCCTGAAGGTAGCAATGGGACCATGTGTGTCAAAAAGCTAAGCTGTGCCCAGAGCAATATGCATTGCAATGGAGCTTTTGAGGTTCCTGAACGACACTTTAGTTGCAGATCGTCTGCGCGTAAGCCTCTCTACTCATTGTATCTCCCCTAACTCCTTCCATGTCATTGCAGCAAAATAGCACTGTTTCATTTTGACTTCCTTTTAGCCATTCTGAAGGGACAGCATTCTGATTTGCTGTTTCAAAGTGTTGTTCCATTTTGTTTTGTTGAAACTGTTTCACTGTTTTGATGCGTTTTGCTCATAGGCTATAATGGTGAATCACAAAAACCTTTGTCATTTCTTTCCTGATTTGAATGAAAAAGATAGGGAAGGTAGCCCCTGCTGTGGCCAAAAGGCCTTTCAAGTTCCAAGAAGATACGTACAGGGGTTTATGGGAAACTGCACCTTTAAACTGTTCGGAGCAAAACTTGTGTCATTTGTAAGAGTGAAGGCACAGGGGGTGAAAACAGCAGGCTTGGTAGCCCCTGCTGAGCCCAAGAAGCCTGCCAACTTTCAAGGAGATGGGGTTTCTGGGAAACTGCACTTTGTCACAGAGTAGGGTCTCTAGAGATGGCCCTGTGACCGAGCCAGCGCTGCCCTGCGGACACCTTCTCTTCTCACCTGCCACTACATCTTGTTGGAAAAGATAATAAGGAGGCTGCCCTCAAGCTGCAGCTCTGTCACAGTCCTAATGAACCCCACTAAACACTGTAGGTACTTGGAACCCCAAGGGGACACCTGAAGACTTACAGGCTAGGTGCATGGCTCCAACCACCCCTTACCATTCCTCATGCCTTGCAGACAGCATATCAATATCGTCTCTTTAATGAGGTCTCAGTCTTGCTCTACCTTGTATTGTTGCTGGGCTCTCTATGCCCTTGTTGCTTTGCCTTCACTGATGCTGGGGCCTCTACCTGACACAATAGTGTGCCCCAATGAAGTCCCCTCCTCCTCTACAGACTTAGCTCAGTCCATCACTATAAATAACAACAGGTAAGTAAGCAGCGCAATAGCTCTAGCAGCCAAACTGTCAACACAGCCTTTCCTTTCCTGCAGGAGATTCCTCTCCAGCAGCTGCCAGAGAATTCTCCCTGGCAGCCCCGGCCCCGGGGCTTAGATGTACCCAGGGCCCTGCCTCCTTCCAGTCAGCTGACCGGAGACAGGTGCTAGGGGTGTAGGTTGTAGCCGTGTTGGTCTAAGGACATGACAGACAAGTTTTTTGGGGTCATTCTGATACCTTTTAGCAGATCAACTGAATAGCTGGAGAAATATCTCTTAGCAAGCTTTTGGGTTGAAATCACTTTTCACAGATGAGCCTATGAACTTCCCTTCATCAACTTCCTGGATACCAAAACTCAAGGATTCAATATAGACATTGGAATTATGACACATTACAACCTGCCAGACATCTAACTCCTCAGGTACCTCTCCACTTTTACCTGTGCTGCTACATCCCCCTCCCTACCCTAGCACCCCGACACCTCCATTTCCACTTTCACTGACGGCTTTCTTGCCTGCATTGTATGCCACCCTCTGACTTCTTTACTATTCCTTCCATCCAGAAACAGCACAAACCAACTGCAAGTGCTTCCTCAGCCTGACAAAGGGTTTTTCAACCCAAAAGTTGGCATCCCAGGCAGCTAAGCTGAGCTCATCTGCAGCCTCAGTACTTCACTGCAACCAGTAAACCTCAGGCCTGGCAAAGATGTGACGGGTCTGGGATTTCCCCAGCCTGGATTGTGTGTGTATGGTGGCTGGAGATTATATGGCACCTCCTACCTGCCTTTCACCAGAAAAATCCTTGGTCCTGGCATTTGCTGGGGCTTCCACAACACCAAGTCCCACCAGGCCTCCTGACCCTGGCAGGGTGCAGTTTTAGTGGTTATGTCTAGGACCTGGGGCCTTCTCCTTCCCATAGCCCCTGCCCACACCTCCAAGTTTGCCCTGGCACGGGAGCTCAGCAGGGACATGTTCTTTCCCTACTGGCTAGTGATACAGCGAGTGCTCCCTCCAGCTCTGAGCGTGGGGAACTAAATGGTTGTGAAATCCAAAGCTAAAAAAGAACAAGGAAGTGCAAATGGAGTGAGGAAGGTGACACTCACTCCATCTGCATGTGGAGCTTAGGGAACCCCAGGACCTGGTGGTTCACCTTCAGGAACACCAGCTGCTCCACCAAACCAGGACCCAAGCAGGTATGGTGGGGTGTCACTACATCACCAGCAATGCTGAACACAATCTTGCTTGGAATAGTGGACAGGGCAGGTGTTTCCAGCCAACCGTGGCCAGAGCCAGCCACATCTGGCTGTGGCTTGACCAGTAGGCCAAGGGGTCATACAGCAGTGGCTCCATATCCTCAGCAAGATAGGCAGCCACCAAAGCCTGAGAGCTACCTGCCTGATGGTGGGATGTGCTGCCTCTGGACCCCACCATGAAAACCATGCCCTTGGCCCACACTGGCAGCACCTGTGGTAGAGGAGAAAACTGCCTGGTGTATGGCATGCTAGTATGGGACAGTGGATCCCTATCTTCCATATCCCCCCACCTCCACCCTTCTTCCTTCCTGCACCTCCATCCAGTGATGCAGGGTTTTGCTGCTGCAGATGCTCCCCTTCACCCTCGGGTCACACGTGGTGGCTAGCACATGGACCATACCGGACCTCAAAGGACCACACTGTTTCCTGATGCCCTCCTTCAGCCTCTTCACCAGTGCCTGCATGTCTGGTGACAGCGGCTTGCCCCAGCCAATGGCATTGATCCCCTGGAGCTTCCCCATTTGTTTCTGAAGTTCCCTCACTACAGAGATCACCTGATGAAGGAGGGCATCAGCAGTACTGAGGGTCTTGGTGACCTCAAGAAAGGGCTTGAGGACCACCAAGACCTGGGAGGTGGCATCCCACTTAGCTCTGTTCAGATCCCAATCTACCCGAGCAAGGCCATCTTATGAAAGGCCTTCTGTTGCTCCACCAGCTTCTTGAGCATTAAGTATGTGGAGTTCCACCGAGGCTCCACATCCTACGTGATTTTGTGCTGCAAGATGTTCAGCTCTGCCTGTTTTCCCACAGCATCTTGCCCCCTTCCCCTGATGCTCTGGTGGAAGTAGCCTGCCACTTTCCTGCATTTTAAAATGAGCTTGCTGGGGGTGCTGGTGCCATCACTGCCAGTCCTGTCGCCCTTCAAGGCATCCTTGACAATGAGGTGGAACTTGTGTGCCACACAGTGGATCCCAACAAAGTTGGCATCATGGACTGCCTTCACTATATTGGCCCCGTTGTTGGTGACCATGAACCCACGGGTGAGCTCACCCTGCCCAACAAGCCACCCTTAAATCAAGCAGGTCATGACCCCCATGGCCTCAGTTGTTGTGTGGGATTCATCCACCATGTCGGTTTGAAGGAGAGCCAACCGACTGTCTGACTGGTTGCACCAGTGCCCTGTGTGATCTCCACCCCAGTTGCTCCGGATGTCTGAGGTGAAGTGTAAGGCCACCTGTGGACCTGCCTTGTGCAGTTCCTCCCTCAAGTACTCCCTGTCTGCCTTCTGCAGGGAGAGCACCACTGTCCTGCTGAAGGTGGTGCATGCAGGCACTTTGTATGATGTGGCTGTGAGTGCCAGGAGCCACTGAACCCTGGTCACTCAACAAAGCGTCTGTTCTCAGCACGTTTCTTGCCATGTCTCAAACTGTTTTGAGATGCGGCAAGAGGCACATGTGAGCTCATCTTGACACACTCCATGAGATTTTTTTGGTCCAATCCTCCAATTTGTCTAGGGTGTGGTTATGCATGCATTTACATATGTCTGTCATTGCATGGCTATGATAGTTTTATTCTACAGTAACTCTGTTTTTCAGGGAATTATAATACAAATATAAGAATTACCCAAGGCCAAAATATAGCATGCTGGCTCTCAGACTGTAAGTAACATTTTCGTGTCCTCCCAATATTACCTTAAATTGAGGTAAAATATTACCTTACCGGAGGTAAAACAGTATTATGACATGAAACACTTTTTGGGGGTCTTAAAAAATTCACGGGCTGCAACATCAAAGTGTATACGCTACCAGCTAATGTTATACTCTGCTGCATTTCTTTTCTGATTGAATCCACTCCCATTGATACAACTAATAAACCATTATGGTTTATTCTGTTGGTAATCCACAGGCTCAGGGAATGCATCATAAAACTCCCTTAAGAGCATTCTCCTTGTCTTTGTTGTTGTTGTTGCTGAGATTTCTAAAGCAGCAATTACAAAGCCGAATAATTATATTTTGGAAATACTGAGGGCTTGATTTAGTATGATTACAAAACAGGAAATTTTGACTTTTATATTCAACCTCTTGTGCCTAATTAGCACAGCACATGCAAGGCCTGGTCGGAGGATAAAGGGCAAGCCAGAAGCTTCCTCCTTTTATGTGTGTAAGGGAGCCCTTCCTGAAAGTCCCCATACTCCAAAGAGCATGTAGTCTACTTGCTGCAGCTTTCCTCTGGAAGCAGGACACGGAAATAGATGCTCAGCCATGGCTCTATCATATACTGACTTTCTCCACCATCTGCTGCTCATAAGTCCCAGGGCTAAAGCTCTAGGGCATAATCTTCCAGACATTTCTTCCACTGATGGACTACACTACAGCTGAAACTCTAGTCCTGCATACATAGTCAGGCACTGAACTAAACTAAATCCCTAGAGTCAAACAGTGATGGGGACATGAAGGGAAGGTCTTGTGAATCCAAGTTCACATTGAGAAGCATCTGGGTCTTACTTGCCTTAACAGGTGGAAGCAAACCACTAACCAGAATTTGCTCAACTACTGACAGTTTGCTTGAATCTTGATCCAAATTTTCTAGGTGCTGGTCCATGTTTGAAAAAGCCTAGGCTTGGGAAGATGTGGAAAGAGTTTGGGGTCAATTAAGGATGCGTGGAAACAAAGAGAATCCACCAAAAATAGGATGTGGGAGTGAAGAAAGGAGAAAGTCTGTGCAGGGGGACAGAGTCTATCCTGAGTTTATTTAAAAGGCCAGATTTTGGGATCACTCTTTGCATAGACATGTGGGGAAATGCTGCAGGTGAAGCAACTGTGTAAGAAAAGCTTCACGCACCCAGTACAGGCAGTTCAGGTAACACCATCCATTATTAGTATCTAAGACTTCCCATAAGGCCTTGCTCTTAACTACCAAGTTTTGAGTTTTTAGGTTGCGGTTCAGCATAGCAAGTATCTGACTCTGATTTTTTTAAAACCAGTTTTTAACTTTAGCCCAGATGGGTTGGTTGTTTCAGATAATGAGCTTGGCGGGGGCGCCATATTTTTCTTCTACGTTAAAACAATTCTAGTGACCTTTTCTTTAAATAGCTCTAGCAAGTTGTAATTTGAAGCAAGGATCTGGAAACTTGGCCAAGGGATAGATTTCAGTTCAAAAGTGTGTTTGTCACTGAAAAATCAGTCCTAATATGAGAGAGGCAAGAATCCTTGTGGATGATATCTATATTAGGGTATATATATTTATACCTTAGTATAGATATAGGCAAGCTTTTAGGAATCACAGTACCCTTTCTCAGGCCTCACAATTTCACCTCAGCACTATCCTAATACGACCAACTTTTAAGCCTTTTGAAGAATCGAAAGTCAAACCAGTTCAGCAAAGATTACTTAGTCGTCCAGAGCTAAATGCCCTCAAGATCCTGCCTGTACTGCTTACGGCCACAATCCTGAACTGAGATCAAGGAAACTCTCTCATGTGCTTTCAGTGACCCTAAGGCCGTCCCCTATGTGTTGTTCATGGACCATTTATTCATATCTGTACAAAAACATGGCTCTGCACCTCCACACACTAGAGCTAAGGACCATGATCTCTAGGGTATTCTGTTGTCCCACGCAAAGGTTGACAAATCTCTAGAGCTTGTTTTCTTCCCACACCCCAATACTTAGCACCAGCAGTTGGAGCTGAAGTCTATGGGAAATTCAGGTGCACAGCAGCTTTGAAAAACAGGCTTTTAGCATATGAACTGACAACTAAATGCCACTGTCTCTACCAGTAGGAAGGGACTGGTTTATCAGAGGGCACAGTGTGGTTTTAAATGCTTCCTCAATTCCTACATGTTTTCAAGGTGAGTACCACATATGTAATGCATTCTTTTGAAACACATTTATCTTTTTCTTCCACTTTTTCTTCCACCTACTTCTTTTTCCATATGTCCCCATTCCCCAGACTTCCTGGACAGCCTGCATTCAGGGGGAGATTACCTACACAGTATAATTTACTGTGGGACAGAGAGAGCCTCTTTATGGCACTCTTTCATTAAGCCACATGAAGCACAAGTAAGTATAGGGTATATAGAAGAACAAACTAATGCAAGGGCATTGACCTGTGACAGTACTGTAACTTAACTGCTCAGAGCCTTTTGGATAAAGTGGGATATAAATCTATCTGTCTGTCTGTCTGTCCATACATATATATTTATGTGTATGTGAATATAGATATACACAAAAAGTGACACACAAACACACATATCACACACATGGTATGTCTACATGAGGCACTCTGCTGTGGAGTAGACTAATCTACTGCAGTAAAGCATCACATTTAAACACGCACACATTTACTGCACAGCACATTAGTCAACTGCACTGTTGGCTACTACCTTTAAATACAGGTTGTAAACTAACTGTGCAGTGGATACTGTGCAGCAGCACATGTGTAGATGCTGACCGGGAGCAAATTTGCTCCTGGTCAGCCCCAACACTAGGGGAACTCCCCCAGCCCTGGCACTGCTTAGCTCCTAAGCAGTGCCCCAGGAGCTGAGAGTCAAGCAGTGCTGGGCTGGGGTAGTCCTCTGCTTCCCCACCCCACCCAGGACTAGCTGGGACAGCTCCTGGACAGCCACTGGCTGTGCAGCAAAGCCTCGCTAGTCACACACGTGTCCCCTCGTGCAGGGGACTGCAAGAGCTCTGTAGTTGCAGCTCTGCCCACTCGCCATCCCCCCGCTCTCCCCACTGATCCACGCTCCAGCCGCTCGCCCCCCGCCCCCCAATGCAGGCCCCACACAGGCTGATATGCCTCGGGCCCCGTATACCCCTAAGGTTGGCTCTGCAGCTCTGTACCAGGCTGCTCCCAGGGAATGCTTACTGTGCAGTGTTTTACTGCGTGGGAAGCCTTTACAGCATTAATAGTATGTGTAGACACATTCCTACACACATGGATATGCTTTGTTACTTGTATATCTTGAGCTTCTCTATGGCATAGTTCAGCCATGAAATATATGCTCTTGTCATCTGAAATTCGAATGCAGTGATTCTCAGCCAGGGTGCCACAGCACCCTGAGGTTAGCTTGAGATCCTTTCAAGGGTGCCATAGGGTGCCACTCAATGTTAGCACTGTTAGGTATGCAAACATAATTCACAATATAATCTCAGAGGTTTCAAGTAGGAATCCCTGGGATTAAAAGTATTTTGACCTGTCTTTCTGAGTTCTTTGCAAGAGAAAAAAATTGCCCTATTATATTTCGTAGTCAAAAACTGAGGCAAACTAAGAGCTGGCATTTTCCAAGTGTTGTCTCACTGTTCTAGTGCTTCATAACCATGTGAGGGAGATCCAGTCTATGCTTTTGAAAAACTCAGCGCAAAGATTACGAAGGAGAGTGAATTTAGTTTGCAGTTTATGTCCTAACATCAGGGACAAGTTCTGCAATAAGACAACATTGAGAAACACTCCAGCATGCGCATAAACTTAGATATGCAAGAAGTTCCCAGTAACACACTGTAAACAAAGACTGAGAAAACTCTCCCGTAGATTTCCTTAAAGGTTACACTGCAGCTGCCAGTTCTTTTGTTCTACCATTTGCCAGATGCTTTTTATTTTCACTCTGTCATTTTTCTGGGTGTTATGGTCAGTGGGCAAGTGCAGAATTCTGTGTGAATCACTCTTCCCATAGCAAATTATTATGGGATGAGATTTACTGGCCACTGCTTTTCCTCCTTTCAACCCGCATCAGCATATGTGCTGCTTTACAAACAGGAACAGTACCCTAGCCCAGGGAGCTTCTAGACCAACACAGACATAAGTGGCAAACGTCAGACCCAGTCTCTTCTCCAATGGGTGGGGCAGGGAAAGACAGAGGAATTATGGTGCTGCTAACCATCTGCTTGGCTTTCTTCCTCTTCCTTTGTGAGATGGTGAGAAGAAACGAATGGAAGGGACTTCTAGTGGCTGAGACAGGAATACTCCTGATCTTAAGAAGAAGGCAGAAGAGGAGAGCTATCAAGATAATGAAAGAGGCATGTTAAGATTTCGAGCATTGTGGTTGTCCTCATCTGAAAACAAAGATGGCTGAACTAGCAGGACCCCTTGCCCATCTAACAGCATCCTTGGCTCTGATTCAGCCAGTCACTTATTCATGCGTCTCATCTTAAAACTTCAGAACATGCCATTAGCACAAAGGCCTACAGATTTGCATGGTTTTGTTTTCTCTCCAGGTCCCTTGCACTGAAGACTACAGCATTTTGTTATGTCCTCCCCTTTCCTTTCCTTTCCTTTCCTTTCCTTTCCTTTCCTTTCCTTTCCTTTCCTTTCCGTGTGTGTGTATTGTTTGGGAGTAAACAGGTAAATGATTATACTTGAGAGATGGGGGAATGCTTACCATAAAGCATACTTGGGCCTGGTGTCAGTCTGCTTCCCTAATCCGGTTTCTGCACAGTGGGCTTGCCCATAATGAATATTTATTATTGGAGGAGGCCTTTCAAAAGAACAAAAGTTTTAGTGCATGCAGCACCAAAATATACCAGTGCCCTTTAAGTGAAGACCTGACAAATAATTAACCGTTGAAAGGACTAAACGTCCAAGTCCACTCACAGGCATATAAGCTTCTACATTAGCACGGTTCACCTGAATGGCTAGGGTAAGTCAGTGCTGCCATGTAGGGCTGTGCAAAATTTCGACAGGCGTTTCGTTTCAAAGCTGTTTCAGTGCATTTCAAGCTCAAAACAGCAACATCGAAATGAAACGAAAGGCTCTGAAACAGCTTCAAAACAAAACCAGGGCACTCAAAATGTTTCAAAATTTTCAAAAAGTTTCAAGTTTTGAAGCCAGACCTGCTTGCAGCTAAACGGAAAGTAAGGAGAGAGAGGCGGAAGAGTGGGAAAGGACTGCTCTGACATTTGCTGTTTAGCTGGCCAGTGACTGTGATCCTTCCCTGAGGTCCCTTCCAATCCCAGTGCTTTGGGGGAGGGACGGAAAAACAGCATAAAAATCATTGTTTAAATTGAGCTTTCTCTGTGCCTTGGGGTCAGCTTACTGAGCTGCGTTTTTCAGCAGCTCAGCACCAACGGAAAGGCTATAACTTCCTACTTGTTAGCCTGCTCCTAGAAAGTGGGATCCAATACCTTTTACTTTCTTAATACCCTTTTTTATTATATTAATTCCTTTCAATTTATTTCTCCCCCAAAATCCTCTTTTTGTTTTTGTTAGTCTATTTTGATTTTTTTTCCCCCGAAAAGGAATCTGTGCTTTCGCTCACAGTGTGCATTCCATTCGCTGTGCAGGGAAGCATATAATATTGCATATTGTGATATACAATGTATACAGGAATACATACGTACATTTATATAATTCATGTATTGCATAAATACAAATATACAATTATCTACATATATTACATAAATACAGATTACAGTACAGAAGAACATACAGATTTTCCAGCTCAACAAACACACTATGAAGCATGCTGGAGAGGCAGCTGGCAAGTCTTCAGGGAGGGGTGAAAGAGGGGTTAGAGGGAGAGCTGTAAGTCCCCCCCACCTTCACAAACTGAGATGCAGCCTCTTTCCTACAACTAGCAGGCATGAGTCTTCTGGTTCTACTGGCAGCAACGAGAGGGGAGCAGTGCCAATGTCTGCGTCTGCATCCTCTCCAGTAGCAGCAGCCATAACCCCCACCACCGTGACAACACAGCAGCACCAGCATGACAGTCTCCTCCACCCCCATTTCACTTCCCAGCCTAAGCCTTCTAATGTCAAAGGAAGAGCTGGATTTGAATCTGGATCTGAGTGCCCTAGCAAAGGAAATCTACGCCCCTAGCACCTGTCTCCGGTCAGCTGACCGGAAGGAGGCAGGGCCCTGGGCTCATCTAAGCCCCAGGGCTGGGGCTGGGGCTGGCAGGGAGAGCTTCTGGAGAAGAAGCTCCTTTAGGAAAAGAAAGAAAGGCTCTGTGACAATTTGGCTGCCTGAGATGCTAGTGCTACTGTGCTGCTTACTTACCTATTGTTATTTAAAGTGGTGGACTGGACAAGGCTGTAGGGGAGGAGGCCTCATGGGGGAACACTACCATGTCATGTAGAGGCCCCAGCGCCAGCAAGGGCTCAATGACATGGGCATTATTACAGGGACCCCATTACAGGGACAATATCAATATATTATTTACAAGGCATGCAGCATGGTATAATGCTTAGGGTGTCCCCTGGAGGCTCCTGCTTAAGAGTGGGTCCCAGCAAGGGGTCCAAGAACCCGCAGGCTCTAGTGGGGTCCATTAGGACTGTTACTGTGCTGAGGCTTGAGAGCAGCCTCCCTATCTATTATCTTTTCCAACAAGATGTTGATGCAGGCAAGAAAAGAAGGCACCCGCAGGGTGGAGCTGGCATGGTCACAGGGCACTAGGGGTATCATGGCCATCTCTAGGGACCCTACTCTGTTACAAAGTGCAGTTTCCCAGAAACCCCTACACCTAGCTCCTTAATACTTGGCAGCTTCATGGCTTCAACAGGGGCTATCATCCCTGCTGTTTTCATTTGAATCAGGAAAGACATGACAAAGTTATTGGCATTTTTTGTGATTCCCCAGTATAACCTAAGGACAAAACATCAAAGAGCATCAAATCAGCAAAATAGTTTCCATAAAATGAAAGGGAACAGTGCTTTAAAACAGCAAAACAAACAAAACACTGTCCCTTCGAAACGGTGAAACAGAAGTCGAAACAAAACGGTGCTGTTTCACACAGCCCTACCCATCTCCCTGGCACATTGTCACCTACTTTGTACCCTTCAGCACAGTGCTTGTGCTTTTACTAATAGACCTCGTCCTGCAACATTGATATCAGAGGACTACTGCAGAGAGGTATGGTATTAAATTGTTTGAGAAACATGACACAAGCAGAGCTCCAAAGTCTGTCTGTAAGTGTTTATTTTGTGCTCTAAACTGCTTTGCCTACTAAAAACCCCAAGAAATGGAAGTTTTTGAGCTGAGCATGCAATACAATCAACAAAACAATGTGCATATAGTCCCACAGGGTTAGGATACGGATCACTCTTCAGTTCTCTCTGTCATTATGAGTCATTCCAGCACCGGAGAATTCATATTTGTCACTAACATTGGAAAAATAATGATGTCCTTCTGTCAGGCCCTGTCAGCAGAGGATCTGCACTGATTAGCTCCACATTTACAGCCCTGAGTTGCTGTTACGGAATGAGAAGATAAGTAGATTTGTTCTTTTATTCTCATGAATAACTAACTAGTAAATATAATTCTATCTAGAAAAATAGCACTAAAAATTAGACAAAACTGCATATCTACTTAGGGGTGCACTGATAGAGATTTTTGGCACCAATGCCGATATCCAATTTTAAGGAGGCATCTTGGCTGATACTGATCCGATTTCTGATATAGCATGGAGAGCTGCCTTCAGCTGGTAAGTCTGATGTAGTGAAAGGGGAGGGGATAGTGAAGGGGTATAAGGGGGGCAGATCAACTCCCAACCCCCCACGGTGAGGGTGAGGGCAGGGGCAAGGGTAGGTGCTGCCCAGCTGGGGTAGGGCAGGACAAGGCAGGGCAGGGCAGGGCAGTGAGGGGCAGAGGCATGACTTGTCAGAGTGTAGCTCCCACTGCAGCTTGCATCCCGGGAGGGTGGGGGGTGGCGTGGAGTTTCACAAGGCTAAGTCCTTGGACAGTGCTGTTCAATGTGTTAGTCAATGACTTGGATGACAGCATGCAGAGCACCCTGTCCAAGGTCATAGATGATACCAAATTATGGGGCAAAGTTAAGACACCAGACGGTAGGGAATGGATCCAGGCAGATCTGACAGGTTGGAAAAATGGGTTGAACAAAACAGGATCCAGTTCAACAAAGACAAGTGCAAAGTGCTGCACCTGGGCAAAAAGAACCACCAACACACTTACAGGCTGGGGATGACATTCTCCGCAGCACTGCGGCAGAAAGGGATCTTGCAGTCATAGTTGACTCCAAGATGAACATGAGTTGTCAACGTGATGTAGTGATTGACAAGGCTAACCACACTTTACCATGCATTAGCAGATGCATAATGAACAGGTCCAGGGAGCTGATGCTTCCCCTCTATGCAGCAGTGGTCAGGCTGCGGTTGGAGTACTATATCCAGTTTTGGGTGCCGCACTTCAAAAGGGATGTGAGGTATCTTGAGAAGGTTCAGAGGAGGGTCACTTGTATGGTCAAAAGCCTGTAGGCAAGGCCCTAGGAGGAAAGACTGAGGGACCTAGATCTCTTCAGCCTTCGCAAGACAAGATTAAGAGGTGATCTTGTGGCTGCCTATAAATTCATCAGGGGAGGACAGCGGGGAACAGGAGATGCTTTATTTACTAGGGCACCCCTGGAGTAAGTAGGAACAAAGGCCACAAATTGATGGAGAGCAGATTTAGGTTGGGCATTAGAAAGAACTTCTTCTCAGTAAGGGTTTCCAGAATCTAGAAAGTGCTTCCAAGGGTGGTGGTGCTCTCCCCTATCTTGGGGGTCTTCAAAAGGAGACTGGACAAGCACTCCTTCCTGCCCAGGGCAGGGGTCAGATTTGATGACCTACTGAGGTCCCTTCTGACCCTCACATCTATGAATCTAAGAGCGGGTGGGCTGTAGCTGCAGACTGGAGCTGGGCTCTTCTCACCAGGGGCTGGGCTTGGAGAAGGGGCTATGGAAGGGGCTGAAGCCACCCCAGATTTTGCCATAGCTCCTTCCCAGCACCACTGCCTCTGCTTACCTACCTGGCGTAGCCCTGGCTCAACCCTCACCTCCCCCCCACATGTCGGGAACAGCCAGGGCTGTGCCGGGTGGGCAGGTGGCAGCAGCGCTGAGAGCCCCCTCTGTCACCCCAACTCCAAGCCCAGCACCCAGCAGGAAGAGCCCAGCTCCAGCCTGCAGTTGCAGCCCACCTGCTTGCCCCACACAGATCTGGGGGGGCACATGCCCCACTGCCAGGGTGCAAGCTGCCCACTTCTGATGAGCCACACCTTTGTCCTCTGCTCCCTACCCCTGCCCCCTCCCTCACCACAGGGTTGATCTTCCCTCCCCTCTCCGCTCCACCACAACAGACTTACCAGCTGAAGGCAGCTCTCCACACTGCCAGGCTGTGCTCCTCATTGCCTGAGCACTGTGCTGAGGCTGTGTGCACACACTGGCATTTAAGAGCCAAATTATCGCCCCCATCAGGCCGATTTCCAATACAGCCAATTTTATTTATATTGGTACTGAACTGATATTGGACTGGTGTGTCAGTGCACCTCTACATCTACTAAATCATCAGCCTTTTCACCAAAAATAAATGATAAACATTTTTCAAAAGAAAAATCTAGCCTGCACTTTTTTTGGCCATAACCCATGTAAGAGCATTGGAAGTGAACAGCTCCTGTTAGGATATTCGCTTACCAAAGGAGTGTCTTTCTGATTTTTCTGATTTCACTGCTACTTGTGTTAGTGTCACGGCACTCATCTGCTTAGCTAACGTGATCCAATTAGTATACCAGAACTGGAACCCTACTTTGCTACAACCCATGAGATAGAGCATTCCCTTATCCCGCAAGTCAGGTGAATGGTAAAGGGCTGCTTTATGCTACTAGCTTCCTTTATCCCTTTATTTTTATAGACTTGCTAAGAAATAAAATAAATCCTGAGCAGTGTTCAATCATATCATCAGCTCTCTGAATGCAATGCCAAGTCTCTACAGTGGAGACTGCACAGTTTTAGGATGAATTTTTAGTGTATTTGGCCCTCTATTAAAAATGAATCTTGGTCAGGACCTCCTGGCCCCCATTGTTGGCTCCAGTGACTCTCAGTGCATGAGTAAATGAGTACCTCAGCGCATTTATACACCTCCTTTGGGCATGTGTGTGTGTAGGATGGGGGAGGCACTTTAAATAGAGTGGCTCCGAAAGCAGCTCTCATTAAAGCAGCTGGAATAGCTCATGAAAAATGGTGGCTGGGGCACTTTTACTAAAGCTCAATAGGCGACCTTTAGTTAAAGTGCCCCCACTGCTATTTTTCAGTGCAGGGATGCTGACATACAAGACTCTGAAGTCTGCTGGAGCATGGTAATTACCATGCTCGGCAGACTCGATTAATCAAGTCTGCTCTGATGCGCTGTAATTACACCACGTTGGAGCAGCCTTGCTACTCATGTTCAGGCACCCGCAATGCTCATATGTCAGCTGTTAATACACTTGGCCAACCAGGCTCATAAGTGCCCACATTTTTGCACGTATGTATATACCAAGCTACCTATACAGCATAGATTTGACCTTTATGCAAATGTACAACAAATCAATTAAAAGATTCCCATATAACAATACTAGCAGAGCAAGTTTTTAATAGCCCCTATAGCGACTCAGAAGCAGGCCAGCTGAAAAGTCTCTCTATTCACTTAGCCCTGCTAAAACTCTTGAAGCTGTAGCATTGAGAGCCACCTCTTACCTCTTGTGCTCTTCCCCTCCCTTGCATGCAGCAAAACCCTCTGAGCAGTAGCAGCTGGGCAAGTTATCTGTCATGTCTCTGACATAACACTATGCTTCCTGCTGTTAAGGGCCTGAGATGAAAGCAGGTGGCACATTTCTAGAGGAAATGCAGATGTCTGAGCAACAGTGTCACAGCCAGCAAGTCTAATTATCCAAAGCATGTGGCTTGGCTTCTCTTTGCTTTCTCTGCATTCCTTTGTAAAGAAACTTTACAATTCTTGCATGTGTTAGCCGGCAACAGCTTGAAGGGCAAGTGTTTGGGAAAGGTGTCTCTTTAGATGACTGAGGCTGTTTAATTTTGGGGGGGGGGGGGAAGAGCAACACTTTGGGCAGGGTGCCACCTTGGTTTGGCATGTGGACCTGGTGTCTGGGCAGAGGATGAAAGCTTGACCCCCTGCCAAGCGTGCTCCTGATCTGTCCTGTTCAGACCTCCCCGAGTGGCAGGTAAGTAGCGAATAGAACATAGGAGAGCTGTATTTCAGGAATGAGAACCTTAAGTGTGAGCAACAATGTGTTTTCCAAAACTCACGCCTTTAAATAAGATGGGAAAAAGAGACCACAGAGCCAGGATTATATAGGAGGGGTGACTGAATCCTAAGACCGAGCTTACTGGAAATTGAGGAAATGATTCAGTCAAAATTTTGAAGCTGATCTTGTCTCAGAAAGTTTAGTATTAGACCGTGGGGGAAAGTGAGAGGGAGGAGTTCATTAGTTTTTCCTTTCAGTTAGCTATGTTTTGTTGAACGAAACATTGCTGTTGTGATTTTAAATTAGCTTGTTTAAAACTTTAGTAAAAAAAGAAGAAAAAATTTGGAGATTTTCAGCGAAAAAGCCACTAATATTCAAAATTTGATAAAATACTTTTGAGAGAAAAAAGTCATTTTTGATTAAACAATATTAAGTATAGAAATCTTCAAAGAGCTTTATTACAGAGAAAGCATAGACAGA
This sequence comes from Caiman crocodilus, assembly GCA_030014935.1. Taxonomy (NCBI): domain Eukaryota; kingdom Metazoa; phylum Chordata; order Crocodylia; family Alligatoridae; genus Caiman; species Caiman crocodilus. The sequence continues at coordinate 38,928,699 of JAGPOW010003395.1, read as the reverse complement.
CCTTCATTCCCATGCTAGTTTGCTGCTCAGTTTTACTACATTTGCACTTCTTTATTCTCACTGATCACCAACATCTACCCAAGTGTCTGGAGACTCCCATAAAACAGCATGGAATATTTCAAGAATATTTGCTAATCACAAATGTTTAAATAAGTTCAGTAATCTTGAGAAACAGCCGAAACACAACTATGTGGCTTATATGACCAGTCACACACCACAAATAAGTAGTCAAAGTGAATATTGTTTGGAACAGCCCAGACACAAAAACATTGGTGGCTGCCACATGGCACATATGCCGTAAGTGGCATAGGCAGCCAGGGTCTGGCACACAAGCCTCTAAGTCTGAGTTAAAGGGGTACTAGTGACGGGAGTTAGGGTAGCAGTTGTGGGGGATGGAGAAGGAGGCAAATGGATCAGTGCTGATTCAAGGGTTTGGCTTCACAGGAGCAGTGGAGATAGAGGCTGCCAAATTCAGGGGTGCCACATCCTGGTAGCAACAGGATTTGCTGGCACTGGGCAGTGGTGATGGCTGATTTTGTGAGTGGTGTTCTCTCGTATGTGGGACAATTTGTGGCACCCTTGCCAAAAAGGTAGACATCCATTGCACTACATGTCACTTATGTCTTGGCATAAGCTACATAGCAAATATCTGTCAAACAAACAAAAAGGAAAGTCATACGATGCTTTATTTACATGAATAACATGCCAGTTCTAAAATGAACCTCTCTTAAAATAACCCTCACATTGTAACCTTCTCAAAGTTGCCTTTCAAGGCTATGCTGCGTGTGATATCCCAAATGAATGATTTACTTTAAGAGAGATACCAGGTCACTGGGGCTGGGACACCTGAAGGAAATGTCATGGTTTCAGATGTTTCTTATGCACCTTATTGGATACAAACTAATCTTAAAGCGCTTTGCAAAAACTGTGTTGCACTGAGGGGCTGATACCTCCAAGTTCTGGCAGGAAACTAAATTTTAAATTAGGCCCAGTCACATCACATGGGTTAGCGCTCCAAAAGTTAAGCGACCCTATCACATGCCAGTGGCAACATCAAGCAAATGCGTTTGTTACCATTTCATGTGTTGGTCACTGTTACGTATATCATACACGAATAACTTTGTCAATAATCATGTACGGCAGGAGCTGGCAATGTTTTTGGGCAGAGTGCTAAAAACACCTGCAATCCTGACTTATAAGATGTTGGCATGCTGGTGTGGAGGGCAGGGGAGCCATGAGGGGTCCAATCTTTGTGGTAATGCAGCCACAGCCTCTGAGGCACACGTGCATCCCAGAGGTGCGTGTGCCAGGCAACATGCCTTCATGTGCCATCCTCCAGCATGCATGCCAGAGATAGTCTACCCCTGCCCTAATGGCTGCCATAACAGTTCATCGAAACTTAGCAGATTAGGCAAACATCCTGTGTTGGCCTTCTTGGACTACCTAGTCCAACATGAGCAACTCCTATGAAGCAAACTCCAGGAGGCAGTCCCAAATCCTTTGCAGAAATGAATCCCATTACAGTCCTCTGAAACTGGAAGTAGCTTACAGCCCTTCAGTTCCGGTGGGCACATTAGCTCTGCCATGAATAAACCAAGGCACATCACCATGTGAATGCAGCTGTACTGCTTCTGGTATTGCTAATCGCCCCCAACTGGATTAAATTGCCTACAAGAAGCAGCAGTGTCTCCACAGGGTGGTGCCTGGCTCTGCTGGAATACTCTGCAGGGTGGAGGAAGGTCAGAATTCAGGATAACATTTGTTTAAAACATTTAGAGATACAATCCTGAAATGGTTTTGGTACAGCTGGTAACTTTACGAATGGAGTTTTCATCAGTACACTTCAAAATTTCTTAGCGACATGCACACAGCCACTGGGCATGAATTTAATTAGATAGGTGCTGGATAGTGGATCATAGGCCTATTCAGTTTGAAGCAATTAAAATACCTGTAAACAAGCGAGGATCGTTCTTTCCTGACAAGACTCAAACATATTGATGACTACTGCATATTACAGTAACCTATGATAGCCAGAATGACAGTAATAACTTCATGAACAGGGCCGTACAAGTAGGAAATCAGTTTGAGATCATTTCGATTCGTTTTAACTTCACTTTTTGAGGATATTTCTGTACACCATGTTGCTGTGATTAAAATGGTTTTATGCTATTTCATAGTACGACTGAGGAAGAAAAACGTTGTTGTAGGCGACAGGGTAAACAAGTGGTGTGCAGTTATGTTCACCATAAGACTTCCCGCTGCTGTCTCTCATTTGATGGCAGTTCTGCGAGATCAGTGCCAGCATCTGGTTGCTGGGCAGGATGAGCGGCCAGCCCGGCACTTGTGCTGAATGCCTTTGAAGTTGTTTCACGTAGTCAGATGGTCAGCTACTGGCAAGGCATATGGGCAAGCAGAGCTGCCTAATTTCTTGGATAACTTGCGTTCTTGAAGGCTTCTGCTTTTGTTAAAGAACGTCTGACTGTTTCAGAAATCTTCTCCTGGCATTTGTCTCACTGATATGGAGGTAGACATGAATGCAAAGCCACACTTCCTTCTCCTCAACGTTGCTTAACAGAGTGCTTTTCAGTTGCGGATGATTGATGAGATATGAAATGACTATATTTCCACTTTTTTCGAATAACAGAATTGTAGGCTGTTTTCAGCCCCGTACTATTTCAAGATAGTCCAAAGATTTTATCTGAAATTGCTGTTAATACAGGAAGAAAGCCTCTCCAGCTTGCCAGTTATCAGCAGCCCAAAGTTAAGCATCCTTATTTGTAAACCCTTCTGCAATGTGGATTGTAGACTGTAGATGAGCACAAGGCAGTGGAGAAATTCACCTTTCAGGGATCCTCATTAACTTCACAAAAGAGTCCCAGCATAAAAAAATCACTTCCTTTCCTCTAGTCCAGCTGCCTCTGCTTTGCTTAACCTATGGAGGTCTCTCAGGTACAGAAGAACCATCCTTATCTTTTTCCTCTACCACCTCCTGCTCTACTTGTTTCCTTTTGCCCCCAGTCAGATCATTCCTGCTGGTCAGGACCTGTAAGGGTATTCCCAGAAATAAAACACTCCTATTTCCTCCCTGCCTGGCCTCCTTTGCTCCCAGCACTTCCAGCCTTCCCTCATCAAGTTTCTGTTTTTCCTATCCAAAGAGGCCTGAAGCGGCAGGTGGGAGGCAGGGGGCGGCCATGGCCCCAGCCCGAGGCGGGGGGACGGGGCTGGATGCAGGCTTCTGTTCCTATCCAACCGCCCCCATCATTCTTGATAGGCAATTTGCTAGCATAGGGAATGATAGTCCATGGGGATGGATTTCCAGAAATATGTAAGTGACTTGGGATGGCAAGATACATTGGCTTTTGACTTGGAGCTGTGCTCCTAGCCTCCCTGGGTTTTTTGAAAAATAACTTAATAATCAGATATATCCTCAAAGGCATTATCTGACCTCTCAGGGCTCTTATAAAATCAGGGTTAATTTCTTTGTCCAAATCTGCAGAAGACGTGTATGCTGGATATGAAAATATCTCCTGAGGGGAAAGATGGGGAGGGACTCATGAAATAAATGGGGTGCAAGGAAGTGCTAGAACATGAGAATTGCTTTTATTGTTGTGCTCACTATTGTCTAATCCTATATGGGTAAGTAGGGAGAGGGCATTTGCCTGTTACAATACCTACAGGTACTTCCTACTCCAGGCCCATACAGCTTTCGGCTTGCAAATACATACTGCTACCCTGAAGGACAGGAGCTCATAGGAAAGAAGGGATGGAAGGGACCTCATAGCTGTCATCGAGTCCAGCCCTGCTCAATGCAGTGCCCAACCCTGACTAAACCATCCCAGCCAAGTGTCTGTCTGTCTAACCAACATGGCTACCAAGTGTCTAGTTGTCTCAGACTAACACAGCTACCAAGTACACCCCTGAAACCTGGAAGATGCTGAATTTTAGCCGATTTTGGATTTTAAACTTCATTGCAGAACAACAAGGACATTTGTTTGCCTCCCTGCCTCCCATCTGACACCTCCAGGGAAGGAATTCTACCTGATCAACACATCAAAATGCTACTCAACACAGCTCACAAAGACACTCATGGACCCAGAGGGACAGACTTCCATCTTCAGCTCTCTCTGTGCAAAAAGGAAGTTTATTTCCTACCTATGGGGACTTTTTACCATCTTGTACCATCTACACTTTTCCCAGAGCCTGACGAAGGGACTTTGATCCTGAAAGCTTGCTGAAAAGGACAATTCTCTTGCCATTTTCCAGTTGGTCTAATAAAAGGTATAATTTTGGGACCAAGAGTTCTAGTTTTTTGAATGTCTGTCTAACCTGCTTATGAAAGTTGCCAAGGATGGAGATTCCACAACTTCTCCATGTAGCCTGCTCCAATGCCTGACCATCCTCATAGTCAGAAAGTTCCTACTAATCTGTAACCTAAATTTCCCCCTGCTGCAGCCTGAGTCTGTTACTCCTAGTCCTGTCCCCCAAAATGAGAGTAAAGCCCATCACCAACCTCTCCACGATCATAGACTCATAGATTGTAAGGCTGGAAAGGACCTCGGAAGATCATCATGTCCAACCCCCTGCACCAAGCAGGCAAGACAACTGGGGTCAAGTGACCCCAGCAAGGTAACAGTCCAGTCGCCTCTTGAAGATTTCCAGGGTAGATGACTGTGCCACCTCTGGAGGGAGCTTATTCCACAGGCTGGACACTCTGACTGTGAAGTTTTTCCTAATATTGAGTCTGAAATGGTCTTGCAGGAGTTTGTGGCCATTACTCCTGGTCCTCCCCAAAGATGCCCTGGCGAACAGGTGCTCACCAAGCCCTTGATATACTCCCCAATGTAGTGCTAAGCTGCTACCAAGTCCCCTCTCAGCCTTCTCCTTTTCAGGCTGAAGAATCCCAGGTCCCTCAGGGTATGGTCCCTCTCATACCCTTTCCCAGGTATGGCTTGCTGGGCAAGTCTCTGAGCATATGGGTGGGCTCTTCTCTGGACTCTCTCAAGCTTGTTCATGTCCTTATTAAAGTGCAGTGCCCAGAACAGGATGCAATACTCCAGCTGTTATCCCTCTTCAGGCATTTGAAGATTGTCATCAAATCCCCCCTCAGCTTTCTCTTTACCAGGTTTACAGGTTAAATAACCCTGTTCTTTCAGCCTTTCCTCATAAGTCTGGTCTCCCAGGCATTTTTGTTGTCCTGCACTGGACTCCTTCCAAACTGTCCACATCTTTCTTGAAGCATGGTCCCAAAAATGGACACAGTACACCAAGCGAGGCTTCACCAGCGGTAAACATAGTGGAGGATCACATCCCTTAATTTGCAAGTGACATTCACGTTCTTACAACTCAGGATGCCGTTGTATTTTTTTTGCAAGAAGTACATACTGTTGGCTTATATTCAGCTTATAGTTAACCATAAACCCCAGGTCCTCCTCCAAAGTACAGCAAGCTACTAAGTCATTCCCTAGTCTGTATTGGTGTATGTGATTATTCCATCCCAAGTGCAGGACTTTTCATTTGTCTGTGTTTAATTTCATCACATCGATTGCATGCCATTTCTCGAGTCTATCCAGGACCTGATGGATTCTCGCTCAACCCTCCAGAGCGTTCACAATTTCATCCAGTTTGGCATCTCTAGCAGGACCAGCCCTTCCAGGGGATCAGTGATGCTTCATGGTGACTGCATGGCTCCAGCCCCTTGGGCCACCCTCCCTTTTCCTCTCACCTGCCATCCCTTGATAGAATTATTTTACTATAAAAAGGGAGGTTACTATAACTGGAGTTTACTATCACTCCAGGGTCCCAGAGTGAGCCCTAGCCTGATTTGGTCTGCAGGTCCTTGATTGTCTTAAGCTTGCTCTGGCTTTGGCCTCCCTCTGGTCTTAGCCACCCTACTGTGGCCTTAGCCTTCGACTCTTTGGGTCCCTGGCCCCAGTATGGCTGCTGTGCCTCTACCCAGCCCTCAGCCCTCTGGGTCTCCGAGGCTGCTCCCTCTGTGCTATCCTGCACTTGGGGTCATCTGAAAATTTTCTAAGCATGTACTTGAACCCATCATCTAAACCATTAATGAAGTTGTTGAACTTCAGACCCAGGACAGACCCCTGGGGAACCCCACTTGATACCCTTTCCCAACTAGACATTGAACCATTGAGGACTACTCTCTGAGTGCATCTGCATGAGATGCTATGTTGCTGTAGCAATGATCTATGGCGACATAGTGTCGGCAGGCATGAACTGTGATGCTGATGCAGGGCCCAAAATAACTTGTGTGCTGCTGGGACTCCACTAAAGCAAGTACTGAATGACTGTACAGTAACAGCAGTAACACAATCATTGTATGAGAGATCGTGGTCCACAGGCCAGGTGCCCAGAGATTGAAACTAGCTAATGTGGTCCCCATCTATAAGAAAGAGAGGAAGGAGGACCCAGGAAATTATAGGCCCATAAGCCTCATATCGGTCTTGGGGAAAATCCTTGAAAAAGCATTAAGGAGCACATCTGTGAGGGGCCAGCAAGGGAGATCATGCCCAGAGGAAATCAATATGGATTCATCAAAGGCAGGTCCTGCCAGACCAACCTGATGGCCTCATATGACTAGGTAACTAAATCCTTGGAAGATGGTGTCACCATGGATGCAGTCTTTCTGGACTTTAAGAAGGCCTTTGACACAGTCTCTCACCCCATTCTCATTAATAAACTGAGTGACTGTGGCATTGATGCCTACACAGTTGGATGGGTCAGAAATTGGTTGATGGGATGCACCCAGAGAGTGGTGGTGGATGGGTCATACTTGACCTGGAAGGATATGAACAGCAGGGTTCCTCAGGGCTCGGTCGTGGGGGCTACGTTGTTCAACATCTTTATCAGCGACTTGGACGAGGGGATGGAAAACACGTTGTCCAAGTTTGCCGATGACACCAAGATGTGGGGAGAGGTAAGCATGCTCAAAGGGAGAGAGAGGCTTCAATTAGACTTAGACGAACTACAGAGGTAGGTGGATGGTAATAGGATGGGGTTCAATGTAGATGTTCAGGGTGCTGCACCTGGGGAGGAGGAATCCACAGCACACATACAAGCTGGGGAGCTCCCCCCCTTGTGAGCACAGAGGTGGAAAGGGATCTTGGAGTCAGTATTGACTCTAAGATGAACATGAGCCGCCAATGCCAGACCGCAGCCAGCAAAGCCAACCTTACCTTGTCATGTATCCAAAGATGCATCTCAAGCTGGTCCAGAGAGGTGATACTCCCTCTCTACGTGGCATTGGTCCGGCCTCAATTGGAGTACTGCATTCAGTTCTGGGCACTGCACTTTAAGAAGGATGTGGCCTGCCTTGAGAGGGTTCAGAGGAGGGCCACCCACTTGGCTGGAGGGCAAAAGGGCAGGCCCTATGAGGAGAGGCTGAGGGACCTGAACCTGTTCAGCCTCAGCAAGCAGAGGCTGAGCGGGGATTTGGTGGCTGCCTACAAACTCGTTAGGGGAGATCAGCAGCAAATAGGAACAGCCCTATTCTCCCCAGCAGCACCTGGGGTGACAAGGAACAATGGCCAGAAGCTGCTGGAGAATAGGTTCAGGTTAGAGATTAGGAGGCACTATTTCACTGTTAGGGTAGCTAGGATCTGGAACCAACTTCCTAAGGAAGTGGTCCTTGCTCCTACGTTGGGTAAATTCAAAAAGAGGTTGGATGAACACCTGTCTGGGGTCACGTGATTCCAGCATGTGCTCCAACCAGTGGTAAGGGGTCAGACTAGATGATCTATTCAGGTCCCTTCTGACCCCTAACTGCTATGAAATTATGAAACTATGAAACAGCATAGACAGGCACATGTGTAGATGCACCGAGTATGACGATCCAACCAGTTACCTATCCACCTTACACTACCTTTGCCTAGTCTGTCTTTCCTTGGCTTGTTACCATCCTTAGAATAGGCAGTGTCCAACTACTCAATGGAAAGACAAAATTAATTTGGGAAACATAGTGAAGATCAATGTAAAACAATGGCTCTTTGCCAGGCAAGACCTCATTGCAAGTTTCCTTCTTTCTTGCAACACTTAAGGGCCTCATCACATCTAAAAAGAGGTTGGAGAATTTAATTCCATATGTTTCTTACACTGCTTCAGCTGTTAGTGATGTTATCAAGCACAGCAAGAAATAAGGGGGACTGTCTTCCTAAGTAGGGACCAGAACAGCAGCCTCCCTGCTGGGCCCCCCTCAGGCCCCGGGAGAGGCATGTCTGGGCCAGGGGTTAGCGAGGAGCTAG
>JAGPOW010003395.1:38877882-38920344 GCA_030014935.1 Caiman crocodilus | reverse complement strand
CATCTGACCCCGGTGCTCTTTCCTGCCAAGGCAGGGGGTCGGACTAGATGATCTGCCCAGGTCCCTTCCAACTCTAGACACTATGATACTATGATACCATGAAGGGGGAACAAATAAGTACTAAGCTGGAGAAAGTCTAAACAAGGCATCAACTTTCAAACACCTCAAATTCCACAGAAGTTCCCAAAGAGCTGACTCAGCTTTCTGAAACAAGCCCCATCTTTTGATGAGGATCATACTCACACAACACTTTCATCCGAAACTCCATTGTGTACCACTATATGAGCCCCTTCCTCGCTGAGGGACTCAGCCCAAGAGGAAACAGAATTCTTGGCACAAAGAAGGGCCAGTGCAGTCATCTACAACTCTGGAGTTTTCACATATTCTACTCATTTAGAATAGTCAACAAAATCTCTTGTTCATGCTTTCTGAATGCTTGGGGAAAAAAGAAGAAAAAAGCACTCGAATGAATCATATGCCAAACAAAACCCACTATGTGGAAGGCCCTCCGTGCAAGTAAGGTGACTCAGGCTGTTTCTACACAGTGAACTTACCCTGTTGAATAGCAGCACCCTCAGACGTACCGCTTTGTTCCAGACAGACTGCCTTCTAAACCAAAAACAGAGTAACTCCAGCATTACAGAACCAGAGGTGGACAGATGGACTAACTGGTCCTGTTTCTAAGCAGTTCTAATTACCCTGCCCAGAGTACTCTACTAGACCAGGTTACACTGCATCTAATGCTAAAAAGTTTAATCAAACTGATCTTTAAAACACATTATGTTTCAATGAAAACACCCACCCCCTGGGCACATTATGTTTTAATGAACTTACCTAAATCTTTAGGTAAGTTTCTTCTCCTCCCAGAGGTCCTCTTTCTTCCCCTTTTTCTCCTCTTTTCTTTGTTTTTTCCCCCGCTGGAGCTCCCGTTTTGCCACCTTGCTCCAATCTTGGAGCTTCTATTCTTCTATGGTAGCGGCTCTGGAAGCAGCATTCCCCGGGTCTCTCTCTCCCATGGCCATGCTCACTCCTTCACATACACACACTCCTGGTTCCCCGCTGATCACCCATCTGAGCAAACCATCTGGCCAACCCTAATCATGCTTCCCAACCTCCCTTCCCATCTAGGTATAAGAAACCTCTTCCCACTTCCCCTCTGCCTACGCACTCCCATTTCTCTGCCTCATACTCAGAGGAGATCCCTCCTCAATGTCCCCCCTATGCCCACATCCCTCAACAATGGGTCTATTGCTGTCCCAAAAATGCTTGACTCCTCCCCCTCTCCCTCTTAGATTGTAGTAAAAGAAACATAAAAGGCTAATTATTATGAAAATTAGCCCTGTTTTTCTCTAACCCTAATTTTTCTATGAGTGCTAGAAATGGTGAATACCTACTAAATATCTAGGGATTGTGGGTGGATCCAATCATAGAAATAGCAGAAAGTTCTGTCTTCAGAGCCAAAACACAGAACATAACCTGATTGCATGGGACAGAATAAAAGGATGGGGGAGGTTGTAGGTTGCAGGGTCATAGGAAGGGATCCAGACAGGGACACCAAACAGAGACCATGGAAAAGAATCCATTGTTCAAGCCCAAGGAGCCAGTGGTGCCTGCTCAGAGGAAGTCGCTGGTCCTTCACTCAGCCCAAGCATGTGCACAAGTGAAAGAGCAGAAAACAACCCCATCTGGAACGTAGCCAGCTGACAGCAAATAAGGCTGAAGTCTTTGGGTCAGTTCAAACCCGGTGCAGTACATACAGCAGCACTCCAGACTTTTTCCACTCCCTGTGATCCCATCATGGACCACTTCTCCACAAGAAAGTCTAATTCAAGACTTGGTGCCTCCTCTGTTTTTGTCCTTCTTATTGAGGCTACCCTCAGGAACACAGTTGGTGGGTTTTGTGATGTGGGCTGTACTAGTGAAGTGCACACCCAACCAAATAGTTCTTTGATAGACTCATCCTTTGGTCAGTACTAATCAATTCCAGATTTATGCAATGATGGCTTGGTTGTGAAAGCCCCTACGTATATGACTACTGATGTAAATTATGTAATTGTTCTCCCTCTTTTTAGAGAATAAAGTACAGATTTCTTCTAATGTCCCAGTATAGCAATGCATTTAAAATTCAAGTTTAAGCATGAGCTTTTCTAGATTGAGGCCTTAATTAATTGTAGTAACTTTAAAAAATAGATTGTACAACTTGTCCCAATGATGGGAGAAGGACACTCCAAACATTATTAGAAGTCCTTTTTCTATATGCTGATCTTGACCTGGTATCGCACCAGTAAGATTATAAAAACTAGAGATCTGCTGCTGAATCATTATACATAGTTTTTCAGAAACAAAACAAACAAAAAAAACAGAACAACCCTCCCGGATCCACCAAAAAACAACCCCCCAACCTCCCCCTGCTACTGGATTGTCCTACTAATTTGAAACCAATGGGATAAAGTGCGATTTCTATGAAAGCCTGATTTTTTAAGAGGGCACTCGCAAACACACTTGTGTTTGTCCCAGTTCATTCCTGTAAGCACAGAAAGAGGTTACAATAATCTGAAAATGTTCCAGAAAAATGGCTCATTTCCAGACCTAAATTATAACTATCTCAATGGCCACAGGCAAAAAGGTCATAAAGCCCATTATCCAATTAGTTCCTATTGCAATTTACTCCCTTCTCCTTTGCCCAGCCACTAACACTCCCATCACACATGCCTACACATTTAGCTATTACAAATCAAAAGGACACATAAATATTTTCTCCCTTCTTTCATGTTTGATCAGTATTTTTGGACTCCACTGTATTAAATACCATTGGAACATAAGACCAGATGTCTTCATGTTTACCATGCATTCTTTTGGCATAGTTTGTCAAAACCACAGTATAGACTTGGAAAATATGAATAGATGTAATGCTTGCTCTTTTGTGTGAATATGTGAATGGTCGCGACTTTACTTCTTAGGCCATACAATCTACAAGTATTGTCTTTAGAGTAAATATCCTAGTTACTCTAGCATAGGGGTGACCAAGCTGTGGCACAGATGCCACAAGTGGCACACAGCAGACTGTGGGAGGGGCTACGCAGCACAGTGGCAGGGAGCAGAAAACAGAGTAGCAGATCAGTCAAGCAGCATAGAAAGCAGAAAGTTAAGCAGAAGACTGGATAAGGGAAAAGGATCAGTGCTCAGAGAGGGTGAGGGGGGTAATCTGTGGCACTTGTACTAAAAAGGATGGCCCCCATTGCTCTAGGACGGGGTGGCCAACCTGTGGTTCTTCAGAAGTTAATATGCATCTCCTTGACCAGCTTCCATTTGCAAAGATTCAAGGAGATGCATATTAACTTCTGAAGAGCTGCATGTGGCTCTAGAGCTGCAGGTTAGCCACCCCTGCTCTAGGAGATCCAGGTATCCTAAGAATGAACATGAATAGATTTCGTATTAACTTGGGTTCCACTCCAACAAAAACTGAATTTCCTTTGTAGTCAGCAAAGTGGTTGAGCATGTCCTTTAAGTCATCTCAGTAGCCAATGTGAATACCAGTGATTATTAGAAGTGCTTAGATCAGGGGTAGGCAGGCTGGATCTAGTCCACCAAGCACTTTCACTGGCCCGTGGCACCCACCAACAAATTGCACCTCTGCCCCCCACCCCAGCCCTTGCACTCAGAAGGTGGGAGCAAGGCACCCACGTTTACACGCTCCGCAACATACCCTCTTGTGCCTTACTCCCACCCACCCTCATGGGTGAAGGGGCTCAGCTGGGCCAGCACACAGCTTCCAGGTGGAGCTGCTGCCACTCCTCGGGGACCTGCTCCACTTCCTCTGCCTCCAGGTCACTCTGGGCAGCAGGTAAGGAAGTGCTGGGGGTGGGGTTGCAGCTGGGCAGGGGCACAGAGCCTGCGCCCAGGGAAGTGGGGGCTGCACAGAGCTCAGGTGGATAGCCTGTGCGGGGAGAGGGGGGGTGGGAACCCCTGCCCTCACCCATGGCCCCAGGAGGTAGTGGCAGCAGCAACAGCAGCAGGCAGGGGTGCTCAGGGTGCTCATGTCCAGCACAGGCACCCAGTGGGGCAGCACTCCACATTGCAGCAAGGGGCACAGCCCCAACCACGCAGTCTGTATCTCTGGTGCTCCCAGCACTCTCTGGGCATGGGAGGGGACCCCCACACACTGGAGCTGGCTGTTTTCCTCACCTCCCAGGGGAAGGCACCCGGGGCTTCCCTTCCATGCCAGTGCAGCCCCAGCAGAGAAGGCAGCCGGCACCAGTGCGTGGGGCTTCCCTCCCATGCCGCATGAGTGCAGGGAGTGCTGGTGATAGAAACAGCCCAGCAGGGGTTCGAGCTTGCCATGACATGCAGCACTGGCCGAAGTCATGCCCCTCTGGGTGCCTGCACTTTGAGCACCCCAGCCTGCTGTTGCTGCACCACAGGGGTAATGGGGGGATCCCCATATGCCTCACCCCCTCACACCCACACCCTACCTCCACAACTCTCCACATGTACACACTCCCCCAACATACCCTATTCATAGATTTTGTAGACATTAGGGCTGGAAGGGACCTCGAAAGATCATCGAGTGCAGCCCCCTGCCCCAGGGGCAGGAAGTCAGCTGGGGTCATAGGATCCCAGCAAGAAAAACAGCCAGGTTTCTCTTGAAGGCATTCAAAGTAGGTGCTTGAACCACCTCCAGTGGCAGACCATTCCAGACCTTGGGGGCTCAGACAGTAAAGAAGTTCTTACTTATGTCCAGCCTTGCAAAAGTTTATAGCCATTTGACCTTGTAATCCCTTGGGGCTCTCTGGTGAACAATCATTTCCCCAGGTCCTGGTGAATACCCTTTATAAACTGATAGGTGGCCATCTGGTCTCCCCTGAACCTGCGCTTTTCCAGGCTGAAAAGTCCCATGGCTCTCAGCCTCTCGTCATAAGGTCTTTTTTCCTGACCTCTGATCATGCACATAGCTCTTCTCTGGACTCTCTCAAGCTTCTCCACATCCTTTTTGAATTGTGGGGCCCAAAACTGGACGCAGTACTCCAGCTGTGGCCTCACCAAGGCCAAGTACAATGGGAGAATGATGTCCTGGGATTTGTTTAAGAAGCATCTATGGATGCAAGCCAGTGTTTTGCTCGCTTTACTAGCTGCAGCATCTCATTGAAGGCTCATGTTCATCTTGTGGTCAATCCTGACCCCCAAGTTGCTCTTCTCCATAGTGCTAGTCAGCGTAGCACTGCCAAGCCTATAGACATGCTGCAGGTTTTTCCCCCCCCCAAGGTGGAGAACCTTGCATTTTTTGGCGTTAAACACCATCAGGTTTTCATGCACCCGTTTCTTGAGCCTGTCAAAGTCAGCCTGGATTGCACTTCTGTCCTGCCGGTAACAGCTCTGAGTTGTTCAGCAATGGCCCCACACTTCCATTTGGTTTCCTCCTGTTCCCTATGTACCTAAAGAAGGATTTCTTGTTGTCCTTGATTCCCATTGCCAATCTAAGTTTGGTCACCACTTTAGCCTTTCTTATCTGTTCCCTGCAAATGTGTGCTGTCGTGGAATAGTTCTCCTTGAAGCCTGCCCCGAGCTTCCATAATCATTGGCTTGATGTCTAGATGGCAGCCAATATCAAGTGGAGTGCCCCAGGAGTCAGTCCTGGGGCTGGTTTTGGTCAATATCTTCATCAGTGACTAGCAAGATTGCATAGTGTGCATCCTCAGAAAGTTTGCAAATGACACCGAGGTGGGAGGAATAGTTGATGCGCTGGAGTGTAGGGCTAGGATTCAGAGACCTTGACAAATTGAAGGACTGGATCAAAAGAAATCTCATGAGGTTTGATAAGGACGAGTGCAAAGTCCTGCACTTAGGATAGAACAATCCCATGCACCGGTACAGGCTGGGGATCAACTGGCTAAGCAGCAGCTCTGCAGAAAAGGACCTAGGGCAGGGGTTCTCAATCCCCAGGCCATGGCATGGTGCCAGGTTGCAGCAGGACAGCTGCCAGACCAGAAGTGGCCGTGGACCGGCAAAGCGCAACCCCCCAAAGCTGGGTGGAGAGTCTGTGGCTCCTTCTGCAGGGCCCATGGCAGCACAGGGTTTGGCCCACCCCACTGCCCAGGAGGTGGGGGTATTCTGGCCGGAAATTCCAGCCGCAGTCAGCTGTGACTGCTGCTCCATGGCCACTCTGTGGTTTGCTGGGCTGCAACATAAAAACTTTGGGAGCCCGTGACTTAGGGTTACAGTGGACAATAAGTTGAATATGGTCCAATACTGTTCCCTTGTTGCAAAGAAGGCTAATGGCATATTGGGCTGCATTAGTTACAGTGTTGCTAACAGACCAAAGGATGTGATTGTTCCCCAATACTTGGCACTGGTGAGGCCACAATTAGAGTACTGTTTACAGTTTTGGGCCCCCCACTACGGAAAGCATGCAGAGAAATTGGAGAGAATCCAGTGGAAGGCAATGAAAATGGTTGGGGGCACATGACTTCTGAAGAGAGGCAGAGGGAACTTATTTAGTCTGGAGAAGAGAAGAGAAGAGAAGAGAAGAGAAGAGAAGAGAAGAGAAGAGAAGAGAAGAGTGAGGGAGCATATAATAGCAATTTTCACTACCTGAAGGGGGATTCAAAAGAGGATGGAGCTAGACTGTTCTCACTGGTGGCAGATGACAGAACAAGGAGCAACAGTCTTAAGTAGTAGCAAGGGAAGTTTAGGTTGGATATTAGGAAAACTTTCTCACTTGGAGGGTGATGAAGCACTGGAACAGGTTACGTAGAGAAGGTGTGGAACCTCCATCCTTGGATGTTTTAATACCTGGGCAGGCAAAGCCTTGACTGGGATGTATAGTTTGGGAGTAGGGGGTTGAACTAGGTGACCTGCTGAGGTCCCTTGCAACCTCAATTTTCTATGGTTCTATGAAAACTGGAACATATGGCTGTACTGGGGAAGGAGGAGTTCATTTGCAACATTAAATGGAATTGATTACACCTGAATTTTGAAACACTCTGGATTATCATAATGGAGTACACCAGTGCATAAAGCAGGAAGTTTAATAGTTACCTGGAACACTAGAGCCTCTGCTATTCCTCCCAGATGCACAGAGTCTTCACTTTGAGTTATTATTACAGTTCCTACAGAGATGCTCTAAATAACTCTAGTATACATTTCAGAAGGTAATACAAGTAATCACTGGGATGTATCATTCCAATTCTGCTCCCATGGCAGGGTTCCCAAAGGACTGAATGGTGAAGAATTAGGCTCCCAAACCTTTGAGAAGACCTATACTAGAAAGGAAGAACAAAGTAATTGTTTTTTCAAGCTCTGTGTCTCATTACTGCTGTGCATGGCTTTGTTTTATATTGTCTAGACACTTATTTAAAACCAAAATCTAATAAAAAGCCATATTAAAATTAAACCCTGTGATGTATCCTTTTATCATAATCCCTCAGAAACTTAATATTGGGTTTATATGACCCTAAGAAAAAGCTTACTACAGACTTTTTAAAACCATCATTCTTAGCGAGTGGATCTGGGAGTCTCTAATTCTGAGTCAGTGTTGTTAGGACTTTATGTGTCTATGGTTTAAGGGCTGGGGTTTCTTTACTACAGATTTCCAGAAGGTTTGATGCTTCAGTAATTCTAAATGTTAATATTGCTCTTTCTGTTTGGAGTTTTGCATTAGCTTAATGCCATAACAAGTATATAGACCCCAGGTCTGGAAAGTACAGCATCTCTGCTGAGGACAGCACTTAAGAAATATGGCTGAAATCCAATCTGGGCATCTAAATGCCACCTATTCTTCTAAATTTAGAAGCACGTAGTGCCACTTACGTGGATACTGGATCCTACTCCCTCCTCCAAAGCTTAACCTGGCCTTCTGAGAGTGGTTTAAAGAATCTACTATGGCCAATTATGCTCTGTTAGGATCCTATTATTATTGGAGGAGTGTTTATTTCCTTGCAAGTTCCAAATCTGTCAGCTGCAGAAAAACCACGAGGAGGAGGAGGAGAAGTGGGCCTCCCATTTGTTAGCCTAATAGCCCAGTGATTAGCATGCTTGCCCAGGAAGTAGAAGACCATTTTCCAAGACCCCCTCTGCATTGCTGACCTTCCAGCAAAGTGCCCCTAACCACCAGGCCATGGGCTAAGAAAAGCCAAGCGTATTTTGTTTCTGTATTTTGCATTAAGTAGTCATTGGGTGTGTCTACACATGCATTAAATCTGGGAGCAGTTTATTCATGAGTAAACTACTTGCAGGTAAATGCTTCCAGGCAGGCATCTACATGTGCGGTGAAGTGGGAGCAGATTTGCTGCTAGTGAAAGCAATCTGCTCCCTCTTCCTGGGGCCTGCATTAGGCCCCTGCTGCCACCAGGGGAAGCTGTAGGTGCTACCCCAGGGGCTGGCAGGGAGCAGGGGCCAGGAGACAGCTGTCCCCTGGCCAGGGCTGAGACATTGCTCCCTGGCCTCGGGGAGAGGAGGGGAGGTGCCTCTTGCTGTGATGAGAACAATGTCCCCCTACCTCAACAGCAGGGAGCTCCCAACCTAGGCTCTCTGATTACAGCAGGGGACTTGGAAAGAGCTACAGGAGGGGAGGCGGGAAGGGAGCAGATCCCAGCCGCCTACCCCAATCTGCCAGTGGGGCAGCTAACAGTGTGCCCCTAGCTGGGCAGGCATTCCCCACCTATCTGGGGGCTTGCCAGTAGCTACCCCACCAGAGGACTGGGGCAGGCAGGGGGCTTAGACTTGCCCCACACTTGCAGCTTCCAAGCCCTGTGCCTTGATCATCCAATTGGGGCGCAGGGCTGGGACAGTTCCCAGCCCCCACTCTGTGACAGCATGGCAGGGGCTGGAGAGCCTATTCCCTGCTCAGCTCCATGCTCATGAAGCTGAGTGGGATCACATAGCTGGGCAGGGAACAGGCTCCCCAGCCCCTGCCAGGAGGGAGCTCCCAGCACCAGCTCTGCAACTGTGGGGCCGATGCTGGGAAACCCTTATTTCCTGATGGCTTCCCCATGACTGTAAAGACGGTGCTGGGAGATAAGGATCTCCTAGCCCCTGCTCCCCAGTAAAAATCTCAGAGTGGGGGGTTTGGAGCTCCTTCCTGCCAGGGCAGGGGGACATAGTCCCAGCCTGAGCTCCGGTGGCAGAGCCAGGAAATAATCTCCCGCCCCTTGCTGGCCAGCTGACTGGCATTACATTTGCTCCCGCTCATCTACATGAGCGCTACTATGTGGTAGCTGCTCATGAGGAAATTTGCTACTTGAATTTGCAGGTAGCAAATTTACTTGTGGTTAGCAAGGTTTACTATGCAGTAAGCATGTACATGTGTAGATGCACATGCATACTGCACAATAAACTCCACTATTTCACAGTAAAGCATCTCATGTAGATGCACCCATTGAGTAAAACCTATAGACAGCCTTGGAGGTAGGACGTGGGTCAGAACCAAGATACCATCCTTTCCACAGCAGTGCCTTATCAGAACCAGGTTCCCTGTAACTTGCCCTTAAATAGCCTTCCCTCTTGACTGCTCAGTGGCCAGCCTCAACAGAAAGGACCCTAGAAATCAGATCTCCCACTGGCAGAGCAAGTGCCCTATTCACTAAGCTATCTAGCTTAATTGGAGGTTCCTCCCCCTTCCCTCAGCAGTCATCTGTGTTTTTTTTCTGTAATGTACAAAATTATACACTGTCCTAGGAGGACTAGGACCACAACAAAATCTCAATGGTCACAGTACATCCCTTCTGGACACACTCAGAAAGAGAAGCCAAGTTGTGCTGGGAGGGAGTAGATTCTGCACTAATTGCTACCGAGGTGTTTATCTACAAGGGTCAGTAGCACTTAGATGTCTAAAGGTAGAGTAGGAGTTGCACTTCCGTGCTTAAAGTGAAGCAACTGCTTTGCTGGTGATTTCATTAGCAATAGCGATGTGGCTGGCAGAGCTATAAGAAAGAGATCTTTAATAAATATACCGAGAAGTTTATAGGCAATGATGCCACATAATCCCATTCATAATAGGAGGGAACTCAATGGTCCAGAAGGTCTCTTCTAAACTTAAGTTCCCACATGACAACCCTACCCTTGCAATCAGTCCAGACCTTTCATACTTTCCTCAACTCTGTCATGCCATCACCAAACTAGGACCTTTCCAAAAACCTGATCATCTTTTTTATATTCCGCTCAACAAGTTACACCTAAGCACTTCCCGAATCTGGGACTTTATGTGGAAAATGGGTATTTTGTGTTCTTTGGGGAAGCAACGTACTCTGCCATTATTTTCTATACAACAAAGAGCCTAGTCCTAGGACAGGCATGACCAAAGCTGTTCTACAGGAAACAACAGTCTGGAACACAGCGTGTGTGGCTCGGAGCCCAACTTCTGGCTCCTCTCATCCTTCCTGCCTTGCTGCTTCACCCTGTCTCTCACAGTGCCAGTTTACCTTCCTGAAAGCCTCATGTGCATAACAGGAAAGCTTTAATCCGATTGACAAGTCCATCTTTAGAACAATATCTTCTCTCTCTAAGACAATTCAACAGAAGAAAACAGTTGCAAACTCCAGAAAAAGCAGTATACTGGTAGTTTGGGATTTTGTAACCACAGGCATCTTTTAAACCAAATGCCCTGTAGTGCTTTTGACTTGTATTTTAATGCTTCAATCCAATTTGTTAAAATGATGCACAAAGTCATAAATATGTTTATTTTAAAATTCAAAACCAAACTGGAAAGTTCATAGTGTTTCCTTGTCCCCAGAAAAACCAAATCCAAATGATATGAGAAATGCCTGAATTGTATACAAACTACAGAAATAGTTTGCTGCACATACAACTGTACAATTAAGATAATGCATCTGCTCTCCAGGTTTGAAAGCTACAGAGCCAGACTGAGTAAGCTTTCCATGTAACTGAGTGATGAGTACATATTACAGAGCACTTTGCCCAACCTACAAAAGTTATGAATCCATTACAGCCTCTTCTAAAAAAGTTTGTCCCAAAAACCCCAATTAAAAGAGCTTATTCCTTTAATGCGAGAAGTTTCCACTTGAAGCCCTAGTATGTCAGCCAAGGTGGTGGCCATTATACCAAATCATTCAACAGTGTTCAAAAGAGTTCTGCATGCAGAAATTCAAGGGAACAGGCCTTATATTAGAAGACACAAAAAAATAAAATCTTATGAACAAGGTCCAGCATATTCATAAAAATATCAGCCAAATTGTTTTTGCCATTTTGGGATGTACAAATTCAGTACCTGGACACCTGAGCAGAGCTATATGCATACGAATGGAGAGTTAATACACAGCAGTACAGCTGTGTGCAAACTTTTGTGAGAATAAAGCCTGTGAAAATACAGCTCTTCCTAAAACAATTTTTGGTGAATAGTTTCAAGTTGCTTTTTAAAGGGGCATTTGTATGGCTTTTGACTGCTCAGGTATCCTGTGACTTACAGACCACCTGAATAGTAAGTAAAAGTTGCTAAAGGAAAATTGCTGCCCTGTGTAAAATGAATTAGCAGAGGATGAATGAATGATAACTACAGTATCTCACTGGAGAGGCCAAGATGAAATGAATCATGAGCATTAATCCACCTTTTTACCAGTAGCTCAGTCACAAAGAGAAATGGTTGTAGGCTTTTAAAAAAAAATAATTATTCAGTAAAATGGCCAGTGGTAATTGTATGCTGGGAAGTTACTCTACGTACCTAAAATCTATTAATGTATTCACCAACATATTTTAACAGATTTTCCACTGAAGCTTTTGTAGCATATTTTCCAGAACTGGTTTAAAATGTTAAGATGACAAACAAAGAAAAGAATGTGGCTGAAAATCCATGCATTTTATGAATGACATCTTTGAAAATGATAGAGTATCTGATGAATGTCATAATAAGCTACCTACCAAAAAGTACAGTGAACTCTTTATGCTTCCTGGTATCACGATACAAACTTTAAATGGCATATAGTTTTGCTTAACTCTAACAGCGTCTATTGGAAATACAAAAAAAAGTGGGGGGGGAAATAAGATTCGCACAATCAGACTTTTTTTTTTCCATCCAGTGACTCAGTGGAGTAACAATCTCACTTCAGTCTGGGCGTACATATTAGAAGGCTTTCAATGAGGTACTGAGTATTTTGCATGCAGCACACAATCTGTTTCACATTCTCCTTACATCTCAAAGGATCAGAATTTGGCAATGGGGAAAACAGGATATAACACAGGATATCAAATCTTTACTTCTACTTGGCCAGGTTGGATGACAAACCTCTTGATTCCATCCTACTGGGATGTATACTATTCTACTAAAAAATGCAACACAGATAGCCAGATACATTTCAATGCACAACATAGCTCACATCCCTGACGTTATGTAACAACTGGGACTGATTTATAATAAAATGCAAGCAATGCTATGGGACTGTAAAATCTGAAGCCCTACACAAAGCAAACGGCTGCCAGGGGAATCAGTAAGGCAGCTGCATACTCATAGCTTTTTTGGACTGTGATATACAGGCAGAATAAAATGTTATAAATTTCTCCAGAAATGAATCTGACCTTCATTGAAGCTACACGTCAGTGAGAAAATATATATATATTTTAACCTTCAAAATGTTATTTGCTTAGAAATTTTCTAAGCACCAATCCATAAATACTGAAGGCATATATATACCTAGAAATCTAGAAAGTACCAAGGGTTTAAGACTTGATTTATATAAATCAGGGGAATAAGACTTATCCAGCCCCAAGAGCCAGATGAGTAGCCTGGGGCTTCCCAGGGGTCAGATCAGGAGTGTAGATCTGTACCATCTGGCCTGTGGAGCTTCACACTCACCACGCAGCCAAATTTCCAGCCTGCAGGCAGCCCCTCAGGCCATATGACACAGCTCTGTGCTCTGAAGTGAACCCACAGGGCTTCCCATTAGGCTGGAAATTTGGTGGTGGGACAAGTGGTAGCTAGCACTCCTTTGGAAGCCATGGTATTTAACACTGCCACTGCTTGCCCCACTGCCAATGCCTGGTCCTCTGGGCGAAACTACATGACTTCATAGGCCAAATCCAACCCACAGGCTGTATCTTTGACTCCTGTGATGTAAACTATATAGCAACTGAGACAGAAATTACTTTCAGGTGAATGCTGAAACCTCATCCTAATTTAACACTCTCTGAGAACCGAAAAGACGTTTGCTGCAAGCAATACATGTTTCATTAAGCACATTTTCATTAAGTACACTTTCTTTCTTTCTGGCAACATTAAAGCTATCATCTGAGATACATGAATATTGACAACTGTTAGAACTACACGACTGTGTGTAAAATGTCCAAGCATTCCTCATGTGCAAATTGCAGCGCAGACTTTCGAAGACAAGCGTGCATTCTACAATGGCATGAATGTAGAACAAAGCTCATTTGTTGTGGATCAGCAACCACAGGTCTTTATCCATCGATAAATGTTTTGCTGGCAAAGTTAAGACCTTTTCATGATCTCGGCTGTTCATCATTATCTGACCAGTAAAGAATCCTAAATGAGTCACCACTGCTATTATAAACATATTCATTTAAAAACTGCTTGCTTTATGGATCTGGGTCTTCTAGATCCAGTCTTCACGGGTCCTATACATGAACAGGGAGGCTGCGCCAATGCACTGGACTTCTAGCATGTCGGAGCAGACTCGATTAATCGAGGATTTTTATCCGGATTTTACACATGTGAAAACTGAGTCATGGAAAACTCCACCCACTGTCCTAATGACGTCAGCTCTTCATGTCATTGCGCTTTTCTGCTTTGTAAGATAGAGCCTTTGAGACTATTTTAGAGGATGAGGTTTCATTCAGTGATCCTTTTTTATTTTTTAAAAGGTGTTTTTGTTTGAAAAAAAATGCCAGAAATAGAGAATAAGAGGAGTATCTATCGAGTGACATGGTTAAAATGTGCCTATAACAGAACTAGCTGTATCATAGTGATATTTTTATCACATTATGCTACCTGAACTCATCTGCATCATCTGGGATCAGTTATCATGTATTAATACTGGATCTATGTTTGCTCTTATCCTACAAGCTACAGGCTCCCTACTTGATATGCTCTTTTCAGCTGGGCTTGTTTCACTGGAACAGCAGGATTTAATATAGCTCCAGTGTTTCTACAATGGAAATCACTGGACTTTGTTTTGCAGGCAAAAGATGTTACATGCCAGACCATAGCACACAGCACACATTTTTTGCATGTATTGGCCTGGTATTCTTCAGAGGTCAGAGCACAAGGAAGTCCTACTGCATTGTAATCAATACTGTATATCTAGTGGGCATCTTCCATTCATCATTCTATCCCTCTTCAGACTAAGAAGTTAATTGAAAAAATATATTTATTTTTCCTTTTTCCTACTGGACATGTCAAGAGAGCTTTCTGCAGTGCTAAAATTCAGTGCATTTGAGCTACAGTGAAAAAAGTTACAGGATCTGAGGTACCTAGAACTAAGGAAATCAAATTTCCAGAGAGCTAGGTTCTCTGCCTCATCACAGGCACAGGCGAGGTCTGCTTTGTAACAATGGTGTGCAAGTGGTTAGAGCAGTGGGTCAGGGGATTTTTCTTTTTAACAGCCTTCCAGAGTGACCTTGGGCAAATCACTCAGCCTGTCTGAGCCGCAGTTCCTGCTCTGCACAATTGAGGGTACAGCACTCCCTTCTAGCATGATGGTGTTAGGAGGAGAGATTGTCAGGGCCTGAGATACTGTGGCAACAGGGGCTGGATAAGGCCCTGACATGGATGATGGCTGAACTACCTACTATTTAAGAATGTCTTTCCCTGACTTTATAGATTTCATAGACATTAGGGACTGGAAGGGATCTCATGAGATCATTGAGACTACCCTTTCCTCCCCTTCCCCCCCTTATAGAAGTCAGATAAGAAAGATATTCAGACATTTTGTAAGGTTGGTGCCATCATTCTTAAGGTGTATTTTCAGGGTGGCCTTGTAGTACTTCCTCTGTCCTCTACAGGTTCTCTTACCATGACTGAGCTGAGAGAAAAGGACTTGCTTTGAGAGATGAGTCTCATCCATCTGCACACAGTGGCTGCAAAGAGGGTGCTGGCATTGGTGCAGTGGTCTTCCCATTTAGTGCAAAGAGTCTTCCTGAGGCAACGCTGATGGAACCATTCCAAGTGCTTAACATGGCTTTGAAATGTCACCTCTACATGTCTCACACATGTAGAGGAGCATGGGGATAATCACTGCATTGTAGACCAGGATCTTAGTTTCCACCTTGGCTCTCGGTCAGCAAAGGCACAATGAAGCAGCTTGCCAAAGGATACGCCGGCACAGCAAATCCTATGCTTGATGTCTCCATTAAGGCTGACTGGGAGAGCTGACTAACAAGGAATGGGAAATGCTCAACATTTTCCAGAACTTCTCCACCAACAGTAGAGAGAGAGAGAGAGTAAGAGAGTGTGTGTGTGGGAGGGGGCATCTGCTTGTGCCAGGGCAGGCTGATGGAGCACCTCGGTCTTCCCAATATTAAGGAAAAGTCCCAGGCTATGGTAGGCACCTGAAAAAGGTCAAGGGTGGACTGCAGACCAGTTTCAGTGTGTGCAAAGATAACAGTCATCAGCATACTGAAGGTCAGTGATGCCAGTCTTGGTAACTTTTGTTTTGCCGTGTAGGCACAAGAGATTGAAAAGCTAACTGTCCATTTGATACTCCACCCCAATTCTGGGAGGAAGGCGGCCACGGATAAGAATCAAAATTATAGTAAGATAGATGGAGAAAAGGGTTGGGGTGATGATGCAGCCCTGCTTGACACCAGTACGGATGGTAAATGAAACTGATCCATTGCAAAGGACTGTGGCAGCCATCCCATCATTGAGTTAACCTGAGGATGCTGATGAACTTAAGTGGACAACCAAACATAGACAGTGCCTTCCAAAAAGCTTCACAATTGGAGTCGGAAGCCTTGGTTAGGTCAATAAATGCCATAAACAGCTCCTGATGTTGTTCTTCACACTTCTCTTGGATCTATCGTGCAACACAAATCATGTTGGTGGTACCCTGTGATGGTCTAAAGCCACACTGGGATTCTGGAAGGACATCTTTGAAAGGGGAAGGAGGCAATTCAGAAGGATGCGAGTAGGAATCTTTCTGGCGATGGAGAGGAGGGCAATGCCTTGGTAGTTGACTTGTCTCCTTTCCCCTTGACACACTGACTTGTCCCCTTTTTTGAAAATGGTCACAAAGTTGGTATTCTTTAAGTCAGGTGGAGTTTCCTCATTAACCAGTATTTTGATGAGAAGTGGGTAAAGTTTTTGTGCTAGTGCTGTTCTATCAGCTTTGAAGACCTCTGGGAATATTATTTCATCCTGACACCTTATTCCTGGTCCAAGTGATGGCACATCAGACTTCCTTGAAGGATGGGGATCATCAAGAGAATCTATAACTGGGTGTTAAGGGATGGACATGGTGGCAGCTGAGACCTCAGATTCCCAGTTGAGTAGAATCATGAAGTGTTCCTTCCAGTGTTGTTTGATGGATAAATTATCTGTGAAGAGGGTGGAGCTGTCCTGGGATCACAAGGGGGTTGGGCCATTAGAATAGGGCCCATGAATGGCTTTTATTGCTTGAAAGAAGCTTCTCATGTCATGTTGATCAGCAAAACTCTGGGACTCCGTGGCCTCTGCTTGCCACCACTGGTTCTTGATGTCCTGTATTAGAAAATGTCCTCTGAACTAGAGCTTTAAGCTGGTGGTAAGTCTCTCATTTTTTCTGATTGAAGGGTTCATATTGCCAACTGTAAAACATGTTTTTTTTCTGATGGTAAGTGCTAGGATTTCCTCACTATTCTCATCACACCAATCTTGGTAATGGTAAGTGGTGTATCCAATTGATTCAGTGCATGCTTTGTGAATAACGTTAAGTTCCTCCAAATGTACCTGGATGTCCTTGATATTGTTAAGTAGATCAAAAAGCCTCTCAGTAAGGCGTTGCTGAAGAGCCTCATAGCTAGCTTGGTCTTGGAGTGCCTTGATGTTAAATCTCTCCCACATTCCTTTTTCTTGTTCATGCTTTTGTGGTGCAAGCTGCATGTCCATGACTGATCTGACTAAATGGTGGTCCATTCAACAGTCATCTGCACCTCTCAGGTTGATATAGAGATTGGTACAATCACAGGCTCTGACAAGAATATAGTCAAGAAGATGCCAGTGATTGGAGCATGGGTGTTTCCAAGTGGTCTTATATTTGTCACTTTGTCTGACGACAGTATTTGTAAAGAGCAAGTCAAGTTCTGCCCATTTTCTAAGGAGGAAGATACCATTGAAATTTGCTTGTGCTGAAGTCACCCATGAGGATGAGCTTGTCTTCCTTGGCAGTGGCAGTCAGGACTGTATCAAGAGCACAACAGAACTGTTTCTTGTTGACTTCATCATTGTCAAGTGTGAGGGTGTATGTACTAGGTTGTTACTGAGCTTGAGGGGGAGAGTCACAAGGTGTTTGTTAGTGCCCACAGGGAGATCCAGAAGCTGACTGACAATCTTGTTCTTGATTGCAAAGCAAACACCGTGCATGAGCCTCTCTTCAGGTGCCTCTCTTTTGAAAAAAAAGCAAGATGTAGCCATCTCCTCCTGCTTTCAGCTGATCTTCATCTGCCCAGCAGGTCTCACTCCGGGCAGTAATATCAGTTTCATATCTTGCAAGTTCTCTAGCTACTATGGTGGTTCTTCTTTCAGGACACTCACTGTTCGGGAAGTCCATGAGAGTGCACGTGGTGAATTTCAGTATTTTATTTTGTTGGTTTGGCCACAGGTAGAGTGATCCCACTGGATGCAACAATCCAGTCATGGGGGTTTGAGACAGCCCATGTTTAGGGCACATTTTGTAGCTCCTTCCCTGTTCAGGGTGGGCAGAGGGGATCCTAAAGAGAACTGTTCAGTCACAGCCACAGTTCCCAAATTGTATTTCTGTCTTAAGTGCAAAATGACCATCACATAACTGCCACATATGTGCAGATTTGTGGCTAGGGACTCCCAGAGATCACCATTCCTGTCCCCACCACCACTCATACATTGCCACAGAACTTGGTTTGTAGGAGATGTTAACATCCCTGGCAGAAGCCTACAAGCAACAGCCATGCGAACTTGACAGGAAGGATCCCTAAAACCAGTGGTAGGAATGTCCAAGACAACAGAAGACTTCTGACCCACTGCAGCCCTCATCTACCTTCACAACTGCACAGAACCAACAGGTCTTCAAGTATGCTTGTTCTGCCATTGGGGTCTTCAGGAGTTTGGACCACACTTAGCCTGGGATCTTGTCTCAAACCTGTTTGCTGGGGGAGACTCTACCAGGAGTACAAGACTCCAGACAACATAGCGCTGAGGGTCTTTGGAACACGCAAGCCTCTCCACCAGAACAAGGAAATAGTGGTGTTGGTAGAAGTGTGAGCAAAAGGACAAAAATGCAAGGGGAGGAGCCCAAGAACAGCAGCCATGCACAAATGGGAATAATAGATGCATTTAAACAACTCTTTGGTCAGGGTACAGAAATCCTGAAGTGGGGTTCCCAGAACAGGACTGATGCAAAAAAGTCTGGCAAGGTTTGGGCAAGGGGAGGGAAATTTTACATGCCACTCAACTCTATACATATCTTAGTTCAGTAAACTCCAGCTAAAGCCTAAGTTTCCAGCTTTCCCTGGGACACCCCTGATCTGGGGATGAAATGCTCTTTCCATCTTGGTCATGTGCACTCCTGTTCCCTACAGTTCAGAGTCACCTTATGTTGTTCTCAGGCACTCAAATCACCTTTGTCGGTTCTTCAGGCCAATGGAAGAGATATCCAAAGATGGAAGAGCATGAAAATGTGAAGAATCTATCATAATTTATTCCACAGGACAGCATCTGTTTGTTTCAGAAAAGACAGAGATTTACAATGTTTTGGTTCAATTGTAAGAGAGGAGGAAGGCAAAAGAGATTTACACTTTGACGCTGATATGTTGCATGAGCCTGCCATCTGCTGGTTAATGCCCAGTAAAACAGAATTTATTTAAACTTGAAATTGGGCATTTTTTGCATGCGCACGTGTATGTGCGACTGTCCTTCCATAGGTGACTAGCAAATATCGAAGACACAATATTATTGACATTCAGTTACTTTAAACCTGCTTTGTGCCACTAAGATGATACAGTGCAGCTAACGTTGGCCAAAAAGCACAACTTCCAATTTGCAAGAAAAATCAAAATTTTCTTGTTTTTAGTTTGTTTTGGTCCAAATGGAATCAAAACCTTTTCGATTCAGGACCAGAAACTGCTGTGGAGACACCAAAACATGGCATTTTTTAAAGAAATATATTCCCAACAGCTGCTGAACAAAACTGACATTTTTTACAATAGCATTCATTTGAACAGAATTATACAGACATTTCTAAAGGCTATTTTGCTCAGAATAATGCTAGCCTTCCTATGACATGCAGGTGTAGCAGCTTATGCTGCAACATTTTAAAAATAGCATTGGTTAGGAATATTTTCTTCTTCTACAACGTCTCAGTGGACGTGCCTACACAAGATGCTTACTGCACAGTAGCCTAACAACACTGTGCAGTAATGCACTGGTCAACAATCGTGTTGATACGCTACTGCGCAGTGTTATTAGGCTATTGTGGAGTAAACATCACAAAAAACCACAGGCCACAGCTACTGTACAGCAACTGTAGTTATTGTGCATTTAGTTAGCCCTTCATTAAGCAAGTACTAAACTTAACATGCAGTAACCACGGTGCATTAATGAACATGTAGATGCGCGCAGTGAAAAATAAAAATCCCCCCGGATGAAAATACTTTCCTTTTCAGTTTCAACAAGCAGATGAGTTCCACGGAAAAGCATTTTGTCAGAAATTCCCAGAAAGCTCTACTCTTGAGGTAACAATTGTCCAAAATAGAACGAAAATGCATAAATTTTCCCCCAAGCTAGTTCAGTACCCCCCACCCCCCATGGATATCATATGTTCTTTAAGGTACAGCAATGCTCTGTGAACCCATAATGGTGGAGGAGTTTGTGTTATCCCTGTTCAATGAGCACCAGAACTGGTATCCCAAGCAATGAATCAGGCATTTAAAAATAATTATCTTATTAAATATTTGGAGGGTGGACTTTTGCACATTTTAAAAAGTTTCATACTGGCACTTATGAAATTAATTCTAGTTTACCTGTCCAAAATTATTTGTGTTTAGACATTTAAATTAAAATCACAGAAATTTTAAAAATTAAAACCGGTAACTTCTATTACAAATCATTTTGAAGCGACTGAACTGAAACTGCTCAATTGATGCTTTTTTAATTTTGATTTGCTACAGTTTTAAAGATTTCAACTTTTCATCCTAATTTGGGGCTAAATATTTTTTCATGATCTTGGAAAACTTCGTCGGATGCAAAAGCAGCTTCTTGTATAAGCCTCCCCCACAAACACTGGGACTGGGGCCGTGGGTTCCAGTTGCCTTTCTTGGCAGGTTTCTTTTATTCCTCTGGAACCAGTTTCAAATGTTCAATTCCCACTAAGGATAGACAGACAAATAGAAGGATGGTTGCAGCCAGAGTTAAACGGCTCCCAGGGGAGTTTCTTCCAGGAGACTAAATATCTGTACACTTTCTTCTGGCACAACTCCTGCTGGGGACACGGAGAATGCTTATAAGTAGACTCTATAAGTCTAGCTCCTAATGGCTTCTCTTCGCCACCCCTGATGTTCAGCTGGGCAAAGGGGAGACGATTTAAAAGCAGGCTGTGCTTGGGCTAAGCCTTTGCACACCCATGGTGTCCTGGAGCAAGGCAGCAGGGACAGGCTGCTGTGCTACTGTGGCAAGGCTTGAAAGTCTTGTTGTCTCTGCAAAACACCTCTACCTCACTACTCTGGGTCAACTGGATCAGTGCAAGGTAAAGCAGGCTGCTGGAGCTGCTGGCCCCTCCTTTCCCGCAGTGCTTCTGGGAGGACTGCAGGGAATGGGGGTCGTTCTCCTTTAGGGTTTAACTGGGAAGATTCCCATCATGGGAGAAGCCCCGCCCCCCAACCAATCAGCTGATTGGCAGGATGGGGTTGGGGGGGCATTCTCCCTGGGTGGGAACCTCCCTGGCTGCCTGATGCTTGACTGCCTGCTCCTTTCCCAGGCTCCCATAAGGGCTACGTCCCAGGGAGCAGCCCTCGAGTGCTCCCTGGTGGGAAGCTCTCCAGCAATGGGACTCGAGGACTATCTGTACAGTTCACCTCCTGAACAATTTTTCTACCAGTAGAAGTTGCTTTCAGTAGAAATCAACATCCATACACAGCCTTAGACCCAGTCAAACTTAGCATTGCCAGTGCTTATTGTTAAGATATTTGTTCTTCTTTCTGTATTAGCTGCACAGTAAGAAAGGTTGTAAGTTCACACTCCCCATGTGATCCTTTGAGATTAGACCTACATTCTAACCCATATAAAGGTCCTAGTTCAAATTAAAAAAGGACTTGATATAAAAATAGACATATGGGCCTGTTCCCACTAGTGGGAGCATGCGTTCCCCAGGAACAACTAGCAGCAGTGCATATTTGTGTCACGGCTAGTTGTTCCTGGGGAATACCTCTGAACGCATGCTCTGGCACACAGCAAGTTACTCAAGGCCAGGGCAGAGGAGGCTGGAGCCAAGTCTTACCTGGGGTCCTCCAGCAGCAGCGACCCAGGTGCACAGAGCCTAGCCAGCAACCAGCCTGGCTGGCTGGAGCCATCCAGGCCCCGGTTTCAGGCAGCACATGCTGCCACCATATATGTCACCCTGCTTTTTTTTTTGGCTTTTTTTTTTTTTTTTTTTTTAAACTTGGGCTCTACTTGTGTCAGACCCCCCCAAATTAGCATTGTGGCAAACGGCTGCATGTGCTGCGTGCACACATGCATGCTTGTCTGGATGCACCCAGGTAGAGCCTCTGAACCTGATGCATTTGACAACAGGGTTTAACTGAGAGAAAATTCTGTAGCAAATCTTCCAGCAATGGTCTAGGATATTTAATAGGAATGGAAGTAATAAGGATATATGAAATCAGTCTAAAAGCCTATTGATTTTGAAAATATAAGTCTATCTCTTTATAACTATTTGAGCTGTATTGTGGAATTCTACAACAAGAGCTTAGTTCTCCATTATAAGATAGCCCCAAACCTATGGAAAACCAGTAATTCATTATATTTGATAGGACTATTCCATAAGAGAATCTGCATAGTGCATAAGGTTTCTATATCTTTCCACTGTAATGGAGCTTTTAGGTATAAGTTTAGTCATCAGGGATCACCTTCTCCTTGTTCCTCTTTGTCAAGAGCTTGATGGTAGTGTAACCTTGTTGACCTGAACCAACTGAGAGCTCTATTGGAAATGAGCAAATTTCTCAAATCAGCCAATACAGAACATGCAACCACTGGAGAGGTGTTCTTAAACGTGCTTTGTTTATCCACAGATCATTTTAGAGATAACACGTTACTCTGCAAGCAGCATATTTTAGAACAGGAATAAAGTTTCAGTAACTTGTAATACATCAGGGCAGCATTATCTCTGCTATTTAAAGCACTGTTGGAGAGTGGGTAGAGATTGCTATATTGTGTGCGAATCATGTGAGGTGTGGGTTACAAGGACAGTATTGCATTACTGTATTGTATTTATATGCCATCCTATACGATTTTGCTCTAGCCATAGGTCTGCAATTACCACTTATTATGTGTTCTATTTGCTTGCAAGTCTGGAAGATGTTAAAATCCTCATAGAAACTGAGGTTGCAAACAAAGTTGCCCATATTACGCCGATAGGATTTCATTCTCTACTCTGTTATTTTAGTTCACAACCAATAGATGGCAGTAATATAACAACTGGACCAGCAATAACCACATCTGTCTATGGAACTGAATTACTATAGACTTCTAGGTCAGCCGTGAAGAATAACTTCCATGAGGAAAACCCAATGATTATAGCAGTCTTTTTTCAACAGGTAAGCAAAAAAAGAGGTCCTAAAGAAAGCTATTTTATTGATATGTGGCTGGTGGCAACCTGAAACAATTTCTCAACTCTCAAACCCTGCCATCACTCATTCCCATTCCCTTATGTTAGGCTGCAAAATCCAACTGGGATAAAATGAGAGGTCCTCTGATCTAATACATGTTCTTTCATGCCATTATCTGCCCTTTAGAAGGTAGCAATTTGTACTGCAATTCCTCTAACAAGCCAAGGCTGGATGGTTTGCTTGAACTAAACAGAGACCATTTGCCTCTTACATTGTATGGACTACTAACTTTTTGTGTTCTTAGACACTGGATAATTTTGACACACCCTCACGCACACCCTACAGCAAGCTTGTTCAGGTACCCATGCAATTCTCGATTTCACAGAAACTTGTCAAACACTACTGGATTGCAGATAAATGGCATTGATACCTCTACAGCAAGTCACTCTCCTTCTGTCTGAAAAATACTATGTGCAAAAAAATGAGTCATTTAGTTTAGCATACAAATTAGCCCAGCACTCTAATAAAACCCTCATTTTTTAAAGACAAGAGGCACGATGTCATCATCCTTTTAACTCTGATGTGGTTAGGAAACTTCACCCTGGAATGAAAGACTTGGAATACCAATAAGGAGGGTAGCCGTCTCTTTTACACTTGGGCTGTTGGCCACTTCTCATTTTTGCCTCCCTTGGGACTATAATCAGTTTGACCTCAAAGGCCAAAAGAGCAGAACTAGAAGTTCACACTCAAACTAGAGTTAAGTTTTGCCCTTCATCCAAAGACCTCCCCACAGAGTCAGAGCCTATATAAAGAATAGCAATAGCATGGGTGTGGGTTAAGTGTTATTACTCCTACTTCAGTGGAAGAGAGTGGAATTCCAGGCGTGTTTAGAAGGACTGAACCATCTCTCATATTCTTATGGTTGCCTTCCACTATTCCCATGAAGCTACTGGTGGTTTTAAAAATTATTTATTTAAGAATTTCTCTGATATTGGAGCTTGTCTTTGGGGAGGAGGACAACTATAATACATCCTATTTTACACACCTGTCAAATAGACTATATTTATTTGACATGTATATGCTGCTCTTCCATACAAAGGCTCCAGGGGGCTTACAGTAATATATCTGAATAGAACTTATGTATATACCATCTCAGGACTGTGGTATTATACTACATTTCTTGCCTTTATATACATCTCCTTTCATCAAAGGATATGGATTTGCTGTCTGTAAGACAGAAAACTGCATGACACTCCTTTGTAAGTATTACTTCATGTGCCTTTTACCAATGGATAAATTGGAATAATGATATTTGAGTGATTTATCCAAGGTCACAAAAATTGCTAGGAGCAGATAGAAACAGAACAAGGAATTTGAGTCCCAGTTCATTTTCCTATCTACTGAATCCATTCCTCTTACCTTCTCTGTAAGTGTCTCTCATTGGGTTTATAAGTGGAAAAAATAATAAAATAGAAAAAAAAAAAAAACTTAAAAAAAAATCCACTCAGTTATCTTTACCACATCACTCTGCTGAAAGACACTTACTGAGGAAGAGCAATTCAAGCCATAAATACTGATGAAGCCTAATTATTCAGCTCCCCAAAATGTTGAGTCATTTAGTATGTGGTAGGTATGCAAGATTGAAGCCTTATAAACACATGCATTTGGCTTGTTGATCAAAGGCCAGAACAGGGAGTTGATAGGAGATCCTCTGTGCATATTCTGGGACACTTTAGCAGGTCAATCAATGTTCATATGCCTCAATTTCCCCATTGGTAAAGCACACATAATGACGCTACCTGGGTTAATTTGGATCAAAACATACAGCAGATGCCAGAACAGCCATATTGGAGACTTCAACTCAATCATCACATAAGGATTTGTTTTTTTAACATGAGTATCTTGGCATGAGAATAGGATTCCAGTCTTCTGGATCTGCCGTCACTGCTTATTGATTTGTGGGTGGGACTGGTAGAATGCAGGAGACCTCCAGAGCTCCACCAGGATACTTCCTCTTCCTGTGATACACTGCATCAATTGTTATCAGCAAAAGTCTCCAATATGGAGCCTCCTTGATTTAACAGGTGCAAAGTTTGTTAGAGGCCTTCTGGTTTGGGCCTACTGCATACTTCAATACAAACTGGTCTGAGTCTGTTGCTCTGGTAGGTCAGAGGAATTAAGTGCAACCCGGATACACCGAAGGGTGTCCCTATTCTCAGTTAGATGGGATGGGTAGGCAGGAAGGGGTGCTGTGAGAGCAATACCAGAGCTTTGAGCAGATCCCTCTTTCCTCTACAGTTAGCCCAAGCCCTAAGTTCTTAACTATATACAATTTACTGAGTTATATTATACATACAACTAAATATCATATACCTATATTTACACAGTGAACATTAACCAATAACCAAGGTCAAACCCTAAATAACACTGTTTACCCATCACAATAAAACACTTTCAGCAGCATCAACATAATACATAAGGCATAAACAGAAACAATTTTAACAACACCTATTCCTTAATATAGTCCCTGACCCATGGCAAGAGATAGTTCTCCTTCCAATGGGGTCCCTTGGGGGGTATCCAGGGAGCACCAGGCCCCTCCCCGTAGGGCCTGGACAAGGCAGGAAGGCTGCTCACCCAGCCCCTTCTCTCGGTTGCCTACCCCAAATGTCTTTCCCCTATAGGACCCAAGAGCCCAATGACTCACGCTCCCTCAGGTGGTGATGGTCAGGGCACAGCTCAATGGGGTCTCCTCTGCTGCAGCACCTCTCCAGGCCCCTCTCATGGTGCTGGGCTCCTCTCCAGCCTGTGCCCTGCTCTGAGCACCGAGGGCACCACTGCTGCTGGCTCCTGGGCGCTGGGCCTCACGCTGCAGCACTACTATTTCCCCATGCCCTGGCTTTGGCCCTGGGGGCTCTTTAAGCACAGGCCGGGCCCTTCAGGCCTGGCTGGTTGTCCTTACACCAGGTGGCAAACCCAGACAACCTCCACTGCTCCCTGGCTCTGCTCCCTTGTACGCCACTTGTGCACCTGCCCAGCTGCCTGCCAGGATTATTCGCAGTGATGCCCGAGCTGTCCTGCCACAATTCCCAGGGCTCAGGCCTGTGCACCACCCTGCACACCTTGTGGCCTACTGGCCCTCTGGGGTTGCAGGCTCAAGCTGCCGCTTGCAGCTCCCAAAGCCTGGGCTCTGTGCACTGAACCATGTGCTGTGATGGGCCCAAGTGGTCTCGCACCGCTCCCAGGGCACGGTCTCCATGCACTACCAACAGCCCAAGTGGTCTTGCACCACTCCCAAGGCTGCTCCTCCGGTGGCAGCTTCAGGAGCCATGGGCCTCTTGCCCGCTGGGTGAAAGCTCCCTTCGCTTTGCTCTTCTCGAGTCCCTTGCTGCATCTGCCCCTCGTGCTGGGCATGCAGCTTCTTTTATACACACCAAGGCTCCTCCCCTGAAGTCTTCCCAATCTGACAATTTACAGCGTTGGGTCAGGTCCAGGGGACCTCTTCTCCTCCGCTCGGAAAGGGGCATGACTTTATTTCTCCTGCTGCCTCCTGATTGGTGGGTGGGCTCCACCAATCAAAACAGCAGGATCTCAAGTCTGGGATTCAACCCGAGCTCTGAAAGATGAGCCTGCTACATAAGGTATTAGTAGCAGTAGTACTATTAGTTTTCTATAATGATAGAAATGTAGAAAATCCATATTTTCTAGCTCCAATACCCACCCATTTAGGTATCTATCAGGCTATCCTAGCTAAAGCATACCAGTTTTGATAACTAACAGACGCAAGAGAATAATATGGCTAGCATCACATCAAGCTGCCTTGGACTCCCCAGCCTTTGACCACAGATCCATCGACATCTGCTTTGACCACAGACAGATTTCAGCATGAGTCTGGAGTGGGGTTAGGCAGACAATGTACTTTGGGTGAATCTGATATCTTTTGCTGGGCCAATTTAAACAAGATTGGGGTTTGCGCTTTACACCTCCGGAGCTGTGGCAAGACGCCTTAGCTGCTCTGCCACTTCCCCCCAGACAGGCTATAAAACTACTGCTGCTCATTGTCAGTGAAGCACTATTAATATTCTATGGGAAAAGAAAGTAGCCCATGGCATACTTTTTATAAGTCATCCCTGTTATAATAGGAAACACACCCTTTAAGAGCTAGCCCTTTTCGTGAGTTCTGAGGAAACCGGATTTTTCTTACCAGCACATTGTACTGCTGCTCCGACACCTTCCTTGTCAGATCAAAGGCACAGAACAGCAAGTCTCATTCCACAGAAATGACTCAGTCCTCTTCAGGGGGGAAAGATCTCATGGGCCCAGGGATGGGAGCTTTATCCTGGGGCGGGGGTAGGGAAATCACTGCCTGCAATGGAGAACACATGGCAGCTTCCTGGGATTTGTTCAACATTCGCCCCAGCAGGCCGTTAAATAGGCCTTGTACTGAGTTCTAAAGAGCCTGGGCATGTTAAAATAACTTACTGCACACATAGGAATTGTTGTATTTTAAATGGCAGGTCATTTTAGCTGTAAACTAGGCAGCCAGTACAAGCCAATCATAATAGCAATCATTCCTTGCCTTCATAGAGCATTTCTTCATCCGAGTTCTTTATATAGGCTAAGAGTTTTATTCCTATTTCATCTGTGTGGAAACCAGATCACAATTTCAGTGAGGTATAGCACTTACACGGCGTAAGTCTAGGACAGACCCAGAACTGCAAGACACGCAACAGTACATCCCAGGTAAGTACTAAGGGGCCCTTTGGGCATCATAACAGGGGGGCACCAAAGGCACTACTCAGAGGGCTCAAGTGCCTCTATACTAATGCTAGGAGCATGGGGAACAAGCAGGAAGAACTTGCACTCCTGCTTGCAGATAACTTCTATTTAGTGGGGCTAACAGAAACCTGGTGGGACACTACCCATGACCGGATGGTACACATTGTGGCTACAGGTTGTACAGAAGCGACAGAGTAAGGAGAAAAGGGGGTGGGGTTTCTTTCTATGTAAAGGAGCATTATATATCTACCCTAATCAAAATGGGATCAGAGGAGGAGAAAGTTGAGGCATTGCGGGTTAGGATACGTGGAGGTTGAGTGGAAAGGGACGTGGTGGTGGAGGGTCTGCTACAGACCTCCACCCCAAGAGAAAGAGCTAGACTTGGAATGCTTGAGGCAGCGTTCAGAGGCCGTACAGTCTAGGGAGGCCGTTAGAAAGGCCAAAGCAACTACAGAGCTGAGGGTGGCAACAAAAATTAAAGATAACAGAAAGTATTTTTATAGGTATGTAGGGAGTAAAAGGAAGGCGCAGGGCAGCATAGGACCCCTACTGAACAAGGAGGAGCAATTAGTGACAAAGAAGGGGGACAAGGCTGAGCTATTCAATGAGTTTTTTGCCTCCTAAGGAGGGAGGGATCAAGATAAGTCTCCTAATGGGTTCTTAGATGGGCATCAGAGGGACACCAGCCCGCCAAATGTTGACACTGACTTGATGCAGAGTCATTTGGATGAACTGGATGTGTTCAAGTCAGCAGGCTCGGATAAGCTGCAGCTGTACTGAAGGAATTGGCCGGTGTCATAGCAGAAAGGCAGAGCTGTTTGAGCGCTCGTGGTGCTCAAGTCAGGTCCCGGAGGACTGGAAAAGGGCCAGTGCAGTCCCTATTCTCAAGAAGGGGAGGAAGGAGGATCCAAGTAATTACAGACCAGTCAGGTCTCACCTCCATCCTTAGAAAGATCTTTGAAAAGATTATGAAGGCTTATATTTGTGGGAGTCCAGTGGGAGAAATAATGCAGCAGGGAAACCTTCATAGCGGGTAGACCATGCCTGACCAATCTGGTTTCATTTCATAACAGGGTCACAAAAAGCCTAGACGCAGGAGTAGAAGTGGATATTGTTATCTTGGATTTTAGCAAGGACTTCAATACGGTATCTCATCCCACTCTCATAACTAAGTAAGAGAGTATGACGTAGATGTTTACATGGTCCGGTGGGTGGCAAATTGGCTTAGTGGTTGCACCCAGAGAGTGGTAGTAGATGGGTTGGTATCGACCTGGAAAGATACGGTTAGTGGGGTCCCACAGCGTTGGTTCTTTGGACCTGTACTCTTCAATATCTTCATCAGTGACTTGGATGTGGGTGTGAAATGCACTCTGTCCAAGTTTGCAGATGATACTAAACTGTGGGCTGAAGTGCACACTCAGGAGGGTACGGAACAATTGCAGGCAGACCTGGGCAGGTTAGAAAAGTGGGAAGTACACAATAGGATTCAGTACAACAAGGACAAGTGCACAGTGCTGAACCCAGGGCACAAATATCCAGCATACTTATGGCTGGGTAGTGACCCTCTCAGCATCACAGAAGCAGAAAGGGATCTTGGAGTCATAGTGGACTTCAAGATCAGCATGAGTCATCAGCGTGACAAAATCATCAGCAAAGCTAACCTCACTTTATCACGCATCAGCAGATGCACAACAGATAAATCCAAGGAGGTGATACTTCCCCTCTATGAGGCATCGGCAAGACAACTGTTGAAGTACTGTGTCCAGTTTTAGGTGCTGTACTTCAAGAAGGATTTTGATAGCCTCAAGAGGGTCCAGAGGAGGGCCTCTCATATGGTTAGAGACTTACAGGACAAGCCCTACGAGGAGAGACTGAGGGGTCTGGACCTCTTTAGCCTCTGCAAGAGAAGGCTGAGAGGTGATCTTGTGGCCACCTAC
Source organism: Caiman crocodilus (assembly GCA_030014935.1). NCBI lineage: Eukaryota > Metazoa > Chordata > Crocodylia > Alligatoridae > Caiman > Caiman crocodilus. The sequence continues at coordinate 38,890,675 of JAGPOW010003395.1, read as the reverse complement.
AAATTCATTAGGGGATGCAGCAAGGGATTGGAGAGGCTGTGTTCATCAGGGCGCCTCTTGAGGTAACATAGAACAATGGTTGCAAACTGACAGAGAGAAGATTTAGGCCGGATATCAGGAAAAACTTCTCCACTGTAAGGGTGGCCAAAATTTGGAATGGGCTTCCAAGGGAGGTGGTGCTCTTCCCTACCTTGGGGGTCCTTAACAGAAGGCTGGATAGGCATCTGGCTGGGGTCATCTGACCCTAGTGCTCTTTCCTGCCTAGGCAGACAGACTCAATCTGTTGAGGTCCCTTCTGACCCTAGCATCTATGAATCTATGAACTGGCTTCAAGTCTCTTGTCTCCTAGTTCTCAACCTTGCTGCCTTGGGTGATGTAAAAGGATGAGTTACATTTATGCACATTTTGAAGTCCTCTATGCTTCCAGTGTGGTATAAAAGGGCCTTCGTATAAAACAGATTTGGCCCTGTGTTGTCCAGGGAAACTATCAGGGCTCCTCAGACTGCTAATTATTTACCTCCAGTTCTCTTCTTGGTTGTCATCCCAGCTCCAGAGCTAAGTACAGACAGTAGGGCTGTGCGAAATGTCACCTGGTGGTTCCTTTTGAAGCATTTCGAGCTTGAAACAGTGAACTCAAAATGAAACAAAAGCCTTCAAAACAGCTTCGAAACGAAACAAGGACAGTTTTAAAGGCGTACTTGGCTTCAGCGCTGGTCCCAGCCGGCAGCAGGAGCCTCCCATCATCCATCAGGCAGATGGGGGCCCACACCCCCGTGAGCAGTCCACCACAGCCCCTGCAGCTCTCCCAGGGGTGCAGGCAGGCCCTGATCTGCCTGCCAGATGACAGGAGGCTCCTGCCGCCAGCTGGAACCGCCGAAGCAGACAGCCTGGGCCAAGACTAGCCTACCACCCTGCAAGGAGAGGTGCAAAGCATCCCGGGACGCCGAGGGATTGAGTCACCTTGAATCCTTTTATGGAAAACTCTTTAAATGAAAGCGTGGGGCCTTGCAAATAACCAAGCACAATATCACTTTAATACTAGCATCTGTGTTGGCAACTGCCAATGTAGCATAAACAAACATTACCTCCCAAAGTAGATCCGATTTGAAATGCTACAAGTCACGTATCAAATCCTGGTTCTGCAAGAAGATTGCCCGCTGAATGGGAATCCATAGGAGAGACGATGACCTCTATGAGAATGGAGCAGAGGATGCAAATTGCATTTCCTGCCTGAAAGAAACAAAGGACTTTTCACCGAGTGCTACAGACTAAAGGAAAAGTGTTACCTACAAACTAAGCTATACTCATAGTACTGAATGTCTTGGGTACCAATTTGCAAAACTAGCATTGCACAGGAAGTGGTCACTGGATTTCACTGTAACTGGCTTTTTCAGTCATGTCAAATGAATCTTTTAGAAAGGTTAATAAAAGGATAAAAGATAGCCATACTAAGATCCCTCTCACTGCCCTTCATGGTTTTCATCCTAAGAATAAATACTGCCATTTCAAGCTATATAGGGATTCTTTTCAAAGAGAGCGCTCCATTCATTCCTCAAAATGCTTTAATAAACCAGGCACGCTGTTCCCTAAAATTAGCATTGCTTTCCCTTGATACTTTCACTAAATAGTTGCAAATCTTTATCCTTTGTCAGGATTTACTGCAAAGTCACTGCCCGTTGGAGGAACTCAGAGCTCTGCAACACATGAAGCATGAAATATTCTCTGAGTAGGGTTTATTTGATTTTTTTTTTTAAGCAACTTGTGTTAAAAATACTGGAGAGTGTCATTAGAAATGAAAATTAATCACGGAAAGAAGACCATTTTATTTTAAAGCCTGGATACCTAAAACTAAACTCCTAAATTTAGTTTGGTACTGAAGGTACTGAAACAGGAAGCCTGGTTTTCAAAAGTGCGGAGTACCTAGATCCCATTCATAATGAATAAGCATTTAAGGGCCTGATTTTAGGAAACTGTTCTAGAAAACCTTGGATGCCACGATAACAACTTTTAACTCAGTAGTCTTTGGATAATGGTCTCAGCAAAAAGCTAATCAGCTTTGTGGCCATGGCTTTACTAAGCACCCAGGAAAAAGCTGTAGATTCTGAGTTACAGCTTCGACAGCCCGTGAGCTCTAACTCCTCCAGCTGCTTTGAACAAAGACAGTGCTGTATTTTTGGATGCTTTCCACTTTAACGTCTAAAGCTCAGGCACACCAAAGAACGGGAGCATGGATTATTAAATTAGATCTCAGACTGACTGCCTAGCAGCTCAGGTCAGCGATGGAGGAGTTTATGCTGTGGGAAAACAGGACACGTTTTCTCCTGCCCTGTTCTTTCTGTGGGTTTTTCACAGTGAGGACAAGCTTTAGTTTTTGGCTCTGTTTCCAAGTTATGCTGACAAGACCCATTGAAAGGTTACACTGATTCTCTTTTCTGACAAGTCTTCCCTGTCAACCCCAACCTAGTAGGCTTCATGTGCCTATTTGCCAATGGGTCACCATAAACAATCACAATGTGCCTGGATACCGGGTTCCTGGAGGAATGCCCCTTCTTGTAGCCCTCCTGTGTCTCTAATATCTTAAAGACCTTGAAATTAATTGTTTCTCTAGCATGTGGAATGCGTCAAGAAGACCCTTGTAAAATCCAGACACTTTAAACAGTTAAAACAATATTAAAAGTAAAATTCACAAAGTCAGGCTGAGAAATGCAGCGATTTAAAAATGTATGACTGCCCCGCAGAGAAAAGGCATTAAATTTAGAGATGGATGAATACCAATGAATAAATAATTCATTTGACAAATATTTTGTGCCAGTAGTCAACCAGATCACAACCGAAACAACATGAAAAAGAAAATTGAATTAAACCTAGTGACTGGTTTAGATGCACCCTAGAACCAAGCACAGCAATAAATCCTGAGCCCTAGTAAAAAAATAAACATCTTTAAAAGTTACAGAACTATTGCTAATCATGACAGATAACAATGCATTCTGGGACGTCTTCGCCAAGCCAGGAGGTGGCATTTGGAGAGTGGAAAATCATTTTGAAAAAGGTTACTTGAAAGAGTTTGTGCTGTGCTGAATGCCTCATGTCAAAAGGCAAATTCAGCAAGCATTTCTACAGCCAATTTTATTCCAGATTTGCCTACAGCTGTCAAACTCTACATTTCATCCTCTATCTGCTATCTCCTCCGGAATGACATGCTGCAGTTAAGCTTTAACATGACCTGCCTCTCCCGTCCTTTTATTGCACAACAACAGCATCCTGCCTGGCACTCGGGTCTAGAATCTGAATCTTACGTTCTTTGCCCCACGTACTCAGACAGTGTATAAATCTGTGCCTCCTGTTTCTTCTTCCCCCCAAAGGCATTTTGTAAGTCTTTCTTTTCTTTCTGTCCAAACAGTTGTCCAGATCCTCATCATGTACCAGCTAAATACCAGGACCTTCTCTAGGCACATCTTCCTTGGGCAACAGTTTTGCCTACATTATTCCATTTTTTGAATGCCTCTTCCCATCTCTCTTTTCTTCACTGTATCAAGCTGAAACTTGACTTCTCCTTCACGGCTTTTCACATCTCTGCCACTCCTTAGGCAATATAAGAGAACAGTGTGGGTGACTATCCCCTCTCTTCCTTCACTATATTAAATGCATCCTTCCATATGCCACCTTCTCTTAAAGACTGAGTGAATACAACAGGCCACATCCCCATCCTGCTCAACTCCTCAGGTTTCATACCCGCTGAAATACCCATAAAAGTCTTCCAATAACGATGGGTCAGTATGGTAGCAGTCAACGACAGAATTTTATTTATTAAGCCCAAATCCCAAAGACAGGACCCATAAGGACCTATAAACAGTATAAGAGTGTCATTTTACTATCATTACCATCACCCTGCCTTACTCATTCTCTCTCATCTCATGCATTTGTTGCACCTTCACTCAGATCTGACCGTAATCTCTTCAGGGCTAAAAGTATCTCTTATCGCATATGTACAGGCACAGAGAATAAGAGGCCCTGTTCCTAAATGGGGCACTTTAGTGGCTACCACAAAATAATCATTCATTCATTCATTCGACTTTCAACATAATTTTTCAATCTAAGCCTAAGAATTATAACAACCCTAGCCTTCCTCCATTTCTCCTCTCCCTTTTGCCTCCATTTTGAAATTACAGTATCACAGCAAGTCAGCCTCAGGGGGAGATGTTCCTAAAGTCTTCTTCCAAAAGTCCTAACTGTTAAAGTCTTCATCAGGTTCATTCTGCTTTTCAGTTTGTTTGAAAGGTGTCCTTTTCAAAAAGACCTGTACAGCCAGCTACTCCGAATCCTGCAACAGCAAGGCCAGAATTAAGGGTGATGTCAAAAAGCACGCAGGTAAGTTGGGAGCACAAATAGCAATAGCTTCCATGAGATATGTACACAGACTCACATCTGTATTTTGAAAATCCATTCCTCAAGGGTAGAGATACGAGAAGATGCAAGTTCATTTTTCTTCTCTCCAGCGCACTAGAGTAAGTGCCGTTTACATGTCATCGTGTTTGTTGCAAAATCAGTTGAAAACTGAAATTTCTGGTCTGAATCAAAATTGATTTTTGGCCCTAGCTAGGATGGCATCCTGAAATATCAAAGTTCTGCATGCAGCAGGAAGTTTCAAAAGTCAGTTTGGCAGATGATATCACCTGGGAAACTTTGAAAATGCATATATGGAAATCTTTCTTCTCATATATTACTGTCTCTCTAACATCCTGATACCCATCTAAAAAGGACAGATGTCAAATAACTTGCATTTCTACTTCCCCATACTTTATTCTGGGAAGATATGAGCATGAAACATAAGGTTTGCACCTTTGTCTCTCTCTCTATATAACTATGGATAATTAGGAATGCATTCACCACCACAATGGAACAGATAATTTTGTATGGTAGCACACAAGTGTCATATACAAGATGGATTGTCTTGAAGCACCAACATATCTAGCACAGAGTAGTTAAGTGAATGAAAGCACCCTTATTATAACTCTCTATTTAGGAAGCATTAACTGCAGACCAGAGCAGAGAGGGACAGGAACAAAGATTTATGCTGCTTAAATCACTCTTAAGAAGTGGGGGTAGAGAGCTGCCTATAAATATTCAAACATCAGTTGAGTGAGGTTTTCTGTTAAGAGGTCCTATTGCCAGTTACCCACTGTGCCCCTTGAAAGGTGCATGCTTACAAACATCTGTCATTACACTTTCAATTATTTCCTTGTTGAACCAGTTGGAAACTTGCATTGCCCTTTTTTTGACACCAGTGACATTAAAACAATAATTGGGCTTCATTTGGGCAAAATTTCAAGTGGAAGAACTGTAGGTACAGAAGGAATTCAGGACCAAGGTCTCCAAAGGCAGACTGCTCTGAAATGCTGTCATTCTGCGTTCTGCAAGGACAGGGGAGAACAAAGAAAGTTCGGGCACCCCGGCACCCCTGTTAACAGCCTTCTCTACCCCTATAGCCACAGCCTGGTCCTCTGGTTCAGAGGTCCACACCAAAACAAAAGCCAAAGCCAGCTGCTCTGCAAAAAAACAAGTCATCTCCTTGGGTAAATACAGCCCTCCGGCCTTACCTCCTTAGAAGTCTTTCCCTGCCCAGCTTACGTACCTGCCTTCCCCAACAACACCCACACTCTCTAAAGCAACCCTCCCCACTACTACCCTTGTATAGCCCCAGGCTGGGTTTAAATCTCCTATCTCAGCCTCCTTCAGGTTACCTGACCCCCCGCTGCTGTACCCAGTGGCCAGGTGCAGCCAGTCACTTGTTAACCACCTGTTGTTATCAGTCCACCTGTGCTGCTACCCTTCACAGCTGCCTCCTTAACTGCCTGCCCTCTCAAGCCTCACCTGTATCGGGGCAGGGGTTCCCTGTTACAGTCACCTCAACCATTTTTGTAGGCGTATGATTGCTTTCTGAAAGAGATTTTTTGAGTTTTGAAAATGGGAGAGCAATGGTGCAAAGTTCCTTTAGAGCAAAACTTGTCCAAGCAGATGGTAACACCTCATGATGCATAACATTGTGTAATAAACACTGGGCAATGGGTTTATTATAATTTCTAGGTTACAGGAAGAATTTTTTACTCTGTTCTTAGTACCCAGGAAGTACTAGGCTAGGAGTAGGGCAGTACAAGGCTCCTCTGTAACAGAGTTTCTCAACCTTTTAAGTAGCAAGTACCCCCTAACTTCTGAAAATTTAGTAAGTACCCCAACACTCAGTTTTCCAGGGGATTTTATATTTACAGACTAATGTGTGCCATATGTTAGAAGAAGGGCTGTGATATGACAGATGTCTGATCTGGTGTGAGTAGGGTTGCCACCTTTTATACCAGGGGTGCACAACTCAAGTATGTACCTGACCTAGAGGTGATATTGGCCAAAGCTAGGAGGGCTGAACCCAGGGCCACACAAAGCACAGCACACCAACTTATTACAGGGGAATTAACATTTTTCAATTGCACCAATTTTTTTGCCATAGTTTTGAGAGGGGGAAGGGGCAAGAGAGTGGAAAAAAGAAAGAGAGAGTGAGTGTTGGGGTACCTGCATATCCCCTGCCTGTCCCTCACATACCCCCAAGGATACACGTACCACAGGCTGAGAAACTATGCTTTATAAAACACTGTACTGTAACTTGATCCTAGGGGCTTGTACACCAGCCAGGATCCCTGTGATATACTGAACTCTGGACATCCTGTCATACAGAGGAGGTACTTCTCAGATCTGAACATTAACCTTTGGTTTTGGTTGTGCCCTTTCCCAGAACGCTTACTGTTGGCACTGTGTAGCATGGGAAAGGGACACCAGCTCAGTGCTATCCAGAGGAATACTTGTAAGGGTTCTCTTCCTTCAGCTGGCATACAGACCAATCAACACTGTACCAGCACATTGTTTAGCTAATTAAATCCAACCGAGGTTGAGCAGGTTACCAGCCACTAGTTTACCTGACTGGCTGTTGCCCTACATTGAAGGAGAGCTCGAAGACTTGAACTCTCTGGCATAAAGTGCCCTCACCTTCATTCTTGAAGCACTTCCTAAGCCTTACATATCACTCCTCCTGGTTCTTGCTGTACCTCCAGGTCCTACCTGCTCTCTCATCTTTATCCTCCAGATCCCCCTTTTGGCTCCTGACTCTTGGCGTACAGTCTGACTGCAGTCTTCTTTCTTGGCAATAAAAAACCTTTTGTTTTCGTCTTCGTCTTCTGATAAAAACATTCTGGTTTTCACTATGGTAAATCGGCATTGCTCCACTGCCTTCAGTAGAACTGCTCCCATTCGTACCTAATGGGGGTCCAATTCTAAACTGTGAGGAACAAAATCAGATATGAAATAGAAGCCAATTACTGGGAGTTATACCTCATTAGATGTGGATTACAGTGGCTTTGCTTTCAGTCTTTTGTACTGCTCTATGATGTCCCTGCTACAATGATCTCTAATTATTTTCTATGATTAAAATGAAAGCCACTCTTATATATGTATTTACATACACATGCACTGCTTTGCTGATGTCTCTGACCTAACTTGCACTGTCCTCTGATATATATGGATCTACATATAAACATAGATATATAGATCTATATATCACAGCGTGCAGTGTTATACCTGTCTAATGATAGTGAGAAGAGGTTTGTGTGTGTCCAAAGACTGCCTCATCCCCATCATCTTTCTGAAGAATTAGAAACACACTTACCACATACCATAGAGCTGATTATGAAAGACATGAGTCATGTCAGGTAAAATAGTTCATCTTCCTGCCAGGAAAGGATTATTTACTACCACACATTTATTGGTTCCTTTTTTGGTCTATAATTTTAATATTTTTAATCAGAATTGCATTAATGCAGAGGTCCTTATAAGCATTGCTAAGGGCTCAATGTACTAAGTATTGTACAAACGCATACATGGATCAGGGAAGGCATTTTTAAAAGACATCGGTGACAGTTATATGCCTGCACTTTGTTGAAATTCAATGTGAGGTAGGTAGCTAGCTGCCATTTGTGCCTTTGGAAGTCTTTCCAAGGTTCCAGTCTCAAACTGAAAAGTGAAGTGACATTAAAAAGAGCCTTTGGGGTGCATCTAGCAGTGTTAATGAAACCGAGGTGAACAAACAATGTCTAACTCTTCAGATGCATCCTAATGCACAAATGATATTTGCCAAGGTATGAATGGCATACCTCATGTGAAGTCAACGCTGAGAAACAAGGCTTCCAGTGGAACCTCTGGAATTGAACGTGTTGACAATGACATTAGGGCCTGTATTAACTGGAGAGAAAGAGAGCGAGCATGAGATGCTGTGCAGAGCAGGTTATGTGGCAGCGTCAGGCATGGGGAAATTAAAGTCACTTGTTGAGAATACTGACCTTTTCTTTCAGTGAGTTATCAGATCGTATCTTATAAAGCTAATGCCCAGGTACAGAGAGTGCTGCACTGCCCACTGAAGTCACTGGGAATCCTTCCATTGATGTCATGTGAATTTGGACCGGCCTTATATGCAGAACAATCTTTTGGCGAGGCTGGAGACGGGGGAGGGGACCATGGGGGGGCCCCGACCGGCCCCATCTCCCACCCACTCCCCCAGCCCTCCGTTAGCTGCTCCACCTGGCCCCATCCCCTGCCAGCTCCCATAGCCCCGCCGGCCCCAGAATCCCTGCACTTTAGGAAAAAAAAACCAAACAAAAAAAGCCCTGCACTCCCAACAGCAGCAGCAGCTGTGGGGGCTCTGGGGACTTCTGGCAGACCCCCCCCGCCCAGCCCCCACTCCCAGATTGTCCCCCCCCACCTGGCCCTACCCCTGAGCACCCTCCCCGTATGTCCCCAGCAGTCCAGGATTCAAAAACATTTTTTTAAGAAGCCCTGTGCTCACCGGCAGTATCAGCAGCTGCCGGGGTCGCTGGGGCTTTCTGGCAGAGCCACCCACCCAGCACAGGGCAGTGGGAGGCACTGGGGTCAGCCTCAGCTGCCTGGCACTGGTGCTGCCACTGCTCCATCGCATGGGTGCGACCCAGGTCGGCAGGGCACTGCATGGCTCCACGCACTGCCAAGCGCTGGGGCCACTCAGGCTGAGCATTGCCGGGCCCCAGATAACAGCCAGCAGCCCCAGCTACTTAACAGCATGCGGAGCCATGTAGGGAGTGACTGGGGGGGCATGTGGGCCGGGGGGGCTGGTGGCCTTTCTGGGGGCTGTGGCTCCTGTGGGGGGGCATGTGGGCACTGTGGGGGGCTGTGGCCCTGTTGTGGGGTGCAGTCCATGAGCTGTGTGTGGGGCTGCACCCTGCAGGGGGCAGGGGATGCACCCCTCCTGAGCAGCCCCCCCACAATTCACCCACACCTACCCACACATCCCACAGCCCCCCACATCCCTCCACAGCCCCCCACATCCCCCTAGCACACGCCTTGCATGCATGCCTGCAGGGCTGGATTATGATAGGGTGGGACCCTAAGATGGGGGTTCCCAACCTTTCCATGCTGCAGCCCAGCGTACTGCGGACCCCCGCGCAGAGACCCACCGCGGGAACACAGGTAACGGTACTTCCATGCCCTTGGGAAGGGGGTGGGCCAAGCTTCAACCGCGGGCCCCGCGCGAGGAGTCACAGCCTCTTTGCCCAGCTCTGCAGGGCCGCAGTTTTCTGGTCTACAATCATTTCTGGTCTGGCAGCCAATGCTTAGAGGCCCCTCATAATGTGAGGCCCTAAGCTATCGCTTACTTAGCTTGTGCCTAAATCCACCGCTGCCTGGATTCTGAACAGGATGAGACCTGCTGGCAGGAGCGGTGGCTGCAGGGGCAGCTATCCCTACATCCTGGTGAGTGAAAGGGTCAGGAGGAGCTCCAACTTCTCTATGATACGAAAACCAGAGGCAAACATCAAAACATACAGCTATGTTTCAAATTTATTTTATTATGATGCTAGAGGCACTAGTAGATCTGCCAGTGTGGATTTTCCTAAAAGCAACGGCTGCGTGCCAAGTAAGTTGCATTGTTTTTGCATGCTGCTGACATAAGCAGGACATTCTGCAGATGCAAATGGATTGTTAAAATGGCAACATCTGGCATCCTTCTTACCTCCGTTTTTTTTAACTTTCTTGGCTGTAATTCCTGCAGCTCCAACTCCCTAATTTTAGAGAAATCCTCAAAGTGCTTCTGAGGTCTCTAAGATGCAGCCTGAATCATCCTGTCCCACCTGTGAAAAGAGAGAATGCATGCAGCTGCTGTAGTCTGATGCCTGGGCAGCACTTGAGCACATTCATCAATAGGACACCTACCATTTGTGTACATGACTGTTAGCAAATGGGAGACTCTAGCAGACTCTATAATGGGAATCGTTCCACAGAAGAACAACTTATGCTAATACTCCAGCTGAGGGGAAGAGGACAGAGGCACAGTGTCACTGCCAGAGTGCACTGGGGTTCGGCAATATCCAGGTGGCTTCAAGTTTCCCACAAGAGGAATTGGAAAGGTAGCTCAAAGCTAGTTTTGTCACTGCCTCAGAAGTGTTGAGTGTGTCTCCAGAAATCCCAACCATGTGAGAGCGAGTTGGAAGGCACTCAAAGCATTGTGAATACTTTCCTAGAAAATATACAAGTCACAGAAGCAATTGGATCTGCAGCATCAGCAATGGGACAATGTGCTGCGTTTTCCTTCCTCTTTAAAAAGGAAAAGGCTAAATATATTAAATGCAGAACGTGTTTTGGCGCCATGTTGTGTGAGATTACACGGACCTGATTCTTTTCTCAGTTACACTAATGTAAATTGAGAGCAGTTCCTCTGACACTGTCCTAGTCTAAATGAAGATCTGAGAGGAGTTGAAGGTTCCTAGAGAAACTCGAAGCATACGCATTTAACATGTCACATACACTAGCTTGACACTGATGTAATTTCATTGGCAGCAGTGATGTCACTCCCGCATTTCCCTGACCTAAAGGACAGAAGAGTAAGGTGCCCTATATGCATTTAACAGCAAAGAAAAAAAATCCTTTCTCTCCAGTAACTTATCTGTGCAATATAATAAGTAGACAGTAATGATATATAACTCTCCATGCATGCCATTTTCTGATGACAGGTATTCATATGGTACAGAAAAAAGAAAGCAAGCTTTTCTATCTTGCCATATAGTGGCAAATTCAGCATAGGGTCAAATGGGACTTATTTTTCATTCCTTGATCCCACTATTTGCCCCACTTTACCCCTACCCCACCAAAGGGTGGATGTGTGTTTTGCTCACTACCATTCTAAATTATACCACCTACAGAAAACTGTGTAACTTAGATTGATTCCACCTTGGGCTTTTTGCATGTCTGTACCTAGCCCAGGAGACCAAATTCCTATAACAGGCCTGACTCTCTGTCTTGATTCAAGATGGAGATTTCTCCATGGCAAGAATAACTCCATTGCCACCAAGTCTGTTAGTAAAGTTTGTGGAGTTATTCTAGTATCAATAGAATAATGCATTGGTGAATCAGGCCCTCTATTTTTAACATAATTCAAAGATGTCCTCAGTTGTCAAGAGTAAAGTAACTGTAGTAAGATTAGACAAAGGGCAGGGCAGGGTGGCATCTTACAGATCGACTTGTTTAGAGAGGCATGAGCTTTCATATGTTACAGCCTACTGCATCAGTTGCTATGAAAGAGTTAATCTATAAGCCTAAATTCAGCAAAACATAGAACCAATGAAAATTAAGGTTGGGAGGGACCTCAGGAGGTCACCTAGTCCAACCCCCTCCTCAAAGCAGTACAGTCCCCATCTAGATCATTCCACCCAGGACTTTGTTGAGCCGGGCCTTAAAAGCCTCCAAGGATGGATGTTCTACCATCTCTCTGGGTGACCTGTTCCCGTGCTTCACCACCCTCCTAGCGAGAAAGTTTTTCCTAATATCCAACCTAGACTTCCCTTGCTGCAACTTGAGACCATTGCTCCTTGTTCTGTCATCTGCCACCGCTGAGAGCAGTCCAGCTGCATCCTCTTTGGACCCCCCCTTCAAGGAGCTGAGGGCTGCTGTTAAATGCCCTCTGTCTTCTCTTCTGCAGACTAAATAAAGCCCAGTTCCCTCAGCCTCTTTTCACAAGTCATATACCCCTAACCATTTTTGTTGCCCACAGCTGGACACAGTACTCCAAATGTGGCCTCACCAGTGTGGAATAGAAGGTATAATCACTTCTCTCAATCTTATGGCAACACTCCTACTAATGCAATATGCTGTTAGCCTTGTTGGCAACACGGGCACTCTGTTGACTCTTATCCATCTTACTGTCTGTGGTAACTCCAAGGTCCTTTTCTGCAGAGCTGCTGCCCAGCCCCCAGCCTGTCCTGGTGCTTGGAATTCTTCCATCCTAAGTGCAGGACTTCACACTTGTCTCTGTTGAACCTCATAAGATTTCTTCTAGCCCACTCCTCCAATTTGCCTAGGTCACTCTGAATTCAGCCCCATGACTCATCTGCATATAAATTTTTGGTGGTTCCCAAGACTCATGCCAAAAACATCTCGTTCCAGTCATGAGTGGAGGGCTAATTAGCACATGGATGCTATGTGGGTGGAGGGTATCTAGAGTACACACATGTACTGAGCAGTGCTGGGCTGCAGGCTCACCATGGCTTGAAACACTGTGACTGTGTTGGAGACCACCCCACTGAACTACATGATAAATGATGAACCTTTTAGCTTTAAAGTAATATAAAGCTAACTTACTGTCAGACTCTGCTCTCCCTAAGCCCATTGAAGTGAGGGGCAAATTTAAAAACACTGACTTTAAAACAAACCTACCTGTAGACTGTTGTATACA
>JAGPOW010003395.1:38802590-38877782 GCA_030014935.1 Caiman crocodilus | reverse complement strand
TGTATACAACAGTCTACAGGTAGGTTTGTTTTAAAGTCAGTGTTTTTAAATTTGCCCCTCACTTCAATGGGCTTAGGGAGAGCAGAGTCTGACAGTAAGGGCCTGGGGAAAGGGCTACAGAGGGAAGGGGTTGTGGGGGCAGGGGGCAAGGGACCCATCTGACCCCCCAGATTTATTTTCCCTGCTGTAGCAGTGGGAGAGGAGCAAAGTCAAAGCAAGCCTCCAAAAACAGATTCTGTACCTGGAAAATTGTAATTATTGAGGAGTTGTCTTATATTCAGGGTCATCTTATATTCGACTAAATTAAGTATATTCCAGATCATTTGTGCATCATGACCGTTTCCCATAAATATCGATTATGACTTTTGATATAATTTACCAGAATATATAACTTGCCTTACATAGGAGAAGCCTTTTGCTTGGGCCCCTTTCTAGTGTCAAGCTTGTCTGGATTTCAGTCAGTCTCCTGCTCATGGACTATGTAACCCAGGTACACCCAAGGGTGTACCTTATTCTCAATCAGATGAGATGGGCAGGCAGGAGGGGTGCTGTGAGAGGAATGTCAGAATTTCAAGCGGATCCCTCTTTCCTCTATGGGGTTAGCCCAGGCCCAAAGTTCTTAACTATATACCATTCATTAAGTTACCAACATATATATATATATATAACTCTTTAATACAGATATAATTACAGATATAGATATAAATATACATATAAAGGCCTGTTAGCTGGAGGAAGTTGGCCCTAGGGAGGGCATTCGGGTAAGTACCCGTGCATCAAGCCCAGAGGAGGGGTGGATCCCAGGACAGTTAATCTAGCAAGTTTATACCACAAGTGGGTTAGCTAATAAAGACATTCTTACAGAGCCCATTCTACAGAATTAATACACCTATTTATTTATAACACCAACAATAACAATAGATACTGAATAGAAAACATAACTATACCAGCCAGATATTAGACGTACCCTATTTGGGTTCTAACCACTTGGTCCCTCAAGTGGGATAGGGCGGGGGTAGGCAATGTTTTTTGATCGGAGTGCAGAAGAAACCACAATGTCTACCTTGGAAGGGGCCAGTGCGCCAGCATTCCAGAAAAAACGCGGGCAGGGGGCGTACATGGCAGGATGCATTGCATATTAGTATATTTAATAATCATAAATATTGCCTTTGTTGTTGTGTATTCCTTTTTTGTTGAGCATGTTGCAATGAGAGAAGAAAAAACACACAAGTAAGAGAAAGAGGAGAGAGAGAAAGAAAAAGGAGAGCAGAGAACCAGACACACTTGCACACACACAGAGAACCATGTGCACAAAGACAGAGAACCAGAACACATCCAGAACAGACACATGCATACACACACACCCAGAACAAGACACGTGTGTGGGCACACAGACACATGGAACCAGACAGAGGCAGACAAACATACAGAACCAGATGCATGGATACATGGAGCTGGGCTCCTGGGCCACTGGACAAAGTCCAACCCAACACTGCCCTGGTCCCACCAGAGCCCTTGTGCTCCATCAGGGTGCCAGCCCCCGGGCTACAGTGCAGCTGACTGAGGCCCCGGCCCAAAGCCTGCCCATCAACCAACCACCCACCCACCCTGCACAGCTAAGCCCACAGAAGGTGCAGTGCTCCTAGCAAGGGGCAGTGCCGGCCTCATCCCAGTGAGGGGGCTGTGCTGGGGCTGGGCTCAGAGCAGTGGGAGTCAGGCAGGCTCAGCTGGAAGTCCTGTTGCAAGCAGCCTGGGTTCTGTGGTTGGCAGCAGCTACCAGAGCCTGGGCCGGCTGCAGCTGGAAGGCTGCAAACAGCTGTTCCAGGCTCTGGCATCAGCTCTATACCGGCGGGTGCAAGTGCACCTTGGAACAGATGATGGAGATAGGGCCAGAGGTAGCACAGCCCTTCCGCAGTCTGTTCTGCCATGCGTGTGCAGTTACTGCCAGCATGGAGCTGATGCCGGAGCCGTGGAGCCCAGCACAGCTGCTTGCAGCCTGCCTCCTGCTTGCGGCAGCTGCCCAGAGCCCAGGCTGGCTACAACAGCTCTGTGCCAGTGACAGGGGAGAGGCTGGGGTTGCATTGCCTCAAGCCACTCCTCCACCATCCACTCTGAGGTGCAGATGTACCCAGTAGTACAGAGCTAATGCTGGAGCCCGGAGCAGATGTTTGCAGCCTCCTGGCTGTAACCGGCCCAGGTGCAGGGTAGCTGCTGCCAACCATGGAGCCTGGTCTGCTTAAAGCAGGGCTTGCAGCTGCCCAGCTAGCTGCTGGGAGCAGTCCAGGCTTCATGGCTGGCAGCAGCTGCCTAGAGCCCAGGCTGGCAGTGATGTGCCAAGCAAAATGGCCTCATGTGCTGTGCTAGGCACATGTGCTGGGGTAGTTGCTGACCCCTGGGATAGGGTCTTCTCCCCCTAGGACCACTTCCCCCACGGTCCCTTGCTCAGAGGTGCCCCCCTGTGGGACCCGGGTTCCCAGTAACTCATGGTCCTTCCTTTGGGGGCTGTCTATCTGGCCTCTGGGTCCCCACACCATCTCAGGCCTCCTGGAGCCATCAGCCTCAAGTCGAGGGTTCTTCCCTCTGGGCCCTCTGTCCCTCATTGGGCACCCAGGAAGCTCCTATGGGAACTAAGCTGTCACTGGCTTCAGTTTCCCAGGCTCATGCCAGTTCCTGGGTCTCATGCCAGGGGTCCTCTCCTTTCTCAGGCCCTGCTCTGGGCACCGGGGCTCTTTTAGTTTAACACTGAGCCACACTGCAGGGCTCTGGCTTTCCGGCCTAGAGCCAGGCCTAACTTGAGCGGCCTCAAGCTGCTCCTAGGACTGGCTCTCCGCGCGCTGACTTGCGCACTGTGTGTGGCCTGAGCAGCCTTGAGCAACTCCCAGGCCTGGCTCTCTGCACTGATCTATGCACTGTTGAGGCTCAGGCAGGGTCCAGATGATGGTCTTTTATGCAGCTCCTTCCTCCTTGCCATCCCTTGCTGCAGCTGCCCAGTGTGCTGAGCATGCTAGGCTTTTATTCACACTGGAAGCCCGGCCCCAAAGTCTTCTGGACCTGCAAAGCACAGTCTTCAATCAGGTCCAGGTGCTTCTTGCACCCCTCCCCTCTAAGCAGAGTCAGGGCAAGCCCCTCCCAGCTGTTATCTGATTGGTGGAAACATTCTTTCAATCCAAAGTGTCCTTCTCCAAGCCAGACTTGCCAGGCAAAAGCAGCAAGCCCACCACAACTGTTTCTTCCCCTTAGCTTAAGCTCCCTATTCTCTCTTTGGGGTTCATAACTGCCTGCAGGTCCTCCTTAAGCTGCTAGCCGCCCACAGCTAGGTCTCTACCAGTAGCTGTCTGCTACCACTTAAAGGGCCAAATCACCCTGTTATAGCACCTCAGAGAGTCATCATTCTAGCCCAACTCCTGGTCAAGGCTGGACCCTCTGGGATAAGTGTTTGCACTTAAAAACTTTCATTGCTGAAGATCCCACAACCTCTATTGCTAATCTGTTCCACCATTTAACCCCCTACATACCCCAATGTCCAACCTAGATCTCCCTTGTTGCAATTCAAAGCTAATTTGGTTAAGGAGCAGTTGGTCATCATTCTCTTCATAACAACCCTAGCCCCTCTTTTCATTTATTTGAAGACTGTTTTCAAGCCCTATTTAAATTGTAAGTGTTTTGGTGCTTAAGGCTATCTTTCACTGTGTTTGTACAGTGTGCTGTACAAGGGGGAACTTATCTTAGCTGGGACAACTCAACTACCCAACTACTGGCTGTCTAGGTACATTTAGGCAAATTGCTTCACAGTATCTGTGAAATAGGGAAACTTACACTTATATATCACGGTATACTTGATATATCACTTATCTATCACTGTTATATATCACTGGGATCTTTGGACAAAATGTGATAGAAAAGAGCTGATGTTGCTGATGTAGTAACTTTCAGGCAACCAGGGCTCATACCATCAGTGGCCCCACACCGTTCAGGTCACAACAGGGTAAACCACAGGTGCCCCCTGACTGCACTGTACCCAATACACAACTTCAGGTCCCTAGCTATGGGCTCCTCCATTGCACCACACTGCATGGGCACCCCAAGGCTGTGGGCCTTCCTAGGTCTATAGTCTGCAATGCATCACTCTGCTCCATGGGGTGGAGGCAGGAAGTAGAAGCTGGAGGAAGGAGGAAGAGCCCAAAGCCCATGGTCCATGACTTACTTCAGACACAGTGATGGGGCTGGGGGGAAACAGTGGCTGGGTGGGAGCCTAAGGATCACAAATTAACTTCGTGATCCTCATGCAGCCTGCAGGCCACCGGTTAGATAACACAGAGGTAGCATACTAATGTATGGCTGAATCTGAATGCTTCTGGAAGTTGTATCTATGCACTGTGGACACAGATATACATACTATCCTGGGTTCCAATACAGTCCTATCTTTATTAAAGCTTCATTGTTGAACTTCCTTACTATCTCTTTGCTAGTCCTGTTCTTGAGCTGTCACGCTAGCTAGCTGCCTGTCAGCTCTATTCCTATGTGTAAATCATGTGCTATTTGTTCCTTCTGCTACAGTTGAGTTAAACTGTCATCAAAGATTAATCAGCTAAAACCAAGACTCCAAATGGCTGGGAACAAATATATGCCTTGGCATTTCCTTTATCTTTTTAAAAATATATATATTTTAAGACTTGTTTAGTCTAAGGCCTTTCTCTCTGGATCTCCCTCAGACGTCTTCAACATCTGAGAGAAATAGAAATGCTGGCAATTTAAATTATCATATACTTCGTGTGAGGTCCAACTTCTTTCTCTTTAGAAGGAGCTGTTAGTGCCCCATCCTGTGAAGGGTTCAGCCCCCTCTGCAAGCTGAGGACATTCAGATCTGAAAGACTTGCAATTTACCACAATCTAAATAGTCTCTTTAAATTGTAGCTATCAAGAAATCTGATCTAGTAATTATTATGTATTTGACAGTAGTAGAAAGACCTCAGCCAGGATCAAGGTGCCATTGTGTGAAGTGCTGTGTGTATGTGCATGCGTACACGCGCACACACACACACACACACAGAGCCATAAAATCATAGGGTTACAAGATACATGAAAGGTATGTAGTCCAGCCCTGCTAGTCAACTATAACTAGCATTTATGTGCTATATGGGCTAGACAGACAAACAGTAAGAGGAGAAACAGTGGCACAGAGAAGTGAACAGATTTGCCCAAGATCATAGAGCCGGTTAGTGGTAGAATTTGAAACAGTATGTGGAGATTAAATTTTTCAAAGCACCTACATGACTTAGGAACCACAATCCCATTGTCAAAAGTAGGACCATGTAAGTTTAGAGAAGTTTAGTGGGGGTTAGGCTCCTAGGGCACTTTTTAAGTAGAACTCTGTCTCCTAAATCACTTAGACACTTTTGAAATTTTTATCTTACGTTTGCCATCCTCTGGATCACACTACAATGAACAGATATGTATCCCCACTGTCAGTCCTTGCTGTATCTCCACAGTATTTCATCTGAGTCACTGCTCTTAGCATGCTATCCAGAGCAGTCATTCCCTTTTCAGCGGCTTTTACAGCAGAAGGAATCCATGCCCAAGTCAACATGGACCTTTTCCCCACTCCGTTGTTTTGTTCTAAAACCACTAGGTGGGAGTAACAGAATGTTCCAATCACTTCTTCTTTTAGCTATGCCTAAAGTAGCACAACGTGGTACTTGAGATGTGGACTAGATGGTTTTACTTCTAAAAATATGCTGACAGTTGAATGTAAAGGAGTAGCATATCATAGTTAAGCTAAATATACTAAAATAAATCCTACAAGAAAACAAAACGTAAGTGTTCACACACATCAGCTTTTAGTGACGCTATCAATGCACATTTGCTGTTAGCTATCATTTATCACTTTCTCCCATTTTCTCTCTCAACTGTTCCTGTGGGTTCATTCAGAATTTACAGTTGCTTTGCCTTTACTTTTTAAGGATACAAGAAAAAATATACTATTTCTTTATTCTAATTTCATATTCATCATATACTGTCTGGCTACCACGGATGAAAAAAGAGAGACCTAATTTACATTGCCCTAAAGAGGAAGTTCTACTCCACAAGGACCTTTTTCACGAGCAATCCATTTTCCCCAAAAGGCTATATGCACCCGACTATTAAAAAGGTGAAAACTCTCTTTCTTAAATGGTAACTTAAAAAAGACCAAAATCTTAATCGCTCTTAAAATATTAGAGTTATTATAAAGAATAGGATTAAGACATCACAGCCTCAGATCAGCATCTGTATCCAAACTTGAAGTTTAAATGTGACTGGAGATGGGATTTGGTTTAAAACTGGTTAAAAAGACTACATGTTTTTGTTTTGTAGCAGAAAATATATTTTTTGACAAAAAATATTGTTAGATCCCCTAATATTCAGAAAAAAATGAACTGGGTATTTGTGTGATATGTTTCTTCTAAAATTCAAACATTTTTACTAGGTCTACTTCCATTTCAGAGTAGAACCCATGTATGCAGTCTGTATCAGTCTAAACATGGCCCAAAACTTGAGATGAAGGATTCATGCAAGGAATTTTGGTTAGGGAGTACTGCTGGGGAATGATTACAATAATTATGTATATTTATTAAAAAACAGAGGTGTGTACGTATTCCATAGTTGTGAAAATGTTCATAAGGCACCTGCTCCTCCTGCTCCCACTAAATCCATTAAGCTTAACTCGTTTAGGGTTTCAAACTTCAACAGATAGGTCGAAATGTTGGCATCAGTCCATACATTTTTTGAGTTAACCTGGGTCTATTTTCAAGTTGGTCCCAAACATGTTTCAGGCAAAGCAAGGCCACAATTTTGTGTAAGCATCAGTCTTCTGAATAGGAGGTTCATGTGATTTTGGTGCAATGACAGATAACATGGCATTTTCACTAAGACTTCTTGCAAGCTGAGCACAGTAAATTTGTGGGACACCAGCACACACAGGTCAAACCCGAAGCTCATGTTAGCGGTGGTCTGAATATACTGATGATTCTACCAAACTATTTGATTTCTACTGCAGCTGCATATGCTGCAGGCTACTTTCCAGGCCTACATCGCTG
Source organism: Caiman crocodilus (assembly GCA_030014935.1). NCBI lineage: Eukaryota > Metazoa > Chordata > Crocodylia > Alligatoridae > Caiman > Caiman crocodilus. Next base: position 38,870,709 of record JAGPOW010003395.1, on the reverse strand, counting down.
GGCGCAGTGCAGAGGTAACTGGGTGAAATGCTGTCATGCAGGTCAAACTACATGATCAAATGGTCTTTTCTGGCTTTACAGTCTATAAATCTATTTTACTCCAAGCCCATCTGTATTTACATGTTTATTCCTGCAACAATGACCCTTTCTCCTTCAAGGCAATTTCCCTGCAATGATCAGCAGCAATCTGTGGTTCAGGAGCAATGGGGGTGATGAAATTAATTCCCTACACTACTCACCCTGTCTTGAGCTGGGGTGAGGGAACCCTTGCCTCAGAGCCTGCGTGCGCTCAGGGTGGGGTGCCCTCAGACTGAGGTGACACTGTACTCATCCCTCGGAGGGGCTTTGCTGGAGCATCAAGGGGGTCTTACCTGGAACGGGGAAGGAAGCAAGGGAGGAGGAGGTGGAACAGCTGCAGCCTGTTGAAGTGGTGGCAAACAGCTTGGCTGGCTACCCTGGGGGTGGGAGGTTCCTAGCTCAGTAGCAGCAGCAGCAGCAGCAGCCGCCCTGACAGTAACTGGGCTTAATGCCTGGTAGGGACCATGAGACCTGTCAAATCAACTGGCTCTGGGCTCCGAAGCCTCCTCAATTTATTGGTAGGTAAACTGCACAGATCCTATTGCTAAAGTCTACATACAATTCAACGTCAAAGAACTATTAAGAGTAGTGCACTGTGGTGCTATTGCTTATTACTGACGGCTCCTGATTCATTCTATTTGGCTAATATAAAGAACTAACTGATTATACTCTATTCCACTAATAAAGAGAAGACAAATAGCAGAATCTCTTAAAATAATATATTGCATTCCGATAACATATAGAAAAATAATAAAATATGTTATCCTAATGTATTTCATCCTATTTTACTCATTTATAGAATAGTAATAGCATAATACATTAGCAGAAGGCATCCTATTCTATTTATTCTATTCCAATAATGTATATAATAATAATAATGAGAAGAATAGATTCTGTTCTTTTTCTAGTGTACAGAATAATAGCAAACTGTTTTCAGAATATATTCTATTAATATAATGTAACATATCCTGCTGCTGTGTACCCAGTGTCCGTTAATAATGAAACTTTTTCATGCTACTGAATAGGTTGATTAATAAAACATATTGTTATTAAAGCTTTTATTTGTATAATATGTTATCGTATGTGAATATTTAACATATTAACTATTTAAGATATTAAAAAGAGGTTCTAAATAGAAACTTAAGAAATTTAAGTACAATGAAGAGAGAGTTTGAAGGGGTTTTGAAATGACACAATCAAACTGCAGATGCTACTGGAACCCTCAGCTGCCTCTTCTTCAGAGGTTGCATTTTCTAAGTCTCTCTGATTGTTTTATGAATCATTTGGGGGATGGGGGAGCAGAATAGGGCTAAAATCCATCTGTGACCTAGTTTGTGAGCATTAAGGTTATTCCTGGCTGTCATCTTTTTCCAGAAAGCTGAAAAAAACCTACAAAATGTCAGGTTTTGTTTGTGCATTTTTTTAAATAAAAGAATGGCAGACTTGCATAGGGGAAAATATCCTAGGCTTTTATATATGTATCTGTTTGTCTTTCCACAGCAGGTGTTATTAGTGGAGGGATGGCATGATCTGGATAACAAAGACTATGACTGCTGGCCTTTAGAAAAACCAGATGAGTATAACATGCTGGATTGCGGAGGTGAGTGTGTTGTATTATTCAACAAAGTCCATATCTCTGGCTGAAGGAAGAGATGACATCTTGCAAATAAAGGAAATAAAATAATCCCTAATGCATGTCAGGTCTCTTTCATGAAGGGAACTATTTGAGTCAGTAGCAACTTTTCTTCCTAGATGAAGGAAAGAGGCCAATTCACTTCATAATAAATGTTTGTTTGGAGCTACTGACTCGACAGAGTACCTGAGAGGGGGATTTGAAATCAACAGAAATCATTTCAACTAATTGGGCTTAATCAAGGAATTTTGTTTCACTCAAGAAAAAACAAAGCCACCTAAATAAAAGAAAGCAGACAATCAGCCCTGCATTGGAGCAGATTGTTTAATTGTGAAGTTGCTGTAATTTTGCAGAATCAGTTCCAAACCAGACTGTATTCATTTAAACACTCTGGCCAATAAGTAGAGTCTCTTCATCAGTATTTTAATGGAGTCCTGTGTAAGGACTTCAGGTCCAGGCTTCAAACAGAACTGAATAGCTTTAATGTGTTCACATTCATATCACACTGATTATAAACTGAACTTTCCATAACCTGGTGAATTGAGCAATTTTCTGCCCAGGATTAAAACAACTCATTATGACCACAACTGATTTTGAATTGGCTACTAACTAATGAGTGGTCATGTCAAATAGATACCAAAGGAAACAAAGGAAGAAAGGTTGTTATTTTGTTTCCCTGCCAATCCTATTATGTCTGAAGCTGTTGCACTACCATGCTCTCATTTTACCCAATTTTAGAGCAGTTTGCAGGATACCGTTTATGTAAAACACCGCTGCCAGCTTCTAAAGGCAGATGAAATTCAGCTAGAGACAAATATTATGGCTTTTTATTGCTATAGATCAAAACCTTTATTCTTGTTTTGCTATGTGTTTAAGCATGTGTGAATAGGATAAAAGGACAGAATCTGCTTGTTTGGGGAGTCTATGAAGGAAATAAACTGCTTTGAGAAAAATAAAAGCTTCATTTATTTTGACCTTTTATTGCTTGCCATCAAACATCGCAAAAATTTCACCTTTTAATAATAGGTGAAAATATAGCTGGATTGGAATGATATTTCAAGTGTAGCCTTGTTTTGTCTTGCTGTAATCATTATTCATGGTCGGATTGCTTGTTTGGTTTTCTACAGCAATATATGCCTTAAAGGATTATTTCTGTTAAAATTAGCACCTTTTGAAAAAGCAACTGTGCGCAAGAAAAAGCAGCTGAAGTCACCAACCATACAGTAACAAAATGTTCTAATCACTAAAAATGATATTAAGCTTTTCCTCCCAGCCTTTGTTGATATAAGTGGTCCTATTCAATCATGGGGGGGAAAGGGCTTCAAGAAACCATCTAAGTCCAACTCCCTCATTCAGGGCAGGGTCCAGTCGTATAAAGCCTCCCAGAGTAAATGCTTGTCCAGCCCGCACCTAGGCAGACAAAGTTCATTAGGTAAATCTGATATCTTTTATTAGATCAACTCAAAAAGTTGGAAAAACTCTTTGCAAGCTTTTGGGAACAAATACCTTTCGTCAGGCTGAGGAAGCAGCTGCAGATGGTCTGTGCTCTTGCTACATGGAATAATAAAGAAGCCAGAGGCTGGTATGAAGGCAAGGAAGGAAGTCAGTGAAAATGTAAACTGAAGTAGTCAATGGGTGAGAGACATGGGGGGAAAAGAAGGAGAATGACTATAGCTGGTAAATAGTAGAGAGGTTACCTGGGGAGTCAGATGTTAGGCAGGTTATAATGTTTCTTAAATCCAATGTCTATATTTAGTCCATGATTTTTTGTATCTAGTATGTTGATGAAGTGAAGTTCATAGGCTCATCTGTGAAAGGTATTTTAGCCTGCACCTAAAACATACAATGCCAGAGATACCAAAACCTCTCTGGGTAATGTGTTTCAGTGCTTCACCATGCAGTGTTAGATAGTTCATCCAATTACCTAACCCAAGAGTGCTCAACGTGGCCTACAGCCCAAATCTGGCCCACGCTGTCATGCAATGTGGGTTGTATGGCTCCCCAGGAGTCTGGAAATTTAGTGGCAGGGGAGCAGTGGCAATTAACACTGCCACTATTTCCCCCACTGCCAGATAACATGGCCCCACACACAGTGTAGTGATCGCTAGGTTTAGTAAATACAGGCGTACAAGAATGAGAAAAACTACACTGCAAGTTTTTTTCTGGTGAAGTGTGCAACTGTTGTAAGCCCAGTATGGCTCTCCTAAATAACCTGCTAGGTTGCCGCTCTATCATTAAGGAACTGTCCCCCAATTCTCAACTCCCTCAGCTTCCCTTTTAGAAGCATCTATAAATTCTACTGTCTATACTACATTTTCCCTCTTAATAAGTAAAAAAAACCCAACAACACAAAAAGCCATTAATACCAATCTACAGAGACGAGATTACTGGAAATTCACTCTGGAATCAGTCTTTACCACTCACTTTCCTTCTCTACAGCTATTTTAACAAGTCTCTATGAACCTTTCAGGAGATGTTACTGTCTTCTCAAATCGAAGAAGTATCTTATCTAGTTTTTTATTTGTTTTGGTGGGAAGCTTTTTCTCCAAGTCTTGATAGACTTGAATTCTTATACAGGGACCTGACTGACTTGCACTTTGGCACCCATGCTTTTGCACATAGCACAAAGCTCATGAGCTACAGAACACTGAGGCTGATTTCAACTTTCTGTATACTAGTATTTGCATTTGTTTCCATAGGTACATTTCTTCCCCTAAAGATATAGTTGCTTCTTGTGTTCTGGAACAATTGGCTTCTTCCAAAGAAAATTGTCCAGATTTGGGTCACGATGGCCAAAAGGATCATCAGGAGGCACAGATGTCTTCTACTGCAACCACGCACTTAACTAGATTCAGTGTCTCACAAGCTACCTAATCCAAAATTGGTGTCACTTCCCTGAATACTACGAGTGGGAGTTTGTATGCTCTTTTTTATATTGGGTGCTGGCAATATATCTTCCTTTCACTAGTATGTTTATTCCTGAATAGTCTATTCTTTTGATTTTTGTTGGACTTGTCTTTGATCTCAATTTTAAACTTCTACATCCATGCCCTGGCAAAATATTAACCTGAGCTTCCTTTTTCTTTCACTGGCAAATCCAGTCCTTCTCATTGATTTTTGCTTAATTCAACTATATGTATAAAAAAAAGTCCTTCTTCACTCTGACTACATAGACATTCAGGGAGGTTAGGAACTGTTTAGATTGCATTAAAAATAGACACCTGATCTAACTCAGTTTGCCCATGTGAGGACCGCATGTGTATATCCCTGGTTCGGCTGACCTAACTGTGAATTGGACAGATATCCCATGAAGGTTACATTGGCCAGAAAATGGCCAACTGGATCTAATTTAACCTCAGAGGTGCATTAAGTTAGATGAGGTACAGGTAAACCAATCTAACTGAAATTAGGTACGCATTAAGAGCTCAGTCCCCAATTTCCTCCCCCCCCCGACCCTCCCTGCAGACCCCTCTAACCCACCCCATCCCCCTGACTACCCTGTAGACTCCGCTAGCCCCCTCATTCCCACAGCCCTTCCCTGGATCCCACTAGGTCCCCAGAGCCCTCTAACCCCCCGCTGGCTTCCCAGCCTGCCCCCTCCCTTGACTTACCTTAGATCAGGATCTCAGCACCTATCTGATGGCTGAGTTAGTTTAGGGGCCATTTGAAACCTGATGATATCCCCTCAAACTTCTAGATGTAATGTCTATATGAAGGGTTTTGTGTTTGGGATCTGCAACACATGACAAAATGGTTCCTTTTGTGATAGGTAAAACAGAGCTTTCTAAATGCATCACATTTGAGTCCATGTTGCCTTACACGTTTGCTGTACGCTCTCTCCCCTTTTGCACACTCCTTGCCAATGGAAAGTTCTACCCTGTGAGGTGGCCTTTTCTGGCCACAGGCTTTCGTGCCCAGGGCATGAACAACCCCTTTTGGTGCAGTCAGCTCTGCACCCTGGGCCTTCACACTTGAACAGTCTTTTCTGGGTATCTGAGACACTTGGGGCAGGGTAAGGCAGTGGGCCCAATCTGGCACGTGTGGGACTGGGGCAGCGGGCTCAGTTTGGCATGCACAGAGCTGGGGTCAGGATTGCAGGCACAATCAAGCACACGAGGCTGAGGTCAGATCTGTTGCGTGGGGCTGGGACTGCAGTTGTGGTATGGTGCACAGGATAAGAGCCATAAGTGCCAGGTTGGGTCCACAGACTGGATCCAGTCCATGGACCAACCCTGCACCACTCATCTGTTGCACGGCCCAAAAAGTTGGACACCACTGATCTTACCTAAGTTGCAATTTCAACCCTTTACTTCTTATTCTTCCCCTAGTGGACAAAGAGACCTATTGAGTGGCATCCTCTTTATAACAAACCTCTTTGTATTGCAGAATAGTTGTCAAATCCCCATTCAGTCTTCGGGTATTTATGTTAAATACTTCAGGTTCTTCCTGACTCATTTTAAAGAGACTGTTACTTGACTAAGGACTGCTCATATGAAAAAGGGTTTTTATGTCTGGGTTCTCTCTGTGGTAATATTTCCCTTCCTTTGTTCAGTGATGATGTTTGTACCTATATGATACCACCTGAGAAAGAGAGGATATATTTACTGCTTGATGTCAATAAGTGTTACTAAGAGAAAAACTGTATAGTAGTAGCAGTTATTGTAGTAGTAAACCAAGTATAACTGAAGTCAGCTGAGTCACACAGGAGTAAAATTTCTACTGGCAAATAAAGAATGAGGTAAACCTGAGCAAAGCAAGCAGCATGGGGTCATAATTTTTAAGATACTACATCACCAGGAGAGGTGAATTTAGAACAAGCTATACATTCTGAAGGGGGAATCATTTTTTCCTGGGAAAAATAAGAGCGATATTTGTGAAAAAATATATACATTTCCCTTGGATTTCTGCTACAAACCAGTCTGTCTAGATGCACACAGTTTAAGCAAAGCTGTTTGACTTATAACTCTGTGTTGTTCCTAGGCCTTGAGATGGCATGGGTCCAACGACCTCCAGAAAAGGCCTTCAGTGGGGAGTTCTTCAATGTAACCTACACAGTGTTTGCTTCAAATCACTTCTACCAATATGCTGTCCAAAATGGCATCCTCTCTCACAGGTACTATCTCCTATAGAGACTTCTCTAACGTTGAGAACAATGTAGTGCAGTGGCTTCCTGGCTATTTTCAATGATGTGGCTGTACTAATGACGCTACTGGTAGATGCTCTGGAAGCATTTTTCTTCGGAGTGACTGTTCTATTCCTTTCATTCTGAGCGAAATATGCTTGCATCACTTCTACTGAATGGTGGTTACGAGTGGTTGCCTATCCTATTGTGATTGCACGCTACTACTGCCCTAGCTTGCTTGTCTTCGCCTCCTGGTATTTCTTGGCTTTTAGACTACAAGCTTATTGGGATGGAGGTATCTTTGTACAAGGTCTAACACAAAGGGATCCCACCTGGTTGCAGCCAATAGGTATTACCTCAACATGAATAATGAATTACAGTAGCAATAATAATTCATATAGTTAAATGCATTCCTTGCAAATATAACTACAAGATGGGCCAGATTTTGAGCTCATTGAAATCGATTTTCTATTGATTTAACGAACCAGATTTTGCCTGAATGTATATGTATTGACTTAGAGAAACTTTCACAGATAACTGTGAATGATATTTAATCAAATGAATCATCCACATAAACTTTTATTTTGTTCATCTGAGAATTGTTACCTTCTTGCATCATATGTGGTATAAAAAATCCTTCTCACACTTCCCAAAATATGCTTTATAGTAAAATTTCATAGCCATTAATTATAGCATTACAATAGCATTGCCAAAAAATAAACAATTTCTGCCAGTAAAAGAGGGATTATTTCAATGGTCTTTTCAGTGCAACTTGTTCTCATAAAACATTTAGGAGCTTTTGAAAAGACTGCCGTTAAATATGGATACTAACACATTTGTTTCTTACCTTAATAATGTCAAACTCAATTCACCCAAGGAACCGTGTCTGCCTATATCCTTAGACCAACACGGCTACAACCTAAACCCTGGGAACACACACCCTCATTCAACAAGGCACGTCAATATGTGACTCATTTTAAGCACTGGAGTGGTCTCACTGATTTCAGTGAGATACTACCATGCTTAGTGTAACTGGGCCAAACTCCACTGTAGTTTATTCATATTATTCCACTGGCTTTAGCGGGCTTCAGATCAGGGCCAAAATGTGGCAGATGCTCAATGGAGGCTATAAGGGTAAAATTAGGTAAGGTATCTATTTCCTGATTTTTTTCAAGGTATTTATGTGCCTGGCAGTGTGCATAGGTGCTTAAGAGGATTTTTAAAAATGCCTTAGCAAGTTAGGTGCCAGACACCAAGTCAGATAAGGTTGGGGAAATCAGTGGATGTAAATGAGTGTTACTAAGGATGAGTTAAGGACGAGTGTTACCAAACATGCCAAAATGGCATCCTCTCTCACCAGTACTATCTCCTACAGCAACTTCTTGGGCTTAACTTGCTTGGGCTAATTTGCAAAACCTAAAAGGTCCCTACCTCTCTCTTTGGGTACCCAAATACCTTTCTAAATCTGGCCCTAGCCAATCTTGAAAGATTTAGCTTGGCATTTACAATTTAAAAAACATATTTGTTTATACCTATATTTATATTTTAACTCTTTGCATTTATACCTTCACAGTGTAGTCTCTTTTATAATGCTACTGGGTACTTCTAAGTGGGTGCATCTACACGTTCATTATTGCACTGTAGTTGCAACACATTAAGTTTAATACTTTCATAACCAAGTACTAAATCAACACACAGTCACTGCTAGCACCAGCACGTGGCTTTTTACAGATGCTAACTGTGCAGTAGTCTAATACTATTGTGTGGTAGTGAATTAGCATGCTTTTTGCCCTGCACACTACTGTGCAGTATAATTAAGCTACTACACAATTAGCATCTCATGTAGATGCACCCCAATGGGTGCATCTACCCATATGCTTTGCTGCAGAGTTGACTAATGTGCTCTGCAGTGAAGCATCACTGCCTACACATGCACCAGTATTAGGGCACAGTAAATTAATTTAAAATAGAGTAATCACATGCGATGAAATGCATATGTAGATGACATCAGGAGCCAGCTGGGGCACCAGGGCTGCCTGCACCCTAGCCTGACACTTGAGCACCCTCGTGACCTGGCCAGGCCAGGCCACAGGCTTCCTGACACTGCCACCTGGAGCCTGGGACTGACCCTTGGGGCCCTGCCAGCCTGCGGCTGCTACACCCCAACTCAAACTGCTGCAAGGTGTTTGTGCAGACTCTGCACCCTGGAACAGCTGGTTGTGACAGAAACTTCACCAGTTTATCACATTGCCTTAATGGCACATGTAGATGCATCCAGTGAATATAATTTGCAGTGCAGCAAAAATGAAATCTTTTATAGAATTTGGATACAGAAAGTTACAGTACAGCACACATTTTCAGATGCTGCTCAAATGTTGTCTTGGGCTTATTTACATAGTGCAACTCATTAAAGAATATTGTTTCAATTATTTTTACTTCCTCTTGCTTGGCACCAAGTTCAGAGAGATAATTGCTCATCTGAAAGTAGGGCTGGGTATATCAGGTGGAAAAACTGTAGTGACATACATTTTTTTGTGCATGTGTGGTTTTTGCAATCTTTACATGTGGTAAACTTTCAAGGGCCTTGAATCATTTTACAGCTGAGTTCACTAAATCCACTTCTGGTTCTAAATGTCACAATTTTGCAATTTGCAGTCTTTGAAATCTTACACACCAGGTAGATGTAAGCTGGTCTTTTACAGAGCCAGGCACTGTCCTACTGAAACATGCTATCCCAGCTCCCTGAATATTACCTTCCAGGCTGGATGTAGTGTATTCGCTCGATGCCACAGCCTGTGTGGCATACACACAGGGCTCGGTGTATGTGAATACACTTCTTTCAGTTCAGGAAATATCCTATGCAGAGCAGGCATGATGCACTGCGCTGTAATTGAGCTGTATGGACACACTCATAAATATCATAGCCATTATCCTTGGACCTTTGAGATGGTGGAGCAGAGAGAGAGACTGAATAGCACACATTTTATGTTTCTACAGCTATAAAGAAACAAACATAATGATGATAAAATGAGGATGGAAGTATTCAGGAACTACTATGGTTTTACCATCAGAGGTGCCATAAATGGTCTTGCCAAAATCCTCCATCTGGTGGGGCAGTCAGGTTGGATGGCCAATCTGAGGTGTTGGGATCTGCTGGTGGGGTAGTAGCTGCCACAACTTCCTCCTACAAAGCAGTAGGTGGTAGCCCAGTCAACAGTAGTCTTTCAGTGCTCTGGGACTGCCTGACCCTAAGGTAAAACAGATAAGTAAAAGGAAACAGCCACATGTCTCCTGCCATGGATGTTTGCACAATGCTTTTTTTCTGTGCTGTTTAAAGACCAGAATTCCATTTTGTGCCTGTTGACATTTTTAGGAATGAGAAATTAATATAAATTATCTTTTTATTTTAAAAAAAATGTTGTTTGGCCAGCAATGCTACTGCTGCAAAGAAGTTTTGCGAAGAACAGGAGTGCCCTTCCAACTGGAAAGATGCAAATGGAGAGAACTGCTGTGTTCATCATGCCAACATTCACTCCTGCCCCTTGGCCTTTATGGTTAGTACTGAGGGTAGGGCTTTCAGAAGTCTGTTGGCTCTGGTGGATAGGCCACTTTCAAAGCTAGACTCAACATCATGCAAATTAGATGCCTAAAGTCAGACCCTTCCTTGAGGATCAAATCCAGGGGCTCATTAAAGCCTGTGAAAAGATTCCCATTGAATTCAATAGTCTTTAGATTAGGCTCCCAGGTACCAAAGCAAATTGTTTGACTTCTCAGAAGTAGTGAGCAGTTTCCATTTAAATCAAGGAGAATTCCTCACTGACCTGCAGAATTGGGCCCTTTAAACTGGTTTGTTTTTATCAGATTTGATTAAGGCAAAACAAAATTTTAGGGCTAGGGAATGGACGTCTGAAGACTTGCTGGTGCATAGTGAGCAAGATGCATTCATTTATTTTGGATTCTAGGAGAGCGTGTGTAATCAAATTTATGGGTTGAAAAGCTGAAAAGCTGAGCCCATTTAAATAACTAGGAATGTTTTTGATAAGCTGGGGAGTCTCCCTTCTTTTTCATCTTCATTATTTAATATGGTGACTGCAGAAGGAAGCGTGGGGACAATTTGAACAGTGTGTTTGCTGAAGGACATAGAGAGCCCATAGGTCTAGAAAGATCACATGAGGCAGGAAGTCCTACATGGTGGCCCTCATGGAGAGTCTAAAAACTTTTTCATTAGGAGGGAGAGTTTTGCAGAAGGAAATCAGTCTCTCATCCACCAATCACATACATACCCCAGGATACAACCAGCTCCAGGGTGTATCTCCATCTGACTTTGCTCCTTGGTAGCACTGGCTCTGCTTTCTCTTGTGAGAGAGAGATCCCTACCAGAATGATCCTACAACCTCTGAATGTCTTATCTTTCTGATGGCGGCACAGCAGGGGTCAACATGCATCCCACCAGCATGCCTGCCCCTCTCTTAGTCTACCCGCTGACTGCTTCCTTCCCCCTTCCTCTCCCCATCTGAATCTTCAGAGACACAAACACCCCTTTGTGGGAGGACAGGAGGGGATCTCTTGTGAAGCTAGCGCACCCTAAATTCCTTATGTGGGGAATGAGATCTGTGAACACACCTAGCACGAAGATGCCATCTAACCTCACATTTCAAAGTTTTTGTGGTTTCCTGCTTGAAAAAAGGCAAGTTTGTGTAGAAAAATTATCATGGACCAAAAATACCACAATAATGTGGATAGATGAGTCTTCATGGGTATTTACCAATCAATCCCCTTCTATTAAGCAAGAGCCTTTTGACAGTGTCATGTGTTCTGAATAGTTTTACCTTAGCTGGCATGAATAATCCATCTCTTGTTCTGTATCATAATCTAAAGTGCATAAACTGGAATGTCTGCATAAATATTTGAAATTAGGAATTAGAAGTAATCCATTTGAAAAAAGGAAAAATACCTACAGCAACCTACATCTGTATACAGTCATCATAATTCTTCATGGCTGCAACTGTTAGGAAATTAAAGGCTTCTCAGCCTTAATGAGAAATGCTGTGAAAGAAAGCATTTCATAGCAGAAATGCTTTATTCATTAGTCAAAAGAAGCTGCTATATCAAAATGAGCGCTGCTGTGAAAATACTATGTAACAGCGAAAAAAATCGGAGCAAAATTCTGCTTCTTCAGTGAGGTAATTCCAGAATGACTCGATAAAAGTTACCCCACACAGACTTTGGCTCATGTTCTTTAAGGGAGATTTATAAGATTTTTAAATTAAATTCTAAGTTGCTTTGTTCCTATTGCTTGTATTTTATTTTAGCATACAACAACAGTGTTTGTGATTTTAGTATACAGCAATACCATGGTGTCATATTGTAGATGCAGATATAATGCCTAATAATTGAGTGGTCATTGTTTTGAAGCACAAAACTGTATAAGAATACTGAGGGAATTTTCACTGTTTCATTATTTATTGCAATTGCTTGGTGAAGGGGAAAGGTGGAATATGTGGGCCATGGATTCCAGATGATGGACAGATATTTACTCATACCCTATCTACAGCTGGCAAAATGAGTCAGAAAAACTGGACTGCCAAGGTACCGTGCATTCTCTGCCTATTATAGTTTATTTGGATTATTATCTTTCCAAGACAGCTTGTAGTAGTTTGAAATAATGTTGTGGAGTCCTAATGCATGAAAAAGGTCAAAGGTTAACCTGAGCCTAGGTTAGCAACATGAAGACACACCAGTTTCTATAGCTAACAGCACACAGCGAAGTGAGACTTGAACTCAGACATCTGGAGCTACAGGAAGACACCTTAGCTGCTTTTCTACCATGACAACCTTGCCCCCCACCTCACCAAATGATTATTATTATGCATATAAAGGTTGTAGGATAAGAGCCAGCTACTACAAGGTGCTGAGTGCTTGTAATTCTCCACTGGCTTCACTGGGAAGTGACTGGACCTAGTGCTTAGTGGAGTCCAGTCCCCTGCAGGAACAAAACACTGAGTTTTTAGCACTGTCATTTCCTATGCCAGTGTCTCTAAGGGAGGCATGGTTCCCATCTTCCCTTTTACCATAGAAAGAAACAGGAGGAACTGCAAAGATCTTAAAGGCCTTTCCTTTAGCCCAGCTATAGATGTGCCCCAGTCCTGTTCTCTGCCAAGGAGCAGAGATCCCTACCTGGCTTCTTTAGGCTATTGCTGTTGAAAGTAGGGAAGCAGCAAGATTGTAAGCAGCACAATTCCTTAGAGGCACTTCTCGCTCTTAAAACAGTATCAGCCCCTGACACCTCTGTTACAGAAGAGAAAAATCCATCAGAGTGAAGATTTTTCTCAGTTGGTTAGAAATGGGGAGAGGGAAAGGAAGGACGCTTCCCCCAGTTCCTTACCCAAAGGCAATGCAAATACTGGAGAGATGATATCACTGCATAGACACTGCTTCTTGCTCTACATTATAATGACTCTAGGAAAGTAGCCCACCTTAGGTCTTAGGTAACATCTAATGCATACACTGATAAATATATCTAAATTAAATTCCCAGACAGTTGATTGAGTTACTCTTTAAGGCAGTGGGAAGATTTTGAGGTAGCTAATACCTAAGAATAGGAAGGGGCAACACTATGTCTAGGGGAAAAGAGCATAGGTTATTGATGTTGAAAGATTCTTGTTTGCACAATTTAAAATCAATTGTTATTGTGTTAATTTGTTTTTCAGGTAGTTTTGGTTCATGTGGGTGTGACCTCTCTCATTGCACACATCAGAGTTGGCAGAATGCAGGTAGCTCTGGAAGCCAAAACCACTGTCCTACCTGCAGTAGGTATGAAACTAAATGTAGAGTCAATGTATGTCAGATAAGTATTACGTAGTGCATCCTACTTATAGATAAGCATGAAGAACAGGAGGACACACATCTTCCTTTCCCCCATAAGGAACTCAGGAGGTCATCTAGTCCAACCCCTGCTCGAAGCCCAACTAAATTATTCCAGCCAGGGATCCGTCAAGCAGGGCTTTGAAAACCTCCAAGGATGCACATCCTACCACCTCTCTAAGTAACCAGCTCCACTACTTCATCACCTTCCAAGTGCAAGAATTTTTCCTAATATCCAACTTAAACTTCCTGGCAACTTGAGACCATTGTTCTGTCATCTGCCACCACTGAAAACAGTGTAGCTCCATCCTCTTTGGAACCTGCTTCAGGGAGTTAAGGGCTGCTCTCAAATCCCCACCTCACTCTTCTCTTCTCCAGACTAAATAAGTCCAGTTCCCTCAGCCTCAGAAGTCAAGTGCCCCAGCCTCCTAAACCATTTTTGTTGCCCTCCACTGAACTCTCTCCAGCTTGTCCACATCCTTTCTGTAATGGAGACCCAAAACTGGACACAGTACTCCAGATGTGGCCTTTCCAGTGCAGAATAAAGGGGAATAATTATTTCCTTTGTTCTGCTGCCAATGCTCCTACTAATCCAGCCCAGTAAATTGTTAGCCTTCTTAGCAAGAGGGGCAGGCACACTGTTGACTCATATTCAGCTTGTTGTCCACTATAATCCCCAAGTCCTTTTCTGAAGGGCTGCTGCTTAGTCAGTTGATCCCAAGCCTGTAATGGTGCATGGGATTTTCCATCCTAAATGAGGGAATTTTAACTTGTTCTTGTTGAAGCTCATGAGATTTCTTTTAGCCCAATCCTCTTATTTTTCTAGGTCACTCTGAATCCTAGCCCCCAGATTACCTACTACACCCTCCAGATTGGTATAATCTGAGAACTTGCTGAGGGTGCACTTCATTATATCCCCCAGATCATTAATGAAAATATTGGACAAAATCAGCCCCAGGATCGACCCCTGGGGCAGTTCACTTGGGACCAGCTGCCAACTAGATCTCAACCCATTGATTACTACACATAAAGCCCGATGATCCAACCAGCTTTCCATGACCTTACAATCCGCTCATCCTACCCATGCTTCTGTAACTTGCTTGCGAGAATGATGTGGGAGACAGCATCAAAAGCCTGGCTAAAATAAAAGTATATCACAGTTACTGCTTTCCCATAATCCACAGAGCCAGTCATCTCATCATAGAAGGCAGTCAGGCACGATTTGCCCTTAGTGAATCCATGCTGACTGATTCTGATCACTTTCTTCTTCTCCAAGTGCTTAGAAATGGATTCCTTGAGTACCAGCTTCATGATTTTTCTAGGGACTGAGATGAGGCTGACTTGTCTGTAGTTCCCTGGATCCTTCTTCTTCCCTTTCTTAAAGATGGGCACTATATTTGCCCTTTTCCAATCATCTGGGACCTTCCCTGATTGCCACGTTTTTCAAAGATTATGGCCAGTGACTCTGCAATCACATCAGCCAACTCCCTCAGCACCCTCAGATGCACTGCATTCAGCCCCATGGACTTGTACACATCCAGCTTTGCTAAATAGTCCCAACCTGTTCTTTCACTACTGTGGGTTGCTCATTTCCTCCCCAACCTGCACTGCCTGGTGCAGTAGTCTGGGAGCTGAGCTAGCCTGTAAAGACTGAGGTAAAAAATAGTTTAAGTCAAATGCCAGAACCAACTGCTTTTGACCTTACTAACCTTGCTTGGATATACAGCTTGGATATACAACTTCACACAGTCCCAAATACATGGGTCTTATATTCACTTTAGTAGAGCTGTAAATAGGACTAAGTCAATAATTGATTGCGCAGTTAGGCTATTGAACTGGAAATTCAAAAAGGAAAAACAAAACAAAAACACTGATTCAAATCAAACTGCATTTGACTTTTTTCTGGTCTTCTTGCCAAAATATAACATCAGAACAGTTTGTACTCAACACAAGACATTCTATTTGACCCGACACAAAATGCTCTGTTAAAGGGGATATCCCCAGCCGTATCCTCATCACTGTCACCTCCTCCTCCATCTGGCCTACTAGTGATAAAGCAGTCGGGAACCTTGGTGATGGTCATAGCATATGACCACAGATTACAGTGGGGTAGAGAGAGTCAGGCAGACCTATTACTTATTTATTTTCCTCCCAAAGTATGTTGTACAGACATCTTAAGAGAGCCGTTCTTCAGCTTGTTTCAGTGAAACTAATTATTTTTTAGATTGAAAATCTGAGATACAATGTCTAGCAATAAAGATCTAAAGGGACCATCTAAATGTTTGGCTATTGACTTCAGAGGAGGATTTTACCCTAAGCAATATAAGACCTTAAAATAAAATAATAATTTTATTCTAGGTAATAATCCTACTGGGCTTATGTTTCAATAAATGAAAGGAGAAAATAGTGATCGTCTAATGAAGCTCTATTTGTCATTAGTTTTATTAACTGTAACACAAAGCAAATCTGATGGCTCTTACCCAACTCTTTTCACTTTGGACACCTCATCCAGAAAAGAATAATGTATTTTAGGATACTTTCAAACTTATTATAAGTACAATTGTTGGCATTGCATGAGAAGGCTTCCTTTTAAAACACATGTGGTATTTATGAGATTTCATTAGAAACTCCCTGCATGTGTATGGGATCATTAATTCTGTTCACATTAGCCAAGATTATAAAGACTGGGGGTGTCTTTATATGAGCTCTGGGATGCTGGGGGGAGGGAGGGAGGTGTCACATGTATTCAGGGTCTCATTTGTCAAGCTTTAGTTAAAGTACCCCGGCCACCATCTTGAAGCGTGGGGATGCTGAATACACATGATATGGAGGCTGCTGGAGCTTGCTAATTAGCACGCTTCAGCAGACTTAATTAATCGAGATGCTAATTAGCATCTGTTGGAGCCAGACATCTGGCGTGTGTATAGGTGCCCCAGACGCCTAAATTTACACTCCTTAAGTGCTAATCCTGTGGTGCTGATTAGGAGGATAGGAAGAAAAGATGGGTTTTTGCTTCCCTTATTTCTGGGTCTCAAAGGACTCTGCTTAGTACACTGAATGTGAGTAAGGGAGGCAGTCTTGTCTCACTACAGACTAAACAGACAGGCCTGTTTACAGGCTAAATAACAAAAGATAGACAAATTTCAATAATAACCAAGTAAGACAGCTGCAACAAGCACTGATGTTCACAATCATTTGGAAGTGATTTAAGGATTCCTATAAAAATCAAAATGCTGCTTTCAACTACAAGGGCCCTGAACGGCTTAAAATTTGTTCCTTTGCCTATTCTCTCACCTTGCACAGGCATCCACGTATCAGAAGCCATCTGTTTTTGTGGATAAATTCACACCTAAGTTCAGATGACAGTGGGTTTTTTTCAAGTATTCTAATATCTCCCTCTTTCTGTCCAGTGTGTGGAGATGGTTTTTGTGAAGACGACGAAGGCTGTTCGACGTGTCCAGCTGACTGCGGAGAATGCCCACTGACAACTGGTGCCAGAATAGCAATTGCCTTACCAATATGTTTAGTCTGTTCTGGCTTCATACTGACAATAATGGTGAGTGTCCTTTCTCTTTTTTTATTTCCATTGTGGCTTGGTCATTAGTTTATTATTTACAGAAAAGTTCTTTGGAAGTAGCAAAGAGGAAAAAGTTGTTTCTAAGTTCAGAGGCTAGTTCTGCACTAACCCTGGCAAGAGTTGTGGCAAACCTACACTGCCAGCTGGGAACTCCATAATGATCCTGACACACTTGACACCAACTAGGGACTGCCTCGTGCCAAGGTAATTCCCATCTAAGAAAATCCACTTTGTTTCCAAATGCTTTGCACTTTGTTTCCAAGTGCTTTGCACAAAGCACTATTAAGCAGGCTGCAGCGGGGGGAAAATATAGCCCTCATGGTAAGGTTTGGCCCCTAGCAAGGGAACAAGTCACCAGGCAAAATTTACATGAAGGGTAGTCTAAGGATTTTTATTAGATGACTTGGCATCACTTCTTGGCTTGTGGTCTTGTTACAAGTTTAATAGGTAATTGTAGAAGTTACATTCTGACTACTCTCTCTGTCACCAGTTTCAGAGAAATAAAATGTCCTTCTGCCCTGAACATATACACAGGGACTGCTAATATTCTGCACAATTCCATACTAAAGAGGCCTTTATTTCAGTGGGCATAGTGAAATGGTCCCAAGGACTATGCATACAGATACATGGATATACAGATTTATTATTTACAGGCCACAGAGGTTTGTGAGGGACTTCACAGGCCAAAGAGACATCCATACCCCTTAAGTATTTTGTAATCTTATATTGGATGCTAGACAGCATATGAGGATAAGAAGAAGCATGAAGGGTCTGACCAGAGAGAGGATAAGAAATACTAAATTAGGTCATCATCTGTTACTTAATTAAAGTCTTGGCACAACATAATTTCATGGTTCAGTTCAAAATACTGGGTTTTGTTTAGCAGTTATTAATTATTATAATGACAAATTCACTTACTGAGGGAATGCAGAAAGAAGCATTTATATAGAGACCTGGATAGATCAATGTAGGAAAAATGATCCTTTGGAATGGAAAGTGCTATGTTGATACAAGATAATGTACTGTTGTTGCTTGTTATTGTACAGTATTACTGGAGAATGGATCCTCCATGTTTACATTTACTTCTGTATCTGAAAATGCATAAATTTATTTCTGAACATTACCGAAAGATGTTGCTAAGGGAATGTTTGTAGATGTATAGTCACTGTATTGATTGTATCCATAACAAAAGACTTATTTGGCTTTAACATGCAAATCCATAAAATGGATTTGCTCTTTGATATCTCACTTCTTTCTTCATCTCACACTGCAGCTCTGAAGACCATCTGGAGTGTTCAAACTAACACACTCCCCAGGGTTAACTGAAAGGGAGTTAAGAAAGCAGGCTCTTCCTCAGGGAAAGATGGAGTGTTATATGGTTAAGAAACTGCAGCGATACCCAGAGAATTAGGATTTAGTTCCTGATTCTTTTGCATATTTCTTGTGTGACTCTGGGACTTAGTCTAAAAGTCTCTGGCCTTTAATCTCCTGGCGTCTCAGTTTCTTACTGATAGTACAGGAATCAAAATCTGTACCTACTTTACAAAGCTGTTTTCAAGATAAATCAATAGCAGCTTTCCAGGGAGACACTCAGATAGAGTTGTGGGGGCACTATAATTAGGTATGTGGCATCAGCTTCCTACTGTAGTTCACCACAAGTCCACTTCTGTAACCCGTCAAGTCGCAATGTAATCCTCATTTGTTCCCGTGGGCTTTTTTCTCTGGGATAAGAATAAAAATGTTGGTAGGGGTGTTTAGTGATTCTGAATGGGAACTGAAGAATTGTCACTGGCTTTTAGCTGTGTTCAGGGTCTGTGGTAGGCACATACGTATTTCATTTTTCTCACAAGAATACAGCATCATTCACATAAGTAATATTATGGTTATCAATTATATGGTTGTTAAACTTCATGGCAGTTTAACAAATTTATTAACATAAGACAGGATATCTGTATCTTATCTGGATAAAATTTTCATCCCAGAAAGTGAGAGAGCCTGATTAGAGTGCAGACCTGGGCCCTAGAACTACCACAATTAGACAGGCATTCTGAAATTTCCTAAGCATGATCCCCAGATCGTGGAAGCTGGCACTATATAAGTCTAGAGCTGGCTCTGTATGGTGCTTCAAAGTTGGTTTGTTACAAAAACATGTTTTT
Source organism: Caiman crocodilus (assembly GCA_030014935.1). Taxonomy (NCBI): domain Eukaryota; kingdom Metazoa; phylum Chordata; order Crocodylia; family Alligatoridae; genus Caiman; species Caiman crocodilus. Next base: position 38,851,279 of record JAGPOW010003395.1, on the reverse strand, counting down.
ATTAAGGATCTTTCAACCTAATGCAGATGATAACATTTTACACTCCATCCTCTACGTCTTGACAAGGTGCAGCTTGATCATTGTCTGCCGTGTCATATTTTAGAAGATAATTTTAAAATTGTCATTAAACTGATTTGGGACAAAATCAAATCCTTATCTCATCCACACATATTTTGGCTACAGAAGACTCAGAATGAGTCTAATTTACCTCCTACTGTTTCTTGATGATGCTTTTGTAGGGACACATCAATAGTATTGCTTTTACTGTCTTATGCTGTTTCATTTCCTTAGCTTCAGTGTACAAGATCGTTCATATATGTTTGTAGGTTAGCCCACATATAAGCTTGTTTTTAAAAAGATGTTGAGGCCACTTTTATTCAGTTTCTCACATACAGTAACAGATTGCCCATCCAGTGAGCCTGTCTTCCATATACCAGGATGCCAGTGACTTCAGAAGGTATTGGATCAGCTCTTACAGTCTCTTGTGATCAGTTCATTTTGTTTGATCATATTCTTGCATGGTAAAATGTAATTTTCCTTTTTCTGTAATCATCAGCTATCCAATCCAGAGTCCTTTGAAACTAATGGAAATACTCCTGTTAACTTCACTGAGCTATGGATTCGATTTGGCCCTCAATTCTCCCCAAGTACTGTTAGTTCTCTCATTATGTCGCAACAAATTTTGTATTACTTTGGCTTTTATCATTTGCCGTCTTTTAGTAACGCATTTCTGCAGAACAAAACCTAGAATATGATATTCAGATGGTTTGAAAAAAATGGTGATCTCTACCTGGTATATAAATTGCCTTGTGATGATTGCATCAAATCTCATGAGGTTCAATACGGACAGGTGCAAAATCCTGCACTTGGGACAGAACAATCCCATGCACTGCTACAGGCTGGGGGCTGCCTGGCAAAGCAGCAGTGCTGCAGGAAAGGACCTGGGGGTTACAATGGACAATAAGCTGAATATCAGCCAACAGTGTGTCCTTGTTGCCAAGCAAGCTAGCAGCATAACGGGCTGCATTAGTAGGAGGAAAAGTGATTCTTTCCTTCTGTTCAGCGCCGGTGAGGCAACATTTGGAGTACTGTGTCCAGTTTTGGGACTGCATTTCAGAAAGGATGTAGACAGCTTGGGGATGGTCCAGCAGAAGGCAGCAAAAATGGGTAGGGGGCTGGAGCATAAGACTTCTGAGGAGAGGCTGAGGGAAGTAGATTTATTAAGTCTGCAGAAGACAAGGCTGGGAGGGCATTTAAGAGTAGCTTTCCACTCCCTGAAGGAAGGTTCCAGCAAGGACGGTGCTAGACTGTTCTGAGCGGTGGCTGAACAAGGAATAATGGTCTCAAGGTGCAGCAAAGTAAGTTGAGGTTAGATGTTAAGAAGAGCTTTCTCACTAGGAGGATAGGAAAGCACTAGAACAAGTTATGCAGAAAGGTTGTGGAATCTCCATCCTTCAAGGGTTTTAACGAGACAAAGCCTTGGCCAGGATGATCTAGTTGGGGATGGTTCTGCCTTGAGCATCCAGCCCTAGTTTTCTATTATTTTAATTTCATCTGCATAACTAATCGGCTCTAGAGAATGTGTACTTATACTATTTGTATTTATGGAATTTGAAAGCTTTTTTGGACCCTGCAACCGGGTACCATCCCCCCCCGATGCACTGGCACACACCTAGAGGTACCCCCCAGAGTCCTTTCTTCTTGTACTTTTAATATGCTTCTGGAAACAGACTCCCTTTCACTCACCTGCCACATCTTGGCCTTTCTCTGGTTCTCAAAAGGGAGCTGCCCCAGGGCTTCCCAGACAGGGTCTTTGCTCTCACCTCCATGAGCTCCTCTATGAGATGATGAGCTCCTGCCTTAGGGGCTAATCGCATAACTCTGACCTCTCCTTATCGCGCCCCATGCCTTGTAGGTGTTTTCTGTGCCACGTCCCCTTGTTGGGGCCACGGCCTCTGAGGTCTCGGCCCCTTCACTCTAGCTAGGCCTACCAGCCAGGGCCCACTGGCTAGGAGCCAGCTTAGAGGCAGTAGCACCATTCAATCTGCTCTGGGCCCCTGGCCCTGTCCAGCTGTGCCCGCTATGAAGCCAGGCTCTCTGGGTGCTGATGAGGCCTACACGTCCCATGCAGCCTCAGCCGCAAACCACCGGATCTAACACGAATAGGAAGCCTCCGCGCTACAGCAAAGAAGAGCTGACGTAGGCAGTAAGCCGCCTTACCCGTGGGCTCCACAGCTCTGCGTCCGCCCTGCCAGCGGCTCTTGCTTTGAGAGCTGCCGCGGGCTTGCTCGGCACCTTCTGGAGCGAGCGAGCGAGCGATCCTGCCCTCTGGCTCAGTCTAGCTACCACAGACCAGGCCTGGGCCCTTCCACAGTCACCTGACAGCCTACCTGCGATGCTGATCTAGACCCCAAATTTGATTGTGTAAAACATACCACTGTTTGTACCGATGACAGATATACTACCGGCATTTGACGTGGCCTCCAGTCTTTCTGCGGAGGTCGCGTGCGCCCCTCGCTGACGTCAGAGCCGGGTTCTAAGTGTAGTACGAGTGGCTGGAAATTGTTAGATTGTATCATTGTACGTGTATCCGGTGGCGGATCCGGGGGGGGGGGGGGCGCGCGGGTGCAGTTGCAGCTCCCTTTGCTTCTCTGTCTACCCAAAGCTTGACACCAACTCCCTGGCGGCAGCAGCGGCAGCAGCATTTCTATTCAGGCAATGGTTAGAGACTCAACTGACTTCCTGGCTCATTATAATCTACATAATTCCTCCTTAACAACCCTCCCTTTTTTTTTTAAATGACCTTGATGTTCCACTAATCAAACCCTACCCTTTTTTGGCATGTGTGCTGTCTGTTAGCTGCTCCTAGTCATATAGCTCCTATTGAACTGTGTTGCAGACTGTGTTTAACTCCAGCTGAAAACATTAACTCAGGTAAACATTAGTTCTGATGTGGAATAACTTTCAGTGAAGCACTGGATGCACTGCCAAGGTGCTCAAGAAGGCTAGGCTTTGTTTTATGAATCTGAAAAAGAGATATACATTTAACTCTAATGACTACAGGACTAATGAAATGATATTTTGATTATTTTTTTTTGCCTAGTTTGCTGTGTTTTTAATACACAGTAATGCCCATTCCAATAAAATGATATTTGTTTTTGCTTCAATGGTAAATGGAATAATATAGCCATAAGTTCATAGCATATTAGTAAAGAAAATATGTGTTGCGTCCTTTGGGAAGATGTACCACATCAGCTGCATCCCACTTTTCAAAATCCTAAATCCTCCCGTTAATTTATCATGCCATATTGTTTAGAACTACTGATGTTTGTATTTAAGTGTTGTATCCTGACTTGTTACAGCTCAGAGTTATCTTATATGTTCAAATATTGGTAGATTTTATACTTTAAAATATCTATATATCTAACGATTTTTGGCCATGTTCATTTCCGGAGGGACTCCACTGAAACCAATGGAGTTACCCCCTCTTTCCCACGCCCTTCCCCCCCAGCCCAGAAATGAATTTGGCCTGTTATGTCTTCTGTAGTGGTTTCAATATCAGAAGCAAAAGATGTTTTGGGATGAAAGCTGGATTATAGACTTCAGCAACATCAGACAAGGTTTGTAAATACAGGGTTTTTTTGCATTCTTAGCAGTGTTACTTTGTTGTATAAGTGAATCAAATGCACAAATGTGTCTGCATGCCAGATGGATGGATTATATGACTTGCAAGACAAGCTCTGATTAAAGAAGTGTAAATTCCAAGGAAAGGAAAGATGTTAAAGTTTCTTACACTAAGGGGATGAAATAAAAGAAAAGAATAATTAGATTGACTATCAAAAAAACTTTATGACATGGATCTGTCATGCAGTGAAATAATGATCTGCTGGAAGTAGATGGAAAGCCCATCACACCTGCTCATTTAAAACAAATCTCGACAGAATATTAGTAAGGACTCAACAGAGAACATCTTGTATCTATGCTGGTAATGTCAGTCACTGGGGGCCGATCATTTTGAGAGCCAGGAAACTGACTTATGGAAATGCCTGTATGGTGCAATACCGTGTAGGGTATGGATAGCTGAGCTAGCTTTATATTGTAGCCTAGTTAAAATAGCATGGTCCTCTGCTTGGCCTAGGAGGATCTAATGATGCGAGTCTGTTTCTTATACTGAAGCTACCTCACTTGAGCTAGTGTAAGTATCTCTGCGTGGCACAGCATTATCCCAATTTCTGAGTTACTGGGAGAGATCACTAATTTACGGCTTTGAGCCATAATAAATTCCGGGACTTGATGTTACATTTGCTTTAATAGTCAGATCCTCAATTAAGCAGTTCTATTACAAGTATACGCAAGACCAGACTCTGGTGTGAGCAGAAGCAAAGTTTCCTCTGTGTGTATGATTTAAATGTGCCTGAAAGTCACATGTGTCTCAATGGCCATTTACTGTTTCAATTTAGATCGCATGGTACGGACTGCAATGGGTAGCATCCTTAGTGTGCCCCATGCACCCAGTGAATCCAATGCCAGCTGTATCACTGCACTGAGCACCTGCACAGCAGCTGTCAGCACCTCCAGGAAGCAGTACTTCACACAGACGGGAATATAGTAGGCTTAGCTTACAATCATTCTTTCTGTTATTCCCTCTACTATAGCTACACACGTTCAAGAAGACTGTCATTCCTTGCCATATTGCTATGTGCAAGTAATACAATGGGTTATTCTCCATCCGCTAACCTATTTTGATAACAGTCTTCAAGTGCCCGAAGGATGATTATGGAGAAGATGGAGACAGGCTTTTCTCTGCATTAGTAGGGAACAGGTCTAGAAGCAATTGCCCTGAGCTAAAACAGAGGAAATTTAGGCTGAAGATTAGGAGGAACTTTCTGACTAGGGTGGTAGTCAAGCATTGAAACATGCTCCCTAGAGAAGTTGTGGACTCTCCAGCCCTAAAACTTCCAAGAGCAAGTTGGACAGAAGCCTGGCTGGGATGGTTTAGTCAGAGATGACCTTGCCTTGAGCAGGGGCTGGAGTAGATGACCTTGTGAGGTCCCTTCCAGCCCTACTTTCAGATGATCTTGTATGATAACATGAGCTTCTTACCATGCTTTGCATGAGGGATTTTCCCATATCCACCCCAGTGACTACTATTTTTGATTGCCCCCTTTTCTTTTCTTGAGATTTTTAATAGTGATGAGATCGCTGCAAGTCATAGCTCAGTTTATAAATATTCTCAGGTGCGTGTACATGTGATGGGGGTTTAATCCCTAAGGTTTCATTCTGTGCCCCATAAATTGAAACAGTGGGGTGTAGAATAAAACCCTGAGGACTAATCGTTTCAATTTTTCCACCATATTATGACAAGGGGGCCCAATCCTTTTTTTTTTTTTCTTCTGTCAGCACTGGTGCCTGTCCCCAGCTGAGGTGTGAGCTGCTTGCAGGAAAGTGGCCCCTGAGCTACTAGGGGCCCTGTCCTTCCCTCTGCACCTCCCCCGGGGTGCCTTTGTGGGTTGCTAGTAGGCCGGGTGTTGCCCCAGCTCAGAGGCAGTGCCTGGCTGGATCCAACTCTCCCCAAGCCCGCCGGGGCTTCCAGCACCCTGTGCACTTTCCCACTCCCTTCCCACCACCTGGGATTGCCTGGGAATGGGCTGGCTTGCCTCTGGGGCAGTAGGAGGGTGGCTGGGTGTGCTGGAGGCCAGAGAAGGCAGCAAGGACAGTGCCACGGTGCCGGAAGCCCGGAGCGGAAGCCCAGGCTTGGCGGATAAACTGGATCCTTAAACCAGTTTGCAGGACTGGGAATTGAAGACAGTATTCACCACTAGGTCACCAGTTGATCTTGGTCATGATATACCCATACAAAACATCTCAGGGCAGAGCAGCTACTTCCAATAGTTTGATGGACAAGAGCCCTACTTCTCACATCCCAGGAAAAATGCTGCCCAGAACATCCAGAAGCCAGCTACCTCAGTCGGGTAGACCACAGGGCTCTGAGCGTCCTTGGCTAGACTGTTTCAGTTACCCAGGCTAGCTTACTGAAAGCTAACATATTTACCTCTATACTACACTGCAATCTGCACTGTAGAATACCATGCTGAGTCCCACAGAAAATGAGAGGAGAATTTGGAGTGACAAACTTAAATGGCAGCCCTGCTTACATTAACTATTCTTCTAGCAGACTGCATTAGAAGCTGCTGAAAAGGAGTGAGGGAAAGTGGAGTAAGGAGCTAATTACCATTGTGTCCCACGTACTGACTAGGGGAATACCATTTTTCCTGGTCCCACTGCTCCTTTTTTCTGCCTCAGACCTCTCCAATCTGCTCTGAGCTAGCCTAGTGCCCCCTGTAGAAATGGGAAGAATTTACCTATTGGGTTGGGAAACACAACTATATAGAGAGAAACTGACCTGAGCTTCAAAATGTGTCATTTTCTGCCATTTTTTATTCCAAACATCCCCACATCCCACAGCGAATCACTGTGGGGTTACAGCACTGACAAAAACACCTTGGTTTTGTTGCAGTGATGGAAGGACAGTCGCCATCAAGAAAATAATGACAAAGACTTTCACTCTGTCCAAATCCATACGGAAGGAAGTGAAGCAAGTGAGGTAAACAATGACACTGAATACGGGTTGCTATGAGAGCACCAGTAGGAGGATGTGGTGGCATTTTGTTATGACTTTGAGTCTTGTTCCAGGCTTATTTCCAAAGATGACCTACTCAGTTCTGCTATAAATACCTGATCATTTAGGCCGCAGGTCAAAGGTAACTAAATGTGATCATCATCACTGTGCTATTGGCTACAAACACGGATGCACCTTCCCCGTGCCAGGCTGAAAGATTCCTAAGGTTTAATACATCTTTGCCTGAAAATTTAGACCTGCCTATTGTTACTTGTGTTCATGTTCTTTTTTCTCCGAATGTTTTATTGCGGTGCATTTATTTGACCTTGCTTGAAGATGCTTTTGTGTATATTCAAGAACACAAAAAACTCAAAAAATATGGCAAAGCACCACATCTTCATACCAATGAAGGGTGTTGGGGCACATGATTTCTGAGGAGAGGCTGAGGGAACTGGGCTTATTTAGTCTGGAGAAGAGAAGACTGAGGTGGGATTTCATAGCAGCCTTCAACTCCCTGAAGGGTTGTTACACAGAAGATGGATCTAGACTGTTCTCAGTGGTGGCAGATGCCAGAACAAGGAGCACTGGTCTCAAGCTGCAGCAAGAGAAGTTTAGGGTAGATATCAGGAACAAATTTCTCACCAGGACGGTGGTAAAGCACTGAAGCAAGTTACCCAGCAAGGCTGGTTCCAGACATGCAGGGATGTCTTTGCAACCCTACCTCTTTGCAGCCCCACAAACTCCTTGAGTTGCATGTTGATTTGCGCACGGTGCTGCTTATTTGCAGTGCCAGGGCAAAATTCGCTACCGGGATTTCCTGATAGCAATAAAAAAAGCAACCTGAAAAAGCAGTGCAAACCACACCTATGTGGCATACGCCAGGACAAATGATGCAGGGATGGGGGAGCAGGTTGCCCAGGGCTGCCTTTTTTCCCATCTCAAGGCACGCTGTTTCCCAGGCAGCTGGGAAGCAGCGAGCTGGGGGTGCAGGGTGTTTCAGCTCAGGGGCTCCATAGTGTGTTGCAACAGGTTAGCAGGCAGCCCTGTTCCCCTGTCTCAAGGCACAGTGCATCCCAGTGTGCACAATGCAGTGTGCCTCAGTGCAGGGGCTCCACAGTGGAGCCCCCATGCAGAGACACAAGGAGACAAGGGAGCAGCCAGCCCAGGAAGCACCTGGCTGGGGATGCAGGGTGCCTCAGTGCAGAGGCTCTGCAGTGTGGAGAGATGTGGGAGCAGGCAGGCCTTGGCTGCGATAATCTAGTTGGGGACAGTCCTGCTTTGAGCAGGGGTTGAACTAGATGACTTCTGAGGTCCCTTCCAACCCTCATTTTCTATGAATGTGATTCCTGTGCTGCTTCTTCACAGAGAACTTGATCATCCCAACCTCTGCAAATTCGTCGGAGGTTGTGTGGAGGTGCCAAACATTGCAATTGTGACAGAGTACTGTCCAAAAGGGAGCCTGAATGATGTTCTGCTCAATGAAGACATCCCTCTACACTGGGGCTTCAGGTAAAAACAAAACTTTGGAAAAGATAAGTGACACAAGTAGCACTGCTAGGTGACACTTTCTGTTTCAGATAGGATGCCAATTATAGATAAAGTCATGGAGTACATGAGTCTGTGATGTTTGGTAGATCAGAAGATACTACTCTTCTGCAAATGAAAGAGAAAGGAAAGCCCATTGATCCTTGCCCTGACCTATCTCAGGGATCTCCTTATATTCCACATTACTCCTGCTGAGCTGAAGCCTTTTCATTGCATCTCTGTTTATGGTGTGATGCCATTTGAAGTCTAGGATCCCACATAGCTTCCTTTCTTTCACTGATGTTATACAGACTTATTACACTCTGATGTTCTATTGACTTAAACTGTGTAAAAGAGCAATACAGGTCCAACACTGAAAGGAATACTGTGAGCATTATTAGTTACCTGTAAAAAGACACGTGTACACAGAAGAGGCTCAAAGGATTTCAAAGGAATACAGAAAAAAACAACTTATTTGCTTTAACCCTTTATTTTATAAATACATACTGCTACTTATTCCCACTAGCTGTGCATTCTCTTTGCTTTGCTTCAGGGTAACAGCAAAAAATCTCTTTAAAAATAGCCATTCCATGTTAAATAAGGAAGTTTAGAAATCTGCTCCTCGTCTGCATGTCTGTAGCCAGAGGTTAATCATACAAGCTACTGAGAAAACCTGCAAGAACATGAACACTCCTATCATGTGCTGAGTACCATGTGCTCCATCTGGTGTGTCACCTAAGGGGAACTGAAGACATTCAGCAACTCACAGGAGTCCTTACTTTGGCACTTTGCAGAATTGAGCTTTGGAGGCCTGGATCCAAAGTCTACTTAAGTCTCAAAATCTTCTATTGACTTCAATAGGTTTTTAACAAATCCCTCACTGAGGATTTGGTTCACAAGGACACTAGTTTGTTAATAGTAACTTTGTGCCTTTCAGGTTTTCCTTTGCTGCAGACATTGCCCACGGAATGGCATATCTTCACCAACATAAAATGTATCATGGACGGCTGAAGTCCAGAAATTGTGTGATTGATGACCGATGGGTTTGTAAAATCGCAGGTAAAGAGAAGGGATGGATTTTGCAATCTGTCCAGTAAACCAATTATGCACTGCTCCAGCAGTACTGCAATCTGATATTTCAGATGGGATTACTCACTGAAACAGCCTTTATTACTAGTAAACTATGGCAGAGCAAACCCATTATATTATCTTGTCCACTCATTGAATGTGTGCCCCTCTTGCATATATCATATCCCATGACAGATGGAGTCAGACATCATCAGATCTGGCAAAATCCACCTCGTCTTCTATTTAATTCATAAGGAAACCTCATTATAGACACCAGCATGAAACACTAAAAGATGTTCAATGACTGGTAAACCTGTAGACACTTTAATAGGGAAAGGTAAAAGAAAACTAGGGACAGCCTGATGAATTCTCCCTCCCTTACACCAACACAACCAGTCTTGTTTCTTTGAGCGCCTACCAGTTTCAGTGGTGTTGGCCAGTGTAACGTAGAGGATAATTTGACTTACAGAACTGCTGAGACTTTAACTGATCACAGTGTACTGGATCTCAGCGGTTTCAGACAACAGCTTTGCCACTTGCTTGCTAAGGGTAAAACTTTAGCCCACAACCCAAAAATGAGACTACTAGAATATTCTTATTAGAGATGGGTCTGAACCAAAAACCTGCCCCTGCCCGACTCCCCCCCAGTTGTAATAGTGTGTGTTTCTAGAAAATGAAAGTAAAAGTGTTTTTTCTCATGATGTTGCCTGAGATTACCCTGCGGCTGAGTGTGGGCTCCCCATCCCAATTCAGGGTCAGATCCAGGGGTCCAGTTGAGCTTTATACCATACAGAACAGAGGGTTGGCTACAAAAGTAGTGTTAAAGTTACTGTACATCCCCTGCCCCGGTATGCCACATTTTACCTTTATATTCCCCTAATCCTGGGGCCAGTATGTGTAGGTTCAGTACCCTGTTTCTGCTGGCTTCTAATTGCTCCTAAAAACTGAAACTATACCTGGACATCTTCAACATGGCCTGCAAGGAGGTGGGTGCTGCAAAAGACTGTAACACTGGTTCTGTCTTGCACTGAAATGATGCTGCCATGGTTGAATAGGCTGGTTTTTAGGCCAGAATTCAATGTGCAGGGGATCAAACGGCTCAATTATACTATCTGGGTAATCTCACCCAACACTTGCTCTCCAGTTCCTGTGTTCACAACTGCGTTTGAGTAGAAACACCTCCCCCCACCCACCAAACTTTTTAGGTTGAAACTGGGGTGGCTTTACTTCCACAATAAACTCATTTAAATCAATAATGTTGCAACTTCGTAGTACAGGCGTTTCAGGAAAGAACATAATCTTTACTGAGGACTTGCTTCTTTCTTTCTTCTGTAACAGACTATGGATTGCAGTCTTACAGGAAAGAAGATTCCTCTGGGGGTTCTAGTTCATGTCGGCAGCATTCGATACAGATTTATTTGCCACCTGAGATGCATTCACCGTTGGACTTTGAACCTACTCCTATGGCAGATGTGTACAGGTGACGATAAACTTTTCATGTGTCTTCTTTTGTGATCAAATATCTTTGTTATTAATTGGGCTGAATTGACTTCCAGCATTATATCAGAGGAGAATTTGACTGATTGTGATTAAAAGTTGATTGATTCACATTTAGAGAAACATGTAGCTATTAAAGGGGCCACTACTTGAAGATAGGAAATAAAATTCTAGAGCTCGTTGAAGCTGCTGTAAATCCAGGGTAATGTTTTTGATATTTTTTTACTAGTGCAAGTGCAATCAAAAGATAGGTCTTACAGCTATTCTCTTTTTAACAGTATTGTTTCTTCTGTGTTTTTCTGTTGAAAAAATATTGCCGTAAAAGCTTTGTTATCCGGCACCCATGGGGAATAGGGGGTGCCAGATAACAAAATATGCCTGCTAACTGAGCAACCCGAACAGGTGCCTTTGCCTGTTTGGGCTGCCGCCTCTCCCGCCACATCCTGGGCATCGCCGCCCCTCCCATGGGCCCCGAGAGACAGGGAGGTGGGCCCGTGCAGCCTTCTGTGCCCCGGGCTGTGGGGGCTCGGAGACACTGGAAGTGCCACGGTGGGCACTTCTGGTTCCACTTTACCTTGCAAGCCGGCATGGCACTTAATAGAACGTGCCGGCTTGTAAGGTGCCAGTTAATGGAGCTTTTACTGTACTTAGTTCACAGTGGGTGCACTTTATTATGGAGCTGACTGATCAGCTGTGCAGCAAAGTGTCACCATCTACATGTGTTCTTGCATTAGGGCACAGTAAATTAATTAACTCCACAGTAGGGACAATTACTGTCCTACAGCAGATAGCACTTACATGCACTACAGTGCATGTGTAGACTGTCACCAGGGCTGGCTGGGGCGCACGGGTTCTGCAGTGTGGGGGCTGCCTACCGGCTAACCCCACACTATAGCATTCTTATGCCTTGATTAGCCCCTCTGCAGCACACTGATCTGGGGTGAAGCAGCCCTGATCTGGCAGGCTGAGGCCCCCAGGTCTCCTGCTAACCCAGGTCTGCTTTGCCCTGGCTCAACATGCTGCAGTCCTGAGAGCACATGTAAACACTGCACCTGGGAAAAATAAGCTCCGGTGCAAACTGTGCCAGAATTTATTGCTATGTACTAATTGCATGTGTAGATGTATCCAGTAATACTAAAATGGTTTAAATAGTGTACATCTACACATGTGCTTTACTTTGGAGTTGATTAATTAGCTCCCCAGTAAAGCATCACATGTGCACCAGTATTAGGATCCAGTAAATTAATTAACTCCACTGTAGGACAGTATTGTCTGGGACAATGACATATTATCCTATGTAAAGTAATTACATGTGCTCAAATGCACACGTAAACTGTGACCAGGGCCTAACATCTATCGCTGTACTGTAGCACCCTCATCCCCCAGCCAGCTTCTCTACTGTCTTCTGCTGAGGGAAGCCCTCTGCCAGGCCAGGGCTTCTTTGCCCCAGGTCAAATAGCTGTGGTCCTGGGTACCTGTGAAGACACTGCACCCGGGAAGCAGCTGTCTCCAATGTAAACTGCACCAGAGTTTATTCAGGCACATGTGTAGTTGCATGCAGGGAGCAGATTTCCAATTTGTCACACAACTGATTCAGAATATATTTTTATGCAGAAGGAATAACCATCATATAGAGGAAATGAAAAACTTTCCTATTTCTTTCTGAGCACATGGTAATTGCTTATCTGTCAAGTGGGTTCTGTTTGTCAGGTTCTGCTAAATTGTGTTCTGCTATGTTTGCTGTTCAACATAGAGATTACTAAGGTGATTGAGGCAAAGGAGAGTCTTGTGATTGTAAGGCCCCTGACTAGGATTCCAAAAATATAGTGTCACTTCTTGGCTCTCCCCAAGATTTCTGGTTTGCTTTTAGGCAAGTCACTTTCTTTTGTTGTGCCTCTGGGGGCATGTCTACATGTCGCCCCATGGCAACATAGCAATCATGTGGGTCTACAAGTTATCGCAAGCTACGTCTCCATAGGGGCGCAATCTAACCATGTGCTGCATACCCAGCACAGTAATCATCTGTACCACGTCATGCTTTAGTACTTCCTTTTGGAAAGCACAACACCATATCAATGTCACCTTACAGTGATGTGTAGATGCACCCTATATCTTTAGGGACAACTTTGTTTATCATATAATCTTTGTAGTAGGAATTTTTTCTTATTTTGTCCCAGTACCCTGGTTGTAATTGGAGCCTCCTGGTACTAACAAAATACAAATAATAAGTGGTTGAAGCTAATGGGGCATTTAGGCCTGCAATATCTTCAATAAGCAGGTGAGATTTTGTTTGGGGCTCCATCTATTCAAATGCAGACAGGGCTTTCTAACTATTGGTACATTTGTAAAAAAATAACAGCCAAAATCACATTGGGAGTGGTCAAAATAATTGTTAAGCTATCCAAACTACGTATGAATTAAATGTACAATATTCTATAGAGAAATTATAAAACTAATGTTTACCTCAAAGCCTAGTTCTCCTTTGGCTAGGGTGTCTGTGACTAAGTCTAATTGCCTTTCAATTACTGTTTTTAGTCTTTTTAAAAATAAATTAATTGCTAATATAAGGAAATTTGATTAATTTTTCCCCTATTTTTACTTAACACCTAGCAAAATGACAAGTTTGGTAGAAAAGCTTGTTCTTTTATATATACATACTGGATTTCTAGATTTTATTACCTTTCAGTGAATAAAACATAACTTGGGGTTATACCTGCAGGGACCCAGCTGGTAGACCTCAGGCTTTCCAGCAAGTTTAGTTTCCAGATACTAGTGAAAATTCTCCTTGGTGCCTATCTTCATGTCAAAGCATCTTAATACCTTGAAGAAGCTGGTCCAAAATGACTTGGACTTTTTGTGGTTGAACCTAGCTATGCTGTTCTGTTTCTGTCCTAGGCCTGATAGTAAAGGATTTGATGGATCTAGCTTTAGTTCTCCTAAACCATATGGTGCTCTGCCCAGGCTGTTTTTCAGCACTCTTATGCATTTGTTTTGTCACTGCTATGCATCAAAAAGTATCGCACTTGCCAGTAGTGTCTCCTTGGTTTCTATACTTTCTTCTTGTTCCCCTTGCAAGGCAAAGCATTTAGTTGTAGGGCAAGAAAGTTCCTGAAAAAGAGATGGCACCTGCATTATTGCACAGGCTGTCCTAAATTTACTAATGACTGGCACCTACTTTGCAACAGAACTGGTGCTTGTCCGTATAAACAGATGCTAAGCAATCCCAACATATGAGCATAGGTAATGCTGGCCAAAATACACTGGATATGATCTGGAAATCCTAGGTAAGGTAACTATGCTGGCATAATCTGTGGCTTTCTAAAACCTGATTTGCCTTATGGTGTAGGTTTTAGGTGTGCCTGACATTTCTCTTGGGTGGAACTCAAATCCAGAATTCACCATTTTTAAAAGTGAGTCATGAATTGTGGGACATAAGTCAAAAAGCCCTGGCTTTCAAGGAGAGGTATTCAGGCCTTTCCTCAAGTGCCTTGAATTTGGGAACTAGAAATTAGGGCACAAATCAATACTAACTTCTAGAAAATTTGGCTTGACTAAGGTGATATAAATCTAGAGGTCACTCACCACTATAGTATCTGAACTCAAGGCAGTCTCCTTTTAGAGTTCCTACTCCTGTTCTGCCATTCTCCCTGTGGCAGGTCAAGATGCCTGTGCATGAAACCAGAATTCAGCACAGATGATCCTTGGACCATCTAGTGACAATGGAATGGGGAAATGGGCATTTAGTGAGGAATGGGGAGTAGGGTCATGAAAGAATCCTTGCATTTTAGATGCAAAGCCTGTTTTCAGTCACAGTTCCCTTCAGTTCCGCTTCTCAGCATTTCTATTTATACAGACACCAAAGCACCTGGGTCCAATTGACATTGTTTAGCTCCTCTTAGGAATTTTATTTTTCTTCCCAGCATGTACTAGCATAGCTGCTGGCACTGCAGAGGCAGGGAGGGCATTCTGGAATCATTGGTGTTTTGCTTCAGTTACCATCTAATTGTTCTCCTTAAAAACCTCCTTGGTTTCCTTGTTGTCATGTGATCCAGAAATGGCTCCCCTCCTTGCAAGCAATCAGTGTATAAAACGACACTAGATTAATTATAACGCTATTCAGTACATTACATATCCCCCTGTGGACTATATCCATGCTCTTCAACTGATAGCATAGATAATCTGTCCATTTAAGCAGGTCAGAAAATTGTTGTGGTCAAGTTCTTTAACAAAAAGTCAAGGGGAAGAAAATATACATAAATCCATCCTGTTCCTCAAATGATGTACTTTGCTGTTTCTATTTCACATGTTTGTCTGTAATTTTACAGTTATGCCATCGTTTTATTAGAGATTGCAACAAGAAGTGACCCTGTGCCGGTAAGAGTGCTTCTGTTTTGTGAGGTTTTTCCTAGTAATTTTAATCCTGCTTCCTTTGAAGTTATTAACAAAACTCTGATAGACTCCAGAGGGAATAGGATGAGATTTATTGCACTTTATTCACAAGGACCAAAAAGCCTCACTGCTTACTCAGGGCCAGATTTTTAGCTGGCTCCAATGGAGCTGTATTACTAAGGATTCTTCCTAATTCCAGAAGCTCCCAGGACTTCCAAGAGGAATCCAGTGGAAAAGACTATATGTCTTTGTATCCATTACTTCTGGGGAAGCTCTCTGGCGCTAGAGCTATGACCATGTATGCCATTCCCAGGCATGTTTCTCACCTGGCCATACCTTCCCTGGTCTGTCCTGTTCCCATAGAACCGCAAAGCACCTTGACTGAGTAAGTTAGAGGTCAGGAAACTGCACTGGCATAGCCGCTGAGCCCTTATCCATGGGGGTGGTGTTGTCTACAAATTGATCCCCCATGTAAATGGTCGGTGCAAAAGCACCAGCATAAAGAATGTGCTTCAAAATTGATAGCAGTTTCCCTAAAGACAGAATGTGTCATTGCTCTGGTCCTATGGAATGCATTGCTTAAAATAGCTCTAGCAACCTGAATTTAGGACTGTATTTCTCCAGTGGTTAATAGTACTGTCCATCCTGTTTCATAAAGGGCTCTGAGTATCTGGTTCCATCTATTTTTTTTCATTCCTTTCCAAAGCTGTTCACCTGCAATGCAGACTGAGCTCAAATCCTTTCAGCTGAGTGAGCGCTTGGAGACGGAGCCATCTGGGTTAGAATGAGCCATCCAGGCCTTTTATGTGCTTACACATGAAAGCATTGATCTGGACTAATCCCAACAGATAAAAATATGAAGGCTTCTATGTTGGAAGTGATAGGGAAGAATACGTTGCAGACGTTTGACAATAGTGGAATACATTCAACATAACATACAAAAAAGTGCCAATAAATCTCTTTCATTGATACACTGCTTTACAATATTATGATTGATTTATTTACAGTTTTTATCCCCCTTTTTGTTCTCTTCTTTCAATGTTATTAAATATTGCCTTCTAGAAGGACGAATCTCATTCAGCAGAGTATTCTTGGTGCCTGCCTCTAACAGAATTAATTTCAGGGAAGTCTGACAATTCCTGCCCATGCCCTAAAGACTATGTGGAGGTAAATAACACTATATACTATTGCACACAAACATTGTTATTATGGTGAATTGAAGGTTGTAGGGATTTGACAGTGATTTCAGTGCGGTAGCACCTTTGATGAATGTAACCAAGTAAGAAACACAGGAGATGCAGAGTTAAGATTTTCCATCTTAAGCAAGGCACCATAAAATGCTTGATAGCTTTAATATTCATAACAGAGCAGCCATTATTCCAACAAATGGAAAGTTTCAGTTTGTCCCAAAAAGTTTCAGTGCAGTAAATGATGTTTTTAATTTTCAGTCAATGGAATGCTATGGCTTTTAATTTTATTATAAAGTGGCAATTTGATATACATATTTAATATTAGAGATGCTTTATGATTAGCATTTGAAAGCCAGTTGTCAATAAGCTGAAGTTTGCCTCTCAAACAATCCCTGTTTTATTTTTTTTAATGAGATGAAAGAGCTGATTCCCTCACTTAAACCTGTGCAGTGTAACCAAAGGTTTTAAAGCAAGTTAGTTCAATTAAGGGAGTTTGTATTCAGCCAGTCTGATTTTAGGTTAAGAATGTTTTGTATCAACTTAGCTCAGTTCAGTTCCTTAACTACTTAAATTAAACAGGTCTCCTTTTAGGCTGAAACGAGTGTCTAGAAATGAGTTAAACCAGGTCTTATTCTGGTTTAATTAAATTGATTTTGAAAGACAACTAAATTAACCCCAGGCAATTTCTGTGACTAGCAAACCCAAAGGTCACTTTGACTCTAGCAGTGCAACGTGGTAAGGTAAAAGAATTGGGTCCCCGCATTTTAAAGGTATTGAACCAAAGGAAAAAAAACAATACTAGAGCATTTTGGGGTCCCCCCCCCAGCAGCACTTCATTAACTAGTGAAGTACAAGGGACAGAATTAAATCAGTCAGTATGATTTGAGATAGGTATGAACATAGACCAGGGAAAGATCTGGTATCATGGTTGCAAATGGCAGCAAAGACAACCCAAGAAGCAGTGCTTGATAGAAGGATTTATCCCTGCCTTGACTGACAAATGACTTACTTGCTTTATCTCCCCCCTGGTATTTCTCCAGCTAATCAGAAGGTGCAGGAAAAACAACCCAGTCCAAAGACCAACATTTGAGCAGGTCAAGAAGATGTTGTACAAGATGAATCCTAACAAAGTTAGCCCTGTTGACATGATGATGACCCTGGTAAGCACGGTAAATTTCTAATCGAATGAAAAGGCAACTCAAGCAAGAGTTGTCAGCACACACCTCTGAAACTGATGCCAGCTTTCCCTGCCACTCATTGAAGACTGCCTTGCCTTTTGATGTTGCACCCATTGTTTGCCAAAAGGAAAAAAAAAATCCAGTAATTCACATCTAGTAGGTTAACTGCAGTTTGAGCTTCAGTGGAAGCTCTGCTTAAGTTGAAGTCCAAGTCCCATTCTAACTCTGTTCCTGTCAGCAGCCCGAACTTCTGCAGGTTTGTATAAGGAGGAACACTTTTAAGTCCAGAGCCCACAATTTAATCCCTCACAAGCTGCATGCAGATTGCAGGCTGCCAGCTGGACAGTCCTGATTTATAAGGTGCAAATCTACCTTGCCTTCTGCTTGAGTTCAGACTAACATGGCTAACTACCCCTCTATAGGCTTTGAATGTCTGGGATAAATACTTCCTTGAGCGGTGGTCTGATTGCTTGCTAGTGGCAGTCTAAAGAGAAGTTAATGCATAGAGCCACCAGAAAAAATATGGGCGAAAGGTTGACCTTTGTCCATCTGCATGCTTTCAAACTGAAATCGGTGATATGCTAAAGCTGTTTGGTTTTGTAGATATGAGGAACTCAGGGAATGGATTCCGTTGTCCAATCCTCTGTTTGTGTTGCTTAGATGGAGAAATACAGCAAACACCTGGAAGTCTTAGTTGCAGAAAGAACCCAGGACTTAATGCATGAAAAACAGAAAACTGATCGTTTGTTGCACAGTAAGTTGCTGAAAAGTATTCTGCATAGTAAAATTTAACTTTTTTGCTTTCTTAATGACAAACAGTGACATAATCTACCTTTTTAGGATAATTGGTTCATAGGCAAGTAGGGTGGAAGAGACCTCACAAGGTCAGCTGGTTTAGTCTGCTGCTCAAGGCAGGATAACTAAACTATCCCTGCCAAGAGCCTGTCTAATCTGCTTTTGAAGCTTCCAAGCCTGGAGATTCCACAACTTGTCTAGGTAACTTGTTCCAATGCCTGATCCCCTTCCCCATTTTTTAGCATTTGTTTTCATTTTCCTCTCAAATCATTCCTTTCCCATTGAATTGCTAATGTTTCATCTTCCTCTGGGTCTGAGGTCTTCTTGGTTTTATGAAAATGTCATTTTGCTTGGCTCTAAAAATGCTGGGGAATGTCGGCGAACTCATACGAGGGTGATGTTATTTCCTGACACGTTTTTCACTATGGAATTTTACAAGAGGAAAGAGATGAAAAGACAGACAGAGACTGGAAATAAAGAGGGAAATAAGGAGGCACAGAGAGAAAGGAGAAGTTGTGGGTGAAGAGAACTGCAAGGGGAATGCACAGAGGAGACAGCTCATAGGAAAGAAAACAAGAGAGGAGAGGTAAAGAAAGCACTAGTGAGGGATAAGAGCCACAGTGTTTGTATCTAGATTCCCTAGTTCTTTTTCCCTTGAGGCTTCTGCTCCAACATCAAAGCATTGTACATTTATTCATGTTTATTTTGCATTCTGTGTCTAACATGAAAAATACATCAAATTACGGTGAAGCATTTTTGTCTACTTCTCTGTTACAATATTAGTTAATGATCTCTCTTTGCTCTCTAAAATAGGTATGTTACCAAAGCAAGTAGCAGATAATTTAAGGCAAGGAAAACCCGCACAAGCCCAAAGCTACATAAGTGCCACCATCTTTTTCAGGTGAGGAGGGATGGATGTGGTCAGAGATGGAATTTACCTGAACAAAGCTACATGTGCCCAAATCACATTTAGAAGCAAAATGTTGTCTAAGAGGACAAGGAGCAAATGATGTACATCATTAAACTTTTTGTTGGAGTGAGCCCTTAATGTACTTTTGTAAATGTTCATCTGCAGGATGCCACTGTGTTAACTGTAAGAGGTAAAACCTGCAATCTGAGCATATAATTTATATTACAGCTGTGACTGCTGGGAGAAATGGCATGTTTTCTCTGAAATGCACAGATTCTGCAGTTTTTACATTACAATTTGTGAAGTCAAAATGTAACTGCAGGGCTAACACACAGTAATATAGCACTACTAGCAGTTAAAATTGATATATTTCTGTTCAAGGTAAAACTAAATTAAAAACCTTAAGATTTTAGTAGAAAAAACAGAGAGAAAACACATTTTATAAACTTTATTTGACTTTCAGCATTGGACATGCACAGTGATAAGACCTAGTCCAGCAAGTTATTGACCCCGCTGTGCAGCCCATGGCAAGGGATGGGGGTTATGTCCATTTTTGCCTTGTGGGCATAGCTTAAGATCAAGGACCCTATATCCTCAAATAAATTTACATCCAGTTGTAGATTAAAACTGTCTACTTCCTTAGTCAGTGAAGTTAACTTGGAATAGTCCATTCTTTGCTACTAAGGGAATGTCTTAAAGAAGAAAATATGTCTGTAAGATCCTGTAAACTCGAGAAAAACACTTCAAAACAAATAAAATGAGAAAGCAAAGGAAAGGAAGAAAAGAGAAGTCCTAAAACTTCCAGTTGAGAATGTATTATCAAAAGGCAAGATGCAACATCCTATTTTTGTTTCACAAAAGCATGCCACATTCATGACTGTCCAGGACTTCTTCTCCTTGCTGTGTTCTTTCAGTGACATCGTCGGCTTTACCCAGCTGTCCAGCACCAGCACGCCGTACCAAGTGGTGGACTTCTTAAACAAGCTCTACACCACCTTTGATGAAATTATAGACAACTATGATGTCTACAAAGTGGAAACTATAGGAGATGCATGTGAGTTCTCTGTACCAACAGTAGGATGGGATTTTGTGAGGTAATTAGGAGAAGTCAAATTCTCAAAAGAACATGCCAATTGAAGAAGGGTGAAAAGCTAATTATCACTGTACAGATCAGAGGAATAAAATTACAAGAGGCGAGAAGTCTAAACACAGCACTAGAAAATGCACTGTCAGTATTTTTTTCATGCATGGCCATAGTATTTCATGAGGCTAACGAAAGCTGCAGAATAGGGGGGCGGGTGGAACTGACCTGCACCTGGGGTGACCTGCAGAGTCGCCGCTGAGATGCTGGAAACTGACTAATTTCAGGTGTTGACTTGCATTTTATAGGAATATATGACTCCAAAATCAGCCCAAGTAATCAGCTCACATATTCTGCCAAGGATGAAGCTTCTGTTCAGGTTGCAAGGGCCCCATTCCCAAACCTTACCATTGTTGTCTTCTTGAGCAGGGCTCAGTACACACATGCCCCTTCCCAGTCTCTACGAGTCTTGGCATCTCCTCTCCTGGTTCTTTGGAACCCTTCCCCCCATTACTTTTCTCCCATGTTGTAACTTTGTAGGTGTTGGCAACTAATTAAGTGCTACTTCTTCCCAAATCGTTGGTATCTTTTGGGGACAGATTCTAACTCTTAGTAACAGGAATGAAGAAATACTCCTCTTGTTGCTAAACCAAGCAGCAGGATTACACACACCCATAAATCTAACAAACTGGGCATGTTTACATAAGATGTTTACTGTGCAGCTGACTAATTAACTGTGCAATAAACAGCCAGCATCTACATGTGGGCCCCTATTCGGGCGCATGAAACTAATAAACTCCAGAGCAGGGTAGTATTTGTGAAATACAAGTACTACCCTGGTCTGGAGTTTTTTCATGCACAACTCTGCCTGTAGAGATGTTGCCCCAGCTGGGTAGGGAACAGGGCACTTCAGTGCGGCACTAGCTGGTAGGCAGCCCCAACAACGTACACTCCCATGTCTCAGCCAGCCATTCGGCAGCATGTGGAGCTTGGTCAGATCAGCCAGGGCTGGTAGGGGACCCAGTATGGTCCAGAGTTTTATTTTTTTTCTCCCAGTCGTATGTTCAATATGTTCTGGAGTTTATTTGTGCACATTAATCGCACATGTAGATGCACCCACAGGGTTCCTGAGCAGCTGTGCGTTAGGGAATATGCACATATTACCTAGCATTTGGTTTCCAGAATACTCACATGGATTCTGTAGGCGCAGTGCTAATCCTACAGTACTTCTCCCTCTGCAAAGCAGGAAACAACCTCAGAAGAAATGGGAGAGGGCACTTCATTGCTATTTCCTAATGACATCTTCTTGAAGTTGGGTACATCTATCAGCTGCCCCCAACCTCAAAGACCTTGACAAGGGAGTGCATGCCCTCCTGGCTGTGTAAGGGGAAAGTCTAGTTTTGCACAGCTGGAACAATTAAATACTCAGGATATAGTGCTGTGTTTATGCCCAGACCTTGTTTCTTGCTGCCTTTGCCCTACACCTTTTTAAGTAGGAGATTTGTCTCCAAACTTTATCTCCAACCTGCCTTTGTCTCCAACCTTTTTAAGTAGGAGATTATCTTTGGCATTTAAAAGCAGCCTAAGATCCAGATCTACCATGCACTGCCATTGCCACACCCCCCCCACCCAGCAGGTAAGTCTGTGGAGAGGGAAGGGGGTGCAGATCGAGGCAAAGGGAGAAAAAATTATTTGGAGCTGTTCCTGCCCAGCAGGTAAATCCCATCCAGCCGGGGCCCCACTCAACTTAGCCCTGCTCCTGCCTCTGTGTCACTGTCCCTCACCGCAGGAGCCTCTGTCTAACCCCCACAGACTGACCCACTGGGCTGGGGTGCGCATGTGCATGCACATGGGCACTCATCACCCCACCCCAGCCTTGCATTGACACCAAGAGGCTCAGAGATCTACTGGTGGATCGAGATCCACTGGTTGGTGACCACTACCCTACACTCACAGTTCTACACTTCAGTTTGAAAGGTGATTTTTCTAGATGAATTAATAGGCAACCATCAATCCTTCTCAACCATGGCTCACACGTGAGAAGTCACCAGGACCTAGGCAAGAGTATGGAGGCGTGGAGGCTGCCCAGACCTTCCCTCCCCAACTTTAGACCATTGAGACAGAATCCAAAGGTCAGACCAAGTCTGGATGTTCTGTGCCTCAATGGCTGTAGTTATATGTACATTGAGGCATCAAACCCAGGTCTCCTACATGGCAGAAAAGGAATCTATCACCAAACCACAACAGTGGGTTAAATGAGTTAGTATTCCATAGTAAAAACCATTTTTACAGTGACTGGGCTGATCATTGCGTTTTTTGTCCTTAAGACATGGTCGTGTCAGGGGTACCCAAGGAGAATGGAATTCTGCATGCTGGAGAAATAGCCAGTATGGCCCTGGACCTTGTGGCAGTGTGCAAGACATTCGGGATTCCACACAAGCCCAACACCCAGCTGCAGATACGAGCAGGAATCCACTCAGGTACATGGCGATGAAGCAGAATAAAAAAATAGTCTGGCAAACCACAAATGATTACAACAGCACCTTTTCTACGGAAAGGGTGAGCTGAATTTTGAGCCATGGACGTAGTACACAGCATCTGAATGCTCAGGTCAGCATTAACTGTGGATGCTACCGAACACCTGACACATGCGGCCCCAAGTGACTGCAGCATCATTCTATCCTAAGGCATGCCTTGACAAAGATCTGGTTGCGGAGGGGCAGCTGCTGCATTTTAAATGACAAGCCTGGCACCAATATTTTAAGTAAACTAGCACCTCACCAGCCAGACTGGAAAGGGTCAGATCTCACTTGTGTTCCACAGAGAACAAGAGAAAAGTGCTGCTAATTTAGGCAGGGAACAGCCTCTTTCTCATTGGATGGATTCCATTATTCATTATCCAAAGCAGAAAGCCTTTCTCATATCTTTGATGCTACGCTTGCCCTGGCTGCCTGGGCTGAAAAATGATTTGCCACTCTTCAAAGTGTATGGTGAACAATACAGTCTAAAAAATTGGACCAAATGGGACACTCAGCTCTGCACTGCACAGAGCCTACAAAATGGTTTGCTTACATTATCTCAATGGCATATCAAACCATTCTTATCTTAAGGTGTAATGGGTGGATTTGGGGGGCTCAGAACTAACATTTAATGGGCATAAGTAAGAACAGAAAGCTCACTGGCTGTCCTCGGCAGCTAAAGGCTCATTTCTTGATTTCTGTAAATCTAGCTGCTTCCTGGTACGAGCCAGCCTAAGGTTTTATGGGCCTTACATGAACAACCTGTGATCTTTCCACTCGTGTCCTCCCCTGCTTGTGATCTCTGCTCTTTGATCTCTGCTGACTCTTCTACCCAGCTAGTAGTTAGTTGTGGAGCTGAAGCTCAATTTATCAAATGCAGGGAGTGACTAGAACAAAAGTGTTATGCACTTTTGCGTAACACTTTGTGAAGAACTGAGAATAGTGCTGTGCCTGGCACACAGGAGCTATGCATTGTATCTGGTCTCTTGCAACCATGGGGCACATCCCCACATGCAGGGGCACGCATTTCCTGTGGCAAAAATTACAGTGGCAAGAATCTGTGCCAGTGCTTTTTGCTGCTGTACACACCCCTCTGCGTGGGGTTTGGTGCAGGGCAATTTGTCCAGGGTGGGTAGGGGAGGCTGGGGCCAGCACTTGTAGCCGCAGCAATGCCAATCTGGCTGCACGGAGGGAAGGAGTGAGCTGTCAGCAGCCAGCATGTGGTTCTGGATGGCCGGGCTGGTGTCAGATTTTGTCTAATTTGCAGTGTGGTAAACACTGCATGCAGTTTGAGGCACCTCAAACAGCTTTGAGGCACCACAAACGACATACATGCACTCAGCTGAACATGCCCAGGAAGGCCACACAGATTTTGGGCTTAGCTTCAGGGGTCAATTAAAAGTGTCTCTGCGAATTCCTGGCTTTCTTTCCCTCAAACAGGGCCTGTTGTAGCTGGAGTTGTTGGAACCAAAATGCCACGGTACTGCTTATTTGGAGATACTGTGAACACCGCATCCAGGATGGAGTCCACCAGTGAAGGTAACGAGAAGCAGAGCATGGGGGCTGCTCTTAGCATAGTGTAATAAAGTGTAAAGAAACAAAATCCTGAATTTTGGGTACAACCCTGGTAAAGAGGAGCAAATCCCCATTCAGGGTGCTTCTTGACTTGAGGATCTGATTATGCACCCATGACTCACATACATTTATGCACTTGTCTCTCCCCTTTTGTAAGAGCATCTACTCTTCTTCCAGCCCCAGGAAGGGATTGTCCTTGATCCGAAGATCTCTGAAGGGCAGGTGGGCCAGGTAATGAGAGGGTGTGTCAGTTATCAGGGAACGTTCATTGTTTCCTTCCTCCCCTCTACGTAACTACATCTGCAGCAGAAATCCTAATCCATTTTCACAGCCCTTTCTCTTCAGTGACATCTTCTTGCATGTAGGGAGTTCAGGAGACCGCCAGCAACTGCAAGAGACTTGACAGCATGGTGCATTGGACGTGCGCCAGCAGCCTGTGGGAGTAGGGCATTTGGTTCCACAGCAAGGCAAACTCTGCCCTCCAGCACAGCGATGACAGAGAAATCTCAACAAAGCAATCTTCACAGATTGCTGTTCTTCTTCAGCTTCTCCCACAGGCTCCCAGAGCCTGGTCAGCAAGCTTTATCTTTCTGAACTCAGAATTAAAAACAATATCTGAAATTAGATTTGATCTAAGCTCCAGGAGCTGGAAGAAAGCTAAAAGAAATAATGTGGCTTTATTGTTGTTCTTGTATTTTCTCTTTAAATGTGGAAAACGAGGCCAAACAGTTCTATTGCCAGACTTGCAATACTTTGTAGAGGTATCAAAACTGGGTTACTTTACAGTGCACTTGCATTCTGAAAAATGACTTTCAAAATATCACTGTGAACTTCAGGGGTGTTGGTTGTAGCCGTGTTGGTCTAAGGGCATAGGTAGACAATGTTTTTCAGGTAAATGTGATGTCTTTTATTAGACCAACTAAATAGTGCGAAAAATTGTTCTTTGCAAGCTTTTGGGTACAAACACCCTGGGCCTGAAGAAGGGTGTTTGTACCCGAAAGCTTGCAAAGAGCAATTTTTTCAACTATTTAGTTGTTCTAATAAAAGATATCACGTTTACCCAATGAACCTTGTCTGTCATGGTGAACTTCAACATCCATCGCCCATAATGCACTTCAGCCCAAGTTTGCTTAGTTTGCAGAAGGATTTTTTTCCTACCCCCTGGCCTTACAAGTCTCAGCCATGGGGTGTTGAGCTGGGTTCTCTTCCTCTCTCACTTTCTCGGTGCTCAGTGTCCCAGAGGATTAACAGCTGAAGTGGAAATAGGACCTAGGAGTCCAGCTGCCTAGACTCCTGCTCAGTCGCACCCCTCTTCCTCGGGAGGACCAAACAATAAACACTTTGTGTGCCTGAGCTAAAGAAGGAAACTTGTGTAGCCATATCTTTCTATATACAATTGTAGGAAACAGTATCTTCCCCCCCACCACACACGTTTTTTATTCATAGTTTTGAAGATGGAGGGGGCGGGGGTGAGGTTGTTTTAGGTTTTGTTCAA
This sequence comes from Caiman crocodilus, assembly GCA_030014935.1. Classification (NCBI taxonomy): domain Eukaryota; kingdom Metazoa; phylum Chordata; order Crocodylia; family Alligatoridae; genus Caiman; species Caiman crocodilus. Next base: position 38,825,439 of record JAGPOW010003395.1, on the reverse strand, counting down.
AACCGACTGCATGAAGAAAGCACTAGTTTTGCAGGGCCATAAGATAAAACTCCATATGGATTTCTTCACTGTGAGATGAAAGAGACACTTGTCAACAACTCCAGCCAAGCAGCTATAAAGAGCAGAAAAATAATACCAAACACAGGATGTGATACAACGTGTTTGTTGACAGTCATGGATTTGTCCTGAGATGCCTCACAAAGAAACCCAGGACATTACGGTTCATCTGTGAGCCCTTCAAATAACATGGAAATGACAGCAAAGAAATTAAAAAAGCAAAGTGATGATATAGCAGCCTGTGCAGCAGATAGTAAGCAGTATTCATTCCTGACTACCTTGTATGTGGGTAAATGGTTAAAATAATATAGCACTTTTTCCCTTTTCAGCTCTTAAAATCCAGTGCAGTTTGAGTACATACCAACTGTTGGAGCAGATTGGCGAGTATGTGTTAGTGTGTCGAGGGAATTTACAAGTCAAGGTAAATATGTGCAGTGTATGTCCGAATTTTTAGAAGAAAAAGCATGTGAAGGGAGTATGAAGGGACACTGAGATGTCCTTGATTTTAACCCTTCATACACTCATCTCTCAGAGGCTTTGAATTAGCCTTAATTAGCACAATTACTGAAAATCAAGCAAGACTTAAAAGTGGAGTGAAAAATCAAAGTGATAAAAGCCTTCTGTTTCGAACAAGTGAATCCTAATTGCCCACATTTACGAGAGAGGGGAGTGACTTCAGTCTCAGTGGCATGTACTCCTTGTGATAAAAAGTGGGACAAATCACATTTGGGAAGAGCTCATATCCAGGTGCTTTTTTTTTCTCTTTGAAAGGTCCTAAATGAGCATGTTAGATCTAAACGCCCCTAGCCCTTGATGGGTATAAACCCAGAACCTGTCTTTTCATTTTGGGTCATTATCTGATCTTTTGCCCTATGAGATGGAACTATGTGGCAGGTAGACGTTTCATTGGGTGAATGGTTCATTCCCATTGCCACTTCCATCGAGACCACAGAAACAATTGCTTCCAGGTGCCCAGTTATCACATTGGCACAGTTGCAGTCCATAGAGGGGACAGGATCTGACTCTGTTATAACCGTGTCTGATGTCCAGGATAAAGATATGGATTGACTTTGGGATTTAATTTTAAGTCTTTTACCTCTATTATGGGAATTGGCAAAACCCATATGAGTCCAGCCCAAACTACAAACTGGAATTGTCTTGTAACTGAGTTAAGGGAGAAGTTTGTGATAACCACATCATCAGTCTTGGTTTGATCTGTAGTGTTATGTATAAACAATGACACTTTCTCAAAGATACTTTCCCAACATTATTCTATTATGGAGTAAATAACAGCAACAGTGTGATGATAGGGCCAACGTAATGCAGGCAGAGCATTGGGCTGGGACTCAGGAAAACTCAGTTTAAATCCGAGCTACGTCACTAACTTGCTTTTTGACCTTAGGCAAGTTGCTGTGCCTCAGTTTCCCCATCTGTAAAACAAAGATAATGATGCTGACCTTTATAAAGTGCTTTTAGATCTACTGATGGAAGCCTGTATATAAGAGGTAGATGCTGTTGCTGCATCTTGGCTTATTTTATTTTCTCCTTAGGGAAAAGGAGACATGGTAACTTACTGGCTGGAAGGAAAGCAGGCTGCTGCCAGACAGAAGCAAGTTCCCAAATTGACTGCACCGACTCAAGAGCTGGATGCCACCACTTTTAGTTTGATTCCTGGAGTTTTGCCCAGTGACCCGCTCTCAAGTGCAACTTAAAGGACTTGAGTGTTTTGGCTGTTCCTGTTTCTTGTCTTTTTCAGCCTGATATAGCTGACAAACCTCTCTTGTGTTCCTGAAGGTCCTTGGGTATTTAAAGTCTCCCTTTCTGTGCCCAAAGCTAAAGAATAGGTGCTGCCTCCCCATACAACCTGTCCTCCTGGATTAGTGGCACAAACAAAAATATAGTAAAAGAAATGTTTGGCAATGACAGATGTGTCGATATAAGAAGTGAAATGGATTATTTTGTGTCAGAAGCTATCCAGAGATGGGAATCTTCCAGCAGGAATCAGATCTGTACAGCTGTCTCTCTGCTTCTGTTGGGGAGCTCCCTGTGTACAACCCCTATTATTGGACTTGGCAGAAACAACAGGCTGGAGATTACAACAGATTAGCTCTGCTTGGTGGAAAGAGAGAAAATGGGTAATGCTGCTATTAAGGGTCATAGTAAACCTCATGGAATCAAAATAATGAGTGTTTCAGAAGAAGGGACAGAAATGTGGATTTGTTAACATTTCTGTGCTGTCTGACCCTGACCCAATGGCTAGAGTACTGCGCTATAATGTAGGAGGCCTGGATTTTATTCCTAGTTCTGGCAGTAGCTTGCTGGCTGGCAAATGAAATCACTTTACCTCTGTGTGCCTCAGTTTCTTTACGTATAAGATGATGATATTTACCTTCTTTGTAAAAGACTGAGCATTCATACCCAGAAAATGCTATACAAGAGGTTTATGTTACTATTGAATTACAAGATAGACTGTTAAAAGCATTTCCCAGCTAAGGACTGGTTTGGAAACTATAGGTGCTCTCTGGAATGAAGGTTTGACACACTCGGGTTGTATCATGGATGAAGGAGGCACGTTTGTTTTAAATAGATACTATTTGTCTGCAGTTTCACTGAGAAATGAGAGAAAACCTTATGAGTCACTGTGCAATTTAGGAGACCATAATCAGGGTTGTTGCTTCTTATTTAGAGAAACCTTATGCTAGAAATCTATGTCTGCTGGTAAACATGGTTTTACTTCTAGAGTTTCTCCTTCAAGCTCTGTTAGTGATTATTTTCACTATTTTCCCTGAAGGCAAAGTGTGGTGTGTGTTGTGTATTATTTAGGGTTGTTAGTGTTTTTCCCTCTGTCAGACTAAAGGTTTATTTAAAATGCTAGCCAGCTTTCTTTGAGTCAGGACTGGTCTACAGTAGAAAAAGTGCAGAGTAACCAACCTGATTTAAAACCAATTAGCTAGTTTGGTACAAAAACGTCACATAGGTGCACTTAATTAGGTGTAAATCTTAACTGAATAATTGCCCAGTTTGTGCCCCCACTGTAATTAGCCTGCATTTTATTAAGTATATGCTGTGTGATGAGTGAGATTTAACATATTACGGTATTGCTGACATTGTGGATTCTTACTCAGCTTTTTTGCAGAAAGCAAATGCAACAGTAGGCAGCATTTTTTAAAGGGAATTAACAGATTTATGATTCCAAATCCTTCTGAAATCCAAAGTGAGTTTGAGGGACCTTTGAAGATACTAAAAGGGGAAATCTGGCCCTGCTAAATCAGTGGGATTTTTGCCACTCAATTTACTGGAGCTAGGATGTCACCCAGCATATGCAATTATTCTTACTGAGTTAAATTTCATTTGCATATGCTCAAATATCACGTTAATGTCCAGTACAGGAAAACAACCTTATACTCCATCTCAACCTTATACTCCCATTTAACCACATAGCAGTAACATCCCACTCAGAATGATTGCTTCTGGTGCCTAGCCAAAAACCCATTTATCAGGATGTGGCATTTGTTCCTGAACCCCTGTGGTCTACACAGTTGCAACATACATTGTGTTGTGTATTATTCTTTCACTGAATTAACAGTCATTTTTCCAATGCGTTCAATTTTGTATTAGGAGTAATATGTAAAAAAGATCTCACAGCTTTTAGACGATGTAAACTGGATAGTATGCACTGGAACGATTATGAACTCATGTATAGTAACGTTGCAATTCTTACTCAGCTACTCTGTATTTGTTTAAATTCTTGGAATTAAAGAAGTTAAAATGAGCAAGTTTTCTGTTACAGTGCTTTTATATATCAATGAGGAGTGTGGTCATTTCACTTTTGTAAACTATCTGTAGTACTGATGCTCATGAAAACTGCTGGATTGACAGCCCTGTCCATCCAGGGCTTGGTCTAGTATCTAGTGAAATGAATGGGAAGACTCTTATTGATCTCAGTGGGCTTTGGATTACATTTCTTATCTGCAGAAGAGGAATGATGTAGACAGCGCTAGTGCAAAGCTTTTTTTCTGTTGCTCCATCATCTCTCCCTCTCTCAGCTCTGTCATAGATGGACCCCCTGAGGTAAAAGATAAGGGAAATTTTCATGGGTAACCGAATTCGTGTTTCTTCTGACACTTCTAAAAAGGGTCTTGATTCATTCAGTTAGGATGATGGCACTGGCAATGTGGATATTTGTCTACTAGGAAATGGATGTACAACATAATGTTAAATCTTAAGTTTTAGTGTTTTCTGGTAAATTGGTAGATATGCAGGATCAACTAATGCGTCTTGACAATTATGGTCAATACAGGAGTCCAAAATTGGGTTGTCACCTTTCAGAAAAGAGGCATGTTGGATGAATGCAATCTCATCAAAGACCTTAACTGTTTATAGGACAAAGTCTTAAAAGCTGCTGAGCAATCAGTAGAGGTGTTATCCATCCAAACAACAACAAAAGAAAATTGTTAGCAGCACAAAGGCTTAGGGGTGAGCTCTTCTAGCTCATTGGCATGGTCTAGTAATGATTGCATTCGTTTTTACTGCCATGTGTGTGTAGGTCTGGACTTACATACATACGCAAGCAATACCATTGACAAAACTGCCGACACTTACACTGGGAATTTTCCAGACCCTGACCTTGCAACCATTTAAACACCTGTCTAGCTTTACACATGTGAGAAGTTCCTTTTCAGGCTGGTAGAAATGAAATGAGACAAAAATGATACAAAAAAAGTCAAAGAAAAGGAAAAGTTGTATATAATTGAAATAGTCTTTTTTCATCAGAATTCTTTTGACTAGGCTGGACACCTGATTGAAGTTACTATCAAATCATAACTCCAGGTGGTTCTATTATATCTTTCACCAAATAGATAATCTCAAAATAAAATCTCCTTAAAAAATTATTTGGCGTGGCAGAAATGTTGCCATACACCTTACATAAACTCCGACCGAAATTCATGACTAAATTCACATGGGTTTACTTGGGAAGAACGAGGCCAACAATGACCAATCAAACCTGAGATAAACGATGAAGTGCTATGTTGTGATATAGTGTAAATCTCTAACATTTTCATGCAACACAGACCTGTGAACCATCACAGTTGTGACAGACTAGAGGGCACTATATATGTCACATTTAGCTAGAGCTGTGATATTTCCCTCCTCTTCTTTGTTACCTCTAGTCCTTGTTTAAATCTGAAAGCAGATAAACAGTGAACATTTTTAATGATAGGGTCAGATCCTCAGAGGGGTTTCATTGGAAGTTAAGTACTCTTAGCATCCAGATGGGAATGAGAGAAGGTGCTATGTTCTGTATTAGATCTGCAAACACAGAAGAAATCCTAGGTATAGACAACAACAACAGCACTCTCCCTCTATGAAGCAGTAATTATATACATATATATATGTATAAAGTTTTGATTGCTGTTTATTACAATGCCATCCTATTACAGTTTATAAACAGATGCTGATGCACACGGGCACAAGTAATAAATAGCACAAAGCAAAAAACAAAGTACAAAGTTGATATAATTAATAACATTCTAATAAAGTTTATCTCAATTGCCTAAAGAATAGTAGGAATAATCCAGTGGAAATGTAAAAAAACACAACCCCAGCCCCAAAACTTTAGGATATTTTAGGAACCAAATTTACCTTATGTTCAATTGCTATTGTTTCTGTAAAGGGGTTCTGTGGTACAAAGAATATGCTCATGTAGGTAGGGCAGGAACTTGCAGCTTTCTGAATCGGGAGGAGGTTGTTGCGCAGGCCGCAAGGACACAAAGTCAGGGACCTCCCTACCCAGCTGAACAGGGCATAGTTCAAACATGTTGGCTGTGCAGCAACATTGGCTGCTTCCACCCTGCCCAATAATGAGACTACTATTAATTTCACAGTGCAGGAATGGGCTCCAATTCTGAGTGAAGAAACCCTGATACGAGTTGGAGAGTTGTCTCTTTCTCTGTGAAGAAGCCATGAGATCAGGGCAATTAGGGCATAGCACTGTTAGACAGATCATTTATTTTCTACCCCTCAATAAACTCCTGATTATTAGAGATCCTCACTGATGAATTGCCTTCTTGAAATTATCTTTTTTCTCATCATGTCTTTCTGGGGTTTCCTTTAAATCCATCAGAAGCCAATATCCACAGACCTATAGCAGCTTTCTTGCAAATGGATGTTTCTTGCAAGCTTTCCCTTTCTTGTTCCTGGTTATTGGATCCATTTTAACAAACCCAGCGTAATCTTTTGTTTCTACATTTTAAAACTTCAGATTAGCTTTTCCCATGTAAAGCAACCATTTCGGAGTTTGAAACAATGGTGTGAGGCTGGGCTTTGTAGAAGGTTTTGCTTTGAAAACTCAGAGGACTGAAGCCCTCGGCTAAGCCACAAAGCTGCACCATAAAGGGGCATCAATGCAAACTGTTCAACCTCTGTGCTCCAACCCAGTGTGCGTAGAGGACATGTATGGGGGACACGGGACGGGGCGGGGAAATGAGGCACGGGGGCACGTGCCCCCCCCCCGACAGGGCCGCTGGCTCTACTGCTGACACTGACAGCAGTGCCTGACAGTGCCCCACTAGACCCGGGAGACACCAGTCACCCATGCCAGTGTGGGAGGCGTTGGGCTGGAGCAGTCACTGACTTCTCAGCTCACACTATGAATTAGGGGCCTGAACTGTTCCCCTAGTTCACATGTGCTTCTAACATTTATGTTAATAGAGATTATATGCATCCAATGTGTGTGCAGTCCCAAGTTTCCGAGACTGCTAACATGGACCAATTGTGTTGGTTTTAACGCAGTTATGGTTCTAGGCTGATTTTGACCTTCTCGGGCTTAGCTCTGCCTTGCTGAAAGGACTGGAATTTTGCCATTCACTTCAAAGTCAGTAGGATCAAGTCTTTAATGGCACTGGTCATAAAATATGAAGCTGGATGTTGTTTATTGATGAACACCAAATTTTAACATTGGCTTCAGTGATAGGATAGAATTAAATATTTCAAGGTTCTGAAAAAAATCTTCTTCCCTCTCTGCAGGGCTCTGCTTGATGTCCTATCTGTGATGGGTTCAATATCTTTTCTTTAACCTTGGCACACGTGGCCTTCCCTAGCCTATCCCATGTAAAGGCAGGAAGACCTCCACCCCAACTGCCCCAGCTCAAGTAATGGTTTTAGGGTGATCTGCCAAAAGGATGCAATACACACATAGAATGCAGTGACCATAAGTAATCAGAGCAGGACACAGTGAAATGAAAATTAAAAACAAATAAATAAATAAATTGATGGACTATCCAGATATCCTCTAGGAATCCCCTTTTTTCACCCAGTTGTTGGATGTTGCCACTTGACTAGCTTTGCCCTGGGCTCATTTGGACTATGGTCAGATTTCCAAAGCTCCTAATCTGACTCCCAAGTGAAATGGCCAAATCATCAAAAGTGTCCAGCACCTTCCATAGTTCCTAGTAAGGTTTGGGGGTGATTGTGCGTCATGGCAATGGTTGGGTGCAAAGCACTTTTGAACATCAGGGCTAAAACCTTGGACTTATTAAACAGAATAAGAACTTTGCCACTGATTTCAGTGGGGCTAGGATTTCATGTCGAGTTATGATAATACAATTCTGGCGCTTTGAAACTCCACATCTTTCAAAGGACATATCCTGCATGCTATTGAGTAAAATCTGTGTTCCTACGAGAAACATTCCCCTTTTCTAAAGGATGGAAATAATTTTAAAGCTCCAGGAGCACAAATATAGAGCTGCAAGGTAGCTCCTGGATTATAGCCTTCTCTGACGTTAAGAATGGTGAGATCACAGGGCTATGAAGCTATTTCAAACAAACATACTGCTTTGTGAATGTATCGTATGGCCCCAATCTTGTGAACAGATGTACTGTTGTAGATTCTGACACTCAAATGGAGTGCCACTAAAGTCAGAGGGACTCCACTCAAGCATAAAACTCTTTGAATGCATCTGTCAGTAGGAGCCCGGGTGATACCTATAACTTCCGGAGCTTCCTCCTTCATGTGCATTTAATAGCAACAGTAGCCAGAATTTTTGGCTAATAAAAGAAATGTAGTTGTCTGAGACTGCAGGAGCCCTAACTCAGTGGTCCCCATCCAGTCCCTTCATTCCTACGTTTTGCTCCTCTACGTGGAAGGGCTACTGTCAGACTGAGAGTAACTGCAGGCACCTCTACCTAAATCTTTAACTCGATCATAAATGCACCCTGGGCTAGATTTCTGTAATTGCTGTAAATAGATTCAAGATGCAAAAGCACCCAGGTTTCATAATCCCGTGGGGAAGACCAGATACAAACATTAAAACAACATTTAGATCTTCCTCGGGGTATTTTGCCCACTGAGTCACTGCAGATTAGAATCCAGCCCCGGGTGAGGTCTTCTGCAGTGAAAGCCCCACACAATGAGATGAGAATGATGTTTCTTTCAAAAATTAATTCTATAGGCGTGTCTACATGTCACTGTGTTTTAGCACTTCCTTTTGGAAGTACTAAAGGATGGCATAGTACAAGCAGTTACTATGCTGTGCACATAGCACAGTTAGATTTTGCCACTACAGTGATGTAGCTGGTGATCACGTGTAGACCCACGTCATCACTATGTCACTGTAGCAAGCTGTACAGTGATGTAGGGTGATGTGTAGATGCACCCATTACATTTAATAGCACTATGAGCAACCTACAGAAATCCTTCATGGCAGGGAGGATAAAATTGGCTTCTATCAGAATAAGGATTGCTGTTGACCTGATTTAATGTGGGCTTAGTACCCAGATGTTGAATAGACTTCAAATAATTATTGAAGATATTTGGTAAAGTATGCTGTGTACCTCAAAAGATGAAGCCTCTCAGGACTCGGTGTCATAGACATGTTGAAAATTTGTTCCAAAGTAATCTAATTAATGACAGGCATTTACACTGGTTATTAGTTCTGAGTAAAATGTATGTAGTCCCAATGGTGCTATACAGAGACACAAAATACAAAGCCCAGGCTCTGAAGAGCTGACAGTTTAGATTGATTTAGCATGACAGTCTAAATTAGACTGATGATGTAGGTCTAGATTCTTCCACCTTGACACTAAGTAAGTATCTTACTGTATAAGTCAGTCCCATCAATCCAGTCACAGTCCAGGCACCATGTTTCTGTAGTCAACAGCACACAAGCTAATGAAGTGGCTACCACAGTAACCTCCTGCCTTTGATTCCCCGACCCTTGTGACAATAGGACTATTCACAGGGGTGGACGACCATCAACACAAGTCCAGTGACAGGCTTTGAATTCTTGCTCTTCTGGAGCCATAGCAGTGCGCCTTACTTTCACTGCCCTTACTGCATGAACAGTCTTCTATAAATTATTTGGAGTGAGGTGCTACTGTACCCGAGTAAGGCTTTCAGAAACTGGCTATTACTCCAATAACCAAAATTTGACTGATGATAACATGGATATAGAATGAAGGGGAAAAGACGACAAATGAAGGGCTGAAAGAAAACTATCCTTGCAATAGCAACTTAGTTCTTTAGAACATAATCCTGGGCTTAATCTATTCAACTCTCCATCTAGTCCAAGAAAATTAGAACTTAGTACTCAGTACTTTGAAAAGTACTTCAAGTAAGTGCTTTTTTAAAAAGTACTTACTTGAAAAGTACTCAGTACTTTTTAGGATTGGGTCATACAGTGTTTCTTGTTTTTATCTTTGCTTTCTAAAAAACGATGGGGAGAAGAGGTAACTACACCTGAGCTCAGAGAAGAAAATTAATTTCTGATTAAAATGCTTCCTGATTTTCTCTTCCAGAAACTACATGACTTTTTAAAAAGTCTAACTTTTTGGATAAATGTGTTATTGTATAACACATATGATTAAACGAAACAATATTTTAAGATTTAACTATGGACTATAACTGATTTTTGCATCACCTATTACATTCTTTACTAAAGGAAGGAACACTCTATGTTACACATGTTCATAGCAAATGCTAGTGCAAAAATATATTTTATAAGTCTTATAAACCTATCATGCGTATATCGCCAGGTCTCTACAATTTGATATCGTACTCACACAACTGTCTTAATGGGAGCTTTACCACTGACTTTAAAGAGGGAATGGGACCTAGCCCTAAGAGCAGAACACTTTGTGTTCCTTGTTTTGATACTTAAATCAAGGATAAAGTGAAATTTTAACTAGAGTTTGGTTGCTGCGCTAAAAATGACATCAAGAGGCATGTGCCTTGGTGTTGTGTGTTCAAATCACATCCATGAATTCAACACTGAATTCAACAAATTCAAATTCATTCCAAGCAGGAGCAATATTAGTAAAAGCAATGGGATGGCTCCTAATTAATTACACCAAGTTCAAAGGTGTTCAAATGGCTACTGACTGTAGCCATAAGATGACTGCTTTGTAGAGAAATATCTCGATTTAAAATACAGCCAGCTCCAGAACTGGTGTTGATTGATGGTACCAGAGAAGCCAAGAACTGAGTGAGCACAGAGATTAAATAGCTCCCTTGATCCAGGAGGATATATCCTGCAGAGCATGTTGTGACACACCACTAGTTTTGCTGCCCCTAGACTCTGCTTGTTTGGGGACAAGCATAGGATTTCTAGGAATTCTAAGGGCCTGAGATGAAAACCACCATCATCAATGGAGAGGAGCCCACGCACTTCAGTGGGTAAACTTATTTCACACTACTCCATGATGGCTATTTCTGAACTAGGTGGGGAAGGAGCTTGTTAAGCAGAGTGATGTGAGAGAACACTTATCCATACACCTTTGGCTTAAAAATTGTATTTGTGCTTACTTAAGAATCATTTTAATGCCTCATCTTAAAATGGCCTCTCAATACTGCTTACACTTCTGCAAATGTATAATGTGAAATCTTGGCCGCATTGATTTCAGTGGAGCCAAGATTTCTTTCATGAGCATCAACATTTTTAACATAATTTTTGTAAACTGTAGGTAATTCAGTTAGAAGGCTCTGCTTTCATAACTAACAAATCCATAACTACTACATTAAGAATGGAATATGGTGCCATGACTCCAAATTGTTGATTGCATTACATTAGAGCATTGACATGCCATTTGTCACTAGAATTTATTGTCTTGCTTTTAGAAACCCCTTTTAACATCTTTTAAAATGTTTGTTTTGGCAGACGCCATTTAACCAAAATAAGAAACAGTCAACCTCTTCATCCTTTTTATGTATTTGCCAAACGCTCGCAATCTGTGCTCTGAATTCTCTATTTCCTTGCAACCTCGTGCAATGAAAGGGATTGTTTATACTGTCAACCTAATTCTGACTGATTTAGAACTCAGCTGCCAAATAGATCTCCTCTCTCTAGATCAGGTGACTCTCAAATGATGTTGAGCACCTTTTGCAAAACATCCCACATCTCTGGCTCAGTCCAGTGGCAGCAGAAGGCAATTCAGCAGCCTTACCCTGCACTATGTTAGGATATTAGCCATATTACCTCTTCCAAGGAAAATGTGGTAGTGATCAAGGTCTTTTGAGTTATTCTTTTAAACAGTCCTAGGGCTGTCTTCGTCCCGGACTGCATATTTTGATATTTTTAGTTGAAGACTTTTAGTTTAGACATTGAGACTAACTTGCTCTTGGGGACCCCAAGAGCCTGGCTTTTGCAAATGTGAGGGCATATTTACTTATGTAATCCCTTAATTAAACACCACAGAAGCAAAACATGCAGGATATTGATATTAACTGCTTGTTTCTGACTGAGACCAGCTTGCATTTGTTTTATGTGTACTAGCAGCACCTGGTGGTGCCCACCAATGCACACCATGTGAAAAACAAATAGCTGAACAAACTGTAAAGTCTAATACACCAGTGAGAAGCCAAACACCCACGTTGGGAAATCTTCCCTTCCCCTCACCCTTGGGAATCGCTTTTGAGCTGGCTGTCAGTAGCAATTTGAAAGCAGCATGCAAATGGGCAGACCCTCAAGGTGCCTGAGGTTTCCCTTTACTTTCCAAATGATTTCACAGGCAAAAATGAATTGTTCAATAAATTCTCAATGGAAAATTCCAGTCTCTGCAGAATATTCCTAGGCTCCTGAAAGAGAAGGATGGATTTTTTTTACACTGGTAGTTCAATAAATCTGTCTGGTACAAATTATGGTTGATTAAAAATAACTAAAGTGAGAACTGTTATTAAGACTTCCATCACAGAGCTGCTTTGCAGAGCGGCATTGAGAGTTTAGTTATGGAAATCAGGGCTTTTTGTCTGTGAAATGCTAACAAATTGTTCTAGGCATTAGCCAACATTTTCCTAACAGTTTAACCCTTAAACTGGTTGTGCAGATTACATAGATGCTGACTAGTAGCTAAAACAACTCATATATAAGTACATGTAGAATATTACAGATATCACATAATGTGTCATCTGTACACATAGAATATGTGTAGTAATTTATATTATATATATGTGTGCACACATTATGCGAGCCCTGAATGAGTCACCAGTAAGTTTCCTCATTCAGTTAATGGTTCCATTATTATTATATATCTGTGATCAATGAACCTAGTAATAAAGCATAGAGTAGGGCTGTGCAAACAATCTGTCTGCAACATTCCCTTTCTTCTTTGCACCCTCAAAAATCGACTTTGAAGACATTGAGCAAAGTGGCATTATTTGCAAACCACTGGTAAACATCTGGATGTTTTTTTAAAAGGTGAGTAAAGATGACACTTTCTATAAGACCCCGAGCCACTTCCTATTACAACCATTAGGAATCTATCAGTTGACTTCCAGTGGAGTTGGATCAGGCCCTATACTACCAGCTGATCGGAAAAGTGTTTGCATATATATTTTAAAGTATATATTTTTAAAAGCTACTGAAATTATTTCGTTATGTCCAAGTTGTAATTTCTTTTTATAATACAGATTTAAACTCCAAATGTCTCCCAAACGCTTTGGTGAATTCATTATTAAATAAGAAGAAAGCAAAATAAGCTAAAAGCCTGTACCCTTTTGTATATAACTGGTAATAGATTTCACTTTGAACATTTTCCCTATCCTATTCCCACTCCATGAAGCAGGAGCTTCTCAAGGTAGTAGCCTATTGCCTTACTTTCTTGCTTTCTCAAATAAGGTACTGTGAAACCAAATAAGAGCACAAACCTAGAGACAGTCTTGAATCTAAGTCCCAACTGCAAAGCCTGTCTAACAGCCTAACATTGGACAGCCAGCTAACTGAACTGCACGTTGAATTCCAGCACTTCTTTCTGACATGAAGGAAGTGACACTATTCATAAGACCCACTCATCCATATTGTATGTTATTATTCTATACCAAGAACTCCAGACTTCTGATTCTTGTCTTGATTTTAGCTGACAGCATCTGTTCCCATCCTGCTAACTTGTCTAGGGGCTTGGATAAAACATTCAGCCTTTCAACACCGAGAAAAAAGAAAACAAAATGGGTTTCCAAAGAGCAGAATGAGTTCTTAACCTTAAACATGCTCATTTACTTACAGAAAGAGTATTTCAGGCACAAAAGGTTTGAGCATCAGTCAAATACCAGGTTAAATTTGTAACAACATGAAGATTGTCCCATGCAGTGCAATCAGCTACTTTTTTTACCCTATAAGAGCTAGAAATTATAGTGTTTGTAGCAGTACGTACATTTTTTTATATCTATAAAATGTGCATCTTTCAGACTATGGTCTCATGGTCCGAGCTGACTTCATTTGGGTTTATATAACAACAGTATCTGTCATAAGGGCTGTTTTCTTTGTAGGAACAGACAATAATGCTGTCTTTTGGAGCAACAAAAATGTTGTCCTCTGTGTCAGGGCAGGTTGCGCTGTCCCAGGTAGGAGAAGAGCACTGCTTCTCCAAGGCACGGTAAGTGGAGCCATCTCCCACGAACACGTTCCCGGGCATCTCTGGGTAGCAGGTCTCCAGGTATCTCAGCATCTCCTCTTGGTCCACCTTCCTGAGCAGGCTCTTGCATTCCCCTGCCGTGGTGCTGGTCGCCGTGGTGCAGATGGACACCGAGTCGTCTCCCTTGAGGACCTTCCTGTCCTTCAGGTACGCCTTCTTGGCCAACTCATCGCAACTGCTCCTGCCTGACTCCAGGTCTGAGGGGGTCCTCAGCAGCTCAATGACTTCCCTGTCCTTTGGTTTCTTGCAGCAGGGGCATTTGTTCTCGGGCCACTTGGTGCAGCCGTCGGTTTTCCTCGTGAGCGCAATGGCAGCGATGCCAGGCAGGCAAATGGCAGGTCCTATCGCCAGGAGGGGGATGTCTCCCAGGGTCTCCCCTTTGATCCCGGAGACAGTAAACATGAAGCCAAAGACAAGGAAGACGCTGACCAAAGCCACCACCAGTCCAGTCCTAGGGTTGATGTCGTCGGGTCTCATGGCTCACCGCAGCAGAGCATTGGATCCCTTCTCCAGGCTGGGGGGCTCTAATCCTCCAGGGGAGAACTTGCTCTTGTGAAGGATCAGCTGGAGTGACAAGCCCAAAGTTTCCAAGGAGGGAGGGGGGGGAGGAGGGAGAGAACAAAAGCCAATCCCTGGCCAGACCTGATGTGCTCCTCTGTCTTCCCAGGAGGACGAGCTGGCTGCAAACCTCCCCGGGGCTTTCTCGGGAGATCCCCGGGTCCCTCCTGCACAGCCTGCCCGGGGCTCCCGGCTCGCGCTGCCGGACGAGGCGTCGGGGGAGGGCGAGGCCAGGGCACCCCCGCTCCTCCGCAGGCAGCGGCTGGGCTGGGCGCTCCCCCCGCCCCGCCCCGCCACACGCGCGCTCCGCTCGCACGTGTGTCCTCTCCGCCGCCCCGCGCCTCTCTGCAGCGGCGCCCGGCACGCCGCGAGCCACAGGCAAGTGGGGCGGGGGCGGGGGCCATTTCGCGCGGGTGCTGCGATCGCCAGCGGGGCCGGGGCAGGGGCAGGGGCAGGGGCTCCCCGCCCCGCAGCTCGCGGGGGCCCGGTGCTGTGCCTCAGCGCTGCCTTCAGGGCGCGGGCGGGCGGTGACGGGGGCGCAGCTCACGCCGGCTCCACACAGGAGAGACTATCACGTGCGTGAGTGTGAGTGCGAGTGGGCATGAGTGTGATTGTGGGGGGGTGTATGTGCGACGGACTGAGAGTGGATAGGTGTGTGTTAGTGAGCAGGAGTGTGTGTGAATGTGAATGAGCATGTGTGGTTGTGTGAATGGGAGGGTGTCCGTGAGCATGTGTGTGACTGAGTGTGTGAACGTGTTAGTGAGCATGTGTGTGCATTTAAGTGTGAATGTGAGCATGGGTGTGTGTGTGAATGAGTGTTAGTGAGTGTGTGTGTGAAAGTCAGTGCGAATGCAAGTATGCATGAGGGTGTGTATGAGTGAATATGTGCTAGTGAACATGAGTGAGTGCACCTGAGTATGTGAATGTATTCATGAGCATGAGTGTGTGAGGGTGAATGGGAACGTATGGGTGTGTGGATGCAAGTGTGTTAGTGAGCATGAGTGTGCGAATGTGTGTGTAAAGGTCAGTGTGAGTGCAAGTGTGCATGAGTGTGACTGAGTGTGAATGTGGGCTAGTGAACATGAGTGTGTGTGAGTGTGTTATTGAGCATGAGTGTGTGTGAATGTGTATGTGTGCGTGAAAGTGAATGTAAGTATGCATGAATGTGACTGTATGTGTGAGAGTATGTGCATGAGTTAGTGAGCACGTGTGTGAATGTAAGTGTGCATGAATGTGACTGTGTGAGTGCGAATGCGAGTGCGTGCTAGTAAACATGAGTGCGTGCATGTGAGAGTGTGTGCATGTGAGTGTGTTAGTGAGCACAAGAGCACTCTCTCCTGCCTCGTGGTTGGATTTACCCTGCATTTTTACTGAGGCTTTTGGTTTTGTCTTAACTGGCGCTGGGTCGGGAACGTCAGGACTGGACCGGCTTACGCATCTGTCTGGGGTGGCCTGGGCTGGGCCGTTCCTGCCCTGAACCCGGGGCCGGCAGAGCAGAGGTGGTCCACGTCCAGCCCACAGGCCAAATGGTGCCTGCACAGCCATGGTATCCAGTCCATAGGACTCCCCATCGGGTGGGATTTTTGGTGGCCGGGGAGTGGTGGCAATTAATACGGCCACCCTCCATTGATGCTAGATTCCCAAACACCAAGTCTCATGGGTGTGCCTGCTTCCCCCTGAAAAGCTGGGTCATGCCTTCTTCCCAAACTATGGGGCTGGGCTGGGACTGGACTCCCCCACATCCTCTTCTGCATGGCTAGATGGGGCTCTGCCAAGCCCACCCCAGACATCGCATTGGGTCCACGGATGGATTGGGCACTGCCCATGTGGCCTAATGGGCAAAAGGGTTGAGCACTACTGGCATAGACAGCCTTCTGAGGGTGTTGCTAGCCCTGTTATTTTTTGGCACTATGCAAAGAAGAACTAAATTGGCCTTCCCTCCCTCCCTCCCCTCACTACAGAAAGGATGTGGGCAGATTGGGAAGAGTCTAGCAGAGGGTGACCAAAATGGTTTGAGGCATGGGGAACATGACTTATGAGGAGAGGCTGAGGGAACTGGGCTTATTCAGTTCAGAGAAAAGAAGACTGAGAGGGGGTTTAATAACAGCCTTCAACTACCTGAAGGGCGGGTTACAAAGGATGGAGCTAGGCTATTCTCAGTGGTGGCAGATGACAGGACAAGGAGCAACGGGCTCAAGTTGCAGAAAGGAAAGCTGAAGTTAGACACTAGGAAAAGCTTTCTCATTATTAGGAGGGTAGTGAAGCACTGGAACAGGTTACCCAAAGAGGTTGTGAATCTCCATCCTTAGAGGTTTTTAAGAGCCCGCTAGGCAAAGCTTTGGGTGGGATAATGTAGTTGGGGGTGCTCCTGCTTTGAGTAGGGTGTTGGTCTAGATGACCTCCTGCGGTCTCTTCCAACCCTGGTTAAAAACCTATACATCTTCTGTTTCAGGAAGTGAAACCTTTGCTGTCTCCTTTAGTGCTAGTAGGGCACATGCATGTAAGCTCTTCACAACTATCTAGGCCTCAAAATGTTAGTGTGTGGAAATGATTTTGAAACAAGGGGTTGGCAACCACAAAAGTTAACACAGGGACAAACTTGACATGTCTGGAAGGAATGAAGAGTTCTGCAGGAGGAGGAGGAGAGCCTTCCCATGACCTGTTTCAATACTTTTACGAGTCAGTGACTTAAAGGAATAAATAATTTCCATTTAGAGGACAAAGATGCTCTGGGGATAAAGTGACAATAGCCGGCAATGCCAGGGAAGAAGGCAGGACAGTTTGAGGGCTCAGGTTTGGGACCATTATTCACATGAATTGTCCCATTCAAGTTACTCTTTGTTTCTCTGTATTGCTGACATCAGAAATCTGGAAAGTGTTGCAGAAAGCTTTAGGCTGAGCACAAAAGAGAACCCAACATAGTGCCTTTAATGCCTTTTCTTTTGCTTGTCACTTGTGGCATGGGCCAGCATTACAGATCAAAATGTATCCTAGACGTTTTATGCATGGGTTTATTCAGGGTTTTTTAAAATTCCCAAGCCTGCTGGCAGCCAAGATGCCATTGACACAGATAAGTCAATACATAAATCAAGGTGCCACAACAAGGCCCCTCAAGAACCCTTCAAGATGGAGTAACAACACAGAGACCATAGGCTTTCCTGAAAGGTGACTTTCAAGACTGTTCAGAAATTGGTGCTGAGACAATAGAGTATATTCTCCCGAGGGGTTTCATTTCTTTTGCCAGGCAGACTGGGCTGACTGGTTTCCCATTCCTGGAGGAAGTTGCAAGTCTTGCCACTAAAGTCCCTGCAGAGGAGGCATCTGGAGAGGAAGCTCCACTTGATATATGACTTATTTCCAGGCTTGTGGAAGATAGAGGTATATTTCGGTCTAAGCTTGGTAACCTGGAGCATATTAAGTTAGGAGGTATTTATGAAATGGAGGGAGAGGCTTGCAGAATGCCAGTTGCTAATGATTTACCCATTTTGCCTCCCTATTCTAGTACCCAATGGCAATACAAAGCATACGGTGATGACACTGCAGGGGGTGCCTATGCAGGGGGTCGGACTCGATGATCTACTAAGGTCCCTTCCGACCCTAACATCTATGAATCTGTGACACAAGGACAAAATAAATATGTTTTCCCATCTTGCCCTGGTTTTATCTGCACCTGTAGGATTTTTTATCTAGTTCCTCTTCCTTCATCCTTCTTAAGTCAGTTTTTAATAGACACTAAAAAACAGTGTGAGGCTTAAAATCTGAATTGACAGTCTAGCGTCAGAAGATTCTGGTCCCAATACTGCTTTTTGTAGAATTCAGAAGAGAAAAAAAAATCCTTTTGACTATGATGGATACAGGAACAGGCCCCTAGCCTTGCGTAACCTATATCTTCAAATATGGCCTGTATTAAATCTTAGTATTCTTGCCCAAAAATAATGACAAAAAAATCATCTCTAGCAGAGTGTAGGTAATTCAAGAAACCACTAAAGCTGAGCCCCTCAGGAATAATTACTTGAATATAATTAAATCCAACATCCTCAAAGGAAAGATTGCACTAAAAGCTAACAGGGACTTTGAATTGTAAGACAGTGTTGCTAGTTTTTTAAAGAAAAGAGTATATAAAAATAACACTTATAGTCAACATTAAATACATTAAAATCATAAATTAGAACGTGGAAATTATTTAAGCAGCTATAAGAATTGTAGGATGTGGGTATACACAAAAGGAAGCAGGGAAAGTGAGGGAAAAGAAAAGGAAGCATGGTTAAGCCGCAAAGGAAATCCAGTGTAGGTGAAGTCTAGAAAAGTAAGATAAATTTATTTTGTAAATGTCACCTGGAAATGAAAAAAGCTAGAAAAGAAGCACATTTGGAAGCACAAATAACCAGTACCAAAGATACAAATGAAACGTTTACTACATAGATAGGCTCAGAAATCTTTTGCAAAATCACTGGTACGGAGAAAAAGGGATTTTCGAAAGGCTGTATAGGAAGTTTGTAAAAGAGATGGGAACTGAACCTATACTCATGTGTCCCATTCTATAAATTGTCCTTAATAGCAAGGTTAAGTAAGGGAGCAGCATAATAATGAATGACATTAAATACTGACAAATGTAAGGGAATGTACACTGAAGGAATCATTTGAACTACCCCTACCCATTGCATAGTTCTTCATTAACTGTGGCCAGTCAAGAGTGTAAGTACTAAATGTTGCTTTTTTATTCCATTTAAAAATTAATTATGGAAATAGAGCTCTAGAAATGCATCTAAAATGTGGGACACATATAATGGTAGGCTTGCAAAAACCTGAATATGAAGAAAGATTGAAATGACTGAGACTGTTTAAATTAGAAGATGAGAAGGAAGGGGAATGGCACAGCCATACAAAGTAATGAATTGTATAGGGAAGATATAGAACAAGGGCTCCTCCCTGTCTCGGGACAGTCGGTGACATTATTAGGCAAATGTGAGGAAAGGCAAATGCTTTTTGTACACAACTCACAATTAATCAGTAGAACTATTTGCCACAAGGAGTCATAGAGCCAAGAATTCAAGATTTAAAAGAATATCCATTTGTAGGAATAAGAAACATCCCCAGGTATCCAAGTGCAAAAGCTACACCACTAATGAGGAGAATCAGAATCATTAGTCTTTTTGAATGCTTAAGCTCTCCCAGACTTTATCAATTATTTTAAATGGTTGATATTTTATTTAAAAAATTCTAAGTCTGCTAGTTTATATGAGGTTCATTTGAGGTTGATGTATGCTGACATAGCTGAAATGAGCGTGCTGATTCAATGAATATTGTTTGGCAGCGTCTTAATGTTAGGAATGTCGGTAATACATTTGAGAAATATCACAGAGTGGATCATAAGTTGCCAGGTACTTAATTTCTTCATGGTACATGGGAATACACAGTCTTTTAAGACTAGACCTGAAATCTTATTTATCAGATTAATAGCATATGATATAAGAAATATATTTTTTCTCTTGTCTTAGGGAAAACTTAAGTGTGTAACTGAGAAGTGCATGAGCTCTCCATGGTTCTGGGGAAGATTGATGCAATCGGCCAGAATTTTGTTTTGTGTAAATTTTATGACCGGAATAGTTTGCTGTGATCATGCCATCTGATCTCTTACACGACAGATGCCAGAGCACCTTACTTATGAGCATAGTGCAAAAGGACTAATTTCTGGTTCAACTTGTACAGATCTTTCAGGAAGACTTCTTTCCTCATTTTAAGACTTCAAATCAGGATGCAGAGTCCCTATATCAAGGCAAGCCAATTTGCACTTCTAGGAAGAATTTTAGTCCCTTCCACTCCTCATGCTTTTGTGAAGCCTGAAGTTTAGTTTTATGTGTCATATTATTACATATAGTTTTGATTTCATGACATTACAACCAATATAGCTTTTTGCCCTCTACCTGATTCTCAGTTCAACAAGTTACTTAAACATATGCCTAACTTCAAACACACAAAAATGCTCACTGAACTGGAGTTATAACATTAAAAATATGTGGCCAGGGATTTGGCCAATGTTTAAATAGTTTATAAACATATAACTACGTATATAATGTGTGTGCATTTGCGCATGCGCACATGCACGCATGTGTGTATTAACTCTTTAGATTTGACTTGCTAATTAATTACCAGAACTGAAAGTTCTGAAGCAACCCCCCCCCCACCGCCAAAAAAACCCCCTGACTGTGAGCGGCAACTATAATGTGCCCCCCCCCTTTTTTTCTGGGTCCTTAAGAAAAAAGGAAATTTGGAAAATATCACCAGAGGAGCAGAAAACAGTGTGAGACTCTAGATGTTATTAGTAATCGCACCAAAAAAAGAGTTACCCAAATACAGCATGAACTACAGTGGATGTCAGAATATGTAACAGACATTAAACCAGCTCTTCAGATTTAAGGGACAGGGTTACTGAGATGGAAGAGAGAATATCCACTCTGGAGGACAAGAATGCTGTTAGTGGAAAATGCTTATAGAAAATGTCAGGATAAAGGTGGAACTAAACAGGGCAAATTTAGACCTAGAAAGCAGTTCAAGGGACAATAATGTAAATATCAGAGACTTCCTGGGTGGAGCACAGAGGGAAACCTAGAAGATGGTTCAGAAAACTCTTATCAGATTGCTAAATTTACCCATGAACTTGTAACTTTGAAATTACGAACTGAGACTGTTAAATTATTGTCTGGTTCACAACTGGGAGGAAAAGTGAGTGCTTTGCGGCAGGAGCCATTGCTTTGGTCTGTGTGTGTATGCAGCACCTAGCATAATGGAGCTCCATTCCACAAATTCATCTCTTTAAGTGCCATTGCAACATAAGGAGAGAGAACTTCTGAAAAATGGAAATACTTTTCTCTAAAACTTTGTCGAGTGGCTGTTGTTTCTGAAGCCTTTAAGAGTAGGTTAGACAACACTTGTTTAAGATGGTGCTGGACTAAATGACCTTCTGAGGTTCCCACCAGCTCTACTTTTCTATGATTCTGTGATCTGGTTGTTTTTCACAAGCTATATAGGGTCTGATTAGATCAGTGTGTGACAGAGAGATCACCAAAAAACAAAACAAAAAACCCCAGGAGTCTGTAGGTGCTGGCCCTGGGTCTCAAGAGTTGACCCACATGCCACACGTGGTGTCAAACTCATCTGGCCCTGCTGGCCCCCACATTTGGACCTCCCTTCTTCCCCTGCTGGCATTCTGGATCCAGTGCGCAAGGTGCCCACTCCAGGTGGCATGTAGTACAATCCTGGACTGCCTGGAATGGGTGCTGAGCACTCTGGATCCAGCATATTGTATTGGGGAGGGGGGTTCATGGCCACCCCTGGGTTACAGCATTCTTCAGTTTCTGTCCTGAACGATTGTGCAGGGTTGCTTTTATCAATTGCTATGCTTGACCTCAGTGCTGACTGAAGTGGCTCTTGTTTGTAAAGCATCCTAATGATCATTTGAGATGAAAGGGGCTTTAGAAATGTCAGATGTCATTATAATACTTACAAGCTATGGTTTATAACCGGCAAACTTCAAATTCAATTTGAGGATTTGAAGTAAGTAGCTAATTCAAAGGACTTTGATTATTAAAGTCTGTTCACTCATATCTGTGTTCCAAGTATGTGAAACTTCTCTGGTTACCTTGTCTTCTTTTAGATCTATCTTTGGTAAACTTCACAGAAAATAAGAATTTTATAAGTTGTACCACCTAAAATAAAAAGCAGCTAGACACCTATTAGGACGACAAGGATCTTACAACTCTGAGGAGCTGATCTTGTAAATGCTGAGAACTCAATATAGGGTATTTTTTGTCAGGATTGCTTGTCTGTCTATCTAGATTGTAATATTTTGGGGCAGGGAACATGCATTCTTCTTTCCTTTCTCTAATGGAAAGCATGCCATTGACACTTGCCAGATAAATGTTATCAACGCTGAATATGCTGATCAACCATAATCATCCTGAAGTACCAAGGAACTGAACAAAATAATCAACTCCTAATTGCTACTGTTTCATCTGGCGTATTGGGCCAAATGGCAAATGGTTGATTCAAGCTGATTAAGAAACAAGAATAGCAGTTATATACAGGAAACAGATATTCAGATAATCATAGTATCATAGTATCTAGGGTCAGAAGGGGCCTAGCGCAGGTCACAGGACCCCAGCCAAGTACCTATCCAATCTACTCTTGAAGACGCCCAAGGTAGGAGCAAGAACAACTTCCCTAGGAAGCTGGATCCACGTCCTAGCCACCCTAACTGTGAAGTAGTGCCTCCTAATGTCCAACCTAAACCTGCTCTCTAGTAACTTGTGACCATTGGTCCTAGTTACCCCTG
>JAGPOW010003395.1:38789372-38802490 GCA_030014935.1 Caiman crocodilus | reverse complement strand
GTCCAACCTAAACCTGCTCTCTAGTAACTTGTGACCATTGGTCCTAGTTACCCCTGGTGGTGCCCGGGAAAAAAGAGCCTGCCCTATTTCCTGCTGATCCACAGTACTCCATCTGTGGCCTGACCAATGCCGCATAAAGGGGGAGGATCAGCGCCTTGGACCGGCTCGAAATGCATCGTTGGATGCACGCTAGGGTCCGGTTGGCCTTCCCAACCACCGTCTGACATTGGTGGCTCATGTTCATCTTGGCGTCAACAATGATGCCAAGATCCCGTTCCTCCACCGTGCTAGTAAGAGGGGAGCTTCCTAGCCAGTATGTGTGCTGGGGGTTGCTTCTCCCCAGATGCATCACCCTGCACTTGTCCACATTGAATTCCATCCTGTTCTTGTCTACCTACTCACACAGCTGGCCCAGATCCCACTGCAGCCTCTCCCTCTCCTCTGGTGTCCCCACCTCAGCCCATAGTTTGGTGTCATCAGCAAACTTGGAAAGCTTACTATCCACCCCTTTGTCCAAGTCCATGATGAAGATCTTGAACAGTGCAGGCCCAAGGACCGAGCCCTGGGGGACCCTGCTGCTCACATCTCTCCATGTCGAGTACTGGTCATCGGGGACTCTTATGAGTCCCCGATGATTCTCCATTGTGGACTACCACTAACGGATGGTAATCGGTGGTAGTCCCATGTAGGCTACCACTAACGGATGATAATCGGTGGTAGTCCCACACGGATGGTAATCGGTGGGCTTAACAATTTTCCAGACGCTCTCCGTGACATCCTGTACCTGCGCTCCAGGCAGGCAGCAGACCTCTCGGGTCAAGGAATCAGGACGGCAGATGGGACCCTCCGTGCCCCTTAAGATGGAGTCCCTGATGACCAGGACTCGATGCTCATAAGAGCCGTTCAAGACTCGATGCTTATAAAAAATGCTCTATGTATGTGTTCCACTGACTAGACTGTATGGTACAGAGGGAAGAATGTGCAGAAAAAGGATGTTGGCTGAGTGACTGGATTTTTGTCTCTTTTCACATCTTCTCTTAAATACTTTTCCTTGTCTTAATTCACAGATTTCATATATCTGATTGCTATTTCAGCCAGTATTGAGTCTCATTAGGATTATTATGAAAGTAGAATGAGTAACCTGCATTCTGCTGATTTGCTAATACCAGGTAAACCAATGGGACACAGCATAATGTGTTTCAAAATGTCCCTGATGAGAAAAAGTTGCAGTAGATGAAGTTTTAAGCTATTCTTTTGCACCTGGCAGCTGGCCCAGATGTAGCATCTCAACTCTAAAGTGCCAAGACTCCAAAAGCTAAATCTACAGTACTGAAAGCTAACACAGATAAAACTGAACACTCATTTCCATTTCCAGCTTCTGAATGTTCCTTAGTAGATGGGGAAAAGTTATCAAAGTTGGACAGTTTTGTCAGTTCATTCTAAATGGCATGCATTCTTGAGGAGTTCTACTCAAGCTCTCAGAACAGGACGTTAGTGGAACATAAGCCCTGTCCTAGTGAAATTCCCCGTCTTTTGTCCTATTGGAAGATTTAGTGCATAGACTGGCTTCATAGAGTCCCCTGTGTGTTGGGAAGCTCCAGCTGCACATTGTTACTTTGGGTTGATGATTCTGTCAAGTTTATAGTTGGGCCAGAGCCTCAGCCACACTACATCTATGTAGTTTAACATCACTTGCAGCTAATTTACACCTTCTGAAGATCTGTTCCAGCGGTTCTCTGAAGTTCTTTGTCTGTGCTCTGTGCTGCTTCACTGCAGGTGAGGGCTTACTGCATTATCCACTTTGCAATTCACTCTTATTTTGTAGTTTTCAGTCCTGGCTGAAAAGGAGAATGACAAACATAAGGATGGAGCTTTTGTCTGCACCACAGGCAACCAGTGAACAATCTATTTGTCTCTTTCTCTAGTTGAAAAAAACAGCAATCCTTCGGGACGCAGAAATCTTTCACACTTATGTGTCGCGGTCGGCTAACTTACTGGGCTATGGCCAGTTGCCCGGAGCGTCAGGTGGGTATTTTGGTAAATGGAGCGGAATTAGGCACCGAAGTGTATTGGTTGGAAATAGATTGTTTACTTACGCCGCTGATGTGTCCAGCGCAGGTAGAAAACTGGATTAAGTTGTGGTTACAAATGTAACAAGGGCCCCTTGGAACGAGATGAGACGTTTTATAGACAGCTTATCGAGCATGCAGGGGAGGGGGCACATCGGGAAGGTCGGTGATGGGGAGTCGTTGGTGGGTGATCAGTCCGCCAAGTTTACTCCGGGATGCACACGGAGTTCTCCAACGAGGGCGGAAACTGCTTTTACTTTTATATGCTTAGCAAGCCAATCACTAGTTGCCAAGTGGGCATAATTTGGAGGTTGGCCAATGAGTGCACGGGCAATTAGAATATAACAAGGGTGACTGTTAGATGGTGGGGGGGGAGGTTTTGCAATGGACAACAGAATCCTGCCTTGCTTACAGTTGTAAAGCTTGTCTGCTCCAAACAATCATAGAAAATGAGGGTTGGAAGGGACCTCAGGAGGTCATCTAGTCCAACCCCCTGCTCAGAGCAGGATCCTCCCCAACTACATCATCCCAGCCAAGGCTTTGTTGGGCTGGGCCTTAAAAACCTCCAAGGATGGAGTTTCCTTTATTTCTCTGAGTAACCTGTTCCAGTGCTTTACTAACCTGTTTGTGAGAGAGTTTTTCTGAATATCTAATCTAAACTTCCCTTGCTGCAGCTTGAGAACATTACTCCTTGTTCTGTCATCTGCCACCACTGAGAGCAGTTTAAATCCATCTTCTTTTGAATCTCCCCCCCAGATAGTTGAAGGTTGCTATTAGATCCCATCTTGGGTCTTCTCTTTTCTAGACTAATAAACCCAGTTCCCTCAGTCTGTCCTTATAAATCATGTCCCCCAGCCCCTTCACAATGTTGTTGCTCTCCACTGGACTCTCTCCAATTTGTCCACATCCTTTCTGTAGTAGGGGGGCCCAAAACTGAACACAGTACTCCAGATGTGGCCTCACCAGTGCTGACTAGAGGGGAATAACCACTTCCCTGGCCCTACTGGCAACACACCTGGGCTACCAATGCAGCCCAGTATGTCATTAGCCTTCTTGGCAAGAGGGGCATACTGCTGGCTCCTATTCAGCTTATTGTCCACTGTAGCCCCCAGGTCCTTTCTGCAGAGCTGCTGCCCAGCCAGTCAGCACCCAGCCTGTATTGGTGCATGGGATTGTTCTGTCTTAAGTACAGGATTTTGCACTTGTCCTTGTTGAACCTCATGAGATTTCTTTTGGCCCAGGCCTCCAATTTGTGTAGGTCACTCTGAACCCTACCTCTGCCCTCCAGAATATCAATCCCTCCACCCTCATCTGAGTATCATCTGCAAACTTGCTGTGGGTGTACTCTATGCCGTCTTCTAAGTTGCTGATAAAGACACTGAGCAAAACTGGCCCCAGAACCCACCCCTGAGGCACTCCACTTGATACCGGCTGCTGACTAGAAATTGAGCCATTGATTATTATTACCCTCTGAGCTCAATTTTCCAGCCAGTTTTCTAACCACCTTACAGTCCATTCATACAGCCCGTACTTCCTTAGCTCGCCTGCAAGAATGTTGTGGGAGACTTTGCTAAATCAAGGTATACCAAATCCACTGGAAGTGAGTCATTCCTTACTTTTCAAGTGCCTCCACTGACTTCTGATGAATGGGGCTATGTGTTATATCAGTAAGTGAGAATCTGGTTGTAAATTTGCACTTCAGGAGTGAAATTCTGGCTCTTTTCAACTTCCTGTGAGTTTTGTTGGTTGGTAAGACCAGGATCTCACATTGAGAGGCAGTTGTACCCATCTTCCCCTTTAATAAGGCTTTCTGGTAAATATGCTGCTATTTTTGTGGAACACAATTCACATAAAAGCACCACAAAAGATGCAACACTTGCATGGAAATAACCTGAAAGGTCTAGTTATATAGTAATCAGGAGGAAAATTTTTATCTGGCATCTGTGGGTGTTTGATTCCCAAAAGCTATAGCAGAACTTTTTAAGGGATCTCTGATTTTACTCTCTCAATTATTTAGTCATTATTTCAAGTTCTTCTGAAATTTAGGCTAGGGCAAGCTAGTGACTGGGATGCCCAGACTAAGGCCCTCTTTTACAGGAACTTGGCATAGCAATGCAGATGGGCACCTGGGGCAATGCAATCATGAGGCTGCAGTGGCAGCGAGGGGGTTTTCCATGCTCCCTTCCCAAGTGAGCACCTGAGGCGGCTGCCCTGGTTGCCAAGTGTGTGGTTTGGGGGAGAGAAAGCAAGGATGCTCAGACAGGGAGGCAGCCAAAATTCCTAGTCCCATTTGAGCCCTGCGACTCTAGGATTACTGTTGGCTTCCTTTTCACCTGATTGAGGAACATGTAGTAATAAAATGCAAGATTATGATTTAAATAATCCAAACAACTCATGGTATTTGAATGCTCTGAAAGATTGTAGCTTCCAAAATCAATTAAGCATGAAGTAAATGAAGATGCTGGCAATTATTCTGTGCATAATGTGTGCTTCATTAAACAGAGGTGGAAAATAAAAAGCAGTGATTTTCACTTATTCTGCTGAATTGATGTAAACAGCCAAAAACTCTATCTGTTGAACACTGCAAAGTTTTCTTTTCAGAATATAAATGATGCCATTCATATTCCACAGATTTTCCAGCAATAATGTTATTACATGCCACTGTTCTGAAAACACAGCCTCGAGGTCAGCCTCGCTTCAAGCCCAATTCATAGTGATTTCAGCACAAGGCCTACCCTACTCCTCCAATGTCTACCATCATGGAGAGAACAGAGGGCCTGTGTGTGAGCCCCGAAGCTCCTGGAGCCTTGTCCTATCTGTTGACAGAACTCTGGCGCCAGAAGAATGAGTGATAACAAGTGGAGGGCACCACTGGGGCTTGTGTCAAGGAAGGGGGAGTTTCAGAATATGGGTGTTTACTGGGGGGCTGGGCAACAGCAGGACATTGAACTTGTTGGAAGGGGGAAGCTCAGTTCTTATTTCAGATGCTAATATGAAATAATTGAAGCATAATCATAGCTGTCTTGGCAGTTGTATTCCTGACTAATATGGGCCATGCTTTCAGCAGAGGCAGTTTGACTGGCTGTACCTGTCAAACTCTCTCAGCCAGCAGTGTCTCATCACAATGTCAACCTGCACATCTGTCTGCGTAGGCAGCGTCTGTCATCACCTCAGGTATCACATTTGCCTATCCGACACACATCTATGTAAGCAATACGCCAAATATAATATTGAAAAAGTTCATATGGGTTAATGATATTGCTCTTGTAGCTCAAGGTATCCGTGTCATTGATATCCACACAGCCCTTGCTGATGACCTTAAGATCCTGGGGGACTATTTTACCAACTAGAAGAATGCTCCAGTCCCTCAAAAGTGACAGTGATAGCTATGTACTTGAACAACAAAGGTGCCAAGAAACTACTAGATAGTTGTATCTGTGGCCAGCAACTCAGAAGTGACACCAATTCAAAATGCCTTTGGGTGCCCTTAGAAAGGAGGTTGACCTGTAAAAACCATTTAGGAAAGACATGCAGAATGGTCTAAGCCAGGGCCAGGCACATCTGAAAAAACAGGGACTTTCTGACATGCCAAGACAAGCATTTTTTAAACAACAGTACTAGCTTTGTTATACTTGTTTCAGTGGGAAACAAGTAGCTTAATAACACTTATGCCAAGCACTTGGATGTGCTTGTATATTATGCCCATAGTACTGCCTAAAATTTAAAGAGATATAGAATGTGCTACATTTGCATCATGGCTAATTCCCAATTATACAAAACACATGAAGACATTCTTTCTACCCTGATTAACTGTCTCCAAAGGAGTGTAATGAGAGACATCCTCATCTGGAATAAGTCAACATAGCTCACTTAATTTAATCACATAATGTCATATTATAACAGCTGAGAATGTGGTCCACTAAATTAATTAATCCAGAATTGACTAGGGAATCAACTAACAGATGTGGATCTTTTTTTCTCTCTAATTTCTGGGCATCAAATCCTAGCCTCTGTTGTATTTATTACAGGTTTTCCATAACCTAAACAGATAAAATGCTATGAGATCACTGCATAGCATACAACTGCTTGCCCCAAGGGGGAAGCTGTATAATACAGATCTGAGGATATAACAGGGGTTATGTAACCCTCTCTTCCCAGTTACCACTCAACTGTGGACAAAGGAGATGTCTGGAGATGAAGAACAATGTCCCACTTCAGGATAGGACTGGTTTAGAGCAAGTTACTTCTCAGCGGGCATGGATACACATGCGATTAATGTAAACAAATAAATTTTGAAGTTTATTGCCATTTGAACATGCTCCTAGGAGCAAAACACTCTGGAACATATTACCAGGACCAGAACATAAGCAGGACCAACGGAGATCCGTGGTTCAAAGAGGTGGGAGTACAATGAGAAGAACTGTCAGATATGCCCAGCGGCAAAGAATAGTAGTCCAAATCCAGAGGTGGGATGTGGCTGAAAGCTAATGAAACTATTCCTAGAAAAGCCAGGAGAGGTGCACTGAATCTTGGCAGGTGTGATCAGCAATTTATGTGATGATATCAAGATTTGCACAGCTGCAATGGACAGCTTATTTTGTTGCCTGATACATGTTGGAGATACTGTTGGTGAACAAAGTCAGCAGCTGCATGTCATGATCCATACCCGGTGACCTGTTATCACCCTGAATTGTTTTTGATGCCCCATAGATGAAAGAGATGGCCTCATCTACCCTCTAGTGTGCTGATGTGGTTCGCTGTGAACCATACTTTAGAGCATACAGCAAATCCAGGAGGCTTTTCTAAGATGGTGGTAACAAGATGGCAGTGAAAATACAAGCATTTTCTCAGGTAGCCCTCCAGTGTGTCGCTAGTTAGTAAGAGGCTCTTCAAGAACACACTTTTGATCCCCAAATGGATTTCATTACTACAGCCATGAATATGGATAAGCTCTGGAGGTCCTGTTTTCTTCATATTTTCTGTGTAAAGTGCAGAGAAACAGAGCTGGGAACTTGGATGATCAAACTTATGAAGGAAATCTCCGTCAGCCTTCAACAAACTTGCCATTCTGTGGTCAATAATTAAGCTCTAGATTTTTTCCACAGTAAACACATAAAACCACATCTCATAAACTCATCTTTGCTGTCACTTTATAGTAACTAAAATACACTTGATTGCTTCAGAGATCATTTCACTAGCTTGGTATGGATTAATCCTGTGGATGTTCCCATTGAATGTAGTCATTTACTTGCTGGGGAGCAAATATGCCTTTTCTTAAAATCTCATCCAAATAGTCTCCTAAGGAGCCAACATATAAGAAGATAATAGAAAAGCATTGCATTCTATCACTATAAGGACTCTGACAAGTTAATCATGTTGTGTGCACGCAGGTCTTTGTAGGCAAGGATCCTTTGCGTTTAGTGCCAGCCACGCAATTTTCCCCATTGGCCTGAGACATAAAGTATGTTTACACTGCAACGCGTACTGGTAGAAGAAACTTTTATTGAAGATATGAAACAACTAGTTGGCTAATAGATGATGTCCACTATAACATATAGAGTAATACAGTATTCAGGTGAATGATAGAGGATGTTGAGCTTCAATTGCTGCATGTTTGGCGTGACTGTGTTACTCCCAACTGTCAAAACTGTCCTTCTAGCAATATCAAAGGCACTCTGTAGGAAAGGTTTGTAAACCCATATCTGTATACTGTTTGGCTCCTTTAACCAACTACGGCTCTGGTGTTAAGTCACCTTCAACACTGCTTGCATTCTGCTGCAAGAGTCAGGCCCCGGCTGCTCCAGTCAGTCCTCTCTGCACAAGGAGATTCCTTATAGTGTGCATGTAGAAGATTTTAACTTTCCTGCTCCATTAAAAAGCAAAACCTAATTGATTTTCAAACAGAGCAAGTAGCTGTCCATCGCCAGCCTTCTGGACAAACACCTCCCTGTAAAATTGTATTTATTCAGCAAACAACAAAATACCCCGCAGGTAACAGGCTGCATTTCCCAAAGGGGTCTAGGTCAAGAGCTAAAATTTGTATTTCCTTCCAGCTATAGGGAACCCCAGAATCTGGTTACATCTGAGGTCCAGGTTGTAAGAAAGGCACTTAGAGTATGTAGCATTTTCCCAGTCTCATGTCCATGTTGTTATTATACAGAGAGCAGCCAATAAGTTATGAAAAGTCAAAATTTTAACCAAAAAAATCATATAACTACAAAGATTACATAAAATACTTCACCCAAACAAAATTCTTCACCTTAGACATAAGCACTCTCTGACTTACATAATAGCATATAGTGACAATTTTATAACTGGACTCATTTTTTTTTTATCTGGAAAGAACAGCCCTATCCTTCCAATTCTAAAACTTTTAAAAATATCCTTGGTGCTTGAGGCACCCTTAGCTTGCTCTCCAGTTGGCTATATTGTACATTAGTTAAGAGAAACCTTTATTCTAGCAGGGCATCTGCTATTCATAGGTATATTCTTATGATTTGTAGGCCTGCGAGCTGCTAAGGAAGAAACCAATGGCTTTACCCTCTGGCTTTAATGCTGGAGATTAGATAAGTGTAGCCCATGTGTCGCTAATCTTACATAAGAAGCAGTGCCTTGGGCAGGCACTGGCTTGTGCTTCTAGCTGACCCCAAGTACCCACCTCCCAGACCTCTTCCTTTTTCATCCAGCTCAGTGAACAATCTTTAAATAAAGTGCAGCAGAACAGCACAAAGGGCTGTCTTTCACCAAGAAATCAAGGCAGCTTGTTCTTGGAGCGTTAAATTCATCCTTGGTGTAAGCCTAGTGAATTTTACAATCTCTCGTACTCCAGGTGGGCATAGCAATAGTGAGGACAGTCCAGAGCAATATCAGACAAACCTCCTGGATGCTGCTCTTGAGGTCTTGAATAAGGAACAATAGGCTATGTAGGCTTGCAGCTGGACAAAAAGCTGCAATGTGGTGAGATGAGTAATTAATTAGGTTCTCGCTGCCACGGGCACTTACAGTCCCAGCTGATGACAGACTAATTAAGAATCTCCCTACTGTGTACATTTTAGATAATCATTTACTTTGGAACAAATTAACAAAGGCTTTTCTAATAGTTTGTTTCACTGGGGACTCATTAGAGTAATTTGTGGAGGAAATTGTGGGAATTTGAATAGACATTTCACATTTTCAGATACCTAATGTACAAATGATGTTGCCTTGGGATGCTATAATTTTATCAAGGGAAAACACTTGCTGGTGTCATGTTTCTGGGTCCCAAATCATTGTTTAGCTCAGGTCCAGAGGCTCACAAAATGGAAAGTGACATTGAAAGCTATGATTTTTAGTAATGGGTTAATTGTGTAGGGGCAGATTTGGTTACCTTTACTCACTGTGAGTAATACCTTTTCCGTATTTGAATAGACCATTAAAATCAATTGGCCTGCTTGGAAGGCTATGTGATACTCAGTCAGAGTAAGGACGGGACATAGTCAGGCCCTGTAAATTGTCTTTCTCTTGTTCTGTTTTTGTTTCCCATTCCTGGCTAGGAAGTGCTCTGAACGTTCAGTCTTATCACAGCACTAAAATAAAGAAGTGCTATCACCGTTCTCTTGCAGAATGGAAAAGTCCAGGGGTCGGGGACTAAAAATAGTCTGGTGTGGAAGAGAGCAGCCCCAGATCTGGGTTAAGTGGGTGAGCTTTCCCAGCCCCGGGGTTGCACTCTGAACATATATAGAGATTTGCTGGACCATATTAAACTGTTCCCAGATTAACCTGTTCCTGATCTAAATTAGTTCACCTGATTTAGTTAAGACGATCATGGTTCGGAGTGTTAGCAGAATTTGCAGGTATTACTTGATAGGTGTTGCAACCTGAATGTTTCTGCTATGGCCCTCATTTTGTGTAACAAAATGGTCAAATGTGGTGTAGAGACTCAAGAAGAAGATAGGTAAATGTAAACACCTGTATGTACTCTAAGAGGTAAAATGGGAGTGGGGGATAGTGGGAGGGAACTGAAGATGTGGGGAATAGTTTGAAATAACGGCAGAACGTACCATCAGGCTCGAAAGGAGAGAGAATAAGTGAGGCATCTGAAGATGTGCGAGTGAGACAATGAAGAGTACAGAGGAAGGTCTATTATGGGAATAAATTCACCCTTAGCAGCAAAACAACTTTTTAAGAAAACTGAACAGCTCTATAGATCTCAAGTAGCAGTGAGGTGCCATTCAACTGGAAAAATACTAAAAGTTAAGTATATCCCACTGAGAGTCCTCAAAGGGCACTGTCCCAGTGACACTAGCTAGTTTGCACTTCTGAAAGAGAAATAATTTTACATTTTTATCCTCAAAATGTCACCTACAAACTAGGATGCAGAAGATGCCAATCTAGATTCACCTGTTAGTGCTGCAAAAGCCAGAGTAGTATCTGTGTCTGCACTTTGCCAGCCCTTGATTTTCCTAGCAACCACATATTACTAGAAGTTGAACTATATTCCCATTCCATGGTAACAGCGCAGTGCTGGAGAGGCTCTTCAAAGTTGGGTACACTGTGGTTTTTACCATCTGCAGTATGCTTGGCTATGTTAAATGTCTTTAAGTTACAATTTTGCCTGGCTATGTTTGTACGTCACTAACCTTTGTGGGCATCAAGTACTGTAAACACAGCTGATTTTTCCCCCCTCTCTTTTACTTCTTAAGTCTGTCTTTGATTTTCTTTATGGCTGAATTTTGGGGTGTTGATTACTCACTTCCTCAGCCTAAAGGCATTCTGGAGCCACAGGGTAGCTGCAGAGCCCAACAGCTCTTTTAAGTTGAGCGCTAACAGCCAGAAGCAGAAAGTTTTGAACACAATTGCCTCTGAAATACACTCTGTGCAATGCTTCCTAGCAGATGCTTCAATATTGACTTGTGCAGCAAAATGTGCTTTCAGAATAAGAGGATGGAGCCTTAGTTGGTATATATTAGCTCAGCTCCATGGACGTTCATGAAGTAACACTGATTTAACACCAAAGAATATCTATCCCTTGTTTTTGTCCTTGTAGTTTCAGAGGCTCCTATTAAATTAAGGGCTTGTGAACCATTTCTAAAAAGAATTGCACAGTGTATATTTCTGAGGAAGTTGTGTTCAGTCCTTCCTGTCTTGTGCCACAACATGAATCTCATTGTAATCTTGAATCTGGCCAGTTCTTGAAGTATTCTGCTAGGCCCTGTAAAGGATGCCACAGCCTGACCACATACATGCTGGGTTTGCATTCAGTAGGTGAGCTCAACCTGTATGAATGGTGCATTTCTTAAATTGGGGAGCTTATGCAAAAGCTCACATGCAGCCAGTTACAGCTGCACTCCACTCTACTGTCAAAAGCATCAGCTGCGTTTGTGCCACATTAAATAGATGCTTTCAGAGTATTGAATGGCTTCCAATGAGTACTCAAATCTTCCGGAATGTAAATTGACTCATTGTTTGTGCTTAGAGATGTTGATGGGTCTGATACCTGAGTCCAAGGTATGCTGGACTCTGAGATATCATAGTGCCCAGCCAAAACACAGTGGGTGCCATGCACCTTTAATCTCCCTAGGCATCTGTTAGGTATAAGTGAAAGATGATTCAAATGCTTTCCTAGTCGTAGGCTCCTAGCACATCAGTTTGGTTTGTTATCTACTTTCAATAGTTTCCTAGTCGGTAGGGTCGGAAGGGACCTGAGCAGATCAAGTCCGACCCCTTGCCACGGGCAGGAAAGAATGCTGGGGTCAGATGACCCCGGCAAGGTGTCTATCCAGCCTCCTCTTAAAGACCCCCAGGGTAGGAGTGAAGACCACTTCCCTTGGAAGTTGGTTCCAGATCCTAGCCACCCTGACTGCGAAATAGTGCCTCTTGATATCCAGCCTGAATCTGCTCTCTGTCACCTTATGGCCGAAGTTCCTTGTTACTTCCAGTAATGCTTGGGGAAACAGGGACACTTCCTTTGCATGCTGGTCTCCCTTGGCCAGTTTATAGAAGGCCACCAGTTCCCCTCTCAGCCTCTTCTTGTGGAGGCTGAACAGGTTCAGATCCTACAGCCTCTCCTCATAGGACCTTTCCTGCTGCCCCCTGATCATGCAAGTGGCCCTCCTCTGGACCCTCTCCATGTTGTCCACATCCCTCCTGAAGTGTGGTGCCCAAAACTGGATGCAGTACTCTAACTGGGGCCTGACCAAGGTCGCATAGACGGGGAGGATCACCTCCTTGGCCCTGCTTGTGATTCCTTTCCTGGAAAGTGAGGCTGTAAGCCCAACTCTAGTATTTAGGCTTATGCTGAGCCATTTTGGAATATGAACCAGGGCATCCCTCCCCAGGAACCTTCATTATATACAAAGGACATGGATTTCCCCTTCGTTCTCTTCTGGATGAAAAACTCTCTGCATGCTGCATCGTCTGTGTGGCACTATGAACCAGGAACAGGAGTGAGGTGTGGGCCACAGGTCAGTGCCAGGGCCATGTCTCTCATCTCTGCAAATAACACAATATGTCCCTAAGGATAATGATGAAGCAAACTTACTTCACTTATTCATGAATCACTTCTTGTATTATTTAACTCTTTTTCCTTATGACAATAAACAGAAAGCATTCCCTGATTGGAAGAGGAGAAGTTGGTGGTGATAAAGTGGAATCAAATTCAGTATTGTTGTGCTGACTTTCACTATGCATTTTCAGCCCTGGAAAGATTTCTCCCAACCCCTTCCTTCTGTGGAAACCTGAATGTGAATTTTGTTCACACACTCTCTTCTTTTGCTTCCTCCCTAGGGCTTTCTCTCTCTCTCTCTCTCTCTCTTTTCCTCTCAGCTTCAGCGTAACAACACTTCCCTTCTCTTCCATCTTGTATCGAGGAATCTGTCAGTAGGTGGTAGTGTTTTGGAAACACATGCCTCAAAAGATGAACATGACATTACTAAAAATGGATCAAAGTTAGCTTTAGGATAGCAAGGTGCAGCTCTTAGTTTGTCCAAGGTAACCAGCCCTTACTTTTTGCCAGAGCTGAATTCAGGACAATACTTCCAACATACCATAAGTAGATCGTTTAATGTTGTG
>JAGPOW010003395.1:38769745-38788833 GCA_030014935.1 Caiman crocodilus | reverse complement strand
AAGGCTCTTTATCTCTACGCCAATCACCTTCTCATTTCCTTTGGCTGGAGTCCTTGGTTCTCTGCTGAAATGTTTCTGAGGGCAGACAAGTCCCTGGCTGGCCACAGATGAAACAGGATCAGCTTTCAGTGCTGAGTTGTATAACAGCTGCCTGCCATCACCACCAAGCCAATTTTGGGACAGCATCATCAGCTTTATTAACACGCACATCCCAGAGAGGTATTTACTGGATCAAAGCTCTTAAATACACGTCCGAGATTTGAAGTAATGAACGGGGCATCTGTTTATGTTAAAAACAAAATCTGGTATAAGTAACTAACATAAGTCTACAGAGTTCCCAATCATTGTAAATATTCAATAGGCTGCAGGTCTGTAATAAGGAAGCATTTCATAATTTAATTTTACATCATGTGAATGCTCAGTATTATTTTGTAAGAGGCTTTGATATTTGTGCAGATGCTTTTATAGAACTTCATCATTAGCAGGTTCTGCTCCAATACTTTATCTTGGAAGTAGCTATAGTGAGAAAAAAAACATTACGAGGAATGATAGAAGTTTGTTTAGAGAGATGGAGGAATGACAAAAACGGATTGCCCTGGTGAAGCTTAAAGGTAGATTCTGGTTTTCTAAAGAGGCAAGTATCTGATGAAACTCAACCCAGAAGCTCCCTGTGCTAGAAGACAGTGGCTCTGTGGCATTTAACAAGACCATCACCAAAACAGGGGCATTGAAACAGCCCCCTGCTCCTGGTCCCCCATTACTCCGCTGCTTCCAGTCTCTAGAAGAACAACATGGACTTTAAGTCGGTCCGTGATTTGCCAGTATGGGAATGCAAGTTTCAAACCCACAAATAAATATACCTTCTTGAACAGACAGATAACAATGTAGGTCTTAGAAAATCATAGAGCTGGAAGGGACTTCAAGGGCTGTCTAGTCCAACTCTGTTCTTGAATGCATGATTTATTATTCCTAAACTATTCCTTTCAAATGTTTCTCCAGCCTTTTCTTGAAAACCTCCAGTGAAGGAGATTTTATGACTTCCCTGTGCAGCTTGTTTCATTGCCCCCCTGTGCTGACAGTAAGGACATTTTCTTTTTTCTGAGATTTAATCTAAATCTGCTTTGCTGCAGTTTAAATACATTGTTCTGTGTTCTGCCCTCTGTGGTAAAAGAGAACAATTGTTCTCCATCTTCCTTATGGTAGCCTCTCAAATATTGGAAAACTACGATCATTTCCTCCCTCAATCTCCTTTTCTGCAGAGAAAACATACCTGGTTCTCATAACCTCGCCTCATACAGCTTGCAGTCCAACCCATTTATTATCTTTCCCACCCACTTCTGGATCATCTCCAGGTTTTCTACACCCTTCCTGACATGCAGAGCCCCGAATGGTATAACATACTTTATCTGAAGCCAAGCTAGCACCACATAGAGGAGTACAATCATTTCCTGTGTCTTACATATAATACTCCTGTTAGCACAGTCCAAAATTGTGTTTGCTTTTTTTTTGCAACTGTATTAAATTGCTGACTCATCTTGAGTCTGTGATTCCCACGAACTGCAGATCCTTCTCAACCACACTACTTTCCAGCTAATTATTTCCCACTCTGTCTTAATGAAAGCTTCTCAATCAACACGGAAGTCAGCAACGAAGGAGAAGCCTGCATTGTTAAGGTGGATGAGCTGGTAGAACAGCATGGGGTGAAGAGTACACTGCAGTCAGCCCATAGGAGCTGCAGAGTGCTTTGTCCCAGTGCTGAGTTTGAGCAAATCTCTCTCTCATCTAGACACTGAAGTTTCAGCATTGCCAGGAAAGCTAATTAGTTATAGTTTATGAGATTTTAGTCACTTTGGGTTCAGTCCAAGAACCATCTTAATAACTGAATACTCAGGTCTTGTCAAACTCTACTGGCCTTCTGTTATTGAATGTTGTGATACTCAGAGTGTTTTAGGACTTCCAGTGCACCTAAAGCCAAAAACTGAGCCACCAGCTCCCTACACCTCCAACTCACTGCCTGACGAGCTTTGCTTCCCCTCCTGCTGTCCTACCTTCGCCTTAACTAGAAAGGCTAGTAACTGTCCGATTACCTTTAAATTAAGACAAGTACCATTAGTTTACTCAAAAACCATGAAAAAGTGAGTCCTCATCATCTTAAAGTAATGCTATCATGTTCTAAATACGTCTAGGCTAGGTTCTCAGCAGCTGTAAATCGATGTACCTGGTTTCCCTCCTCCACTGAAGTTAATGAAACTATTTTGACTTGTGTTGCCTGACATTGCATTTCTGTTCTATTGAAACTGTAAAGACAAAACCATTCAGATATGTTGATATACAGCAATTATATAAATAGTACCAAGTCAACACTTCAAGAGCTCTGGCCACAGAGAACAGAACTTTTAATCTATCGTTTGTGGTGATGGAAAATCTCATGGTATTTTTTGCAGGAATAGGGCGATTATTCCAGTATGCTGGACAAATTCCAGCTTGGGTAATTATATTTTGCTCCTCTAAATTCCCCCTGAAGGTTCAATTAATTGAGGTGTTCTCCACTTCGTAACCTAAAATTATTATGTAGCCTTACGATGGCACACTGTTAAACAGCTGCCGCATTTCCCCAACTGTGAGTACATTTCGGTGGTGCGTGAAGTGATCCCCATATATCCCTCATCAACGTCATAGGGTTATTGTGCAGCTTAATGACTTAAGGCTTGTAATTCTCATATGAAAAACACTCTAGAAGGGGAAAGTATTGCCATTAACTTACCATCGTTTTCACCAATCAATGGAAATGAAATGGATAACAGACTCTGCTAATGAAATCCGTGTCTTAGTCTCAAATCACAATACAGCTAAAATTGGCAAAGGCAGGCAGGCCTGGCATCAGGAAGAGAGATGGCCTGTTGCCAAAGCTAGGAACCCTGGGATATGTCGCTCACATGGCACACATTGTTCCGAATACTTTACAAGGCAACAGCCACTGAAATAATTGGTTGTGCCAGATCTGCTTAATAACAGCTTGTTTCTCTGCAACGTTGGAGTGTTATCTGTGGGACATTTATGACAAGGTTTTCTTCTTCTTTTACCCAAAACGCTTGTGGAGATTGGAAATAAAAGGTTTAGTTCTCCTGTGGACTCAGAAAGTGCTGAGCATAAAACAGATTTTCTTTTTTTGAAAGCTGTTTTAATTTAGTACCGAGATCTTTCAGTAAAAGAGGGCCAGTGTTTGGGCAGGAGCATGGTGCTTGGACTCAAGCCTTTCCAGATTGTAATGGAGCCATACAGTAGATTGATACAAGGCAAGCTATAAAGTGGATAATAAGGTCCATTGTACCTTCTTGAGTCCCTTAGCTGGCTTAATTTTTCTGCAAGCATGGATGTGTGCAGTTGTTGACCAACTGCACACATAAATTAAAGGTACTGAGTGGGAGCTTATTAAAGCCTTGTCTGGAGATTTGTCCTAATTACCTTAATCCTACTCCAACATAGCACCTGTAAAAGATTTCACCTAATGATTTCTCCATTGAGCCCTATAGTTTTTAGATTAGATGGAGTGTAACTTGAAAACAGGCATTTTACTGCCAGCCACTTTACCTGCAGTGACCACTTGAAGGCTTCACCTGACACGAGTTTCACCTTGCTTCCCATTTACTTGGGAGTTTTATCCATCAAGGATTTGTCTGACACCAATTTTTCTATGCTTTTGGTTGTATGTGAAAGAACTGGGAATGAACTCCAGTAACATAGCTGGGGTGGCTAGTCAAGGGAATCAAAGAATAATAAAATCGTAAACCCATAGAGAAGTAGGGCTGGAAAGGACCTCCAGAGGTCATCTAATCCAGCCCCTTGCTTGAAGCAGGATAATCCCTATCTAAACAATAGCATACAAACCATAATCTACATTCTTCATAAGACTACCATTAAACCTGACACAACATAGACCTAACACCCTAATCTGCCACAGATAAAGCAAGGGAACAATGGCAGCCAGTGTCCTGCTTCTATGAAATGTTGTCAGCTGCACATAGTACTCCAGATGAGGCCTAAGCAGTGATGAATAGAGGCACTGTCCCCTCCTTTGTCTTGCACCTAATGCTTCGGTCACTTTTTGTGCAGCTGCATCACACTGCAGATTCATTTTGAGTCTGATCTACCAAGGACTCCAAAGTCCTTTTCCATAGTGCTGCCGTGCAGCCAGGTGTCACCCATTTATATTTGTGTTTTTGATTAGTCCTCCAGAGGAGTACCTTTCTTTCCATTTATTCCCATGATAGACAAGTTCAAATGTTTCTTCTAGGTTCACTCTTGAGATGTGACCAGGTCCTTCTGAGTGGAAAGTCTTCAACCCTGAAGATCACTTCCTCCAAGCCCATTGACTGTGATGGGAAGAAGCTTGTTAAGACTGCTTCAAGACCTGTTTCAGCTTAGTCTTCTAACACAGGCTTCCTTTTCGACTCTGGACAAGTTGTTTAATTTCCCTGTGCCTCAGTTCCCTGTCTAAAATGGGCATAATAGCAAGAGTTGTTACGAGGATAAATACATTCAAGATTGTAAGGCTTTTAGATATCATAGTGATGGGAGGCCATACCAGTCTTTAAAGTATCTAGATAGGCATAAGGTTTGTTCCTTCTCTATGTCTTGCCTGACAGAGTGGATGGGTCTGTTTGAGGCTGCTTTTTCACTTTATTGAGGAAAGGTGGGGAAGAGATTAAGGCCTGGTAAAAGCAGAAGCCTTGGAAAGCTCTCTAAATTCCAGTGCTCTGCCTGACCAGTAGAGTGAATTATATGTTCTTCAGTTAGAGCCTGAAAAGCATGGAAAAAATTTGTATTGTGCAGCCCCTAATTTCTTGCAGGTCTTGGAACTTCCACCACGTATTGTACAAGGATGGACTTTCCTCTTTTGCAACTTGTCTCTCTGATTTATAGGTTGTCAGTCTGAGTGCTGTAAGGCTTTGAACATCAAATAAAACTTTCTGTGGGGATGCACTTTACATCTGAATTCCATTCTGGGATTATAGATCTCTCTCGCTGCTTTCCTCAAAAGTTTTCTTGTATAAAATACAAGCTGTGATGATATACTGTTTTTCCAAGTTGAGTGGGAGATAGGGTCATCAACAAAGCAAAGAAGGGGTAATGGAATTGCGCAGCATATCTGAGACATAGCTGAAGATGGCTCTTCTATTGGGCATGTTATGTGGTAGGAACAAAGGATGTGTAAAGCATGCAGCATGTGAGGCCACATGCAAGTACCATTAAGCTCACAGCTTGGCATCTGGCTGCTGTCCAGTGGAATCTGCTGAACGTTGCTCTAAATTGCACGTAGCCCAGCCAAAGATTGTCTGCATTTCAAACACTGTGCTAGATTGCTTCTCAGCTTCTTCCTCCATAGGGAATTCCCATCTCCTTCAGGGCTAAGGGAAGTAACTTGCCATTCAGGTAAGCTATTTGCCGGTCCTGGAAATGCTGAGACCTATTTACAGTCATAAAGGTGGAATGGGTTTTATTGTTACTGCTTCTCAGGGCAGATTGGCGCTCCGTTGGACTCGCTCCCCTTCCCACTCCTATTTTCTTGGTCTCTTTCCATGTCGCATTGAGTTATCTTCTTATCTTCCTTCCTCCCCTGCATTTAGATGATACAGATCCAGAAGGTGTTAACTAAGTATCATTGACCTGCAGCACTCTGCTGGGGCGATGTTCTGTTGTGTATTTTGTTGCGTTCTATCTTTATCCAACCTATTAAAAGGCAAACACCTCAGACCAGGTGGAGCCATTAACCTTCTCCTTTAAGCTCTCCCACCCACTTCTGCTGGCTCCTGTTGGCTAACATTTTTTCCCCATGGATTTACGTTGTTAGATCTTTGAGACACGGTTCCTTTTTTTCGTTTTGTTTTGCATTTGTGCATACTGTGTGCTGTGGCAAGACAAATGAACAATAAGAGGTTTCATCTAGTCTGCACTTCTGTATCTGTTACATGCTGGTGGGCATACAAATATTAAAAAATCTAAGTGTTGAATATGATATATACCACAAAATAGGTTTTCCATTTTTTTTAATAAGGTAATCTCATTTTTCCAATTCACAGTGCATTTTCATGAGAGATGCTGTGAGGGAATTTGAGTCATAATATTAGGAAACTGTTCTGGTGAGAGAGGAGTCTGGTCTCCACCCTCAATCCCTTCCTAGGGAACATCCATCCCCATGACTTTAAAAGCTAGAGTCTGACAATAGACGGGGGAAAAAAGGAGTATTAAGGATGAAAATAAGCAAAATTCCAGGTTGAATTTTTTTTCATGTGTTCAACAGATTTAGCCATCATTTTTTGCTCCAGGGTAACACCAAGAAGATCACATTGCCCTCTTCTGTATCTAATATTACTTCATAATATTTCTGCTTTATTCATTTATTAGATGATCTGTGGATCACTTAAGAGTATTTCCCTCGGTTAACGTCACTGAAGGTTATAGAGGTCTTTCTAGTGTTTTCAGCAGGCTTTGGATCAAGCCATGTGTGAACTGTATGAACTGGGATTGGTCGAATAAGTTACCTGGTATTGTTTCTGATCCCTGACTCTGCATATATAAGCACTGCTGTTGCTAAATGCCAAAATGGATAAAGCTGATTTGAAACCAAAATGTCTGCTGTAAAATTTCCCAACGCTATAAAAATCCACTGATTATTCTTAAATGCGACCAAAATGAGACTTCGAATTTCACCTGGATCAGGAAATGGCTTTAAAGGAAACAAATGTTTACACATTTCCAAATATAAGTGTATAACACCTGATACATATTTAATATTTTGCAGCTTCCACCTAGCTCCAAGTTTCGCACACTGTTACAACAACTCCATGCATCAAACATAGATCATAGCAAGGCTGTGTAGTGGTTCTTGTGCCGTCACATAGGCATTTATTTCCTTTAACTAAAAATCAGAATTTGAGGCACAGATGGTTAATTTCCATTCTTTGTCTTGAGTTTAGCAAAACCCCCTGAGAATACAGTACAAAATTAGTGGTAGATATAATTATTTTTCTTAGTTTATTTATGTAATGCCATGATTGTACCTGAGCCTATCCAGCCACGTGCAAAGAAAAGCACTTTCTCCACAAAGCTTACTATTTAATGAGATAACACAGATGGGAAATAAAAATCGTATTTTCATTATGAAAAAATCTTTAGCTGACTAAGGGACTTCGGTCAAAAGTTCAATTCAAGGTTAGCAAACAGTTGGTTTGAATTAGCATGAGCACACTATACAACTGGATACAAACTGGAAACTGCAGGCTATGAAGTTCAAACCAAGTGATTTAGTTTGGCTCATTACAGAAACAAATCAGCTGTAAAAACATCCACACTCAAATTCCAAACCCGCCTTAATGCCTGAGGTGTCAGATACAGAGCACCCCTCTATTAACCAAAGGACTAGAAATCTAAGAAGTTAGCTGTCACACCCGCCAGCTAGCTACTGCTGCATGCCGCCAAAATATTTTGACTTCCACACGTCTGAAATCCACTCCATGTCTGCCTCCATATCTCACTGTCAGCTTTGGCTGCATTCATCACTTCCACCTAGCGCCACGATCCTCTTTTCATCCTCTTACAAACATTCTTAGTGACAGCTCTGGAGGCTTGAACTCCTTGATTTAGCTACAGAATATAGACATTAACTGGCCACGGCAATAGAAGGCCCAGTTAGACAACCTTACTGGCAAACCTTAGTTCTGATTTGGAGAAACCACCTGTAGATTTTGTAACAATAATCCCAGGTACATTGAGGTCTCAATTGTAGCACTCAGTCACTGACCTGAATAGGAGAGTAATTGTAGTAGCCCCTAAGGAACAGATGAAGGCATGCTATTTCAGAAGCATGCTCTTCCCTGAACTTGGTACTTCTTCCTGACATGCTGATGGTATAGTAGGGTATGATTCTAGCCCTTGGTTGTTGATGTTAGGTGGAATTGTTTGTTATTTACAAAAAGGTTAAGAAATGGAGTCATATAGTCTAATAGTCTGTGTTTGAGACTGGAGTAAGCACCTCTATATTATGATTTTCATCTCTACTACCCAAGCCCCTGAGTAGTACTCTATAGTGACCAGTACCCTGTGGTGATGGGTCCTATACAAGCGTACAACTGGAAAATGGTCCCTGTTCTTTCACATTTATTTTC
The DNA here is from genome assembly GCA_030014935.1 of Caiman crocodilus. NCBI lineage: Eukaryota > Metazoa > Chordata > Crocodylia > Alligatoridae > Caiman > Caiman crocodilus. The sequence goes on along the minus strand of JAGPOW010003395.1, from coordinate 38,780,668 downwards.
CCTGTATCCCGGAACAAGGCTTTTAAATTCGACTGTAGTTCCCCCATCTATGAAGTGTTTATGCCCAGGTAATTTCTGCTCCACAGTACAATCATCTGCCTCCTTAGCTAAAGGGGTGAGGAAGCACTTCACTGATCAAATATTACTGCCTACCATGGCTTGCTGTCTCTTGGATTCATTTCCAGATGTCTGGTCTTGATATACAAAGCCCCAAGTGGATTAAATCCGTGCCATCTTGTGCTGTTGGGACCCACCTAGCAGCTGTGACAAAGTGCACTCAAGAGAGACTGTGAGGGCCTTCACGGTGGTAATCCCCAGCTTCTGAAAAAGCCCTCCCAAAGGCGACCATAGATCGATATACATATATAACCTCAGACAATGTGCCAATACAGGCATCATCACTGGAGTACTTGAGGCAGTCAGAGCAGAAGGGAATATGGCAGCATACACAGTAGTAGAAACCAATGATTTAACCAGTAGCCAATGACTAAACCACCGGAAAGCTCTCACTAGTTTTATTCAACTAAAACTCGTACTAAGGTGATAGGCACTTTAGTAAGGCAAATAGACAGACACTTTGCAAAAGTGCTGAGGGTGAAATGGACCATCTCTGTGAAGTGCTAGGAACATGACAAATGCTACTTATGTGCTAAGTGTGAATTAATGTTGTAGTTCACCTTCCCTCACCTCATTTTACAAAGTGATGGTTTGGCCTCACTTTCCTATTCCCAGAAAGTAGAATTTGGAAAGTTGGAGAGAAGAGATAGCATTCAGGGGTCCCTAAAGGTTGTCTCTCTCTCCTTTACATTGCTTCAGTCCAATGCCCAATAAATACGGTGTGCTGCAAAATACCTCTCTGGCCAATGCCATCCCAATCTATCTGGCAGTTTCAGCTGAGTGTCAAGAACTGGATGGGAATGGGGCATCATTTTGATTCTGCCCAAATCAAGATTTGGACTTTATGGGGAACCTGTATGATGCGACTATGCTATGATTACTGATGACTTCACCTTCCATGTGTAGCAAGCTTGTGGGTCTACATTGACACTTAATGCCCCCTGGGGTCTGACCCACCTACTGCACTCCCCCCCCATCTCTACTGTCTTTCCTGACACACCTTTGATATTACTGCTGTTATACTGAGGAGGCAGTCCCTGGAGGCCAGCAGTAGCTTTTATGGTGCTCCCCCTGCTTTGGCTACATCCTTGATCTTTTCTGTCCAAACTCAGTCTTGGAGATCTCTGTGCATTCCTAGGGGAACTTCCTTTTTAAGTCAGACCTCACAGTACTTGCTGGGACTTCAGGTGTCCTGGATTTGGCTCTCTTTTTCTCTGGCTGAGCCTTCAGCCTCAGACCTCAGCCCTTCAAATTCCTGCCCAGAGCAGGTCTCATCCTGCTGAATGCACCTGACGTCCTGTCAGGTGGCCTCCAAAACTCCCCAGTAGCAACTCCCCAAACCTCTGGTCAAGCCTGAACACAAAGCACCAACCCAAATGGTTCCAAATCAAGTAGAAACCCCTTCCTGGGCCCGTTCCCTCTTGCCCTCCCACCTGGGCAGGCTTGCTGGGCCCATACCTCGCTTGGGCCGGCCACCCTCCAAACTACAGTCAGTTTCATTCAGAGCTCCTGGCCCTGTGGCAGCCAGGGTCAGACTGCCCTTCCATGCCCAGAGTCTGGGCTTATATGCCCCCAAACCTCGTCTCTTCTGGCCGTCAGATTGAGTTTGGATTGCCACCCCTAGGGCCCAGGTGCTGCTAATTCCTTCCTCAGCCACATGGCGTTCTGTGGCCCGTGGCTCAACTTACACAGGTGGCCCACATCTGTTACCCCTCATCATTAGGCTATGCTCCTCCTTCCTAGTAAGGAGAGCAGGAGTTCCCCGTTACCCCCGGTACCGCTCATCTATGTGGAATTCGCTCTTATGATACCACTGTTAAAGTGTGTCACATGCTGCCTGCTTTACTTCAGCTGAGTGGTGTTTATTCTGTAGCCCATTTTTTTTTTTACCAAATGGGCATGTCTACACATTCATTAATGCACAGTAGTTACTGCACATTTAATTTAGTACTTACTTAAGTGCTAACTAAAATGCACAGTAACTACAGTTATTGCGCAGTAGCTCCGCCACACATTTTTTTTGTGATGAGTACTGCACAGTAGTGTATTAACACGGTTTTTTGCCCAGCATGCTACTGCACAGTGTTATTAGGCTACTGAGCTTTAAAGGTCTCAGAGACATGCCCAATAAGACTCAGAGCTATAAAGGCACTAAAGAGTATGCTTTAAGTCATGTGAGTAAAATCCCTCTGGGGTCGAGAAACCTGCTCATTTGTTTAAATGTAGGTTTAAATGCTTTACTAGCTTTGAGCCAAACGGGAACACATTTCTGCTTATCTAGTAAATTAACTTCTGAGTTTGCAACTGTTCTGCTCAGATTCCTGTTGTCCTTGTAGTATGTAGGCTGTGTTATTGGAGGCCTACTGGTAACATAGTTCCTACAGAGACTGTTCTTAATAAAGCTTAAATTTGGATCAAAATGCCAAACAAATGAATGCCGTGGACAAAATGCATTGCTCACAAATATTGATAGATATGCAGGGGGAAAGAATAGAAGCTCAGCATTTCATAAAACCGTTTTTATTTTCAAATGTCTGGTACTTGAAGAGAACAGATTTACTTTTCCCTCAACTTACCTAGCACATTGCTTTGTCTGTGACAGAATCGGTGCAACTAACCGTGTCCAATAAAGCGATGGAACTCCTTTATCAGTGCTTCTGCAGTTGATTATATTCTTAGTTGTCCACTGATAACCCTGTTGCTAGGTTGAGAAACTGAGTTAAGCCTGTTAGGCCAAAGTCAGCCCAAGCATAAAGGAGGCACAACTCCATTCAGAGTGGCTATATGTGACTTGCTGTTTTCATAGGGACTGAAGCTGACATCAAGGATTCCCACTGTCGATAAAGGACTGGTCTGCCAAGGATGGCCATCTTGACAGCCATCTTAAGTATTCCTATATCATATATAATACATTAATATACATAGTCTCCCTCTAGCATATAAGGAGCCTCTAAGATGCCATGCATTCTCTACAATGTGACAAGAGCTAATGGCACACAAAAATCGTACTTACAAATCGTCGCTCCTCAGCTCTTTGCGCAAAATGGTTCCACCTGATCTGATGTCTTTCAGGCCTTGTGCTGTTGTTCTCCATTTGAGATTTATTTAGAAGTATGTAATTCACACACCAGCTGCCAGTCTTGAGTTGTTAGTGGGGCATGTGTCCTACCGATATCTACACTTCTGACATTTCCTCCCTATGCCAGCTTTGTCCTCAGGCAGGATTTCAAGGCAGGCAGGAAATCCAAGCATGGTATCCTAGGGCAGCACTCTGATTACAGGGAGGGAGAGGCAGAGAAGGCTCTTTTTCACTCTATTTATAATTCACTCATCTTATCAGGAAGGCCATCTCCGAGTAAGGAAAATACTGCAGTTGATGCTGCATTTAGCTACACCAGAGGTGGGCAAAATATGGCCCCCTGGCTAGTTTCGACCCACCAGTAGATTGCATCCAGCCTACAGCTGCCACCACAGTGTTGCTCATGGGACTGAGACCCACCCACTCTTGCCCAGGGCACGCTGTGCTTCTCTCCTGCCTACATCTGCTCCGCACATTTTGACAGCACTGCCCTAGTACCAGCCAGTTTCCCAGAGGGGCTGCTCTCGCTGCAGCTGTCCAGACACTGCTGATCTCCCCCGCACCTCCAGCACCTCCTCCTCCTCCTGCCCCTGCTGCATTGCTCCAGACAGCAGGGAGCAGGGGAAGTAGAAGTGTGGAGGAAGCTAAACCCGGGTGGCTCCAGTGCACTGGGCTCCAGCTCCAGCTCCCGGCTGCCTTCCACCCCTCTGCCTGTCCAGACTAATTAGTGGTGGCCAGGGCTAAAGCCAGAGCGGTGCCGTCAGTGGGTGTGGGGTGGGTATGGGCAGGAGTGTGTGACAAAGTGGACTTCTCTCAGGCCAGCCATCACCGGGCCCCCATCCGCCTCCTTACATGCCACCCGCCTGTCTCACCCACCACGACTTGCCGGAAAATTAATAAGCTGTTAAATAAGGCGAGAGGCTGCCCTATTTTTGCCCCGATGCCAGGGGCACTATCTGCAGCTCTGTTCCTCCCTTACACTGCAGCCCAAGCCTCACAGGTAGCATCCAGATGTAACAAGTACACCAGCCCCGTGCTAAGCTCCAGAATCCTCCTCACAGGACCCTCCTTTGGTCCCCCCACTCTCGCGGCCGACGCCACCTTCATCCGGGCTCACGAGCTCCGCATAGCTGGCTCTCCTCTGGGGCGTGGTCCCTACTCAGGACCTTGGGCCCTACACAGGCTCTGGCCTCACCTCAAAGGCCAGGCAGGGTCCCAGGCCCACGACTCTGGGTGTCCCTCATGGTGAGCACCTAGCCCTTTTGACCCTCTCAATCCTGGCCCCAGCATGGGCCAGTTAAGGGGGTACTTCACCTCCAGCTTCACTAGCCCACTCTCTCTCCAGGTCCCCCTTCCTGGACCTGGGGAGCTGGGGTACCTCATACCACGACTGGTGCCCCAGGGTCTCACAGGGGACTCTCACTGCTCCCCCGGGGCAGCCGGTTGCGGTGCTACTATGGATGTTACATTTGATCCACACTCTGCCTTTCAGCAGTGGAGGACGTACTGGGATCAGGACTTGCCTCTCCCTCTCTGGTGCTGAACCCCGCTGTTCACTCAGCCCCTGGCCCAAATCTCAGCCTCCAGCATCTGAAGACTTACCTGGGCCTATTCCCCTTGCCTGGGGCTCCACACCACGCCCCCCCCCGCCCTTACTAGGGGCTAAGGATCTTTACCCCCCTCACTGGGGCTCCATAACTCTTCCCCTCCCTCGAGGCCAGCACACTGCCCCTCACCTGGGGCTACCAATCTCAGCCCCCTTCCCTGGGGATCCAGGGGGCCCAAGGAGGGGCTTGCTCCCTGGTGGGCTCAGGTGCCCATAGCCGAGCCTGGCCCCGACTCTCCCCGTGGGGGTGCGAGACCCCGAGGGCTCAGGCAGCCTCAGTCATACCTGGCCCTCAACTCTCCTCCTGGGGGCTTGCACCCCCTGCAACTACCTCCAATGGAATGCAAACCCACCCAAAGGTGAGGGTTAGTGTTAAGGCGCCCCGACCCGCTTTTCACCGGGGTGGTCACTGTCCTGGCACTTCCTGGGGGCTCCCACACCACTGGGAGCCCCAGCAGGGTGCAGTTTTAGGTCATGCCCAGGACCAGGAACCTCCTGACCACCCCCCTACAGCTCCTCCCTTACCTCCAGATGCCACCAGCAGCCAGACAATGGTATTACCTAGCCTCCAGCAGCAAAACGGCCTTGTTTATTTGGGCAGCCCTAGGTCCAAAATGGCTGCCCTCATCAGGCACCTGTCAGCTGCTAGCTTCAGGCCCTTAAAGTGGCAGGCACCCGCTGTGCCCTGCCACAAGTGTTGCACGGGCTGCTTTGGGCAGGAGTGGGCAGAGCTCTGCCCCATGCAGAACACCATGCGGGCAGCCACAGGGTGGGTATGTGGTACAGACTGCACCTATGCCAGCACCAACACTGCACCACCTGAGTGAGCACCACTGCATGTGACCCATGACCCCCTCCCCTCCCTCTTCCCACCACTGGCCAGCTTCCAGGACTTAGTATGCAGGCAGCCCCCCCCTCCCCACATCTCCCCCCACACACAAGCACACATAGAAAATATATAAGCGGCAGACTTTATTTTGAGCTCTTATGCAATCACCTCTATATACACTGTTAACCCCCCCCCCATAAAACAGGAAAAAATATTTTTTGAAATAAAATTAAAATATGTTTGATTTTTATTTATCTATAATTTGTTTAGATTATTTTGAAAAAACCATGAACATGATTCTGAAAGATTTTGTGTGTCCTGCCCTCGACAGGGCACACAAAACTTATGTGGCCTGCCAGGTGAAAGAACACCACCCCAGAGCTGCACACTCTGTATGCTGGTGCTATAACTCCATTAAAGGCAGTGGAGTTAAACTGGATATTAAAGCAATCTGACCCAATACTATAACAATATATTATTGTAATAACTTATTGTAACAATATATTAAAAGTCAGATGTTTCTGTATTTGATGAGAAATACGTATGGAGCTAAACATTTGCAGATAACTTGTAAATAATTTGGTAGTTATTAAATATGGCAGCCAGCTGCAATGTAAACTGCTGAGGTTGAGATACTTAGTACTAGAAATTCCCACTAGAAATGACTGCCAGCCTAGTAATGAGCCAGAAAAGCTCATTGATGGGCTGGAACTATAAACTTCACAAATTAATTCAGATCAAAATTCCCCTCAAATTAGGGGATGTTTGGATCCTCCCATTATAAAAGTCAGCCTTGACCAGCAGGTCTGGATCTAACTGGATCTGGTTTGTAGTTTTCAGTCTCTATTACAAAGGCTTTCAATCCATTTCCATAACTCCTGCAAGTGATCACCCATTTTACTCCAAATCCAAGACTTTGACTTGCTTGACACTTTATTCCATTCCCAGGTAAATCCAGGATATCTACCAAATATAAGCTACAACTAACGTTAGACTGACACTACACTAGATGTTAGCCTAATCAAAACCCCAATTAAATTGGATTTAAAAATCTGGTTCTCTGTACCTCAGTGCCTCATCTGGAAAATTGAAGAAAATATTTTCCTCCTTCACTGGGATTTTATGCTTATTAATGTTTGTGGGGTATTCATTCTCATCATCCATGATGTATGAGTCAGACAAAATCAGGTAAGTCACTCTCCTATTGAGACTCTAGGTATCAAAGCACCATTCTAGAGTCCTGAAATTTCACTTGTCCTGAGCAAGGTTTTTTCTTTTGCATTTTGAATTCTATTGAATAATATTGAGGTTCTGTTAAAATACACGTGTCCTTCTGTGGTTGGGCAGTATAGGCCTGAGTCATAGAAAGCCTATGTGAGTCTCAAACCCTCTCCTTTTGGGCTATGCTGGTCTTTTCAGGATAGTGCTCTCTCGATTGTTGCTTTTACAAACCTTTACACAATGGTGCTCTAATCCCAGGTATTTTGATCAGTGCCTTCATTCAGTTAAGTTCATATAATCTTATTAATATTACACTACATCATTTTACTATAAGTAGACTCTTGTGTTACTTTTTTAATGTGTTCAATTGTTCATTCTCTTTCTGGCTTGCAGGGTCCTACCCTAGATGAATACCTGCCTTCTAGGCCGTCAGTTCACATTTAAGCCTAGCCCAAGCTAATCCTCAAACTTCATCCTGTGGTTGAGGATTATCATAATATCAGTTGTTCCAATGAAACTGGATGCTGAAGGGGTATTTTTTCAGTTAGCTGGCAGGCAGATACTTGGGGAGATGCAGCATGCTGCAAGTTGGCAGCTGGTTTCCAAAGGACCTGGCACCACAACTTATTTCTTATGTCTCTGATTTTTTGGAGGCATCACCTCTTCTTTCATCTACATTTCTGCCTACTGGTCACTCAGTTGGCTAGCTTATCTCTTGTTATTTTTAATAAGTGCTGTGAACATTAGTGGTTTTCTTTTCTTTGTCCATGTCCTCGTGACAAGGTATTTAACAGAATTCACTGATTTTCACTGAAATCAGACAGGTCACACCATCAGCACTTCTGCTTGAGCCTGTGACCTCTGGGCCTTCAAACATGTCCCTTAGCATTCACTCCAGCCCAGCCCCCAGTGCTTTGCTTGAGGAAGGATGCTTGAGAAAATATGATGGAGATCATTTGCCCACCCTGAACAGTTTAACAGCTATTTATATTTTCCAATGTAACTTGCATCTAACATAGTGACTTGTATAGACTTGCACAGAACTTGCATAAAACACAGTGACTACAGACCCTTCTTTCTTGCCTTGGCATGGAAAAAGGGCTTAAAATAGGTAAAAATGTCCCAAAGGCAGTCCCTCCTGGGCTTCTTATATCTTCCACAGATCAGACATGGGGAGGATATTGGGAGTCTGCTGGAGAATGGTTGGAGCATTCTGTGCTATAGCTGTTCCCTGCTTCCCAGGCCACAGAGCAGGGAAACAATATGTTATAGGATTTCTGAACTGCCGTTGTTTCTCTATGAGCCTGCACCACCCCAGCATATGGGTGGCATTAGGGTGGTATCTCTTCTTTTCCCCCTGCTACTGCTGATTCCTTTTTATCTAGGCATTTTCTAATGTATCATTTGTCAAAATATCTTGGCAAAAGCTGCTTGGTGGCTGAGATATGTGAACCTGTTTTCTAGAGGTCCACCAATATATCAGTCATATATCAGATCAGGGCTGATAAAAGGAAAATTAACATTATTAGCAATTGAGATTTTTTTGGCCGGTGTAGATATGCATGCACACAGTCACAGCATGCATACAGCCAGGAACACAACCTGGCAGCTTGGATAGCAGCATCCAGCCAGTAAGTCTGTGGGGGAGAAGGGGCATGGTGGAGGGAAGGGGCATCGGGAGGCAGATTGAGGTCCCCACTGTGAGGGAGGGAGTGGGGCAAGGGCAGGGACAGGGGCAGGGCAGGGGCAGGGCAGGTGCTGCCCAGCCAGGGCAGTGAATGTCACTCCTCCAGGAGTGTGACACAGCCACAGATGGCTCACCCTGGGGGCACAGTGGTGGGGAGGGGAGCAGCTCCTTGCCGCTGTTGACACCTCCATGGGGAGGCATAGGTAGCATGTGCCACGCCCCTGCCCCAATTTGTCTGCAGGATGAGGACGGGATGCCCACTGCAGGTTCAGGGCTGGGGACTGCACCAACCTCTTCCTGGCAGCAGGTTGGGCCTAAGCTGAACTCAGGCTGGGTGGGGGCAGTGGGATACAGGCACCCCAAAATTCCCCAGAGCCACCCCTCCCAGTGCTACCTCTACCTACCCTAAGTGCAGCTCTGGCCTACCCCCTCCACCAGAAAGAGGTTGGTGTAGCCCCTGGCCCCAAGTGCTTGTCCTGCGCACAGATCTGGGGCACATATGCCTCCCAGAGTGCACACAGTGGTAAGAAGCCACCCCCCCACACCCCTTTGCACCCCCTGGATGAGCTGCCTGCAGCTCCATCCTGCTCCCATTGGGGTCACATTCACTTACCTGGCTGGGGAGCACCTGCCCCACAAACTGCCCCACTCTCTCCCTCACTGTGGGGGCCTTGATCTCTCCCAGGCCTCTCCCTCCCCCACACCTGTCATTCCCCCAGACACCTTCCCCCACTCCCTAGCCCCCAAGACTTACTGGCAGGGAGCTGCTTTCCAGGCTGCATACTGGCTATCAGATCAGCATTGGTTAATATGGCTAGTTAATGCGCCAGCAGTATCAGCCAAAAAAATCTTTATCAGTGCACCCCTACTATTTTTACTCCTTAAATGTGTGGGTATTCTCAGAGCAAGTCAGGCAACATTTATATCCTCAAAGCTAGGACCATTCTATTTCCTGATGCTGGTAGGGTCTCAAAATGCCTGAAGCACATTTTTTCCATACCTGTTTAGCACTTATACCTTCCCACTGGAACTTGGTGTGCATGAAAACTAGAAAATGAAAAAAAGGGAAAAAAAGAGGTGTTTCATAGACATGTTTCATAGTTTGAATAGATGTCATAGACATTTGGGCTGAAAGAGACCCTGGAGGATCATCAGGTCCAGCCCCCCGCCCCAGGGGCAGAAAGTCAGCAAGGATCATAGGATCTCAAAAAGATAAATATCAAAGGGTGTCTTGAAGGTGTTCAAGGTGTGTGCTTGAACCACCTCCAGCGGTCGTGTATTCCAAACCTTGGGGGCTCAGACAGTAAAAAAACCCTTTCTTATGTCCAGCCTGAAGCAGTCACAAATCAGTTTATGACCATTCGATCTTGTCATCCCTTGGGGTGCTTTGGTGAATAGTCATTCCCCCAGATCCTGGTGAACACCTCTGATAAACTTATAGGTGACCACCAGATCACCCCTGAGCCTGCGTTTTTCCCAGCTGAAAAGTTCCATGGCTCTCAGCCTCTCATCATAAGGTGTGTTTTCCTGACCTCTGATCATGCACGTGGCTCTCCTCTGGACTCTCTCAAGCTTCCCTACGTCCTTTTTGAATTTTGAAACCCAAAACTGGATGCAGTACTCCAGCTGCGGTTTCACCAAAGCCAAGTACAACAGGAGAATGACGTTCTGGGATTTTCTTGAGAAGCATCTGTGGATGCAAACCAGTGTTTTCCTTGCTTTATTAGCCGCAGCATCACATTGCAGGCTCATGTTCATCTTGTGGTCAATCATGACCCCCAAGTCCCTTTCATCTGTAGTGCTAACCAGCACAGTACTGCCAAGTCTATAAGCATGCTGCGGGTTTTTCCTCCCAAGGTGGAGAACCTTGCATTTTTCGGTGTTCAATACCATGAGGTTCTCATCTGCCCATTTCATGAGCCTATCAAGATTCACCTGGATCACCCTCCTGTCCTCAGGTGTGGATGCTTTACCCCAGAGTTTGGTGTCATCAGCAAACTTGGCCAGTCTGCTTCTGACATCATTGATCATCATTGAATTCATCATTGATGAAGATGTTAAAAAGTAAAGGTCCTAGGACAGAGCCTTGAGGGACCTTACTGGTCACAGGGCACCATGATCATAGTATCATCATATCATAGTATCACTTCACCTATCGCCTAAGGGTAAGCGCTTCTTTTATTCCAGGTTGGCTGATCTCGTGAAGCGGGCTTTAAACTAGCTTCACCGGGGGACGGGTCTGCCGGAAGAGGAGAGGATGCTCAGCCGCTAAGTCAGGTAAGTCAGACGAGCAAAGGTGGTTGTAGCTTGGGGGATACACATGGGGAGGGGGAGGCGGCAGTGCATAGCCTTAAATGCTTCTATACAAATGCACGCAGCATGGG
>JAGPOW010003395.1:38729424-38769645 GCA_030014935.1 Caiman crocodilus | reverse complement strand
GGTGGTTCCAGTCCTCCATCCTTTGTAGGTCTTCCTTTTAAGACACAGGAGGTCTGCTAGTTCCCTGGAGAGCCAAGGGGGCTGCTGTGCCCTTTTGCTACCTTTACTCCGAGTCGGGATAGACTTTACTTGTGCAAACAGGATTGATCCCTTGAGGAGTACCCACTCATCCTGATCTCCCCTCTCCTTTGGGTTGTGGCCCTTTAGGGCCTCACTGACAAGCCTCCTTAGCTTGTCAAAGTCAGCTTTCCTGAAGTCAAGGACTTCTGTATTGCTGACTGACTTGCCAGCTTTACAGCAGATTGTGAAGGTGATCAGCTTGTGATCACTGTCACCCAGCTTCCCTTCAATTGTTAGGTTTCTGATTAGGTCATGCCTGGTTACCAGTACCAGGTCGAGCAGCTCTTTACCTCTCATCAGCCTGCAGACCTCCTGCATCAGATAGAGATCATCCACACACAAGAGAAAGTTTTGCAACTGCTCGGATTTGGTTGAGTGCTCCTCCCACGAGATGTCTGGGTGGTTAAAGTCTCCTATGACAACCATACACTGAAAGCGTGCGGCCTCAGCCATTTCCCTAGCAAACTCCCAGTCAAGGTCTTGATCCTGGGTAGGGGGTCTGTAGTAGACTCCCACCATAGTATCCCCTGTGCCGTGTTCCCCATAGATTTTGACCCAGATGGCCTCAAGTCATCCGCCCTGGGTGCCTATATCGGCTTGCAGGGATACGTAGTGTTCCTACCCCTTTTGTCCACTTGATCTCTCCTGTATAAGGTATAGCTATCTATACCTGTGGTCCAGTCATGGGTGGAGCCCCACCAGGTCTTCGTTATCCCTATGACATCATAGTTATTTGCGTTTAGCAGGAGGGCGGGTTCCTGCTGTTTGTTCCCCAGGCTCCTGGCATTTGTGCATAGACACGCAAGTGTCGCCTTGGGGCCCTTTGTCTTGCCTACAGTTCATTCCAGGGCTGAGAGAGGGGTGGGCTCCTTTAAGTGTCTTGGCCACCTGGCTTTGTTAGGGTTGTTCAGCAGGCCATCAGTGGCAGTAGTCCCCGCCATCTCCTGTTTGGCTTAGTTTAAAGCCCAGTGGAGCAGGTCAGCTAATCTATTGGATGTTCAAACGCTGTTCAAAAAGCCTCCTCCTCAGCAGAGAGAGGTGGAGGCCATCCCTTCCCAGCAAGCCACTGCCTCTCTCTCCAAAGAACAGACTGTGGTCATAGAAGCCAAAGCCTTCCCTATGACACCAGCGCCGCACTCCTTGGTTCACTGTCTGGATCCTTCTCTCCCTCCTCAGCCCATACCCCAAGACTGGGAGGATCGATGAGAACACCACCTGCTCCCTCAACCCCTTAAGCCCTGCTCCCAAATCCCTGTAGTGCTTCATGACCCAGCTGGGAGCACTCCAAGCCTTGTCACTCATGCCAACATTGATGAAGGGCATAGGGTAGTGGTCAGTGGGCTGGAGGCGTTTAGGGATCTTCTCCTCAATGTCTCGGATCCGGGCTCCTGGGAAGCAGCAGATTTCCCAGGCTAAGGGGTTGGGGTGGCAGATTGCCCCCACAGTCCCCCTCAGAATGCAGTTTCCAAAGACAAATACTTTGTGTTACTTCTTAGGGAGAGTAGGGGCAGTAGTCACAGTTGAGCCTGTGTTGCCTGAAGGAGCTGGCAACTTAGCAGACTCTACTGGGGCTGCAAGAGGTTTGTACCTGTTGCAAAGCTCCAGCGGGGTAGGGGTCTTGGTGCAGCGGACCTTGGGGCCCTTGACCACCTAGGTCCAACCCCTGGGCTGGACAGTAAGGGAGGTTCTTGAGTCCTCTTTTGTCCTGGAGGGAGACCATGGTCTACCCTCTGCCTCCTGGGGAAGAAGGGCCTGGCAGTAGGAATCTATCTCTGCTCTCAGTCCCTGATGGCACTCAGTCTCTGGCCTGCGGCCTGGAGCTCCTCCAGGTGGCACGCCAGAGACCCCAGTAGGAAGCAGACCTCACAAGGGGAGGTGGCCATGCTTCCAGGGCCCCAGAGCCTGAAAAAGTGACAGGCAGCCTCTGCAATTGAAAGCCAGAGGCTCCGTCTGCATGGAGCTTGGAACCATGGGCTCTGTCTGGGTGGCAGTCTCTGAGGTGCTGGGAAGGGGCTGCAGACCCCGAGGGGACCTGAGGGGTGCAGTGCGTGCCCATCCGTGGCATGCCGCTGGTAGGCCAGCTGCAGCTGGAACTGTCTACCCTAGGGGGCTCACAAGCAGGGCCTCAGGCCCTCCCGTGCACACTTCTGCACTAGCTCATGCACTGGGCCCAGGAGCATGCCTGTTTGCACGGCCTGTTCGCAAAGCTCCGGTTGCACATGCACTGAGCCCAGGAGCACACCTGTTTGCACGGCCTGTTCGCAAAGCTCCGGTTGCACATGCACTGAGCCCAGGAGCACGCCTGTTTGCACGGCCTGTTCACAAAGCTCCGGTCACACAGCTCCCTGTGGGGCTAGGCCAAGTAGGAGCTGGGCGGGGGGGTGACCCTCCCCAACCTCTGACTCAGCCAGCTCCCAGCCGGCTACGTCCCACCCACTACAGGCCCCTGCTTACCTGCAGGCAGGCAGGGGTCGCCAGGGGTCCTGGGGCTCTTCTAGGAGTCCCTGGGCTCACGGAGGCGCAGTGGGATTACACCTGAGCATCTTGCACCAGAGCTGGGGACCAGAATGACCAGAATTAAACCCAGGTTTTTCATACTTCCAAATACCTCTGCCTCAGATTGAGTTCTTGATGGAGTTTTAGTTAGGTTTGTACCAAATGTGAGAGAAAGGAGAGGGGCATGGCAATAAATAACTTCTGATGCATTTAAATGGCCCTGAAATTGTATTGTGTACAACTGACACAAATTCAATTATGAGAGTCATTGTAACGCAGAGATAGAGTATGTGACATGCTGTTTGTTGCAGTAGGTCATTAGTGTCCTCTCATTAAACTCAAAGTTAAACAGAGAGGATATTAATCACACTGGAGTTTGAAATTTTTAATTAATTCCTCAAAAAGTATTAAAACCCCATTGCCAAAGATTAGCGATGTTGTTATTTGAACTCTGGGGAATTACCAAATGACTAATAAGCATAATCTCTTTCTGGTCTCTCAGTCCCCAGCATGGGTTCATTAGAGGCAAGTCTGTCCAACCAACCTGATTGCCTTCTACGATCAGGTCACAAAATCATTGGATGCAGGTGTTGCCGTGGATATAGTCTTTCTGGACTTCAGGAAGGCCTTTGACACTGTCTCCCACGCCATTCTCATTGAAAAGCTAGGCGACTGTGGCATTGATGCCTCCACAGTCCGATGGGTTGCAAATTGGCTGAGGGGCCGCGCCCAGAGAGTGGTGGTGGACGGGTCATATTTGACCTGCAGGGATGTGGGCAGTGGAGTCCCCCAGGGCTCGGTCCTTGAGCCCACACTGTTTAATCTCTTTCTTAGCGACTTGGATGAGGGGGTGAAAAGCAACCTGTTCAAATTCACTGACAAAACCAAGATCTGGAGTGAAGTGGGCACACTAGAAAGGAAGGAAAGGATACAGCTAGACCTGGGCAAGTTACAGGGGTGGTTGAATGAGAACAGGATGGGATTCAATACTGAGAAGTGCAGGGTACTGCACTTGGGCAGGAAGAACCAGCAGCATACCTACAGGCTGGGGAAAGAGTGGCACGGTGGCAGAAAGAAATCTTGGAGTCATTACTGACTCCAAGATGAACATGGGCCGACAATGCGTGAACATGGTCAGTAGGGCTAACCAGACCTTGTCATGCATCCACAGATGCATCAGAAGCGGGCCAAGGAGGTGATCCTCCCGCTCTGTGTGACACTGGTCAGACCACAGCTGGAGTACTGCATTCAGTTCTGGATGCCACAGTTTAGGAGAGATGTGGCCAGCATCGAGAGGGTCCAGAGGAGGGCCACTTGCATGATCCAGGGACAGCAGGGCCGACCCTACAAGGAGAGGGTACGGGACCTGAACCTGTTCAGCCTTCACAAGAGAAGGCTGAGAGGGGACTTAGTGGCTGTCTACAAACTTGCCAGGGGGGACCAGTGGGCAATGGGAGAGACCCCGTTCATCCGTGCACCTCCCAGAGTAACAAGGAATAATGGCCAAAAGTTGTTTGAAAGTAGGTTCAGGCTGGACATTAGAAGACACTACTTCACAGTCAGGGCAGCTAGGATCTGGAACCAACTTCCAAGCAAGGTAGTGCTGGCTCCTATCTTGCAGGTCTTAAAGAGAAGGCTAGACAATTACCTAGCTGGGGTCATATGAGCCCAGTATGCTCTCCTGCCCAGGGCAGGGTGTTGGACTTGATGATCTACTTAGGTCCCTTCTTACCCTACATCTATGAATCCTATAACTGCCTTAAATACAGACTTCCATCTTATCCTATCTTGCACATCTCCTTCCACCTTGTCTCATCTCTGCCTATCCCTTCCAAATAAGTACTTATGTTCTCTTCCCATCATCACCATGGTCTACCTCAAAGTCTGATATCCTCCACCTCAGCTTCCAGAATCCGCCTCATCTGCCTTCTCTTTTCAGTTCTTATGACCATGCCCATTATATTCTCTAGGCCTTTATCTTGCTCAATACATCAAGTATTTTGCAAAGGTTCTCAAGCTCTTTTGATTACATTTCCCTCTCCATTCTCTGTTTTCTAATACTGCACCAAATATTTTCCCTAGCACTTTGTTTTCAAACACTTATAGCTTTTTTCCACTTGCCTTTGCCAGCATCCAGAATTCACATTCCTATAGAAGTACAGGTTCAACTATTGTACTATAAAGCTGAATTTTAAGGCTTCCTGAGATTTTTCTTGGTGTCATTATTTTATCCAGGCTCAACAGGCATTTATTAGCATTGTAAATTCTTGCCTTGATTCCTTCAATTATTTGATTATCTTCAACAATTATTGCTCCTAAATGTTTCAATTTCTTTACCTTCTTCACATTTTCATTTAGTAGATGTAAATAGACATCAACATATCAATGTGATACAGTGTACGAGTCAAATAAAAGGTGGTAATTCTATATAAGGGTTAGAACAGGGAAATGATTCAGGAACTCTTTTTTTTTCCCCCAGACTCTGCCACCATGTGTGTTTAACCTGTGACTTTATGAAGGATCCTCATCTTCATTGGATTCTCTCAGGGGTTACTATAATAATAATATACTAGCCATTGCTTTCTTCCTGTGCAACTGCTGTGGGAAAGCTGAGTGAGCAGAGCTTGGAAGGGAAGGTGGTGCTCAGTACAGTTTCTGACCCATTATTGGAAAAAGCAAGAGTGTTGTGGCAGAGCAGATACCAGGTCTTGCTAAGATTTGAGATAAATGAGTTCTGCCCCTGCCCTGGACTCAGGCCAAAAGCTGCAGCCAGTCCAGCCAGCTGTCAATGGGTGCGTGGACATTTGGACTGGGGAGTTGCAGGTGGCTGGGCTCCGTGCTATCCACAGCATTCCCTTATATGCGTTGGTTACAGAAACCAATGTTCCCTAACTTATATATTTGATGGACTGCTAAACTCAAGGGAACCACTGAACTTTTGATTAGAAAAAGTATCTTTCCAGTAGTTTTTCCCCAATGGACTAGAAGGTTAATTTAGAATAGAATATGTCTTTTTTTTTTTAATTCTATCTTGTTGATTATGCATTTTGTATCAAATTGTGTCACAGGTTATTTCTTTTGTGTTTTGAGAGATCCCTTCCTGGGCAATTCAGCCTGATGGTAAATATACGTGTGATTAATGTTATAAAGTGCCTTTGATTTTTTGCTGCCTTGACTTTCATCAAAAAAGTAAAGGTATTGATTGCTGCGTATGAACTACCAGGCTAGCTTGTAGATGGTTCAAAGTTTGGGTGCTTGTTCCTGCCAGCCTTCAAGACTGTAGACGGAACAAGAAGCTGTAGATCGGACCAGACAGAACTCCTGTGAGTGTGAGTCGCTTGGGGCAAGTCAGCAAAACAAACTGGAGGACTGAATTATTGATAATCTTTTATACGCATTAAACAGAATGTCAAATGTTCCTTCCTTACAAGCTGAAGATGTACTTGGGAATAAATTGACATGGAGGCACGTGACAAAGATCAAACAATTTTAGTCTAGACTTAAGACATAAGCAAAAGCTGGAATGAAGGAAGGTGGGACACTGGCAGAATACCGTGTCCTTTGATTAAATAATAAAGAAAGAGGAAAAGGAAAGGATATATCCAAAGTTAAATTAGACTAGTGATTCTTAACCTGGTGCCTTGGCACCCTAGAGTGTTGTGAGATCCTTTTAAGGGTACTGCAGGGTGTCATGCAATATTAATACTGTTAGGTATTCAAATATCTACATATGATTCATAACCCAGATATCTGAAACAGGAATCTATGGCGTCAAAAACTTTCTGATTGGTTTTGGTCTTTCTGAGTTTTTTGCAGGGGAGGAATTGCTCTACTGGATTTTTCCATAGAGTGAAAAAGAGTGAAATCTAGAAGCTGGCTCTTTCTGAGGGATGCCTCGAGTCTGAAAAGGTTGAGAACCACTGAAATATATCATGAAGTGTAGAAGACCAATTTCACTCAGTAGGGTCTAAACTGTTGTCATCACAGTCCCCAGACTGGTATTTCTGTCACCTGGGCATATTCTATATTCATCTTTAGGGCTTCACAGGATGTACTGTCCTTCTTTTGTCTGTTCCTTGACTGGACTGAGGCTCAGGAAAGGCTTGGGTTCTGTTTCTGCCTCTGAAATTGGCCTGGAATGTCACGTTCCCAAACTGTGCTTCAGTTTCCATCTCTGTAATAAATTTACAAAGCTCTCTGAGATATCCACAGATATTCAGAGCATGCTATCAGTATTTTGGAGCTGTGCATTATAATTAACAGTGTTTTTAATGGAGCATGAGAAATAGAAAGCTGTCCCTTTCCCAAGGTGATTGCAATCTAAAACCAATTACATTATAATTTCAGAATAAAATAATTGCAGTAAGATAACATGCCATTTATGTAAACCACAGTTTAAAATGAGCCTGAACCTAGCAATGTGCATGTTACTGTATCTAGCTACTTACCTCCAAAACACCATAAGATCTATATAATATTGAAAGGCTCTTGTGGATGGAGAAGAGTGATACTGGTGATTTTCTATAGGCTATGCCAAACAAGAGGTCAGACGTAGTCATCACAGTGCTTTTGTTTGGCCTTAAAAATCAATGAATGTATAATTTGTAACCATTTTTCCTCTTTCTTTTTGTCAGTGATCCATGTAAGTTGTCTCAGAAGTAGTGAGTATTAGATGCTTCAGAGGAAGATGCAAAAGACCTGCATATTGGATAATGTTGGAACAGAAGTTTCTTTGAATTGTCAATCAATTATTACTTTACATTTTTCATGCGTACTGATTGTTTTATCTTACATGACTATGGAAGATCCTATTATCCATAAAACACTTCGTCCTTTCTTGAGTCCCAGAACTACAAATTTTTGCCACTTGAGAAAGATTGCCTAAAGGAATAAAAGTTGGTAGTTAATATCCTCTCACTGACAAGACTACATTTTAACTGTTTGTTCTGCATAACCACTTGATTTCAGCTTTAAAATACTTTTCATTTTAGTTTGATTCTTATTTCTTTTGCGTCTCTTAGTCAATAAATGCCTTGACTGATATGAATTTCCTACTGTGTCTTCCCTGGTGAGCAAACCGATCAAGATCTCTACATGCAGAACCCTGAATACTGCTTAATGCTGTACAGCGATAGAGCAACGTGCTGCACGGTGACAGGAAAAGATGATAGGACATCTTTTGATTCTCTGAGCAACATAGCACAAGCCTTCTTCATCAGCACACTTCAGTGCCACTCGTCAAAAGGCAGAGGCAACGTTTGAGTGCATGTCTGTGCTGTAGAAGGGAATCCGACAGTGGAATAAAATAGGCTCGCTCCGCAAATGCTAAGGTCAGATATGTATGTATTGGACTGTTGCCAATAAACATGCCTAAAATAAATATTATTGGCATGCATCCATTGCTGCTCAAATGTGGTTACTTTGCATCTGCTTACAGGTTTAGCTCATTTTGAGTTGACGTGTCATGCCCCACTGTGGCACTCCCTGGTCCAAAGGAAAGTGTTATAGGCTTGCTCCCAAAGTCCACAACTGTAACTCACTGCCATTTTAACCACTCTGTACCCTTCCCTTATTAGCTAGTGTTAATATTTCCAGAACCTTTTGGCTACATCTTTTTTCTGCTGTCGGGACAATCATGTAGTGGTTTATCTAGATACTAGGATGCGAGTTGGAAGGGACCGCAAGGGCTATGCTACTCCTAAACCACCCCAGACAAATGCTTATCTGGTCTCGTCTTGAAAACCTCCAGTGCAGGAAGGATTCTGTAATTTTCCTCGGCAGCTGGATCCACTGTCCTAGTTGTGGCAGTATTCAAGTTTTTTCCCTAAAATTTAGTCTAAATCTGCTTTGCTACAGTTTGGACTTACAGCTTTGTCTCCTCCCCGCTGCAGCAGTAGTTCTACCTCTTATTTTTTGGCAGCCCTTTAGATATTTGAAAACTGTTCTTACATGCTCCTTAATCTTCTTTTCTCCCAGAAATGTGTTACAGACAGTATCAGGACGTGAGAGGGCTAGGCAGAGAAGTTACACATAAATGGGTTTAAGTGATCAGAAACTGGTTTAAACCTGTAACAGATAGTGCACATAAACCAGTTGCAAAATGGCTGAAACTGGTTTAAGATAAACCTGGTTGAATGTAGTATCAGACTTAACTGATTGAAGTCAAACCGGTTCATGGGACTTCTGTCCCAGATCCCTTCCTGATTTTAAGTTAAATCACAGACCCACAGCATCCCAGCAAGGGTAGGGGGCATGGCCAGATGCTGGCCTGGCATGGCCCCCTGAGGTGAAAAGGGCAGGGAGGAGGGTTATTCCGCCCTCCTTTCCCTTCCCCACAGAGAGACCACAGCCACGGTCTGCCAGCCCTGGCTGTCACCTTCACTGCTCGGCCCCGCACAACCTGAGTGCCCCAGTGAGTGCATCCCCTAACAGAGATGCTGTGCCCAAGCCAGGCAGACCCTAGCTGGAGTCCCCCAGGAGGACAGGGAGGGAGGGGAGAATAAACCCCTTCCCTGCCCCCTTTGCCTTAGAGGGCCAAGCCAGCCAGCAGCTGGCCAGGGAGTGCAAGCATCTTCTCGGAAGCATCTTCTCGGGGGAGGTGGGGGGAGGCTGAGAGAGGGCTGCATTGGGGGCAGGGGTGGGGTGGGCAGAGCTGCTGCAGCCTTCACGGGGTAAGCAGCTGTGATGGGAGGGGTGGCTAAGGTGAATTTTGGGGTGTCCATAACCTGGCCCTAGCACTGCCACTGCTTAGCCCCCTGTAGCCACCCCTTCCCGCTCTGCTGCTCCTGCTGCTCACCCTGGCTCAGCCCCCAGCCCCAGGAAAGGTGGGAAGATGGCTGGGGTGGGTTGGGCTGGGCTGACCTAGGCCAGGCCGTGGGGGCAGGGTCTTTCCCAGCTGTCTGTGGCTCAAGCGGGGGCCGTGGGAGCTTTGCTCTCAACTTCCCACACCGAGGCCGAGCCCAGCTGGGGAGGGCCCTGCCGCCACAGCCCAGCCTGGCCTAACCCCACCATCCACCCGCCTCACCTGGGGTTGGGTCCGCAGGGCTGAGCTGAACTGGCCTGTGGACACTGCTGAGTGCGCATGCGGAGGGGCCAGGTTGGGCTGGGCTGCGGGAGCAGGACCTTTCCCAGCTGTTTGTGGCTCGGGCTGGGGCCATGGGAGCTGTCCTCCCAGATGCTCCTGGCTCCGCACACCCAGGCTGGGCTGGGATATCACAGAGCCACCACAGTAGGCAGGGCTCTCCCCTTTCCTCCTTCCCCCATGCTGTGCTGCCTGGGGGCTCAGGGCTGGAGGGTTGCAGTGCTGGGCCCCACTGTGGGGCAGGGGGAGGGGGGAAACTGGTGGCAGGAAGCCTTTGGTTGCTTTTTTCCCCAGCAGTACATAGCCCCCCTGCCAGATGTTCTCGGTTGTGGGCGCTGCAAGCAAACTCTGGACAGGAAGGTCTGGCCAGGACTCAGGCAGGGGCTGGGCTAGACATTAGAGGACCTTTGGAGGTCCCTGCCAGCCCTGCTTCTCTGTGATTGCTCCTCCCTCCTCCACTTTGCTTCAGTCCCAGGGCCAGGGTCTCGCCATGACCCTGCTCTCGCTGCTTGACCCTTTGGTACCAGACAGGGGCCAGGGCCTGGCCATGCTCCCTCCCACTCCCCCACCACTGAAAAGCCTAGCAAGGGCTGCTTCCCCCACTCCCACTCCAGGCACACCCTGGCTGGGGGCTCTGTAGGCATGGTGGGGGTTTAAATCCTTCTCCAATCATAGGCTGCTGGGGCCTAGCCACACCCCCTCCCTTAGTTCAGCTGCCCTCCAGCCTTCCAGTCACTGGGGAGCCCCCCAGCTTCTAGCCTGGGCCACTACAGGTATGTGGCTGCATTTCCAGAATCAAAAGTGAATGTATGTTCTCTTGCTTGCCAGTTCAATCTATGCAGGTTACACTAACCTGCAAAGAACGAATCGATTCAGGCTAAGGCTTTCTGAATGTCTGTACTTAACTGAAACCAATAGTCCTGTTTACTAAGCACTGCTTTAACTACAGTGCCTTCAGTATGGGACTTTTTCCTGACTAAGAATCAAACTCTAGAGTACAGATGTGAAAACACTGAATCCTAACCACTGGACAGCCAGGGGTGGGAGAATTCAGGCTGTCTAGAAGCAGGTCTGGAATCTCCTAGCCACAGCCCCTTCTCAGCCTGCCATGGGCTGAGGCAGTGGGGTAGTGAAGTCTGCACCTGGGCTTGGCTCTGCCCCCAGAGCAGGGATCCAGGAACCATGCTCCTTCCTCAGCCTGGGGCTGGCTGAGGGAAGGGAGGGGAAGGAAAGCTGGCAGCAGGGGCTAGACTTTGCTCCCAGAGTTGGAACCCAGGAGTCACTCCCACTCCTCAGCCTTCAGGCTGGATGGGGGAAATCCCACACCAGGGCTTGGCTCCATCCCATTCCAGAACGGAGAGTCAGGCTGGAGTCCCCTAGTCATGTCTTGAGGCAGGCTGAGGGGAAAGGAATGGAAGGGGGACTTGGATCTGCCCCCCAAAGCTGGGAGCTGGGAGCCGCACTGGGAGCAGCTTGGGGCCCAAAGCAAGAAGCCACATCCCCTTCTCAGCCTCTGAGCTGAGAGAGGAGAGTGGGGAGCGGGGGAAGCAGGGAGCTGAGAAGCCTGTGCCCTGTGCCAGGAGCTTCTTAGCCTCCCAGCTGGCTGAGAAAAGCCTGTACCAGGGCTTGGCTTTGCCCCCCAGAGGCAGGAGCAAGGCTGGAGTCCCAGTTGCAGTCTCCTTTTCAGCCTCTGGGCTGGCTGAGAGGGGGACATGGCCCCTACCTCTGGGGAGGCAGAGCCAAGCCTTTCAGTGGGTTTCTGTCCCTGCCCTCAGCCGGCTCACAGGCTGAGAAGGGACTGTGGCTCCTGGCTCTGGGGGCAGAATGGGCTTTTCCCCACCCCCTGTCCTCATCCAGCTTGGAGGCTCAGAAGTGGCTGTGGTTCCCAGCACTGGGCTCTAGAGGCAGAGTCAAGCTCTGGTGCAGATCTCCCCTCCCTTCCCCAGGCTGGCATCACCCTGCTCCTTTCACCAGGCTGAGGTCCTGTGTCCCCCTCTTCTCCCTGCCTCCCACTCCAACCAGGGGCACTTGGCTAGAGATCTGGGGCTGGGCCAGAGGGCAGAGTTTTTCCCCCCCACACCCTCCTCAGCCACCCAAAGTGATAGTGTTCTATCTTGGGACCAGAGGGGCAGGGCAAACCCTGCTCATTAGAGCAGGCAGCACAGCTCAGGGCTGCAAAGCATTGTGGGATGCTGGGGGACTGTGAGTTAACTTGAACTAGGAGGGGATCTGGGACAGAAGTTCCATAAACCAGTTTGACTTAAATCAGTTAAGTCTTATACTACATCCAGCCAGGTTAATCTTAAACTAGCCATTTTGAAAGTGGGTTAAGTGCACTGAAATTCTATTCTGTCACAGGTTTAAACCAGTTTCTGATCACTTCAACCGGTTTACGTATAACTTATGTCCCTAGCCTATTGTCTTAGGCTGCCTAGTTTCTCAGGCAGAAACCTGTGCACTGATTTTGATATTGTTCACATTTTGAAGGCAGGGTAGATTTGGACCTTATAGGCTAAACGAAGGGTGTATATTGCACAAGCTTTTGTGAGCCTCGGCTCACTTTGTCAGATGCTGTGAAAAGACTGCACAAAGCTGTGTATAGGAAGGAGAGAACAAAGCGTGCACGTCCTTTCACAGCATCTGATGAAGTGAGCCGAGGCTCATGAAAGCTTGTGTTGTACACATATATCTCCTTTGGTTAGTCTACAAGGTACAAATCTACCCTGCCTTCTACAATTTGAAGGTCATCTCTGCAACCAGGAGGGGTAAAGCGGTAGCCTCCAATGAAAAGTACCACCCCATACTGCAGTGAGCTGGCTGAATCTTCTTTGTGGTACATGACATCATAACCAGGTATTTCTGAAGAACCTGGATGATATCAAACTAGGTTACTAAATTCGACTTTCTAATTATCAATGACATGTTTGCAATTGTGTGACGGTGAGATTCTCCGCTCACTTAAACCAGTTTTACCCCCAGTGTAACACAACTGACTAACAAGATGATTCCTGATCTACACAAGCAAGAGGAGGATCAGGGCCTTACTTTAAAAATGTATGATTTCGGACATGTAAAGATGCACAAAGATTGTCTACACTGAGAGAGTTATTATTTACATTTCCTTGTTGTATCAATCATTCCAGTGCAGTGGCAAAAGATTAATCTTGCTCCTGTGTCTGAATTTTTTAAAATCTACCATTGCTACAAGTAATGTTTAAACTTTCTGTAAGAAGGAGCTTAGGAAAAGAAGCATTTTCTCTGTTTTTTGGCATTGTGCTTACTTTGTGTATTTGACAGCAATTAAAGAGTGTTCCCTGTTTGCGTGGGCTTTTCACACAGCACCATAGAAGAGAAAAAACATTTCTAACATTAAAAAATTATGATTTTAAAACCATGTAACTCATCAGGAGGTTTCAGGGGCAGATGTAGCTCCTAAAACTAGTTGTCAATCATTGTTTTTACCAGTTGACAGTGTCTCTTTATATTAAGGTTTTGAATTTTAGAAAAGCTACTAAAATGTCTGTGGTCTTATATTATTTGATTTCAGCAGTAAAGAAGGACATGGGTGAGGTGGCATGCATTTGAAAGTCTCACTTGGAATGTGCAAGTGCTTATTAAGCAATAAGAATGAAGCTGCACAATGCTATTTTTACAATTACATTGCAGACTAGAACTGCCCTTCCATCAGCTGGCTGAAAAAATACAGAAGCTATTGGAAACCATTTTAACATTTTTTTTGCCAGCTTTACTAATGAAAACAGTTAAAAGACAGAGGTGTGTTGCCTAACCACAAATTGCCCTGTGGGCATAAGTGTTTTTGATATTTTTTCCATGCTGGATAAAGGCTGCATTTGTGTGGAGAAAAATAGCCAATTTATTTCCACGTAAATGAGTCCTCTCATGTATCCTTTGGGTAGAAGCACTCCCAAGCACCCAATTTTCTACTCAAGTCTTTTGAAATTCCTCTTTGGAGCATGTGATTTTTGTGTTGCTTTACTGAGACTTGCAAGATTGGAAGTGATATGTATTATTGTTGTTATTGTGAAATGTTTTATGGATTAAAGAACGCTCTTACATAATTTTATTGAGCTATTTTTCACTTACGAATTTGGAAGTAATGCATATTAATAATTTCACCCTTTGAGCTGGGAATAGCAGCACTGAACAGAAAGAGACTTTGTTAAGATTCAGCCTCTGAGCTCTATGCTAACATTTTTCTGTCAAACTTCATTTCCCCCCAGAAATAAAAATCCCTGCAGAGGTTTCTTGGGGTAAGTAATGGACCACACAAAAGGAAACGGTCTTCGTGAGAAAAGAGGTAAATCAATCTTTTGCAAGTCTGTGATGTTTGTAAGCAGCCATTTATAGTGGGCACCCTTGGGGGGGGCACATCAGCTGTCTTTCTTCTCTTGATTTAGATGTGTCCTAAGATAGAGACATTTCATGAGAGAGGCAGCCACTCACTGCCACATCATCTGAGTTTGACTTTCTTCATATCCACTCTTCACAAGAAGGTCATCTCTCTCTCTCACACACACGCACACAACACACACACTTTGTCCAAGAAGACAAAGAACCAAAATAAAGAAGAAATGTTATATGAAAGGATCACATTGCAGGCAAAGGAGGCAGTAGTGTAACTAGGGGTGGGCAAGAGGGCATGTGCCCTGGATGCCAAGCTAGGAGGGGCAGCCGAATTGTCCTCCACCCCTGCAGAGTCCACACCCAAGAGCACTACTGGGCAGAGAACTCTGAAACAGCTCCTAGCTGAAAGCAACACCCTGGGAGGCCAGAGAAATCCCCAAAGTCAGTAAGGTTGCTGCTGCCGAGTTTGCCCTGGGTACCAACTTGGCTTGTTACACCACAGAAAGGAGGCATCCAGACAGGTGCTTGAGGACTGACAGAAATGTTAATGGCTGTAAGAACAATCTGGGATACATGAACTGCTCATATCAGGTGTAGAACAAGTAGTCACCAGAGATGGCATTTAGTTCTTCCTGCCTGCTCTGACAGCTGGCTTTCCTGTTGAAAGCTTCGTGGAAGGTTTTTGGGGAAAAGGATGAGATCCCCTGAGTGCAGAGTCAAACCTTCCTGCCTACTGCTTCAGTTCGTGAAGTGAAATAGAGGTCACTGGCTCTTTGAGAAATGTAATGTACGTGGCTAAAATCTGTGCAACCACAGATATGCTCAGCTCAAGCCCTTCTGCATTACTGGAAGCCAGAAGGAAGCTCAGCTCCCACCTCCAGCACACAACTGATACAAAATCTTTCTATGTGACCATTTCATTTGAGTTATGCCATCATACGTACACATGGACATGGACAGAGCACTCATGGACTTCAAGGGTTTAAATCACCACCATTTTATGGCAATGAAACTTCAGTGATGGCCCCTGCAATATTTTTACATCAATTTGTTAATGTCACACTAGATAATTTTCACTTTGGGACAGTCCCAGAGGATTCTATAATGAACATTTTCATGCTTCTGGTATTTATATAAAGTGTGTGTGTGTGTACGCAGGTATTTATATAAAGTGTGTGTGCATGTAAGTGTGATTAAGAATGGGGGGGGTTATGTTTGTACACTGGCAGAGCTATGTAAAAAAATTACTGAGAGAGAGCTAAGTTGAAACCTGAGTTTTCCATATATGGCAACGCCCACCAGTATTTTTGTCTCCTGTAGGGGTGAGTCTCCAGGTCCTATAAACGTGCTATTTGTCACAACCCAAATCAAATAAGTGGCCCTGACACAATAGACCACTCCTCTGCATGATTGACATTGTGACCACCCCTCTGTATGATTGGCATTGTTCTAAATATAGTATGCTCCGCCAAAGTAAGTATTCCTACTAGGCAGTTTGTAATTGGCTACTCTACAGGTATAAAAGTCTGCTGTTTCTGCCCAAATCGGAGCTGAGCACATTCTGACCATGTTGCAAAAAAGACCTCGCAGAGCTCTGAGCACGCTGCAAAGAGCTCTGAGCACGTGGCAGAGTGACTTTGGCAGACTGATCACCCACCAACAGCTCCCCATCAGCGACCTCCTGACATACCCCTTCCCTGCACGCCCGTTTTGTGTACGAACTCGTTGCAGTAACCCGATTCTGTAACTACGCAAGTGAGCCTACAGCCTGTGTTGCAGCCACCAGCGGCGTAAGTAAAATCTATTTTTAAACCAATACGCTGTCCCGCCTCTCCATCGCCAGCCCGCCTGACATCTGACCACCGTGCCCCCCTCGGCCGGCTCTGACCACTCGGCCGGCCAAGACATGGCATCACAAACAGGATATAAGGGCATTGCGGTGGAGAAGATTTTGATTGAGTGTTGCCCATGGTGCACCGGGGTGGTGTCCTCTGACCAATTCTGGTGAATTGTGGGCTCACATCGCATATCATCAAGCAGGCGACCCGGAGGAAAAGCTTATTTCCTTTTGCTGAAAGGGGAAGGAAAAGCTTCAAGAGAGTGGGAAGTTCATCTCCACCCTGGGGCATTCAGGTGCTTGATGAGAGACAATCCGGTCCTATTCAGGCCCCAGAATGAAGCGGACACAGTGTCTTTTGTTAAAGTCAAGCCAGCGGGTGCAGCGGAACCAACCCTCGCTCAAGAGTACGCCCGCTGTATAAGGTGTGTGAGGGAGGGCGGAGAGCCGACACCGGCCAATTGATTCAATCCCCTGACTCTGGCACCTGGATTGAGGGGCCATGAGCTCCTCTCAAAGCTCCAGGAAAAGTTGGAGTCGGAGGGCTGCATCGCAGCATGGTGGACGGGCCCGAAGTGGGATAAAGGGAAGATGCTGAACATAATGTTTCTCACTGTAACAACTTTATTGAGGGAAAATGCGAACTTGGAAGTTCAGCTGCTCACGGCTGCCCAGGTAGCTAAAGAAGCGGCGGTAGAACAGAGCCCTGGATTGACCGAGAATCCTGAGCTGTTCCAAGATGGTGCCAGAGAGAAGGGAGAATGCGCGAAAAGCAACGGAGAAGAAGGCATGATCCCATGGTCATCGGCCCCGCCCCCAAAAGTGGTGCCAAAAGAAGCTCCACTCCTTGGCGTAGTGTCAGAAGTGAAGCCGCCCCTCTGCGAGGGAGAACAGCTCCTGCCTCACACAGGTAACCCCTCCTCACCACGGTCCATCCGGTGATAATAGTTAAGCAGACCATTGACACACAAGACAAGGACACAGCTCATGACATCACATCTGCACGAGAACAGAGATGCAAGAGTTGTGCAAAGAATCAAAAATCAGACCTGAAGAATTGTTGGCTATATGGTTGGGGCGTCTGGTAGTGGAGTTCGGGTCAGACTTGTTAGAAGCAGAGGAAGCACATTACCTGACTCATCAAGCTTCATGGTGCGGAGGACATGTCACTGACCTGGATGTGGTAGCAAGTAATACTTGCTGGCCCATCCCGCTCTCAGTGCTTGTCGCTGGACAAGTAACCCACAAGCCTCACGCCTGGCATAAAGGTCGTCCACAGAAGGCCAGTACA
This sequence comes from Caiman crocodilus, assembly GCA_030014935.1. Classification (NCBI taxonomy): domain Eukaryota; kingdom Metazoa; phylum Chordata; order Crocodylia; family Alligatoridae; genus Caiman; species Caiman crocodilus. The sequence goes on along the minus strand of JAGPOW010003395.1, from coordinate 38,752,455 downwards.
AAACAGCTCCTGTTGGCCATAATAGGGGTATCATATGCCTCTTGGGACCCCAGTATACACCAACTGGGACTGACGCAGCCCCAGTGCAAAGAAGAATGGCCTTGCCATCACTTATGGAACCCTGGAACTGTCCCTGAGACCTTGGATAGTATACGAGACTGCATGGAGATCTACGGAGGAGACAATGCCACGATGCTTAGACCCCTCCTCAGTTCAATGACTGAACAAAAGGCAGGAAATCTTCTGAGTTGCCTTCCCTGTCTACAGGCCATTGTAGAGTCGTCCACGAGAGTTCCCAGTGATGCAGAGTATCAATCTTTGGCGTACCCCGTTAGAGCCCAGAGACCGAGATGCCATGAATCCAATGTTTCACAAGAATCATGACCATTGTCACAACAGATGCCGAAAGAGTGAGCCAAGTTTGGATTTCTTTTACAGCGTTCCAGAATAACAAAGCGGCAACTGCGTCTTCTACGGGATGAAAGCCAGTGGCACCTTGCGAATGAACTGGGTTTCGACTACGACCACGAAAAGACGGCGATGACTGATTGCCGACCCTGACTAGCCACAGTTGACTGATTCGTCGTCTTGTTGCTCTCCAGTTTTGTGGTGAGTTTAATTGTTGCCACTTTTCTTTGTTTGTTTGTCTGTTAGTTTGTCTGTTAGTTTGTCTATTCGTTCTTTTACAGGCCCGATAGTAGTAAAGTGACGGTCCGTGACTATTCGATCGTGGGAACCCCAAGTGCCAGACCGCAGCACATTAAAGTTTGCTGTCGGCGGATTCCTCAACAAACAGAGCTGACTTTAAGACCTTCGGCTCAGACCTGAATCTCTTGTCATTTGGAACCAGAGCCACGACTGGCGTTTTCTCAACGGACTGTCTTATCGCATGTTTATAGTACTATCTTTTGTTAATAATCCTGCGTTTACACTCTAAGTCTGCCCCTTTTAGTGTAGACACCTAGCTCGAGACGAGGAATAATAATTTAGTAACGTCAATCTCGTAAATAAAAGAAAAAAAGTAAGAAGGGTTCGGAACGTAAGGAGAGAAATGGAGAAAATAATAACTGAAGGGGGTAAGTAGTAAAGATATAGAGAAGGGCGATCAGGTTCTATAGTGACCTGTACGCTAAAGAAAGAGGAAAGAGAAGAGAGGTGACGATAGATAAAGAAAGAAGAGAACTTAAGACAGAAAAATAGAATGTGAAAAATATCGTGAATGATTAAAAAATGATGGTTAAATTAATAACAACTACATAGCAAATCAGAGTTACAATTAAGTTTTCACAGATTTTCAAATAATCATAAGAACTCCCTCCATGGGGGGCATTAAATTCTCGTATGAGATATCTCGTCTAGGCTAATCAATATTCTAATTATTCTTATTAGTTGTAGTAATCATTGTTATATGTGTATATATGTAGAAATTAGTGTATTTTATAGTTTATAAAAAAAAATAAAGAACCTGTAACTTGTATATACCTGTTAACGACCTCAATTTTGTAATGGCAATGAGTTCACAGACAAAAGGTTGCTCTTACCTAAGTTTTGTCTGTTGTGTCATGGCCAGGGGGGCATGTCACAACCCAAATCAAGTAAGTGTCCCTGACACAATAGACCACCCCTCCACATGATTGACATTGAGACCACCCCTCTGTATGATTGGCATTGTTCTAAATTTAGTATGTTCCACCTAATAAAGTATTCCTACTAGGCAGTTTGTAATTGGCTACTCTACAGGTATAAAAGTCTGCTCAGTTTCCGCCCAAATTGGAGCTGAGCACATTCTGACCACGTTGCAAAAAAGACCTCGCAGAGCTCTGAGCACGCTGCAAAGAGCTCTGAGCACGCGGCAGGGTGACTTCGGCGGACTGATCACCCATCAACGACTCACTGTCAGCGACCTCCCGACGTACCCCTTCCCTGCGCGCCCGTTTTGTGTACAAACTCGTTGCAGTAACCCGATTCCCTAACTACGCAAGTGAGTCTACAGCCTGCATCGCGGCCACCAGCGGCGTAAGTAAAATCTATTTTTAAACCGATACACTGTCCCGCCTCTCCATCGCCTGACGTCTGACCACCGTCCCCCCCTCGGCCGGTTCTGACCGGTTGGCCGGCCGACACATTACTGACCCTAAGTGATCGACAGATTCAGAATTCCACTAGAGTATTATGTCATAGAAGATCGTGGTCACAAAGGGAGGAGGAGTTTCTTTGGTAGCCAAACCCAAACCCACAGAGGGATTTAAATATTTAGCGACTTTGAACTTGGAAGCCATGCAAAATGCAGAATACAAGAATAATGCATTGTTCACTGTGACCTGCACTGTTTTAAAGGATGTGCTGTTGTGTTTTGTAGCACGTGGAGCTCTTTCAGGAGGACATGTCTTCACTTGGGGAGGTGCAGCTGTAATATTGTTGCTTACTGTATGCTACATAGCCCTAATAGTTTTACTGGAATTATACGTGTAATATTCCTCAGGTTTATAAGGAGTATTTGGCACCTAAATGGCACTATGGTAGAAGCCACTTTCAACAATTAAAGAAACACTAGATTTAGGTAAAGGGAGAGATGGGGGAAGGGAAATAGACTTTAACTGTTTCTTTTTAGTCTTTTATCTTTAGAATAGAAGGCAGAAGAACCTCAGAATTTCTCTAAGGTTGCCTCTGTTCCAGCTTTGGCAACAAACTTAGCCCTGATTAGATTTAAAATTGTTTTCTTTTAGGATAGCAGTCTTGTCTGCAGTGAACGATTTTGGAAGGTCCCCTGCCATTGCCAGAGCACCAGTACAGCTTTCCCTGGGAGGAGGGAGCGTACACAGAGATCAGGCTCTGATAAGTATATAATCGCTATATTGTCTAGACCTATTCTGAGCAAGGCAAGCCAGTCTTGTAACATGGGGTGGGTGAGTGGGGCATGTACACCAGATGCTGCCTAAGGGGAGGGGGCTCCTGACCTTCCTGGCCCTGCTCCACTTGCACGGTGTGGGACGGGGAGGGGGAGGGTCCAGGAAGCAGACAGTGCAGATAGTGGGTGTAATGGAGTGCAAAACGTTCTAGTAATCATAGTTTTGCAGACCAGCTGTTGACTTTGCTGCTATTAAAGGCAAGGGGGAGAATGGAGTCCTGTGTTTTGTTGCTGAAATCAGCATTTTTTTTTTCTGCTTCTCAACATGGGCTTCAGCAGGAAAAAATGGTGTGAAAGTTGTGACCTAGCAGCCCCAGCAAACTCCACTGCCATGCAAGAGAACTTCAGTTCCCAGAACACCTTGCACTGCATGACAAACACTGCCCGGGCACGCTCCTGTCTGCTGCCCCGAGCTGAAGTCAGAAGGGAGAGAGAAAACTGCCCCAGCTCATTCTTTGGACATCACACCTCTGAGATGTGCCACTGCTGAAGAGGCTTCTTGTTAGTCTACACTGGCCCTCCCAGCATTGCTAACACGAGTAGTGCTGCCATCGTTGCAGACTTTTTGAAGGAACTTAGGCTAAGATGGATGATGTTTCAGATAGCAGGATGAGGGACACATGAGCAGTGTAAGGGCCTTGTTACATATTAGTTTTAGGTAGCTCTTGGAGCTCTTAACCTGTGGATTGTCCAAACATCAGCACCTGAACTAGTTTTAAGCACACTTTAGGCATTGTAAAGTTATGCCACTCCAGGGCAGGTTTATCTTCGATCCATGTTACCCAGCTTTTGTTCCATTAACATATAGCATGTCACAGCTGTGCAGGTAGGGGACAGTCAAAGAAGATGTTTAGCCGTAAGGTGTGACTGCTCCAAACTCAAGCTAGAACTAACACCGATCAATACTTGAGCAGCTCAAAGTTGAAGTGTAACAAGGGCCTAAAATGGACCTGAAAACCTGCCTATGAACAGAAGCATAACAGATTGCTCCACTAGACCAGGACAGAAAATCTCTGTTCAACCCCCTAGCTCTACCTCAGACTTCTGTGCAACTTGGCCAACTTCATCTCTCCCAGTTCTCCATTTGGAAAGTGGGGATACCATAATCTCTTTTCTATCGCACTTTATTCAGTTCTTCGGTTTAGACTGCAAGCTCTTTCGGACAAATGCTCTCTCAGAACCCAGCATAAACTAGGGTCCATCTCAGCTGGTGTTCCCATAACGCAAATCATAACAACCATAATGACCACTGAAGTCAACAGAAATACTCCCATTGACTCCAGTATGCTCTGAGTCAGACTCCTAATGAGGTATGTTTATTTGAAAAGGTTTTTAAAGTGAGTGCTCTAAACAATAGATCAAATCTTTCCCTCCTCATTCAGGCAAAACTCCCACTGACTGCAGTGAAAAAGGCAGTCGGATGTGGCTCAAAGCCATAATGTCTGAAGCAAAATAAAATAGGTTAATTGATTACTTTGGAATTGGTTCTTAACTTCTAAAAGGTGCTATCAATCATGATAAGAATAAAAACAAAGGCTGAAATGTTTGTACTGGTTATTTTTGTTACAAGCCAGCACAAACAGCCAAGCCATCTCCCCATGTGCAGGAGCACTCAGCATGTAATGAGGCAACACTTGTCAGAAGGGTGTTTTTATTTTCGTTTAGTTTAGTTTTAGATCAGACATAAAAATAAAGTAAAATAGCACATTTCCATTTGTATGTTTCACACAGGTTTGCTAAAATGCAGACTTCAAATAGTATGAATACAAAGAAAAGTGATGGTGGCTAACTGAGGATTGGCAGTCATTCAAATGCAGTAGCAAAGATTACGAGCAAATGAGGCACTCGTTCTCAAGTTAAGTTGGTTTTGTTAAAACACTAATTACCATTTAAAAATATATAGCCCTCTCCATCTTCATCCTTCTATGAACATTAATTGACGATTAACAGTGAAAGCACGAACATTATGTAGCAAGCACATAAAGATCGTGAGGAAAATATTTAGCCGATGAGATAGGCAGGCAAGGTTCTGTGGGTAGATGTGATATCTTTTATTAGACTAACTAAATAGCTGAAAAAAGTTCTTGGCAAGCTTTCGGGCATAAACACCCTTCTTAAGGCATTGTGAGACTCTGCCGCTGTTAGGAGTTTTCCAAGGTAGAAAAGCTGAAGTAAAGAAGAAGTCTGTGAAGATGCGAATGAGTGAAATTTTGGAAGACAAAGGGTAGAGGTAGGACGGGAGGGCAGGAAAGGAGGGAAGAGTGTGAAAGAATGTAAGCTGTCAGCTTAAGGCAGGTTACCTGATGTGTCAGACGTCAGGCAAGTTGTAATGTGTCATAAAACCAATATCTGTATTAAGTCCATGGTTTTTTGTTTCCTGTAGATTTATGAAGTGAAGTTCATAGGCTCATCTACGAAAGGTGTTTTGTAAGTTCTCTTTGAGGATTAGAACGCAGAGATCGGGGAGAGAGTGACTGTCTTGTGAGAAGTGTGCCCCCATAAGTAATTGGACATTTTTGTTTTCGAGAAATTTTTGCTGTGTGTTCATTCTAGCATGCCATTGTTGTTTGGTTTCTCCTCCATGTTTTCCATCAGGACATTCGGTGCACTAAATGAGACATATTACATTTCCGGAGGTGCAAGTGTAAGATCCAGGAACGGTGATCGTTCTGTTGTAGAATGGAGTTATGGGACTGGTGGAGACTTGTTGGCAGGTTTTACATCTCTTGTCCTGGCATGGTCTGGATCCACTTGGTGTAGTGTGGATCATAGGAAGTTTGCTTCTGGTGATGAGCTTTGCAAGGTTTGGTGCTGGTTTAAAGGCTCAGGTGGGTGGTTCTGGAAAGATCTCTTTAAACACTGGGTACAGCATAGGCTGCATTTGTTTGAGTACTTTCTGTATAGGTTCCAGGGAAGGACGGTATGTCATAACTAATGGTATGCAAACTGTGGGGATTTTCTTTTTATACTGTAGCAGTTCTTGGCATGGTATCTCGGTGGCTCGTTTCGAAGTGTGAACTCTCTCTCTGGAGAAGTGTCCTTGTTGGGTGAAAGGCCTTTTGCTATTTGTGAGGTGATGACCATGGGCAGAGCCAGCCCTAGGGGTGTGTGGGGCCCAGAACATACCAGCCTGTGCGGGGAGAGGGCAGGGGGGTGGGAGCTGGTTGGTAAGCAGCAGAGCTGGAAGTGCATGGCAGCAATGGCGGAGCCATAGGCAGAGGAAAAAAATTGCAGGGGGGGCTGAGGGGAATGGGCCAGGGGTGCAAGGGTCTGGCAGCAAGGTATGGACACAGGGAGCAGAGGCTGAGCCCATCTGCGGCCTGCCCCTGCCTTTCTGTGCAAAGATCAGGGGCCCACATGCCCCCACCCCTCTCCTTGGCTCCCCAGCAGTATGCCAGCTGTGGAGGAGCCACCGGGCTGCCTTGGACTCAGGATTGGGGTTTGCTGCGACTGCGAGGCCGCCCTTTCACCGTACCCGAGGTCATTGCCTGGTGGCCCCCACAAACCACTGCCCTGCACTGGCCCTGGCCCCACACCACTTGGTGGAGCCCAGACTGGCTAGGTGGGAGAGGATGGAGCCCCCAGGACCTGGTGCCCGCTCCTAGTCATCCCTGGGAAGAACCCGGCGCAGCACGGTGGCTCCTCCAGGGGCACAGGCGGGCTGCTCCCACTGCTGTGCACACCATGCTCACGGTGAATTGAGCCCCGGCCGGGCTGGGTCGTAAGGTAGTTAGAGCCCATCAGCTCCTCCAGAGCCAACAGGGCACTGGGAAGCGAAGCAGGGGGCACATGAGCCCTTGATCTTTGCCCAGGACAGAGGCAGGCCACAGCTGGGCTCAGCCTCTGCTCCCTGCACCCGTACCTCCCTGCCACCGCTGCTTTGAAAGTGATGTGGTGGCATGTGTGTCCTGCCACTGGGCGGGCCTGACAGCAAGGCACCGCACTGCACTGTGCCACATTCACAGTAGTAGTGGCAATGTGGCGCGGGCACAGGGAGCAGAGGCTGAGCCCAGCTGTGGCCTGTTCCTGCCCTGGGCAAAGATCAGGATGGGGCCCATGTGCCTCCCCTTCACTCCCTGGTGCCATGCAGTCTCTGGAGGAGCTGCCAGGCTCTAATTGCCCCATGACATGGCCTGGCCGGGGCCTGATTCACTGTGACTGGGGCCCCAGCTGGGCTAGGTCATGGGGCAATCACTACAGTGCAGGGGGCAGCAGGGCAGGGGTTAATGATTCACCCTGCCCTTACCTCACTCTCTAGCCGCCCCTCCCACAGCCCAATTAAAAGGAACTTACCTGCCTGCAGCTGGGCCCACTGTGTTCCTGGCTGCAAGTGTGCAGGTATGTGACTGCGTGCGTGTCCCTCCCCTCTGTGGCCGGGCTGCCCTTTGGCTATATCTGCTGCCCTGCGTTTGATAGGGCTGGGCCTCATTAGTCCCACCCGTTCTGCCACCTTTGGGCAGGGTCTATACAGCACTGACTGTGCGGGCCCCCCAAAGTGCAGGGCCTGGGGCAGTTGCCTCGATCCACCCCCCTCCAGGGATGGCCCTGATCACGGTATTCTCGAATTTGGTGGTATCCGAGAGCTTAGCTGTAAATTGCAGCGTTTTGATGTGTTTCGTATGATTGCTGGTTCTGTGTAGACACTGCTGTAGCAAACACAACAACGTTTGGCGCTCGAGGCAAAGACTGCAATGGCAACCCACCCTTGCCCCGTGCACAGATCTGGGGGGGCATACACTTGCAGCAGCTCAAATAGCACGGGCACAAATTTGTGCTGGGGATTTGTGCCTCAGCACACATGCCTGAACATACGCTTTGGTGTGGGACGAGTTGTGCCACTTCAGGCAAACTGACCCTGCTGAGCTCCTTCAAGGTCTGCAGCTAGAGGAAGCTGAGGCGGGGGCCAGCACCTGTGCTGGCTCCAGCAATATAAAAAGCTGCCCTAGCAAGCAGCTCAGGGCTTCTTGCTATCAGGGACTTCCGAGGCCTGACTAGTTGACATATGGGGACACTAGCCCCCTATGCCAGCTGGACTGGTGCAGCAGCCCTGACCTAGAGTGGCCCTGAACCTTATACCCACTGCAGCTGTCTGGCAGTGGGGGCTGCTGCCACTTGCGACAGCGTCCACTCCTTGAACCTGCAGCCCCATGTCTGCATGCCTACCAGATCTGGACGGGGACTGCATGGCCACTTGGGCTGCGGCATGGGCATTGTAGCAGAGCCATCTGCACCTATAGGCCAGCTGCCATTGGGCTGTGGCTGCACAGTTGGCCTTTGTACAGCATTTCTGTCATGTGTGCCCCCACCCTACCATCTGGGCGGCTATCACCTGGAAGATGGGCTCATCATTGCGATGGCCCACTTTGAACTGTCAAAGCATGTCCTCCTGACCCAAAATGGTCAGGAGGTCAGCCACCTTGTTTACCCTCCAGCTGGGTCCCCAGTGCCAGTCCTGGGCAGGCTCCTCTGCCCGGCTCCTGCCAATTGCCTCACTAGTAGGAATCCTGGCGTTCCCTGTTGAAAAACTGCAAATTCTCTGATAAAATATTCTAAATTCATTCTTTAAAATACCCCAAAATCCATGTTCTTCCATGATTAAAATGAAATGCCACTAGAAATAGGTATAGCTATAGATATAGATCAGTTGGGCAATGTTTTATTGATCTATTTTAAAGCAATTTGGAAGCCTACTAGTGACCCTATCATTATCATAAAATAAATTCTAAATGTCTATATGCTTTTGTGTTTGCTTTTTGTTTTTTATCAAAAGAAAAATCAGACCTCCCCCCAACCCCTTTGCTAATTAAGACGTGGAGACAGCTCCCACCGGCAGGCCTCGTTCTGTCTGGCAGCTGGGCATGCAGGGTAGGGATGTGGAGTTTGCAGGAGGAAGGTGGGGGGGTGAGGGGTGTGTGTGGGGGTTGTGGGAGGGCTTGAGTGGGGGCTACCACATGCTGGCCCTCACACCCACTCCTTGTGACACTGGTAGCAGCAGCCCACTGGGCCGTAGGGGCCGTGGCCTGGCTGCAGGGAAAGCCCCGGGATGGTGTAGCACTGCCTCAACCAGGACTGTGTGCAGGCTAAATGGACTTGACCCAGCTCGCCTCACTAGCGTGCAGCTTTGGACAGGACCAGGATGGCTCCTCCCACTACCCATGGCTCCTGTCCACAGCCACGTGCTAATGGTGCAGGCTGGGCGAGGTCAAGTCCGTTCAGCACGTACAGACTCCGTGGGTGAGGCAGCACTGTGCTGCCATGGGGCTGTGCCTGCAGCGGGGCCATGGCCCCAGTAGCTGAGGAGGTGGGTTTGCAGCCCACATTCAGTAAGGGCCAGGTAGTATGCAGCGTAGAGAACGTTTTTCCATTCCCAGTGTGCCTTTTGCAGCATCTTAAACTGCTTTGAGAAACTGCAACAGGCACATGCATGCTTGTCTGGATGTGCCCTCTGAGTTGTTTTAGGCTTTCAGCATTAGATACATCCAGGTCTGGAAGAGCTAATAACATGGTCCCTTTTATTTCGCCCCCCCTGTTGTTTGGGTGCCTGTCCTAGTATGACCGCTCTGATTTCACACTAACTGTCCCATTTTGGTATAGCTTTAGCTGGTCAAAAGACTTGTTTTAAGCTAAATTAAGAGGGTGCTTGTCAAGGGCACAATCAGGACATAGGAGGTCAGCGCTTGAATCCAGAGTGTCACAATTCAGGAGACTAGGGCTGTGCGAAATTTCAGTGAGTGTTTCATTGTGAAGCTGTTTCAACACATTTCAAGCTCAAAACAGTGAAATCAAAATGAAACAAAAGGCTTTGCTTCAAAAAGCTTCAAAAAGCTTCAAAACAAAATGAGGGCACTCAAAACATTCTGAAAGTTTCAAAACGTTTCGAGTTTTGAAGCAGCCCAGTGGTAGAAGGCGGGGAAGAGCCAAGGCTGCGCTCCGAGTGGCTTCACCAGCCCCATGGAGCTCAGCCCATGGGCAGGCGGTGGCAGCAGAGCCAGTGGTCGAGCTGCTTAGAGCACAGCCCTGGCCAGTGGCTCTCCCCTGCCTCCCACCACCAGCCTCAACACCGCGGGGTGGCAGAGCCGCTTGGAGTGCAGTCCAATGGCAGGAGACAGGGGAGAGCCAGGGCTGTGCTCCATCCAGCTCTGCCAGCCCTATGGAGCTCAGCCCGACAGCAGGAGGAGGGGGAGAGCCTGGGCAGTGCTCTGCCTCCTTATACCGGGTTGAGCTCCATGGGGCTGGAGGAGCCACTTGAAGGGTAGCCTGGCAGCGAGAGGCAGGGCTGCGCTCTGAGTAGCTCCACCAGCCCCAGAGAGCTCAACCTGCCCTTCCAGCATGGCTGAACGCCTCCCAGGGGCACAGGGCCCCAGATGTGTGCACACGATGACAGGAGGCTGCTGCCGCCAGCAAGCGACACGAGTTTTGCTTGTCAGCACATTGACGTGCAGTTTCCCAGAATCCCTGCACCTATCATCTCCTTGAAACCTGGCAGGCTCCATGCCCTCAGAAGGGGCTACCATCCCTACTGTTCTCATCCAAATCAGGCAAGAAATGACAAAGTTATAGGCATTTTCATGATTCCTCATTATAGTCTACGGGCGAAATGTCAAAATGCATCAAAACAGCTAAACAGTTTCAATGAAACGAATTGGAACAGTGCTTTGAAATGAAATGAAACAAAATGATGAAACGAAACACTGTCCCTTCGAAATGGCGAAACAGAAGTTGAAACGAAATGGTGCTGTTTCGTCCAGCTGTACAGGAGACCAGGAACAAAGTCAGGGAAGCCAGGGTCCCAACTGAAGTCAGGGGATCAGGAGATGGAAAGTTAGGCAGCCAAGACCTATAGGGCACCAGAATAGCATTCACCCTGGGTAGAACCACCCACAGGAGGTTGGGGAGTCCCGACCAGAGTCGCTAGCCAGGGGGTCCAGAAGCTATAGCTATACCAGGACACATGCAATCACCAAGCTAACCTGCAAGCCAGGAGCAGGCTGACAGAGACATCTATGCCAGACCACTGGGCACTGAAAGGGCAGCTGCTTATAAGCATGCAGCCACATCTATGCAGGCAACGTGCCAGCTAGGTGTAATTAGGCCACTGGCAGCCAGGGCCACCTGAGCAACCAAGCCAACTGGGGTAACTTAGCCTGCCTGATGCTTGGGCTCCTGAGAGCGCTAACCTGGGCCTTAGAACCTGATTCCAAATGTTATTTAAGCACATAAGTGACATCACACACATAAGCAGTCTCCGTGAGGTCAGGAGTGTTACTCACCTGCTTAAAGTGACATGTGCTTAGGAATGCAAAACTCTAGAACTCTTGGTTCAGAGATAACTTTTATTAGACCAACTAAGAAATTGCAAAAGAATTATTTTTTTCTGCAAGCTTTTGGGCACACACACACTTCCTCCGGCTCAGGGAAAATTAAAGATGGTAAAAGTCTCCATAGGTAGAAAATAAACTTCATTTTGCACAGGGGAAGCCAAAGGTGGATGTCTATTCCTCTGGGTCCATCAGAGTTTCTTTGTGTGAGTTGCTATTTGATGTGCAGATAAGGCAGGATTCATTCCCTGGTGATGTCAGGTGGCAGAAGGGCAGAGAGGTATAGAAATCTTTCTTTCCTGTTCAGGAGTAAAGTTTATCATTCCAAATGAAGTTTATTTTCTACCTATGGGGGTTTTTCCCCAGCTTTAATTTTTCCAGAGCCTGAGAAGGGCATGTGTACCTGAAAGCCTGCAGAAAAAATGTATTTTTTTGTGATTTCTTAGTTGGTCTAATAAAAGGTATCATCATATCATCTCTGAACCAAGAGTTCTAGAGCTTTGTGTTCCTCGTGGCAAGATTTTTTCATCTTTTTGCATTAATCATACTCTGTGTGATGTTATATACACTGCCCATGGCTACATATGAATTAAAACAAGAGAGAAGACTGATTTTATTCTACTGTACTACAGCTCCCCTCTTGAACTCAGTGCAGAGGCACAAAGCTACAGTTCAAAGAAAAACTAAGGATAGCAATCATTGGAAGAATTATTGTATTGCATTGTTGTGAAATGCCAACTATTTGAGGGAAATCGGGTGATGTATCTAATTGTACTTACAATGTAACATTCTATTTATAGTCCCAAATATATTACTGGGACTATACAGGGGGGAAGAGGGAGGAAGAGTAGTTTGTTTTTGCTACAAAAACACACAGATGTATGAACCGAGACGTAATCATTAGATTCTACAGAATTACTGGGATAAAAATAATTCAGCAATTAAAATAAAAACAGCTACGACTCCTGCAATGAAAGACTTTATGACTTGCTGGCAGAGGGGTATGTCTCCTCAAATAAATCATTGTTTTTCTTGGGGGGGGTTTAAGCAGAATGTGTGCCAAAGAAGAAGACAGGTTTTATTGTATTATATATCAAATATGTATTAAAATGTTACCAAAATTAAACATTTTCAGGTCACCTCACCACACTCACAAAATTGCAACCACTTAAAAGATGTCATGACATTATTATTAGAAATCACTGAAGCAATAAGTCACCAGCTGAACCATTAAAAGTGAACCAAGTTCACTGAACTGAGTTAAAAATCATTAAACCTACTTAGGGCATCATGCAGCCTCTTAAGGTCTTTTATCATTTTAACCATCTTTTGGTGGCTGTGACAGAGTCCTCCATATTTCTGCTCTGCCTCGTCAGAAAGTAAGTATTCATTCTGAAAACCAGAATTGCTTTCAATGGCACACAGCTATGTGTTGTTCTTCCAGGGGTAAGTCCTGTAAGGTACTGGCGCTGAGAAATACAGAATAGTGAAATTTAGAATATGAAAACCTTTATACCCGTTAATGAAAAAAGCTCCAGGTCCCCTCTTAGATGCCACTGGGTTGCTGCGAGGCCGTGCTCAAGTCACTTAGTCTAATGCTCACCAAAGTGACCTCTGGGGTGTCTAACCTCAGGCCTGCTTTAGTGAAGTGCTGAGCCCTTGCATCTCCAGTTGACTTTAGTCAGGGTGCATGCCAGTTGCTCCACACCCAGCCTGCGAAGACATGTCACGTGGCCCACAAGGTACCCGATAGGTCCAAACATTTTACAGTATGGGAGTAATAGCACTAATTATTTGCCACCCCTCAGCTGCCTATTTTCCAGACACATGGAGAGCCTTGTGAGTCAAACAGCATGCTATATTGGATGCGTGGGGCTGGTCGGAGGCAGTGTGGGGCAGTGCAGGGTCCAGTCACAGTATGTGGGCTGGGCGGAGGTCATGTGGGCCTTATTACTCGCTTGCCAGACCTGGTCTGGCCTGTGGACCAAAAGGTTGGGCAGAGCACCACTGCTGTATGGCATTTCTTGTAAACCCAGAGTTGAATTTTGGCAAAGATGTTCATGCACACTGACCCCACCTTTGCCACAGTGTTATCAATCTGTATTTTCAGTAAGACAAAAAAAGGCCTTGATCAGGGATCAAAGCCCCAGCCCAATACTGTTCCCTGCCCCAAACAGCTCGTGGTCATACTGTAAGGTACCCAATAGTGGGTGGATACATCGGTGAGGGGAGAACACAGCGTAACAGTGGAATGCTTACACTCACCTCTGGCCCGGGCACAGTAAGGTCCATTAGCTGTAGTTATCACAGCACTTATTGTCAACCTATAGACATGATCACAAGCAAGAGCATTACAGTTGCATCTGAAGGCCGTACCTAAGATCAGGATCCCATTGTGCTAGGCACTGTATATGCAGTTAGTGAGAGTATAATCTAAGCCAGTGATCCCCCACCGGGGTGCTATGATACCTTGGGCGTGCTGTAAGACCCTTTCAAAGGTACTGTATGTAGGGTGCCGTGCAAGGTTAGCACTGTTAGGTGTGCACACGGATCCACAAGATAAACCCAGACATTTCAAATAGGAACCCATAATGGGTAAAACATCCTAACCTGTTGTGTGCTTTCTTAGTTCTTTGCAACAGAGGAATTGCTCTGTTAATTTTCTGTAGTCAGAAAAAGAGTGACTATTAAAAGCTGGCATTTTCTGAGGGTTGTACTGAGCCTGAAAAGGTTGGGGGGCACTGGTCGAAGCAGACTGAGTTCAGATGAAGGAAATATCACCTCCCCATTGTATAGCTGTGGAGCAGAGGCACGGAGAGGTTAAGTGGCTTGCCAGAATTTGAGCCAAGATTTCCTGAATCTCCATCCCAGGAGGCCATGTGAATGCAACTGTCAGCACGTCTGCACAAGATGTTTCATCAGCGCTACAGTAAAGTCTCTGCATCTATGTATGTGGCCCTATTAGGTCACAGTAACCTAATACAATCTGCCGTGGTATTGTACTTGTAAATACAAGCACTATTACAATAAGTACTACAAGACTAAATACAAGTACTGTCTTTTGGCGGAGTTATTCACTGCACAGAAACACACGTGTAGATGCTGATGGGGTTGGCTGGTGTTCAGGAGTGTTAGTGTGGGGGCTGCTTGCTGGATAGCCCTACATTAAAGCCTTCTTGTACCCCAGCCAGCCCCTCCACAGCATGCTGGGTTGGAGCTGGGTCCGAGCAGTCCCGGGCTGGCAGGTTGACCCCCCGGATCCTCTGACAGCCAGGGCTGCTCCAGCCTGGCTCCGTGTGCTGTAAACATGGCACCTGGGAGCAGTAAACGCTAAAATTTGGCCCACTGTTTTCTGTATTTGACTAATGCCGTTGTGTGTGTATATTTGCAATATAAAAAATACTGGCAAATGACAAAGCTGTGGAATCACAGCCATCCTTTCATATTCTTATCAGCCTTGTAATTAACATGTATCCATGGGGACTGCCTTATGTTAGTTAGGCAAGGTCTTATTTGAAGAAGCCTTTGTATCTATTAAAGCAGCTGTTTGTATATCTGCATAACTCGGTAAATCAATTACTCATTTCATTAAATGAAGATGCCTTTTTGCCGTGCTAATCAGAAGCATGTTGATCAGACTTTTTAAAACATACACTTTCAAACAAGCTTCGCCATCATAAACAGGATGCACTGTATTAAAAAAGGTAGAAAGGAGTTCCATCAGCATAATGAATGCTTCTTCGGGGCGAGCTGACACTGGTGAGACAGCCATCTTTGGCGATCTTTTCTGAAGGTTCACGCTGGCTAAACATAGTTTTTATTGGCTACATAATCTTTAATGTGGAAAAGAATAAACGTTTTACCTGTGGCCGTCTCTTCTTCCCTGCATGTCTGATGGACTTACCACAGTAGCATAAGAGCGATAGTGTAGCTGTTATGGTCCAGAAATTATGCAAGGATTTCTTAGGATGGTATCTTTTTGTCAGGAAGACCTGACAAAGAACATATTGTATTCAAAAGCCTTTCTAACTTTATCCCAACTACACAGTCGGTCCAATAAAAGATATCACCCTAAGAAATCTTTGCCTCTCAGACTTGCACAGCTAATTCATTAGTATCATTGCATGGAAGGAAAATAGACTTCCTAGGCTGTATTCTTAGCACCAGGCCCAGGCCTACTTTGCTTTCCCCTCTGCGAGGAGCAAAACAATCCACTTAAATACACACAAAGGCAAATCTCACAAAGAACATGTATAACCTTAGCAAGGATGGTGTATAGGGAATCAGAAGTTATTTATTCATGTGTGCACACTATAATCAAGAATATTTTGAAAATGGTAACATGTAGTTAGTCCTCTTAATCTACCTAAACTAGTGTATAATACATTATCTATACAATTATATAGTATATATTTCCAAAGTGCTGAGCATCCACCTACTTCTACTGACTTATGCAAGAAATTTCTATGGCTATTTCCACATTCTTTTTCCAGCACTCCCAGGGGTGTTGCTGTCAAGCGTAGCCAGTAAAAATGGTGTAGATGTGTAAAGGGATGAACATCTGTACAACTTATTGTGGGGTAAAAGGAGGTGGAGATTTATTGCATGCAAGCTGTTCTGTGGCAACTCTGCATATGAGCAGTCTTCCTTTAGGTATGTGGAAACGAAACCACAGCAGCCTCGCTCTCCGTGAAAGAGGGTTAGCTTCCATTTACAACGTGGTGAGAGCACACACACTGGCTCTTAGATGGGCAACCAAGTCCTGGCCCCTTTAGCCTCACTTATGTAATTTTTCTTATGTTCATTTCCTATAATATACATACAATTAAATTAAAATTCTCTGCTTATTCAGATGATATGAGAAATTGTCTGCCTGATGTGCAGTTGTTAGTTCAAACTGGATTTCAGGGTTGTTATAAACAGGGAAAACCTTTCATTCTCTATAGCAGTTTCTTCAGGCACATATTGTGATCCTGATATTTTTACTGTAAATTGCTTTGAAGGCTGGAAAACACACCGCCACGGGGTGCCTAGGAGTAAGGTACTAACGCTTCTGTGGTCACCGCTGAAAAGAGCCTGTAGGACACACGGATAAAATTGCTATTCTTTCCTTAGGGTAGAGATACAGGACAGTCCTTGGTTCTCACTCTGCGCTGCATGGTGCCAAGTGTTAAATCTCCAGGCTTTCCAATGTTTGTGCTTTGGAGCAAACTGCACAGCTGTTCTTAGGCTCTTTGACAGAGGCAGCTTCTTCCAAATTTACAGCACCAGAATTTTGCCTGTGTACCAGACTGCCAATGTGGGCTCACCAGATTGGCTTGAGATGCTTCCCCTGGGCTAGAAACAGTGCCGGTGAAGTCTGATCGACCCCAAGGGTGGAGTAGGGGAGCCCTGCCCGGTGGGAAAGGAGAAGCCAGTCGAAAGAAGGGGTTTTCAATCCCCTCATTCACGTGGAAGGGGGATGGCCAGGGGTGGGGGCCCGCCACCCTGAGCCCTGGTTTGCAAGTCAGTGAGGACTGCCAGACAGGAGATAAAAGAAGCAGCCAAACTGGTGTGGGGGTTGCTGACAGTGACTCTGGGGAACCATGCAAGAGGCCCGAGAAGAGCTGGGGTGAGCTGACCCGGCAGAGGGAGCAGAGACCCCTCTGAAGAGCCTCGAAGGCCCTGGGAGAAGACGGCAGGAGCAGTGGGCCGTGCCTCCAGCCCTGCAGCAGGGAGGGAGCAGTGGCTAGGGCTGTGGGCACAGAGATGGTGCCCCAAGCCCCATCGCAGTGCGCTGGATGTGCTGGGCGTCCCGGAGGCTAGGGGTGGCAGTCGGCCCCCCACTCCACTGCAGAGAAGAAGCAGCGGCCAGGAGCACAGATGACATCCTTATCCGGAGCAGGAAGCTGGGCCGATGAGTTGTGGAAACCCCTTACCTTCCCTGGAGAAGTGGGATAGCAGCAGGCAAGGCATTGGGACCCTGAGGAGCAGCAGAGCGCCAGGATGAGGGTCCCTGGGAGCTCGGGGCACAGGCCAGTGCTCAGAGCGGGATTGCTGAGCCGCGAGGCGTGTGGGGTGCCCAGCCAGTCATCTGGAGCGGGGGTTTGGAGCAACGACCCCTGGGAGCTGCCGACCCTCCGCCACTGACTGCCCCAGTGGGGACTCAGTCCTGTCCCTTATTCTGCATCTGATTGTTGTCGGATGGAGTCCCTGAGCTTTGTGGCTGGGTCATGCCGATTGCTGAAGGAGCCTACTTTGTTGCTTGCCTTTTTCGTCGCCACAGAGGGTCACCCTTCAGCCTCTTTGGTGGGGGTTGGGGTTTGGTACAATTTGTTTGCTGCAGTCCAGAAGAGCTTAACCTGTCGCAGTCTGTCGCTGATTGGGAAGCCTGTGGGACCTGGCTTCCTTGTGGCAGCATCTCAGCAGTGGCTGAAAGCTGCCAGTTACCCCACCTGTGCTCTTGAGTCAAGGGTTGACGAATGCATTCTGGTTTGTGTTGTGATTCTGATTATGCCATTTAAGTTCGCGTGTAAATAACCTTTCCTATTATTCTTGTTTTGTAAATAAAGTGTAAATAGTTAAATCAGTTAAGTGTTAGACCTTCTTGGGACCATGGGCTGCTCTGTGGGGAGCAGGAGCTGGCTGGAAAGTAAACTGGTGCTGGCCAGAAGCCCTGCCCCACTCTCACCACACCATCCCTGATATTGGGCAGGGGTGGCAACTATTGGGCTGCCACCTGGGTTACATCTGATTTCTTTATTTTTTAAAATGAAGTTAGTGAAGGTCCAGATTGGCACCTGAAGCATTTGTCTTTACTCATACAGGAGATGTAGCATTACTTTTCCTTGTTTCCTAACAAACCATTAGACTACAGTGTTTAAGCGGTGAGCACACAACAGGTTAGGATGTTTTACCCACTGTGGGTTCCTATTTGAAATGTCTGGGTTTATCTTGTGAATCTGTTTGCACACCTAACCGTGCTACTTTGCACGGCACCCTACATACAGTACCCTTGAAAGGATCTTACATCACTCCCAAGGTATCATAGCATCCTGGTGGGGAATCACGGGCTTAGATTATACTCACTAGATTAAGATGCGACGAGCGAGAGTTCTGTTTCCAAAAGGATCCTTTTGAAAGGATCTTTCAAAAGGATCTGAGTCAGTGCCAGCTGTAGGGATGTTTTGTGATGTGGGCTTATGCATAAAGGAAGTAGACTAGAAGTGTGCATAATGAAGGCAAACTGTATGCATCATGGTTCAGACACAAGAAATCTCCAAAGGAAACTTTGCTGCACGTGTCTAGGAAGTCATCTATAAGTAAAGAAAGCCTGTCTCAGAAGTGTTCTCTGATTTAGAAGATGCTGGGATTAAGAGTTTAGCAAAACTTAAATTGGGTCTAGGCCAGTCATCCACTGCAAAAATGTCAGCATGACACAAAATCATTGTAGAAAAGCTGATCCCCAGAAATATATGCTGGATCTGTTTCACTCATTGGATCCTAGCTAAACTAGCAATTAAACTGCACCCACTGCCATGTTAAGTCATAGAACCGTCGTGGAAACACACGCAGAGTACTTTTGGGTCAGGTCAGCAGAAGCTTTTATTCAAAAGAAACTACAGCTGTAGGGGGGGATCCCAAAGTGACGTGGATTTCCCAAGCACTTGGAAGGGGTTCCCCCCCCCCAGCAAAATTCAGGAGGCTTATATACTTTTTAACAGTCGCTTACAACTCATGTGATCATATAGTGAAATTAGCATGAAAAGCAGCTGTAATGAAGTAATGTTATTTCTTTGCTGTAATCAGGATGGGAGCTTATGGGGAGGCGAGGTTAGTTCACAAACCTCCTTCTTGCACCTGGAAATCAGGGTTGTACACACTGTTTGCTATCCTCAAGGCCGCGGTGAGTGAAGCAGTTGCAGAGGAGTTACAAAGAACAAACACTTTCCCTTATCTGTTCTACTGTACAGCGCCAGCAATTCTCCACAAAGCGGTCATGTCATCTTATCACTCCAATGATCAAAGCTTAAGGCATTTATTTTTTTCTGACTCCACAGAACAAGTGTTCCATTTCATATCAGGGGCATTCACAGTATTCACCGCATCACAGAAAATGAGGGTTGGAAGGGACCTCAGGAGGTCATCTAGTGCAACCCCCTGCTCACAGCAGGACCGGCCCCACCTAGATCATCCCAGCCAAAGCCTTGTCTAGCCAGGTCTTAAAAACCTCCAACGCTGGAGAGTCCAGCACCCCTCTGGGTAACCTGTTCCACTGCTTCCACCCTAACCCTCCTGGTGAGGAAGTTTTTCTTAATATCTAACCTAAACTTCCCTTGCTACAGCTTGAGACCCTTGCTCTTTGTTCTGCCATCTGCCACCCCTGGGAGCAGTCCAGCTCCATCCCCTTTGGAACCACTCTTCGGGTAGTTGCAGGCTGCTATTAAATCCCTTCTCGGTCGTCTGCTCTTCTCCAGGCTTAAAACACCCAGTTCCCTCAGCCTCCTCGGAAGTCATGTGTACCAGCCTCCAAACCATTTTTGTTGCTCTTTGCTGGATTCTCTCCTATTTGCCACACTCTTTCTGTGGTTGGGGGAGGGGGGCAAAACTATACAAAGCTCTCCAGATGTGGCCTCACCAGTGCTAAATAGAGGAGATAATCACTTCCTTTGATCTGCTGGCAACACTCTCATTAATGCAGCCCAGTATGCCATTAGCCTTCTTAGCAACAAGGGCACGCTGTTAGCTCACATTCAGCTTATTGTCCACTGTAACCCTTGGGTCCTTTTCTGCAGAGCTACTTAGCCAGTCAGTCCTCAGCTTGTACCACAACATGGGATTGTTTCATCCTAAGTGCAGGACTTTGATCTTGTCCTTATTGAACCTCACGCGGTTGCTTTTTGGTTCAACCCTCCAATTTTTCTTTGTCTCTCTGCGTCTTAGCCCTACCCTTCAACATATCTACTACTCCCCCCAGTTCGGTGTCATCTGCAAACTTGCTGAGGGTGCACTGCACCTCTATTCCACGTCACTGATGAAGATATTGAACAAAACCAGCCCCAGGGCCACTTCCTTACTTCCTTAGCTTGCTTGCAAGAATGTTGTGGGAGGCCATATCAAAAGCCCAGGTATATCACCTGCTCTCCTCACATCCATAGAGCCACTCGTCACATAGAAGGCAGTCAAGTTGGTCAGGCATGAATTGCCCGTAGTGAATCCATGCTGACTGTTGTTAATCACCTTCTCCTTCAAGTGCTTCTAAATGGATTCCCTGAGGACCTGCTCCAGAATTTTTCCAGGGACTGAAGTGAGGCTGACTGGTCTGTGGTTTCCAGGATCCTCCTTCCCGTTCTGAAAGATAGGTGCTATATTTGCCCTTTTCCAATCATCTGGGACCTCTCCCAATTGCCACACGTTTTCAGAGCTAATGGCCAGTGACTTAGCAAACACATTGGCCAGCTCCTCCAGCACCAAAGTATCCCATATATTCTGAGGATACAGACCCATGAGGATCTGGACGAAGGGAGTCAGACATATGGGGTCTGAAGCTCCTCCGTCAAGCCTACTGAACTACCAGTGAGCCACCAGAAGTTGGGGGCTATGGCTGGGGGGAGTGTCTTACTGGAGAATCCAGGAGCTAAAGACATGGCAATCAGCAGCAGCAGAGTGACCAAAGGTTGATACAGCCCTTGTCACACTGCAGCTGCTTTGTCTATCTCCACTACTAAAGCCCTACATCCTTGATTGATGGCCCTGGCCCTGCCACATGCTGGAGATGCAACTGCTACCCTGTGCCCTGTGCTCCGCGACCCATGCTAGAGCTACTGTCACGGCACTGGGTATGCCACAACGGTGGCAGGTCTAGCTCCAAGACAGGACATGCAGTGGGAGCTAGAGCTGTGCCATGTGCTCCATGCTGCAGCTAGAGCTGATGCTGCCTCCATTGCGTGATCCAGGTCAGGGCATGCCCTGGGTTGGATCTGGCCCACAAGGAGCCTCACTGCCTGGATCTGGCCTGGGATGCAAGGTGAGTTTGATCTAGACAATAAACTGCAAATTGAAATGCAGGTAGCTCTTCAGTGCAGTCTATACCTACAGGAAGTTGGCATTGAACCAAATGAGTACCGCAATGGCTTTCCATGGAAAACTCATTCTTCTCTGACGTACTTTAAAGGAGACAGCAGAGTAAAGGAATTTTGCTCTGTGGACCTGATATTAGTCAGGTATAGATAGTGGTTGTGTAAGCTGGCACATCTTGTCCATTCCTATTACCACTTATTCAGAGCACTGGACAGTCAGAATAGGAGGCAAGAAAAGGAAAGGAAACATTCAGTAACTTCAAGGCTGAAAAGATTTACATAGATTCAGGGTGTCCAAAAAGACTGGGCTCTGATCGAGGCCTTTGATTAGCTGCTTAGAGTTATTTTTTATTTATCATGGTCGGGAACAATATTGAGGGTTATGTGAACTCTGGAGCATACAATCTGACTAAACTAGAAAGGCCTGCATCGATGTGTAGGTATTAGGAGTTATATTATCAGCCTTTTGAGGTGCATGCGTTTTGTGTGTCTGTGTTGTGCATGTGCTTATGTATATTTTCAATAAGGGAGGCAGATGTTCAGCCCATCCCTCCGTGCAGTTTAAAATCTGCTGTGACAGATCCTGAATTGCAGCCTCCAGTCCCTGCCAACGTAAAGGCTTTTCCCTGCTACAATCCAGGAGACCATCTTGCAGATTCCTCTGAGGGGGGTTACCCCCTGTATCAGTAACAAAAATTCCCTGCTTTAGTGTCTTTCAGGCTTTCCCACCCTCTCCAGACACAGGATAGGCACACACCTGACGGTATTTCAAAAGCTATAAATAGAAACATTTGGGGAGGAAAAAAATGCAGCAACATCTGTGAGCTTTTCTGAAATATGCTGGTGTTGGTTAATATTTGTAGGGGTGGAGTGAAAGAAATACTTTTCTTTAAATAAAGACTCTTCTTCCTATAGAAGGATGATTGGCATAAACATATTAAATTATTCCAAAGACCAACTGTCCATCGGTGATATAAATTCTCTCAAAGACAAGCACTCTCTTTTATTATCACCCTGATATACCTCTTTACCAAATACATAGCCTTTCTTGAACGAGAGGATGCCGCCAAAACTTTAGTGTTACTGACTTTCTAGTTTCAACTAAGGGAAGTAGGACTTCTTTTATACTACCGATCTTAGCCCGCATGTGAACGTAGCCACAAATGCTTAAGCAAATGCACCTTTGCTTCCAGAAGAAGGCAGCAAATGACACGTAGAGACTCTGCACCAGCCAGGGCATTCAAAGGATGTCTTCTGGGATTTAATTTGGGAGCTCGTTCTGCAGAAGATGAAAGAGCTATTACTTAATATACTAAAACCGTACTGCCAGCTTATTGTCCTGCTAAACTAAAGAGCATTGTGGGGGAGAGGGAGGCAGCTTCTAGGCCCTGATAAATTAATCAAGGCCGTTGCTGATGGATGCAAAGTTGGAACAGTTCAAACGCAGGAGATGGGGCGGGAGCAAAGTAGACCTTGGGTGGAAATATTAATTATTTAAAATGTTACATGTTATGGGAGTGTGATCAGCAGGAATCCAGGTTTTCTATTTCCCACAGAAAAGTGGAGAAAAACCACAGATTTCTCCCTTTACCTGAAGAAAACATGAATATCACATTTTAACAGAGAAACCCACAGATTTTATCATTTTGCAAAGAGCTCTCTGCAGGTTGGCAGAGTCCCAGCCTGCAAGCGGCTGCGGGGTAGTGGGTGGGGTGGTCAGGCAGGGGGCACCATGTGCGGGGAGGAG
>JAGPOW010003395.1:38718332-38729324 GCA_030014935.1 Caiman crocodilus | reverse complement strand
GGGTGGTCTGGCAGGGGGCACCATGTGCGGGGAGGAGCAGCTATGTGGGGTAGTGAGGGGCCTTTCATTTGAATCATGAATTGGGGGGGGGGGGGGTTATCAGAGAATTTGCAATTTTTTATCAGACAGTTTGCAATTTTTTTATCAGGGAAAGCCAGGATCCCTCGTGATTGGACAAACCACAGACCTCTAATGAGACATACAATTATGTTAACAGTGCAGCGGTTGTCTAATCATTTGGATTTTGCGGCTGAAATGTGAGTCTCCATTCAGCTGTCAAGTTGTTTTCATGATATTTACACTCATGCGTCTAAGGCGAGTTGCATTATTGATAATGCTCTGCTCTGCGTTTTACTCATGAATGGACAACGTTGTGTTTTCCATTTCTGCACAGAACTGCCAGAGGTTTAACACGCGGAGCCATTACCCTGACTTAAAAAAGACAGCTGGAAAATGAAAATTCTTGAGGTCAAATTTATTCCAGCTGCAAACTTGATCCAGGCTGTACATATTTTTTGAAAGTTTTTCTAGACGTTAAAAGAGATACATTTGCTTTTTGTTTTGGTATTAAGGTACAGCTTTTCTGGAAGATGAAGGTGGTGGATAATAGTGTTGCTCTCTTTCTAGAAATCCATATTAGCACTAAGGAGTCAAAGGAAATTTTCATCAGTGGAACTTTATTTGATGAGGAAAGCAAATGGTCCAGTGGAAGATAGGGACAACTCCTAGGTTCGATTCCTGGCTTTGTTATTGACTCACTGGGTGAGGTAGGGTATGTCTCTTAGCCGTCCTAGTCCTTGTAACATAACTTCTTCAAAAAGTACTTTAGTATCTATTGATGTTTCATTCATAGTTAATAATTATCTATTAATTATGGGGAAGAAACCAAGATGCAGGGCAGAAGACAGCTAGGAGTGCAAGAAATTTAAGACCTTGGATCTGAACGTTGTTTTCATTGAATTGATTGCAGTTGTGTATGCTTTGCTCAAAATTGAACTTTTTATTGATAGGTTAACCCAGTAATTGTCAACCTTTTTAAACTGAACGTAACCCTTGTTAGTCTTGGGATACCCCTGGGAAAATTCCAGCTTTTATGTTTCATTCATTTTTTTACTACAAAAAAATAATGGAGCAATTCTTCAGTAGCAAAATACTCAGCAAGCCCATCACAGATCAGAAGGTTTTTGACATGATGGATTCTTATTTGAAATCTCTGGCTCTATCTTATGAATCATGGGCAGGTACTTTTAGGCCTAATGGTGCTAACAGTGGCAACGTGTAGGGCAGGGGTGGGCAATTATTTTGGGTGGAGGGCCGCTCACTAAGTGTTGGCAAGCCATCAAGGGCCTCATGACAGGCAGCGAGGGGAAAATAAATATTAATTTTCCAAAATTTTTAGGGGCCCTGTGGAACAGATAGAATGGCCTGGTGGGCCGCATCTGGCCCGCGGGCCACATGTTGCCCACCCCAGTGTAGGGTGTGCACGGGGAGCACATGCATCCCCTGAGAGTGCTGGTGCACTCCCTGTCAGGCCATCCTCCCCACTTAGGCAACAGGCAGGGTGGGTAGGTGGGAGTGCCAGTGCCCCCGCTGCAAGCACCATCTGAGGCGTGGGAGCACCGAGTGAAGCGGCCTACACGAAGTGGCAGTCCCAGAAGTGAAGGGGAAGAAGCAGAAGCGGTGGTCCTGCAGCTGCTTCCAAGTGAGGGCAATTGGCCACGGGGAGACCACCACCTCGGTTGCTGACTGGCTGCTGAGGGGCACATGCCCCCCTCAGTAAGGTGGCACCAGTTGTCCATGGGTGCTAATGTTATGTGACACCCTTAAAAAAGAACTCCTGGCACCTTAGGGTGCTGCAACCCCCTAGTTGAGAATCACTGGGTTAACCTTAATATTTCAGCATAAAAAGTAAGAGTTGTGGGCCAGCTACAGACCTTGATACTGCTCTGTAGGAGACCTGTATTTGCTTTGGAGAATAGCAGAGGTTCTGAGAGTTTTGAGGCTCTCCATAATATGTTCGACCGTTGCATGAAGGGATTATTCTGCAGTGCCAAAAAGCCATGCCTCCTGTTGATCAAAGAGAGGCAGCGAAAGTTTCCACAAGTGATCCTACTCATTGCTCTTCAGGTTACTGGTATGAAAAGGAGTCTTGAGAGCAGGAAGATTAAGAACGAGTGAAGGTAGGTGAGGAGGCGATTCTCAGAACGCTGAGGTTAGCGGTGAACTCCATGGACGCGATGAGCTTCTTGTGACGATCAGTCAGTCTCCTGTATGACACTGAGCAAGTCAAATAGGTCCAAAGGGAATTATGCACATAAATGCCTTTGAAGATCATGATATTAACCTGTATGTCTCGATTCCTAATCTGTAAAACTGGGGTAACAACGTTGTCATGCCTTTTAAAATACACATTGGAAGACTGTGAGGCTCTTAGCTGCCTTAATAATGGCATTTTTGTAAGCATCATAGCCAGGTACCAAGGGACTGGAGAGATGGCCATAACTTCCTTCTCTAAGACTTAGGTTGAGTTAGTGTTGGTTTGCCTACGTCAGGGCATCACAAATGAGCTGTCTAAAATAATCCGGTGTAGAAGGAGCAGCATCCTAAATTCTCCATTCCACTGCAGTAATTTAGAGCCCCATTAGAGAGGGCGGAAAGCAGTAAATAAAGCTATTCTTTCAGCCATCATTCCCGATTACTTTCCATTAAAATTGTAATTGGTCAGATAAATAAAAAATAAACAATTATTACCACTAGTACTCAGCAACATAAATTATGTATATGGATGATACCATAATACTGCTAGATTTTATCCTGTCCTTCATCCTTTTATAATCTCATAATGCATAAATGACTTTCTGTCTCTATCTGTAAATGAAGACTGAAGCTTCCCTTGTATTTTCTTTTAAACCTTCTCCTTGGGGCCCAAATCTTACAATGCTGCCCATACCAGTAGCATTTTGTCACAGCTGTAGCCAAGTTGGGCCTTGATATCATGGGTGGAAACACGCTTTTAGATTATTCAAAACGGAGACCACCCATCCTGCCTGGCTGTTCCCTTCTTTATGTCTGAGCAGACCAAATAAAACAATGAACTAGCTCCAGTGGGGGCTGCTAGAATAGAACGAATATTGGGTATTCCTTTGGTCTTAGGCTTTGTTCTTTAGTTTATGGGTCTCATCCAGTACTCCACTGAAGACATGAGTTAATGGCATTAGATTTGGTCTTAAAAACGGGTTGAATTGTGAGGGTACCTGCATTTATAATACGAAGGGCTGGATATTGGTGAAAACGAATAGCACTAACCCAACTAGAACACCAGAACCAAGCAGGGACTTCCAAAAATGAACTAGCCAGCAGGTCAGTGTGGCCCTTCCCATTGACCTGGCACATGCTTGTTTGCTGCATTTGATTTTCTAATTTAAATCATGACTTACTTCTACTTGTAAGTTAAGACTTAATGCAAATAGATTGTGTGCAACCTGTGGGAATACCATGTCAGTCCACTGGATAGTAGATACTGATACATAAGCATACAAAAACTATCTGAACATATCAAGACACAACTTATCATGATTAAAGGTAGGAACATAACATTTGTTAAGATCTTTAACCTAAATAAAAATCCCCATTTTTGCTCACCTCACTTATGCTGGGCGTCTCCTTGAAATCCAAGAGGCTGCTCAAATTAGGACAATGAGCAGGATTTGTTCAAAAAACAATAAATATCACTTTAATGAAATAAAAGAAATATGCATTGGAATTTACATCAGAAATAGTGCTTCTTTAAACCTGTATCTGAGTACTTCACTCGTGGTACCTCACTCAGGGCCTCTGAGCTGTGGGAGACCCTAGTCCTTCTCTCTGCAGTTGCAGCACCCCTCAGGGCCAGCCGGCCAGGCTGCTAATGGGCCAGGTGCTGCCCCAGCTGAGAGGCACCTGATCCAAATCTTCCTCAAACCTGCCTGGGTTTCCATTTAAATGAACTCATTTAAACCCCCAGAATCCACGTATGTGTAAAGTGGGATGCCATTAAGCCACACAAAGGGAAATTTGCATCTCATGTATATGGTAACACCATCACATGTACAAGCACCCATAGTGCTTCTATGAATGCGGACAGTGCTGTTCTTATTGCACTGATGGGCTATTAGATCAAGAGGCCCAGGTCCTCCAAGGCCTAGTGTCCATTGATTTCAGTGGCGCCTGAATACTTGTAAAGATCTGGGCCAAAGAGATGAATGACTAATTACACAGTAAACAAACCCAGATTTTCTGAGCCCAGAGTCTTAAGCAAAGACTAAATCTTCCTCAACATGACCCTAGTCCTACTGTCTGATCCATGTGGATTGATTTCTGTGCCTCATTGCTCTTTGCAGATACAGGAGTCCATCCCAGCGGATCCAATTGCATATTCTGGGGCAATATGCCGAAACTTATTATGCAAACACACCAAGAAGCCTTATGGAGTACGAAAGATAGTTCTGTTGCTAAATAATGCTAAAACAACTTATGCATATAAGAGCAATATATAACAGATTGTAATCAAATTCACCCAAGTGAATCTACATATCTTTAAGCTGGAGGCCAATACTCCGTTTCTGTTTATGAAACACAAAAACAGAGGGGGAAAGAATCAGGGGCGATGGTTTCAAAAGTACCTGAGGCACAGATGATTTAGGAGCTTAACTCTCATAGGCTGCCTATACACATGCTCGGGGGGGAGTGTTTCATGGGAGCAGTTCCCAGAAAGCCACTCTAATTAAAGTGCCACAGTGTCGCAGGTATTAAGCCCCTACACACTGAAAAATGGCATTGGGGATCTAACTAAAGCTCGTTCAAGGTAGTTAGCTTGTTTGCAGGCTGTCATTCAGCAGTGCTACTTCGCTTGTCAGACACCTACCATGGAGATGGCTAAGCTGTTTAGAAAGAACCATGTCCATGTCGAAGGGCACTCATGGGGGACAGTGAGTTGACCATGTAAACGCATAGCCTTGGCTGCTTTTGCAATGTTTCCCCAAGCATTCTTTATGCATACAGCAGACAGTGCTTCATCTTCCAAGGTAATTTTTTCTCCTTTATAGTTCAGAGAATTTGTCCAGCCTAAATTGAAAAGAGGTGCTTCATCATTTTCTGTTTTATAAATTATTTTTTTGCAGAAGGGATCTATTTCCATTGACAGTAGAACCAAATCCCAGTGTTGAAGCACAGGGAAGAATATGGTGTCTGGTCCTGAAAGTTAGACTGAGGAGCATGTGATCTGAGAAAAACAACATTTCAGTTTCCTTCGCTAGCCATCTTCGGTGCATGGCTGAAAGGCCCAGATTCAGTCACTCTCTATTTTGGAAAGGATAGAGGTGCTTAAGTCCTATTGACTTTAATGGAATGTGAGCCTGTATTCAAAAGGAGGTAAATGCAAAAGTGTTTTCCCCAGTAGGCAAGGATGCATTAAAATATTTCACTCAGCTAGGGCCTCAACACAAGTCAAACAAAAAACATCACAAAGCAACCAGCTTTACCACAGCTCTTTTACTGACTCATTGCTTTCAGCAAGCCATTTAATGCCCCTTTCCCAGTTTCCCAATTCGTAACAGGAAGCTGTTAATACTTGACGTTGAAGGGATAATGCGAGGATTAATTAGTTAATATTTATAAAACACAAAGAACTGTTTGTCACTCTAATGAATAAATAAAACCAATTTATAAATAAATTATATGGCTCTAAAAACAATAAAAAAAGAAATTATCAAGGCATTTCAATCACTGTGGCAACTTTTACTTAGATGATGTATCCCTGCATCTGCCTTGTCTTCTTAGATTGTACGCCGTCTGGAAGGTGGACCTTTATGTTCGCCTTGATGCCTGTGCTATAAGCACTGCATATTATACTGAGAGTACTATCAGATTCAAGTAAAGTGATAATAGCTTAAAGTCTCTTTCTAAGCTAATTTTATTACTCCTGCCAGCTTAGTTTTTGAGCACCACATTTATAAGGTGAATATCATCACGCCTCTGAGCAAATGTGGTGCCATTATCCTTATTTTATAAATGGAGAGCTGAGACAGAGAAGCTAAGTGTCTTACCCGGGGTCACATAGGAAGTCTGTGGTAGAGGTAGGAAATTACCCCTGAATTCTTGAGTCCCAGCAAATATCCTTATTAGGATAGGGTTAAATATTCAGCTGCTTAGTCGACCAATTTAACAAAGAACTCTGACTCAGGTGATAATATATGCTGTTCATTTCAATGGTGCTAGAACATTTACGTCACCTACGAATATTTCCTTCTCCACCCCACAGCGTATTGGCCTTTTTTCCTGCGGTGCTGCTGCAGGCATTCACTTAGCGCTTTGGAATTTGGATTTAAACTGTTGTTTGTCCACAATGATGCAGTAAAAATCAATCCCTCAGGTACTTTCTGTTCAGGTACAGCTGCCTTCGGTCTCCACAGGGGACTTTGTGCTCCATGACTTTCACTCTCTATGTTCATTCTGCTGCACTAAAGCAGTTCCCAGTTACCCAAACTGCTCCCAGTTACCAAGCTGTTCACTGGTATGCTGCCAATATTTGTGAAAGGAACTTCAGAAAGAATGCTGTCCCTGTTAGCCTGAACTGAGTCCTTTGTCTCAGTCATTTGCTTGTGTTCAAACTCACGAAAGGTTGGTGAAGCCACTAAATGAATCAATTCATTTTTCTTCATTTAAGCTCTCTCATCATCATAACTGAGGGCTGAAGCAAGAAAATTTGGCAAACAAATATATTTACAATGAACAGAATTACAATTAACTCATTCTGGACCACAACACTGAGAAATTCACTAATGCTATTTAAATATGGATGCTGATGCTGGAGGAGATGGCTGTGGCCCGCCCTCTTTTAGGGTAGCTTTTCATAGTTGTTAAGGGTTGGAAAGGACTTTACAGATCATCGGATCCAGCTCCCCCACACTTGGGCTCGAAAGACTGCTGGGATCAGATGACCCCAGCAAGATTTTGAAAACAGCTGGTGTAATTTGGACATCTCCAAAAGCAAAATAGTTTCTCTTTAGAAATATTTTTGGTGTCTTCGGACAATTATTTGGGACAGGGATAGTTTGGTATCATTTAGAGATGGCGTTACTCTATCCTAAACAGGAAAGTCACTCAGTCTTCCCTTCAGTTTGGCAGCATAATTTTAACCAAGGACTTCCCAGAGCCTGAAGGAGTCCCCCAGGTGAATTGCTGAAATTGCGTTGTGGCGCTTTCCATAAGCAAGACTGTGAATGCGATCTGAAACAGCCAAAGGCCTTCCTCTCTTTGGCGAATAGAAAAATAAAAGTAAAATTTCATTAACTGGAACAGTGTTCATAAAACAAAGCTGAACTTGTGTATTTCACAGAAAACAGGCGCAATCTGCAAGACAGGTTTGACCAAGCGTCTGTCATAGTTATCTGCCATAGATGCGTGGCTGATTATATCAGTAAATAATTACCTGTTCTTGCTCTAACTCGCAGTAGGCAAGTCCCACCATAGACACCGTAGTTGACAGCTTGGCCACAGCATAAAGCTTCTTAACAGAGGTTATATTTCGAATGGATACAGAACCTGACCTAGCTTAGGGCGGTGGTCCCTCTAAGGCCAGCACTGGAAAAACTCTGTGATGGTATGTTATTGTACAGTTAGCCAGCGACAGTAGGAAGGGTTTTGTCACTGTTATGTATTTCCATGATCACATGATAGATATACAAAGCTAGATCCTGATTCGGATATTGGGCACCTACATAGATTTATGTGCTTGAATGTGATCCAGTTCCACTCTTCTTGAGTCCTTGAAAGCCATTAACTCTTCGATTTTGTAACATGTAATCATCTTACACTTAAGACTGAGTTCCAAAATATACTAAAGAAAACAGAAGCCTCCTGCTTTTTTCATTAATAGTTTTTCAAGGATGTGAACAGAATAAAATAGCAGAGGCATGACTAGGACTTTTGGTACCCTGGGCCAGGGGTGAGGAGGGAGGTCCAGGCTGACACAGGCTTTCTTCTAAAATGCTTTGCTCAGGTGACTGATAAATTAAACTATATCAACCTTCCTTTCCATTGTAGGAATTGCCTTGTAGAAGGAAAAAAAACCCTTTGGATTTACAGTTCCTGACATGAGATAGAGAAATAAACCTTGAACTCACTTTTCCAGAACCGTGCTGTGCTTGAGAAGGAATTTGAAGCCAATGCCAACACTGCCTTCCTCACGTGCCAGGTACCTGTGCCTGGCTGTTGTAAGCACCCCATATACGTGTGTGATGTTCCCCACCATCTGTGCTAACACCTGTAGGTGCAACAGACTTAGTCGAGCCTGATTAAATACATCTGCTACCTTTTACTACTTTGCGCCATGACCTCAGAGGTTAATTTCAGTGTAGTCCACAGGGATTTAGTCACCCAATCCTCCCTGACATAAATGCAAGATGTGGAGGTAAATCTGCGTGTAGCACAGACAGTCCCTTTTTATGTTAAGTTAAAGAGCAGCCTTTGGAGAGTAAATGGAATATCTCAAGCCTTGTTACAGTGAGCAGATGAAATTAATCTTTAGAAGTAATGAAAGGATTAATCTCGTTTCAGAAGATAAATGTGCTGCATAGTATGTTCAGAGACAGACAGCTCTGCTTATTTAAGGAGGAGACAACTGACATCAAAACTGCAGAGGAATCCATTTTTGTATATCCTCATCAGTGATATTCTGAGCATGCATTGTGACTCTCATTTCTTTATGCATGTCTTAAATACGTTTGACCTACTGCTGTAAGGATCTGGGGCTTGATCCTGGGAGTGCTGAGTAGCCTCAGTGTCCAGAGAATGCATGAAAGGGTTGGTCCGGGGTCTGTGGGAGTTCTGGGTGTAGGATATAAGAGCACTGGTTGATAACTCAGCCTGAACCTGAACTCCAAACCTGCAGTTTCTTCAATCGCTAATTGTCAATCTTGTATTTGTTCTAATTTTAAGAATGAAATGCAAGTCCAGGAGCTGTTCCTATTGAGGTGATAAGTTCTGGATGGACTATTTAGATCCTTGCTCTTTTGCAAGACCCTCCCTAGGCAGGGACCAGATGGTGACTGCAAAGGCAGATGTCTCAGATTCTGTTGTATTGGGTAACCTGGTAGCCAGTTTAAGCTCTGTCATCCTCTACCAGGTATTGAACCCACCGTCAATACTCTCCCCTCTGGAAGAGAAAGCCCCAATTGGTTTCCTTACTCTCCTTCTGTACCCTGAGATTCACTGCTTCGGGGTGTGGGACATATATCGGGGTAGAGAGCATATATTAGACCCCCAGTACTATCACCAAAGCATCAGAACTTCATGCTGGTGTCATGACTGATGGGTGCCTCATACCTGCTTGAAGTCATTTAATGCCATACCTGCTTGGAGACATTTTATACCACAACCATGTGCATAACATTGAATGGAAAAGTGGGGGAAACAGTCTAGACAGGTCACAAAGGAGACAGTTCTTTTGTCTCTCTGTAATTCCTGATCACCAACATAAGGAACTAGTTACTTTCCTGATTTTAAATAGTACATAATAATGCAATAATAAAGGCTTCTATTTTTTCCAAGTAATATTGTAATGGGAAAGAGAGGTAGAGTCAGCTAAAAGGAAAATGTTCTAGCTTTTCAGTTTTCCAGTGTAAGCAGCTCTTAGTTCAGCCTCTGAGCTTCTGGGGATATCATGACTGAGTAATTTTCACTCTAAATCTCTAAATTTAAAAAAAAATTAGCCCTAGTTCAGTGTGGAGGAAAGCACTATAAATCCAGCTGGATTACAGCAATAGCATGGCTGGCTCTAAAAGCTGACAGTCACATGTGGGAGCCATGCCTTGAAATATCTTGCCATCTCGTGGCAGCTGATAGATGAAGCAATTCTCAGTGGTTCACATATGAAGTGCTGGTCAAACAGTTTTTGCCGATTGTAAAATGCAGCAAATGTGAGTTGTTTTGGCTTCACAGGTCGCTGACAAACTTGGCTGATTGTTTCAAATGTAGTTGGAAGCTGAAGACATTCAACCAGGATTGTGAGGGAACAGATGGCAGCTCAGTCTATGGGTTAATCAGTAAATACCCAATGTTTTCCCTTAAATACCCAATTGCCAGTAAATGCCCAATTTTAACCTTTGAGACTGATTAACCTCGTCCCATGATTCCAGACCCTGACGGCTCAAAGTTTTAGTCGACCATTCTGTCCTTGTCCAATTTTATTAGATCCTCTTGGTGGGGGTTGTGGCCATAATTAACAGGGTATGTACATCTTGTAGGCCAAGAAAAATGAACAGCTCTCCTCAGTGAGATTCATTTGTGATTTGCAGAGCTCATTACTTTCAGTTTACCAGCATTCGTAAGCCCTGAGTGTGGTTTAACTTTTGGGGTTCAGCGCCAGCTTCCGGTGACCTGAACCCTGAGTCCATTCTCTAAAACAAAGCACTCAGGTGATAATGAGGCCAGCTGCTCCAGCTGAAATCTGGGTTTCAACTAAATATCCAGCAGCTCTCTGCCACAACGCCATTCCCCTGCCTCCCCCAGTATCCAACCCATGTGCCCCCACAGAAATACCTCTGTAGTCCTGTTGTGGCACAAGTAATGATGGCTTTTTATGGTCCTTCAAAATTAATAAACCAGTAAATAGTACTGCAGCAGTAGTATTATGTCACCATAGCCACGTTACCATGGAATTGGTTTGGAATTGATTGATAATGATGTATTATTATTATTATTATTATTATTAGTCGTATGCTGGAAACTAGGTATTTTTGCATGCTGTAGCATGTTGCCCTTTAAAGTATGTTTACACCCTTTTGCATGTTACAGCATGTTATGTGACATCCCCCTGAGGATCCCCAAGCACTTACTAACATTAAAGAACTAAGCCGTGTGGCGGGCCAGCAGGGGGCGCTCCCGTTTTGAGCCGCCCACCTCCCTGCGCCCGACCACCTTCCAGGCTCCGAGTGCCTCCCTGGGGTGCCTCGC
>JAGPOW010003395.1:38703276-38714503 GCA_030014935.1 Caiman crocodilus | reverse complement strand
GGGGGAGCACAGAGTGAGCCAGAGCAGGCAGAAAGCTCAACCTGATGTGGCTGCAGCAGCAGCTGGGGGACGGAGGGAGCAGGCCTCCTCCACACATCAGGGCCAGGCCAGCTCCTCACCCACGTCAGCCCATTCCTTCTGTCCCCAAGCAGGCCCCACATGGGGGCAGGGGGAGTGGGCACGCCATGGCATTGGTGGTTCCAGCGCACCTAGGGATAGACGGGGCCTGGGCCCAACGCGGGGAGACGGGTGCAGGAGAAAAGCCGGGCCACCGTGGCAGTGAGGGGCAGACAGCAGGTCTGAACCAGCTCAGCCCAACACGGCAGCTGCGAGGGGAGGGGAAGAGCGAGCCTCCGCCTTTCATCAGGCCCAGGCCCACTGCTCCCCCACCCCCATGTCAGCCCCAAGCCTGCCCCTGCCAGGTAGGGCTGGGCCCGCTGCAGTGACCCAGCTTCCCCCCACCCTTGGGCCCCGGGCTCCCTCTCCCTCACTGCTGGAGGGGGGACAGTCCCCTGGCCAATTATTTTCAAACCAAGCTCTTTAAGTATTAATACACTGTCCATCTTCTATCCAAGTAAGGAAGTGTTTGTGAAAATAGGCAGTGTTTGGATAAAGGTTTCTGCATCTGAATAATACAGGCCTGCACCATCAGAAAGAAGGTGCGTTGTTGTTCCACAGGGCTTTCTTGAAAAAGGAAAACAGAAAAATTAATTTCTCTCCTTGCTGGCTAGAGATTATTTGCCAGCACCTTCAACTTCCCTCTAGTAAAATTTACACTACGCTGCATGATATGTGGTGCCTTTAGTGAAACTGTCAACAGGGAAAGTCCATATAATTATATGAATACTCTCCCTTGCTCTTGCAGTTTATGAAAAAATATTTAAGTCACTTAAAAAAGAAAATTGGAAGCTATTCCCCAATTCATTGATTTCACAAATTGTATTTAAGTTAAGAAGTTTCCCAGCTTAATTTCTTAGTCACCTGCTGTTGATTTTTGTTCTGCTGCTAATTTATTGAGGCAAAATACCAGAGCACTTTCCTTCTTCCTACAGATGGGTTCTCAAAAAATCATTCAGAAGCTGAAAAATCTTGCTTAAGGAATGTTTTTTAGAAAAGATTTGCCAATACATTCTATTTCTATTCTTCTTTAAAAGGTACTTACGTTGTTCTAATTTTTTTTGTAAATCATATCTAACAATTACCCTTTAGCCTTTGAAAGATGTTTATGCACCCCAAAGACAGGACAGAGCAAGATAGGCGCAATCAAGTTATATCCCCACAATGAAATCATTTCTGGCAGCAATGACTTGTTAGAAAAATACAGGTATACAGAAGTACCACATGCATAAAAGGTTTCTATTTCCCTTGCTTAGGAAACTTCACACTTTAGTATGGTAGTTTTGATTTTTTTTTTTTTTTTTTTTAAAAGAGAGGTTAAAAGGAAAAAAGCACCTCGACCTAAAATATTTTGCACTCTATGAACAGTTTTAGAAGGTTCCAAGATCAAATATGGTATGACAACTGTTTGCAATGAATTTGCATTTGGGAGTTTCATTTGCTGCAACAAGGCTCTAAGCATTTCTTTTCCAATCTCCTGAAGTAAATAAACAGTTCAACAGGACAAGTGAGACCCTAAGCCACAAAAAAAATGGAAGTAGGGGGAAGGAACAAAAAAAGTTTGATCATTTGCTTACAGATATTCAAGTCGCCAGTGGCTCAGACTGCCAGCTGTATTAGAAATCTATTTGGTATATACTAATTTTCTTAAGCAAGGCTCTGATTTTTCTAGCACACTACAAGCTGTTAACTATAATTAGAGGATAATGGCACAGTTGTTGTGTTTCACCATACAATCCCATATAGTAAGTGGATTAACTGCAAGACTGATGGTATATCAAGGCTCTTGTGTCGATTGCTGGAAGCGAGGCAAGAACATGGAGGTAGGATTTTACATTTAGAGGCAGGTGGCAGAAAAGAAACATCCTTGCCAGAGCTCTATTGACAGACCACAGGGATGAATGAGCGGTAGAAGTGATTCAGCTGGTTGAGAGGGGCCACTCGAAGTGTAATTGAAGAAAGTGGCATCCATTATTTTGTAAAAGCTGTTGTGACTAGATTTACTTGACCCAGAAAACACTGCACCAATATGTTTTGACCTAGACTATTTCTATTTCCCTTTAAGTAGTCTACTGTTTATGCCTGGCTCCATCTGATTTTCAACAGATTCTGAATGACTCGGCAGCATAGGGCCAGGAGTCTGCTACACAAGTAGTCCTTAGTTAGAGCTGGCTTTTCAAAAATGTTGAAGTTCTCCCCCCAGCTTTCCCCCCACCCCCGACTCTGTCAAGTTTTGACCCAAAACCTCTGCTCTATAGCAGGCTGCAGATGTTTGTTACAGCTCCCTATGAAATGGTACTCAATAACAGATTCGAGAAATGTCTGCGCTAACAGAATTTATTCCAGAGTTATTCCACCTCCGTCAATAGGAAACGTGACAAAAATATTACTTATTGCTTAATTGGACAGTTTGTGTTAGGACTGTCAGAATGACCTACCTTATCTAGTTCACTCCAGCTGTAATATAAGCTAATTCATTTTCCATTTCAGAGTAAGCATATTGCAGCTGGGGGGAAATCAGGCTCTTTGCTGCTTCTGCTGCCTTCCCCAGCTGCACATCTAAGAACTAAACCAATGTGACTAGTTTAGCATTTACTAACTAAAATTTCGTAAGAGAAAGTCCTAAAATTCCTAACGAGCGTTCTCTCACAGGTCACTGCGTCCACTTGCTGACATTTCAGCATTACTTCTGAAAGGTGCATTTTAGGAAGCTGAACAGCTCAGAAAAAAAAAAAAAAAAAAAAAAATCGCATAAACCAGCACATGCAAATCTCATGTCCAAATGACAGGTGTAAACATGTTAAAGTGATCACTTCCATGGTTAGTTACCAGAACACCTAAAAAGACAGATTATGTAGGCACGCACCACCAAGTCAACCATCTCATGGAAGACTGATTAACACCAGCTGAAGGAAGTAAGGAGGAATACACAACCTACTACAATTGTGGGTACCCCCAAGACTGGCAGTTATGGACAAAAAATAAAAATAATCGCTCCTTTAAACAGTGTGCCTCAATTCCTATCTGAAGGAACTGCCACAAAAAGCCTGGACATTATCTACCTTGTCTCTAGATAAGCAGAGATTGTAAATCTAGCACTTTTTAAAAGCACTGTATTTAAAATGCTCTTCCGTATTGGGGTGGGGAAGAGGGAGGGAAGAGGGAGCAACCTATAATTCTCCAATACAGGGTTGGCTCCTGACTATACTACTTCCTCCAGAGCCATGTGACTCTTATTATGTACAAATATGAAAGGAAACTGCATTACACCACAGAATGCATGGCCCAGCCCATGAAAAAGCATGGGAGCCTGACCTTCAGCTCGTAAGACAGGACTTATAAGAGGGGAATGCAAATAAGTGTTATAGTCAAAGTGGAAAGCATGCACACTCACTCACTCTTTGCTTCAGTTTTCTCCAATGAGGGAAAAAGATGAAAGTGTGCAAAATATAGGATTTTCTTTCACATGTAGAATAGCAATTTTGCAGAATCTACATTTTCTATTAGTCATCATTCCAGTCCTTTCCTTTCCTTTCCTTTCCTTTCCTTTCCTTTCCTTTCCCATGTTCTTGCAACAAGGTATTTAGAGGAATTTGCAGACTCGTTAGACTCTTACAGGGCTACATAAAAAATTACCAACCAGCTGCAGTATATAGAGATTACCACTGGATACCTTTCCTCTTCTCAGCTCTGGAGCCCTAAACTGACCAAGTCAATGAGCTTGTGTTACAGTCAATAATGCCCTGATAGTATCAAAACAGGATATGAGGCTTTAGCCACTGAGCACGCTGCCAAGTAAGTAGGTCTTGTTCCCCACCATCAAGGTTTACTTTGTTAGAAGATTCAGACCCTGAGCAGGCTAGGGTCTGTTCAGCAAACCTGAAAAAAAAGTTGGCATTCAGGAAGTGCTGGTGAGCCATCCTTTGAGAAGCAAGTCTCATGTCACTATTTCAACCTGGGCAACTCCTCATGCCCCCTGCATCCTCAACCAATCACTTAGGACACTTGTACACGTGATGAAAAATGCCCACTTTTTCAGTTTAATTGCATCCCACTTTACACATGCAGGGTTTTCTGCAGTTTAAATGAGTTTGTAACATTGCAAACTACATGTAGTTTAGTTTGCACCATGGCTGCGTGTCACGTTGCAGCCTTTAATCTGACAGCTTGCTTGCCCCCTGCCCATGGGAGAGACAGCCTGAAGACAGAAGTGGCAAAGGACCTGATCCTCCCCCCAGCCCAAAGCCTGCTCACACCCCCTACGGCCAGGGGGCAAGCTGCTAGCAGGACAAGCCGCCCCTGAGCTGTGGGGGGCCCTGGTCCTTCCCTCAGCAGTGGCAGCATGCCCTGGGGCCACCCAGGTGAGCTGCCAGCAGGCGAGGGGCTGCCCCAGCTTAAAGGCACCTGATCTGATGCTTTCCCAAGTCTACCCGGGCTTCCAGCATGCCATGCACCGTCCCCACTGCCTTCCCCAGCTGCCAGCACACTCAATTGCCCTCCTGCCACCTTCCCACACCGCCCCAGAGCAAGCCAGCCTGTTCCCGGGCAGTCTCAGGTGGCATGGACAGTGCACGAGGTGCTGCTCCCCAGGTGGGCTAAGGGAAAAGTTGAATCAAGCTGGGTGCTGCCTCCAAGCTGGGGCAGTATCAGGCCTACTAGCAGCTCGGCTGGGTGGCCCTCGGGGGTGCCATTGCCACTGAGCAGAGGACCAGGGCCTCCTGTGGGCTGGGAAAAAGCTATATCAGGCTGGGTGCTGCCTCTGAGCTGGGACAGCATCTGGCCCGCTGGCGCCCCAGCCATCCATCCACTGGGGCGCCACTTCCATGGAGAAAGGACTGGGGTCCCCTGCAGTTTAGGAACTGCTCATTGCACCGGCAGCTCATGCGGGCAAGCAGGCTCCGCCGGGGGGAGCAGTGGGGTGGGAAGTGGTGAGGAACCCGATCTCTCTCCGCCCTGCATGTAGCCTGCCTGCAGCCGAAGGGCACGCTGCCAGCAGGTCCTGGTCCTTCCCTTCACGGCAACAGCAGCCCCACGGCAAGACCAGCGGGCTGGGCTGCTAGCAGGCAGAACGCTGCCACAGCTCAGGGGCAGCACCCAGCCCGATCCAACTATTCCCCGAGCCCACCCAGGGAGCCGTGCCCCGTGTACCACCATCTTCCCACTGCCTGGGACCACCCATGAAGAAACTGGCTCGTCCCGGGAACAGCATGCGAGCTTGCCTCCACCCCAGCTGCGGGAGAGGTGTAATAGTTAAAATCTACCATTTCAATTTAGGGGATTAAACCGCCCAACACGTGTACAAATACCCTTAGTTTTCTCCACAACTTTATTTAACATATGCAAATATTAATAAAGCAATCTGCACTTCCACAATTATCTGTGTACAGATCATATAATAGTTTACAACTGAAAACAGCAGATGTCAACAAGGTTGAAAGATGTCAAATATATCACGGAATAGGGGCTATAACTTCTAATCGTATATTATTTGAGACAATATAGTCATGTAACCTTTTTAGAAAAGTTTTATAAATAGATCACAACAGGCCATGGACTTTATCAGGGCCCAAATCTCATGGGGTTCCCAGAAGCTCTTCTATAGATTAGTAAAGATTAAAGAAAACCACTCAATCCAATGGGACTCTGCTCAGTCTAGAAGATCCCATTAAGCATCTCTGATGCTTAGTTTCAGTTCTCAGTCTGTGGATTTGTGTCTTCAGAGATAACATCCTTGTTAACATCAGCATATGGAGATGAGAAATAAAAGACCTGATTACCTACCCATCAGCCCTATTGTCTCTCTGCAAGCCTGCATACACACAGAGTAAAGGCCCTACTTCTCTTCAGCAGTGCAACATTTCAAGTTAAATGAACAGAGACTATCAAAATAGAACGCACTTTTTCTAGAAAACAATGATTAAAATCAAGGCCTTCTGACCAGTGATTTAAATTGATTTTATTTAAATCAAATCCACCCTGTTTCAGAGTCCTAATTTTGTCTAATAGAGGGAAAGGAAGGAGGCCATTTCAAATAGAAATGACAATGAAGGCAAAAGCAACAGAGAGAGGAAATACAGTGAATCATGGACAATATCCATCTTCAAGCCCACAAAAAAAAGTCAGCACAGAGCAACTGCAAAAATGAACAGTATTATTAGATTTTA
Source organism: Caiman crocodilus (assembly GCA_030014935.1). Lineage (NCBI taxonomy): Eukaryota > Metazoa > Chordata > Crocodylia > Alligatoridae > Caiman > Caiman crocodilus. Next base: position 38,708,222 of record JAGPOW010003395.1, on the reverse strand, counting down.
TGATTTTTAAAGTGATCATCATCTTTATCTTGGGGAGTACAGAGGTATTTATTAAAATATTCTTTTAAATTTTCCACATAATTCATAAAGAAGAAATAATTAATAATTTAAGAGAAGTCTTTCTGAAAATCTGCTTAGAAGGCAAAACTTTAAAAATACTGAACAGAAGTAGCCTAGTTATAGAAGACTGCTTTTTCTCTCCCTGAATAGAGTTTCTTTCAGGTTTTACCAGCAGGAGAGCTACACCAGTGCACCGCGTTATGGGTCAGTTTGTTTCAATGCAATGTGAGCAGGGCCAGTGAGATCTGGTAGTTTTTCCCCTGGATCCAACTCCTATAGATCCATTTGTGCTCCAGTACATTCATACTCTGGGGTTTATTCATTCCTGCCCGTGGCAGGGGGTCAGGCTACATGATCTGTTCAGGTCCCTCCTGACCCTAGCTACTATGAAACTATCTTAAACGAAAATCCTGGAGCACAGCAACAATATGCACCCTTCTGCATATGTTAAATTGCAAGAAGAGACGTCAATATTTAGTCAGAAAAATACTGAACAGCATTATTACTCTATCATTACACACAAACACGCACATGTACTAGTACTATTACTACTAGTAGTAACAGAAGTGTTTTTAACAGCAAAAAAGAGAATTTTACCCTACCAATTCTGCTTTCCTCTCCTCCACCAGGGGAACTTGTGCCTGCAACCAGTCTGACAACTGAATCCATGTCTCAAATTTGAAACCGAATCCTACCTATAAATTTCCAGCTCAATTATAGAAAGTGTCCACGTTGATATACATGACTCAACAGTATATCTGAAAATTAAATAGCAAGCACAGGACTTAAATTCAGAGTTAGTCTGTTTGACACCATGCTCAATATGAACAATATATTCACCTTGAAAATGTAATTACACTTTTTATTAAAAGATGTGAAGTTTCTGGTGAGAAGCATTTTCCTTCTGACAAAAAGCATATTTCTTCTAGCTTTGCATGCAGAATATTTTCTAGTTTCCTCTTTAAGAATGCTTGTTTAAAGCAGCTGAAGCTAGTCTTTTTGGTGGGTGCGCCACAGACCACGATGAGTGCCGCTCCCACCCGTCTGCTGCCATATTACCTGTCCCCTTACCAAGTCTGTGGTGTGCCACACAAAGGCTGCCCATGCCACCTAGAGCATGTGCCACGGGCTAGGCAGCCCAAGTTAAAAAGGGTTCAATACTAACTGTAGCATGGAGAATTTGAAGTAGTGCACTTGGTAGGACACCTTGCACTTGAAAGTGAGTTAAACACAACAGAAGCACTGCGATTCCTTTGCCCAGATATAAAGCATCACCCCACCACACAACTTTTTTTTTTATTGAATTATTTTCTAGAGCACCTTTTCATTTAGCCAGCCGTCTTTGCCACTTCAGGAAAATTCCGTGTAAACTGAAGTTGTTTGCCATCTAGTCACTCAAATACAGGATCAAAATCCTTTTATCAGTGCTGCTCAGAATATATAGATTCTGCCCAAAATATGTGCACCATGGTCTGACAACCAAGCTATCTTACTTTGATTAAGGATTTATTTGCTATATTTAAGATATGTGACATGCAGAACAGGAGCTTTTTCCCCAGCTCAAAGCATTTGATATTATAATATGTTTATATAAATAAAAAAATATTAGCCAAAATGCCTTTACTCCATTTTCTATTCAATGTACCATCTCACCTTCAACACCCATGCACATCAGAATTATGCTACAGAACTAGGAACCTTTAACTCTAGCAATTGCACTCACACGCCCCCCCCAAACAACTCCTCACCAAAGATCCACAGCGCTCTTCCTACTTGTAAGTCAAGCAATTAAAAAAACCAGGGAGGTGCACGCGATAGAACCAGGCTCCCTCATCATTAACCAGACTTACTAACATAATAGGAGGAATTATTTACTTTTGTGTCAGAAGCTTTATTGCATTTACAGATTTCTTCAAAAGGCCAATCGAATCCTCAAAGCAGATCTCAGTCTATTCCTTGTATTCTGCCCGACTTCCATCCTTGTTTATCCACCCACTTTCTTTTCCATATACAGTTACAAGGAGTTTTATATCTGCAGTTCCCTTCTTGGTCATTTATTCTGGGAATGAAGCCAAAATTTGCTTATGCATGAAAGTCACTTGCATTTGGAGAGGACCTATTAGAAAAGTACTGGAACACTCATGAGCCACAGCATCAGTCTGACAGAAACTAAAAATTGAATAATTCTGCTGAAGACGGGTGGTTGGCAACCTAAGGCCCACAAGCCAGATCCAGCCTGCAAAATGACTGAATCTGGCCTAAAAAGAGCTCTCGGCCAGTCTTCTTGTTAAAGGTATGCAAATCCCAAATTGTTTAACACAGTTCACATTTTGTTAATGGTGCAAAGATAATCTTCCACAGTTCCTGCAGACCGCTCTCCCTCACCGAAGCTTCTGCTGAAGCAGCTGAAAGCAAAGTGTGGCCTGTGGCACCAGCCACAAGATGAAGCGTGTGTGAGGAGAAGGAGCACCCTTTTTTCTGACCTGCAATTCCAAATTTCTCCTAGTGTGGATCCTCATAACTATTTGTCCAATCTGGGGGGAAGGTGGAGGCAGAAAAAAGGATTTTTGAAGAATAAGCCAAAAGTTCTTGTTTTGCTTGCTAATTGAACTGACTACACTCACGTAACTCTAAATCTAATAAAGGGAAAAAGCTAGAACTCTGGCTTGAAACTGAACCCTTTACTGTGTCAATCCCATGCTCACGATTATAAAAACTTGTTTCTGTTCTCGCATGAAGATAAATAACTAAATATTGGACACATCCATTCCATCTAAAACAATGGATCTATAAAACAACATAGCAACTAGAATTAGCTTAAAGTTCAAATCTAAAGAGCTACATTTAAAAGAGGCAGCTCTCATTTCCTAAACATGATGCATTTAAGAAGTTGTTTGTGGAGAGAACAAACTGAAAAACATGCTGCCCAGGCAGTAGAAGCAACTGAATTATCAAGTGCTTCAGAAAAACAAATCAAATCTTAAGTTTCCTTTAAAAGCAAGCATTTTTCTTTATCTGAATGAATTAAAACAAGAAGTGTAGTGGGTTACTTTGCCTGCTACATCACAACCAACCACTACAAGGAAGGAAACCCTCACTTCCTTCCTCTGTCGCCCTCTGCCCCCCACCACACACACAAAATGACTTTCTTCACACATTACAACTGTAGTCTAGATCAGAGCCTTTTTTTCCATGGACTGAAATATTTCCTAAATCAAGTACTGGGGTTGCACAAGCTAAGGCAGGGTCAACAGACTCTTAACCCAGCAGTAAGAAGTGGGAAAGAATCCTCACCATTCAGCACGTTACTGAAACCGCAGGAGAAGCCTCACGTATGGAGCTGAAGGGCAGAAAGGGATCTCAGGACATCATTCAGTCCAATCAGCCCCCTGGGCGGGCAGGATTTTCCCCAACTAAATTATCCTAGCTAAGTGGACAAATCAATCCCTTTTCAACAGGTTCATATTCAATTCCTTCCTTCACCCTGAATTCCATGTTCCATAAGAAAGAATAAGGTAACTGTGGCCAACATGGTAGCAATAACACCACTGATTTTTTTTTACTGACTTTGTAAATTTCCTTGCCATTTTGCCCAGAAGCAAGAAAATGGGGTGGGGGAGATGACTTGGTTAATTTGTGCAAGAATCTCCAATGAATGAAGTCCAATCTGCCTATTATTAGACCCTAGTGACTTGATCTGTTAGAATTTACCCAGATAACCCACTTCAGAAGTTCTTCAACTGGATACAGCCTTCTTGGAGGTTTTTCACTCTTCTTAACACAGAAACCAAATAAAAGCCCTTTAATTTCATCTTCATAGAAGCATTTCTGCTGGGAGCTCAAAAGACTCTGTCACCCACCTCCACTGCCACCGAGAAGATAAGCTGTAGCATCTACTTTATCCCACCCACAGAAAGAGGATGGAATCATCTCAAAACTCAGGCAGCCTTACAACACACACACATCCCTACACCATCTCCAAAAGCCTGGACTGCTGCTCATTTAACCAACATTAACAAAAGGCCTACTTGATGCAAGAGTGAAGACAAAAGGCCAGGTAAGCAGCCCCACAAAAGCTTTCCCCTCTGCCCTCACTAGAACCCAGTCAGCGATTTACCAGTCCTTATGGATAACAAACAGAAAAGCAGATCACTTGTCTGGATAAAAGTCTAAAATAGGGACAAGCTGCCATAAGGGCAGCTTGGATTTCGCCTATCCCCCTTGCCAAACTTATTGCAGCCAGAAAAGCCATTTAGCATCCAGGCTGCAAGATAGAGGGAGTATAGGTCTAGGTAAAGTGCTCTCCTCGTCTCAAAAAGGACTACAACCAGCAGCAAAGCCATGGAGTCTTCCACTGACCTCATCAGAAGGTCCAAGTATTCTTGGTCTCATCTCACCTTGTAATACCCATTGGAAGGCAGACAGAAAGCCTATAGGACAATCCAACAAGTTAAGTATTACACAAGGAGATGGGACTGAAAACTTCCTGTTGATGTCCAATGCAAACAAGTCATGTCCAGGCAACCCAAGTCCACAAATATAGATTTACATTTCATGTCAAATCAGGTTATTCCAGCAGTTTCATCTTCTATACCATTTTGCAGATTGGATACATGCGTTACAGATGCATTGGATGCCAGGTACATCAGTGCCATGGACAGACCACTTTCTTGCACAAAGGGACAGATCTTATCCTACTCTACCTGTTGACTTAAGACACAAATGATTTTGATTGCACTAGGAGAAGCCTTGATGAGTTCTCCTCATTGGCCCATGGTCTAATAATTGACACCTCCTGGTCAATTAGCAAGGGAGGGCGCTCTGAGGTGCTCTGGGTTAGAGTAAAAGGCAAGCAAGGGGAAAGGGACTTAACGGTGGGAGTCTAT
>JAGPOW010003395.1:38688684-38703176 GCA_030014935.1 Caiman crocodilus | reverse complement strand
TTAGATGAGCACCTTGCCGGGGTCATCTGACCCCGGTGCTCTTTCCTGCCAAGGCAGGGGGTCGAACTAGATGATCTGCCCAGGTCCCTTCCGACTCTAACTACTATGATACTATGTTACTATGAATTTCACTTCCTTTGGGATCCAAAGAACCTGTTCCTGGCAGTTATCAGACTAGACTTCCCCATCTTAATGGAGAGGCTCAATACTGTCTGTGCTCAGTGATTAGAAGTGCCTCGGCACAACACGAGTACTCAGTGCAAAATTCCCCTGATATGGTGGGAAAAAAACTTTAATGCAGTAATCAGTCCCCGCCAAAGCTTGCAGTTGCACTGTTTGCATGCATGCTACCGATTGGCTTATCGTAAATTACTCCTACCTGGCGGCTGGCAATTGGCTCGTTAGCCATATAAAAGCTAGGGCAAGTTGCCGCCCAAGTTGGAGAACTCTCTGTGTATGTCAGAAGAGACTTCCACATGCATCTCGGAGCGAACTTGGAGGCCTGATCAACCACCAACAACTCCCCGTCACTGTTCATCCTGACGTACCCCATACCCTGCACGCTCGGACAACAGAGGTGTGCCACCCGGTTTTTCCTGTTTTGTAACTTGTAGAGCGTAACTACACTGTACTGCAGTTTGTATGTAAAGTTCTTTTGAATTCAACCAACAAGCTTTTGTGCCTAATTCCACTCCATCGGTACGGCCCCATCCGGCTAGTCTCGGCCCCCACAAATACAATTGGTACCAAACAGGCCAAAGGGGAGAAAGAGTTCCCTTCTACACATTAAGCAGGTCTCTCTTCTAGGTAAAGGAGAAAATCAGCTACACAGGGATGTTACACATAATCATTCTTAGAGATTGCTTCCTTCCAGAGTAGTGCTTACAGCTAGGACGGCATTCGGGTAGCACTCACTGTGGCACGCAGCACCACAAGATTATATTCAGCTAGGAGGCTCAGATTTGGGAGTGCCAAGTCTTTACCATGATCTCAGGGCAGGTTCTTTATTCCTTTAAGGACTGGAAAGGATCCTGCAGGAAGCAGGCCCTTGCTGTCGTGGAATCCAGAACGACAGGAGTTTCTGAACAGGAATCTGACTTCACTTGAGGGTTCCCAGAGTACAAGCAGCAGCATCATAATCTGAAAGCTCTCTACCACTTGGTCAGAAGAGCTTTTCACTAGCAAGGTAGGGAAGATGGTAATCCCCTGCTGCCTGTAGTGTGCAGCAATGATCAAAAGGTCCTCAGTGACAGCACTTCAAAAGCTATCAAGAAATCAAAATGGAGGACTTTAGAGGTAGTGGTCCTGACCTGCCATAAAGCCGTATAGAAATAGATGTCCAGCAGACTGAGTAATGTAAAACTAGTCTTCCTCCTGCAGAGACCAATGTCCATTCTGAACTTGAGCCTGCAACAGATGTTTAGCTTTCAGTCCAAGATGGGACACTGATCTTCCCATCCTCTCTGGATCCAAGTGGAAACTGCTCTAGAGTCCCTCAAGACTTGGGAGAACACCTAATCTCCAAGTCTAGCTAAGAGAGCACCGCAAGCTTCAATTAAAAAACACCTCACAAAAAGGCACAAGGAGGAGGGTTGGAGTAAGCAATCCATCTCGTGGTAGAATATCCCCATACGCAATTGTGTCTGGACCTATTGATATAATGTAAACTGAGTTGAAGATTACAGCACTCAAGGCAGCTGCAGCCATCTCTCGACCATACCAAAGAACTCGCAACCATGTGGATCTGTGTTCTGTATAAGCAAGAGGATTTAATGGGTCTAAAAATTAGATGCCATTTTGTGAACGTTTCAGATTCCTTCTCTATCCACCACCATGCTTCAAATTACTCTTATAAATACTTAATCTGCGTAGGGAAAAAAAATTGCATTTGTTGATTAGAATTAGAACAGAAGATTCAATAAGAATCTTGTCATTTTTTGCACAAATATTAAATAGAATATTAAACCTGCATTTAGTTCTGTTTTTTATTAGTGGTTGTTATCTCGGTGATATACATTTGCTTTAAATATTTGAAATGTTACACAATAGGCTCCATAGAATTATTTTGGAAATACCAGATTTACTGAGAAGATTCTCTTGAACCACAGCCCTTTCTAATAAGCACCCTTTGAGACCCAGTACAGAAGGACCATCTATTCAAGTACAATAAAAACTTTATGGAAGTGGAAAATCACCCTGGAAAAGCAAAGCATTGCCAGAAGGCAGAACTCCAGACGCCCCATCTTCAATACCTTTGCAAATTTTCAACATCACCAGGTTAAGGACAGAAAAAAAAAATTGAGCGTTTTAAAAGGACATGGGAAAGCAACAGTAAGATTAACTACAATGCCTGAATACACACACAGTGCTGCCTATTCCACATAAAAATTGGAGGGTTTTTTATAATCTGATGAAGATGCATATACAATAAAAAGCAGCAAGTTTAGACTCCTTGAGCTAACTGACTATTACCCAAATACCTCAAAAGTAGTCACAAGTATTAAAAAAATAAAAAAATAAAATAAAAACCTGTTCTCCCCTCTACCCCCCCACTCCCTTTCTACTCGTAACAGATATAAAAGGATGGTCCACAGGAAGTGTTCTCTCCTAATCACCATCCAAAAATAGCTGTTTTACGATAGAAAGTATGAAGGGAGAATGGGGAAGGAGGGTGAAGAAGAGTGAATTATAAGAGAGTTACAGTCTTAAGGTCAGACAGAAATGCATCTGCTCCATCTCACCTTTAAATGGCCTCCTTAAGAAGGCAAAACAACAGGTGGACTACCCTAAAGGCCAAGCCATCAGACCAGAACAGAGAACAAAAAACTAAGGAGATAAACAAAAAAACTAAATAAATAACAAAAAAAAGAGAGAGATCTTCAAAATTCACAGCCCCTTTACTAGGAAGGTCTTTCCAGTAGTACTGCCTGACCATCTTGGAGCTGTTGGCTCAAGTACCTTAGCTCATTTCTCTTTGCAATTCTGCATTAACTCAGGGGTCTGTAGCAGCAACATCCCCGCAACATCCCCACACACGCACCAGAAAGAGAGTCTATCAGAACACAGATGATAATATTGGATGCTTTTAAACCCCCACACAATCTGAAGTTTCCCCACCAATCTACAAGAGGCTTTGTGAGAAATTTTTTAAGAAAAGGCACCATGGACAGCTATGGCAAGATATGCACTGGAAGCAAAAAGATCCAGCATCTTCTTGGCTAGAAGATACTCCTGTTGGGCCTGGGCCTGCACAAAGAACTGACCCCCATAACTCTTTCAGAATAGCATCTTCACAGGAGGATTACTCAGACTAAAGGTAAATTTTATTCCAGAAGAAAGCTCTCTATTTCCAAAGCCTGGGTTATTGCCACTCCCTGGATCCTTGGCTGCTGTCAGGTGTGCTAGAGGACCCCATGGCAGAACTGTGCAACAGCGAAGTTTCCTCGTCTCCAATAAATAATTCAGTAAATGAAACACTCCATCCACCTTCTCAAAACAAGAGCAAACAGCCCTCAGCCAAGCAACAGTCCCCTCCGAGTAATTTACTTATTTGCCTAATTGCATCAGCCTGGTTAAAGGAAATTGAGCTGTACACAGTAGACTTTACCTAATCCTAACAGCAGAGGTACTGGTTTTGGAACCCAGCATGACAGTGCCCTCAAGGATAAGCACTCGACTGGAATTACAGCTTCAGATCTTACACAAAAATCATTACACCTACCTACATTGACACAGCTAGTTATGCCGCCACCCTAGCAAACAACCTATGGTATGAAAGGCTAGGGACAGCATTTAAAGGGAATCAGCTCAAGCCACCCAAGCACAAAACCATCACCACAGCCAGCAAACCTCAGTGGTGCAGTCTCAGTACCACATAGCTAGGGACCTACCCAACCCACAGCACAAGTGAGGTGCAGTGCGACTCCTTTGGTCTTGCAGTTCCCCCACGACCCCTTCCCACTGTTTGGTGGAAGGGCCTCACTTGCGGCTCACTCCTGATCAGTGGGGAGGTGAAAACCGTGGTTTTAAATATGGCACCATTTTTGCCTCCTACTGCTGATTAGAGGAGAGGCCCTGGACAGCCCTGCCGTTTGCTGCTGACTGGCAGGGAGGCAAAAACAGTGCCATGTTTAAAATCACACTTTTAAACTTGCCTGCTGCCCAGGAGGGAGAGGCAGTGTCCTCTACTAAATCAGCAGCTGGGCAGGGAGGAGGGGCAGCAGCAAGGGACCAGGCGCGTTCAGGGGAACATGCAAAATTAATGGAGCCGCCACACTACTTCTACCATGAATTTGGCAGGTCCCTAACCATAGCCAAGTCTAAAAGAGCCGTATCATCTGGCTGGAGTCCGAATGCAAATATTGATACAGCTCCTCAGCACTGCTTTTGGTAAACTCACTAACTCCTGTCAGCAGAACACCACCAAGGTGACTGAGCTCTACTGCAATGGTTTTCCTTGAAAAGGCAAGATCTTTTTCCTCTAACGTAGGTACCAGCCTCCACCTGCCAGAAAGAGCACAGACCTAACTCAGTTTGATGCTTCCAACCTTACATGCTGGTAGTCAAAACAGGCTTTTAAAACAAAGCAGCAACAGATGATACATTCAATACAAATGTATTTTGTGTGCCTATACCTTTAAAAGCTACTGAAGAGAGAAGAAAAAAAGCTAGAGAATATTTTTAGTTTTAAAAAGCATTTATAGTTATGAAGGGAAAAACCCACACACGCTAGCAAGCTAATGCCAGTAAAATGGTATGTGGATTTTAGACAACCGAAATCAAGTGCATTTCTGCAAGATAAGTAAGACTCCTGGACACATTTAAAATGCTATATTTTAAAAAGCTAACGACAAGTACTAGAACCCTTCCATGGGCTGGCTGTGTCAACATTTCAATATTTTAAGCACTGAATATATTTACTCCGCTGACTGGATTTCCTGATGTTTTGTGACTCTCACAGAAGTGGATCTGTCATGTAGCTGTCTTAATTACTCCAGCTGCAACTTAGCACTAACACTTTACGCTTTATTAATATTCAAGACCATCTGCATCACTTATATAATAGTGTAGTGAGGACTGAGGATCATAAACATTACTCCTGTTTCACATCTGAAGGAAGAGGAATCGAGTAATCTGCCCAAAGTCAAAGAGCATACCAGAGCCAGAATAAGAATCCAGGAGGAGTTCCCAACTCCCAGTCAGAGATGTCACCTGGTGAATTCTGTTGTGTCATCTGTGCTGCACGCTGTGAGTAACAATAAAAGGATAAAAAGAAAGAAAAAGAGAGAAAGAAAGAAACAAATTGACATAAGCGAAGTTTGCCACTTGCTTTAAACTATATGCACAGTACCCTCTGGGTATATAATCAGGCATACCACCCATATGACCCTAAGGATGAACAATGAAGACATGAATGGTAAGTCACACAAGGTCATAGTGAAGCAATCACATCTTTTCCACAGTGTTCATGATATGGTAACTCTTAAGAGGAAGCAAGATGCTTACTTGCATGATATTCTGCCTACTCATTTTTCCTTTACGATGGTAAAGAAGTCTTTGCCTGATAAAATTCTCCCCATGCTTTTCCACAAATCATCCTCATTTAGTTCCATTACCAAGCCATGGATGTTTTTGAATGCATATTCTCTACTGCTCCATACCTTGTTGTTTACAGCTATTTTGAAATAAGGATGCCACTGCCTCCACATGTAGCAAATGCACTAAAAATAATCTGACTAAGAATCTTAAAAATCAAGATAGCCAAGTTCTCAGACATAGTGAGGGCATGTCAGGAAACCAGGATTTATTTCCATGTCCCCAAAGTTCATTACCAGGTTAGACAGTAACTAAAGTAGTTACTCGGTCATGAAAATAGGGAAATTATTTATGTATATTTTCAGAGTGTTTTAAGCATTTAGTTTGTGCTATAAAAGAAGTATCCAAGTTTCTACCACTAAGCACCATTTTCTTCCCGAGTTCTTGGAGTATTGCATTTGTTGAAGCACTATTAGACGGTAAAAATGGCATCCCAAGTCAAGGCAGGACTCCTTATCCAATAGAGCTCTCAACACTGCACTGAATCTCTCACTCCTTTCATTCAGAAGCTCAATTCTGTTGGCTAAATTAATGCAGACTTAACCAGGGAACCTAAGTGATAAAAAGCTTGCAATTCAAATGTGTATGTAAAGATATGAACTTTTGATGTATCAAGTTAGTATATATCCACAGTTCTGTTCCGACATTTGTACTACACACAACCTACTTCCTTAAGGCTGTTTATGACAGTTTCCTTATCACCAGAAGACAGACAAGATGTGTCATGCCTTCACTGAAGCTTCAGAAATAAATTCATTTTAAGAATTATTGTTGATGTGAAGAACTGAAACAGGGACCTGAACATGCAAAAAATAAAAATAAAAAAAAATAAAAAAATCATACATTTTATTAAGAATCTGGAAAGGAATTTCTTTTAGCAAAAATGGATCAAGCTGCAAATCCCCCATATTATTAGTCATCGCCACTTCTTTTCATATTCTGAATGCTATCTGTGAATTCGGCACCCCATTTAGCAGACTCAGCTCCTTAAACCATCCCAAGTTCCACAGTCGTGGTATGTAGAAATGAAAAAAGGGTTTTGGGGTTTTTCCTTTTGTTTAACATTAACTTATTTACCTCTTTTTCAACACTTAGGGAAGGTTCCATCTAGTTGCTTTTAAAAGAAATATCCACTTCCAATACAACAGTTTATTCCCTTACAGTTGTTCACTTCTGTTAAGCACCTTGACAATTAGTGTCTACTTGGAAACGTGGTAGAGATGCTTCATCTCACCCAGTTTGGTCATGTCACTTTGCTGATTTGAGAGTTTAATTAGGTAGCAGTGATTTCCAATCTTATCTTGAAACCCCAACCATCTAGTCCAAAGAATAAACCGGTACACCCAAACCAACAAATGATTCAAGAGAAATATGATCAGAATTTCACTCTACCCCATCCAGACTCTATGATAGGAAAGAGTATAGGGAAAAAGTAAAGTGTTACTGCCCATGTGGCAACCAAATTTATTTAGTTTTTGCAAAAAGACACCAGTCAGCTAAACTAATAATCTGGCTCATCAGCCTAAAAGCATTAGAAGCATAGAAGCTGTAAGAATGGTATAATGACTCTCCCACAATGCACCTCTTATAGTTTTTCCATATCACTGTACAATTAATGCCTTAAATATCTGAAAGTGTGCGACAGGAAGGTAGTGCTGAGGGAAGCAACTGCAGGAGAAATGTTGTTTACTACAAGCAAGCTACATCTACTTGAGAGCAGCGGACATGGAGACCCTCTGACCAAAGTATCAACCACATGCAGAGAGGTCCTGGCTTGCAAGACAATTCCAGATCGCGAGTCATCTTGTGCAAGAGAGGAACACTCAGGAGTGCGCAAAGTTAGGGAAAACTGAATACGTGGAAGTCTCCAACACCTACAAGCTGCCAATATAATGAACTGTCCTCTACTCAAGTATCTGAAGAATGGTGCACACGACACAGGGCTGAAGAAACCTGTTATTTTCCCCACTAACAGGAGGGCCCCAAGCAAATGCAGCTTTCTTAAAACCTGACACATCGGAGGTTTATTAAATCTTAGGCATAAATAAGGATAACCCTTGGCACTTATAGAGCTTTGAGTGAGGTGGATACAAATGAAACTGGTTATAACTTATTCCTTACCTAAACGTCAGTGTTTTTATACAGAAAAATTATTACTTGTGAAGATAAGAAAGGAGAAGGGAGGGCTCGTGAACAATCCTCACGAAAATATTAATTGGAAGAGAGATAGGAGCACCAGAGGCTTCCAGAACTAAACAAGACTAGATTCAGAATGCAAAGAGTAACAGATGTTGATTAGCCTGCGAGATGCTCTGCTCCAGCTACATCCACACAGCACAATAAAAATCATATGCTCTTCCTAATCAAGAAAAAAATGCACTATGGATAGTTACTGCAATTAAGTATGCTTTTAGCAAGCAAGCCAGGCCAGGAAGACTTCCAACGCTTCACAGGGCCAGATGCATTCCAAGTGTCCTTTAGGGAGGTTCTCATGGTTTGCTTTGGAGCCTAACCTCGAACCAAGACTTTTCAACTAAAAATAAGAGAAGACTGATATCACTCACAGGACTGAAGGTTAATCGAAAGAACTGAGATAGGCTTCTAAGCCTTGGGAAGAGCCAAGATTTATTTAGTTTTCTGATATTAGTTCAGTGATGCAGAGGTAATACCTGGGGTTGCTTTTCATCACCCAGCTTGACAACAGGTGAGCTGCTAAAGGCTGGACAGCTTGATGTCAGCTTGCTTTCCCTCTCTTCTGAATAGAACACATAATCGAAAAAAGAATAAACAAATTATGCTCTGGTTCTTGTTATTTCCTCCCCCTCCCTACTTCAGACTTGTGCAGCTTTCTCAGCATACACCTGCCCAATGGCCAAGCCTGGATGAAGCTTGTACACCTCCACCCCGTAGTCTTCAATCATGTCGTCACATTTTCCCACCTCAACTCAACACAACGCAATCAGTTCTGACACATTCTACAAACAATTACAGTATTTCTAGGCACATGCTAGTAAGCAGCAGCCTTCCTCCTTTTCAACTTTACATGTAAAAAGCTGATCTCCTCTGAAGGGCTTTAAACTAGGTTTGGAGGGGGATGGGGATGCAGTGGACAGCGAGAACATAGGTTCAGAGAATCACGAGCCATGCACTGCATCAGCCCAGGTAAGCACTAAGGGGCCCAAATAGATATCAGGACAGGAGGGTACCAAGGGCACCCACTGTGGGGCTTTAGTGTAGAGACATTTACGCTAGGAGCATGGAGAACAAACAGGAGGAACTTGCACTCCTGCTCGCAAGCAACAACTTTGACCTGATTGAGCTAACTGAAACCTGGTGGGACCCTGCTCACAATTGGGCAGTAGGCATTGAAAGTTATAAGTTGCACAGACAGGACAAAGTGGGGAAAAAAAGAGGAGAAGTGTTGCTCTCTAGGTTAAGGAGCAATATACATCTTCTATAATTAAGATGGGATCAGAGGAGGGGCCAAACTGACATACTGCGAGTTAGGATACAAGGAGGTCAAAGGGAAAGTGACTTGATAGCAGGAGTCTAGTACAGACTGTCGCACTCGGAGGATTTGCTAGACCTGGAGCTCCCTGGGCAGCTCTCAGAGGCTGTACATTCACGAGATACAGTTGTCATGGATGATCCAACACTACCCTGATGTCCACTGGGAGGATCAATCAGCCAGAACTAATCATTCACACAGGCTCTTAACCTGCATACAGGACTTCCACCTAATGCAGGAGGTGCACGACTCCACCGAGGGAACACCTTGCTAGACGTGGTTTTGGCTACCCGGGACAACCTGGCAAGGAATCTGCAGGTACAAAGCTACCTAGGAGATAGTGAATTCAATCAACTGATGGTCACTATCCGGCAAAGGGTGGGGAAAGTAACCAGCAGGGCAGAAATGCAAGACTTCAAAAAGGCTGACTTCAGTGTGCTTAGGAAATTAGTTAGTGGGCCATTAAAGCTCAAGAACATTGACAAAATGGGGATCCAGGAAGGGCAGTCGTTTCTCAAGGAAGCAAACCTGTGGGAGGATAGAAGGAGGCAATCCCACTATGTAGAAAAGGGGGCAAAGGGACCAAGAAACCCTCCTGGCTAAACAAGGAAATCCACGAACCCCTAAGAGCAAAAAGAGGGGCACACAGACTATGGAAGCAGGGGGTAGCTACCAAGGAGGAGTATACGTCCTTGGCTCGCACTTGCAGGGAATCGGTTAGGAAGGCCAGAGCAGCATTAGAACTCAGGCTGGTAACAAAAATTAAGGACAACAAAAAGTCTTTCTTCGGGTATACAGGGAGCAAAAAGGAGGAGCAGGGTGACATAGGACCCCTACAAGATAGGCAAGGGCAGTTGGTGATAGGAGGGACAAAGCAGAGCTCTTCAGTGACTTTTTGCCTCTGTATTCTTGAGCTAGGATCTAGATAAATGTCCCAAGTGCATTACTGACAGAAGCTGGAGAAACACCAGCCCACTAACTGTCGGCACTGACCTAGTAAAGAGACACTTGAAGGGGCTAGATGTGTTTAAACCAGCGGAACCGGATAAGCTCCATCCAACGGTGCTAAAAGAATTAGCCAGTGTCGTAGCAGAGCTACTAGAACGACTGTTTGAGCACCTGTGGTGCTCAGGTGAGGCCCCAGAGGACTGGAAAAGGGCCAGTGTGGTCCCTGTTTTCAAGAAGGGGAAGGAGGAAGAAATGGGTAACTATAGACCCGTTAGTCTTGCCTCTATCCTTGGGAAAACCTTTGAAAAAGTATCACATTTGTAGGAGTCCAGTGGGTAATATAATGCTGAAAGGCAACCAGCACAAGCTCATAACAGTAGATTAGTTGGGCAGAATCTACGTTTCTTTCTATGACCAGGTCACACAATGCTTAGATACAGGAGCTGAGGTAGATGTCATCATCTACTTGGACTTCAAGGTGGCCTCGACATGATATCCCATCCTATTCTTATATACAAACTGAACAGCTGTGTCGTAGATGATTAGTCATGTAGGTGGCAAATTGGTTTAAGGGTCATACCCAGAGAGTGCTGGTAGACAGGTCAGTATTGATCTCCAGAGATCACCTGGGCAGTGGAGTCGCCCAAGACTCAGTCCTTGGGCCAGTGCTGTTCTATATCTTCAGCGACCCAGATGAGGTCATGGAAAGCACTCTGCCCAAATTCACAGATGACGCCAAGCTACGGGATGAAGCAAATGCACTGATGGGAAGAAAACAAATCCAGGCAGACCTGGACAGATTAGAGAAGTGAGCA
Organism: Caiman crocodilus; assembly: GCA_030014935.1. NCBI lineage: Eukaryota > Metazoa > Chordata > Crocodylia > Alligatoridae > Caiman > Caiman crocodilus. The sequence continues at coordinate 38,692,310 of JAGPOW010003395.1, read as the reverse complement.
GAGAACAATAAGATGCAGTTCAACAAGGACAAGTGCAAGGTGCTGCATCTAGAGAGAGGAAATCGCCAACATACCTATAGGCTGGGGGATAACCTCAGCAGCACAGTGGCAGAAAGATCTCCGAGTCGTTGTCAACTCCAAAACGAATATGAATCGTTAGTGTGACAAAGCAATTTGCAAAGTTAACCGCACTTTGTCATGCATTAGTAACTGTATCACAAACAGATCCAGGTAAGTCAGGCTGCAGCACGAGTACTGCGCCCAATTCTGGATGCCACAATTCCCGAAGGATGTGGACAACCTTGAGAGGGTCCAGAAGAGGGCCACTCGTATGGTCAGAGGCCTGCAGGGAAGGCCTCAAGGAAAGGCTGAAGAACCTGGACCTTTTCAGCCTTCACAAGAGAAGGCTGTGGGGGCATTCGTGTGGAACAGGAGATGTGCTGTTTGCCAGAACACCCCTTGGAATAACCAGAAACAATGGCCACAAGCTGATAACGTAGATTTGGCTTGGACAACAGAAATACCTTTTTTCTGGTTAGGGTTGCCAGAATCTGGAATGGGATTCCAAGGGAAGTGGTGTTCTCCACTACCTTGGGGGGGGGGGGGGGAGTGTCTACAAAAGGAGACTGGACAAGCACTTGGCTGGGGTCACAGCACTTTTTCCTGTCACTGCTATTGGACTTGATGATCCATTCTGACCCTAGCATCTACAAATCTATGAAAGAATACCAGGCCTCACCCATTTTTAAGAACTTGCTGATACACCAGGGGCTTGTCTCACAACCACTATTCCTCTCCACTCTCATAAGCTGCTCTGCCCCCTACTCTTCTAAGAAAAAGCTAAAAGGATGCAGCCTCTATACTACTTTCTCCTTCTCTTCCTCTTAAAGTGTCTGTGCCAAGTTTTATTGATTCCACTTCTATTATGCTCCTTCTCAGACACACACTTCATTTTTCTTCCTCTTCAGTGAAGTAGGAAGCCACCTCTGGAACAACTGAGATCACTAATTCAGTGGAAAGTTCCTACTCCTTCTAGGCAAGCAACACATTCTTCTAAAGCTTCATTGCTATAAGCTCAGTGTTTCCCTTACTTTTGATATCTGGGACACACGTTTTCTCTGCATTAAAACTGGCAACACACTTCAGTCTTGCATCCAGAAGGGAGCAGAGAAAGCAGCAGCAATGGCACAAACAATTTGTAGATGCCTGGTCCCAGTGGCTAGCAGCTGCAGTCAGCGAGCAGGGAGGCTAGGAGACGAGGCAGAGAATGCAGCTATAAGGAAAGTCCTCTTTGGGGAAAATGGTGTCAAGATGAACCAAGGCAGCAGCCTCTCCGATGAAGCATGTGGAACCACTCCACTGGGCACCCCAGAACCGAAGGAGGGTAAGCAAAGGCAAGCTGGGAAGCTGCAGGGCAAAAGGCACAGCCGAAGCAAGGAGGGGGCACGGGGACGTTTGCTGGTGAGGATTCTCTAGAGCTCGGCACAGTGAAGGTAGGGGCTGGGTGAGAAAGGGAACAGCTGGGCAACAGTGTGTGTGCAGAACATGGCACCTAGTACCCAAGGCAGGGCATGGGGATGACCATTTGCAGATGTCTTGTCTCCGTACCACCACCACTTCTCCCAGCCCCCCAACCCTGCAATCATTGAGGGCTACACCAGGACCAGACATCTACAAGTTACTGCCACCTCCCTGACTGCACCCTGGGTCACGGCTGTGCTACGCGCCTAGCAAGTCGCAGCAAAACACATGGTATGCCCCCCGCCCAGCTTAACATACCAAACAAATAAATAAAATAAAGAATGTGTTTTTCACAGCACGCTTCTGCCAGTGTACTATGCCAATTCCCATAGGATGTGCTATCGTAGCTAGTTCCCATCATCCTTCACCTGTACTGTCCTAAACCAGTGACTCTTGTCCAGGTTGACAGAATCCCCCAGACCAGTGGTTCTTTTTTTGTACAAGGACCTATTTTTAAACTAGAAGGATGCATCGATGCATCCATCCCGTATCCGATTGGCACTGATAGGAGGAAAGTTGAGAGCATCAGCAATCAGCGCTTTCGTCTGATTTGGTCGATAAATTCCACATGCCTGTGCGCCGCTGCAGCACAGCACGCAGGCGGCAGGAGTACAACCCGGCAGCGTGCAGAACGGCCAGGTCTGGCTGGTAAGTGTGCTGAGGGGGAAGGGGGGGGCTGATAGAGGCCCCCGCAGTGAGGGAGGGAGTGGCGGTGGGGCGGGGGCAGGTGCAGCCCAGATGGGGCAGGGCATGGGAAGGAGCTGCGGCTCATCCAGGGGACGGTGGGAGGGTGGGGAGGGGAGAACAGCTCCCACCGCTACAGACCCCAGGAGGGTGCGGGGGGAGGGGGAGGAGGCACGTGCCCCTGCTCCCACGTGCATGGTAGGGTGCTGCTGCACCTGGCTCTTCCTGGCAGGGGGCTGGGCCAAGCTGCACTCGGGGCAGGCAGCGGTGGCGGCGAGAAGAGCAATATGGGGGGGGCTGCATCCACCACAAAATTTGCCATAGCCACCCCCTCCTAGTGCAGCCCAGCCCACTGCTGGGAAGAGCCCAGCACAGCCCACAGTGGTGACCCGCCCCATCTCACCCTGCACCTAGACCTGGGACCGCATGTCCCCAGGCCCCCAGTGGGGCAGGGGATCAGCGTGTGGGGCACAGGAGGCCCAAACCACCCCTCACAGGCTGGAGCTCTGACAGCCTACACGGGAAAAGCCAGTTTCCCATGTTATCCTCCTTTAAAGGAGAAGCCACTGTTTTTAAAGTTTGATCATGACCCTTTCCTATATTCTTGCAACTTACTTTTGGGTCATGACCCACAGGTTGGGAAACACTGCCTTAGAGTGCCACGAGAGAGTCCTTGAAGGGTGCCACAGAAAGCGGGAGGAAATAAGCAGGTATGGGTAGACTCAGGATCTCCCCACCTGACTGCTCCACCCCACTCTCACTGCCTGGCCCCTCTATAAGGAGGCTAGCACTGTAATAAGTTAGTTTTTACATGACTTGTAAAAACTTGGGGTGCCACTCAATTCACAACAGTTACGGAGGGGTGCCTCGAGTCTAAACAGGTCGGGAATCACCATCAAACAGCCGCATCTTGCGACACACTAAGCCACTAAACCTACACTACTAGCTTTAAGATCAAGGTCTAGCTATGCAGAGCAGTCAAAGATAGCAATAGTCCGTTTTAACGCAAGAGCCAGTAGAGCTGCTATATTATGCAACTGCATTAAAATCTTGTCAAGAGTCTGACAGCTGGAGGGTTTAGACACAATCCCCATTTAATTAGATGAATGTCTTAGTTGGCTTTTACCATGTCAACCCTCACCATTGCAGGGTGAAGCTACTGCAGAGTGCAGCAACAGTTTGGCCTTGTCTACACAGATAAAGCCAAACAGCTAATTGGTATGAACACAGGCCATTAGCTGGAATGCACTAGTAAGTATTTTAGGAGCCCTACTTTTAAAAGACATTAGAGACCGTTCTTGTGCTGCATTGATTCCACTCAAGAGATGGCAAGCAACAAACAACTGCTGAGTAGGTATTAAATGTACAAAGAAACTGAGGACTGCATACTGTCAGCACTGAAGAGTTTTGTTTTGTTTTTT
>JAGPOW010003395.1:38653015-38664818 GCA_030014935.1 Caiman crocodilus | reverse complement strand
GCCCCGAGCCTCCAGAAATCCTCGTGCCCGAGCAAGACTGGCCGTTGCCCAGTGCCTGCCGCATCTTTTGCACCGTTCCGCATATTAAAAGCTCTGCCTTGCATGCCTGCATCATGTCTCTAGCTCGCTCTCCACCTGGGAGGGAGGGAGGGAGCGAGGAGAGCTGTCTGCACATCCGCTGACGTCTTGCATCTCTGTTTTAACTACTTTCCAGGGCTCCGCGATGGGCAATAGTGTGTCAAGGCGGTGGTGGTTGGGCGGGGGGCGGTTAACGCACTGCATTTGGTGCTGAAGAGCAACCCTTGCAAAGGCAAGAATAGGCAGCAACTCTATTAGGACACAGTGTGGCTCAGTGTTTTGCAGCCTGGATAGCTGCAGGATTGCCTCCTATCCAGAGAGCCTTTAATTTGCAGTTTCCTCGGCAGGACTAGCTGTCCGGAATAACAAAAAAGAATCAGGATTGACCTGGATCACATCCTTTCCCCTGTCTTCCAAGAAGCTTATCCCACTGACCGATTATTATCACAATTTCCCCCCTGAACGGGAAGACTCGTACTCCCGAAATTTCCAGGCACAGACATCTAGCTGCCCATTGCGGGGGGAGGCGGCTGAAAGATGCTTTTACTCAGTACGTGACACCTTCCTCTCCAGGAGACTAGGGTTGTGTAGGGCATGAAAGCAATACTTGTCCAACAGACGTGCCTTTTGATGGCCGGCACTGCTGGTCCTTTAGTGCACTTGAACTTATTTTCTGTTTACAACCCGAAATGTTTCGGAAAAACTTTGTTGTTCCTTTTCTCCTGCCAGAACAGGCAAAGGTTAAACAATACATTTGCGATAAACGACTAGAATGGGAGAGAAAACCTATTTGTTGAACTGCCACTGGGTCCAAATAACCTCTTTATCCTGACGATGTGGCAATAACTGAATAATGCGCTGGGCCTGATATTGTACCATGCAACCCCATTCCCATCTCAGATGTCGTTGACACCTTTCTGGAACACAAAGCTTTTAGCTGAGCTGGGGTTTAATTTACAGTGTGTCGTCAACTTCTTAAACTGGTCGGACTCCGAGAAAGGAGAATAACTCCCCCGGTGAGCAAGTAGCGAAGTAGGAGAAGTATTGAAGCAGTCATCTAAGAACTGAACAGAGAGCTGGGAAGGGGAGTGATCACTGTTATAAATCCCCGCCTAACAAGGCTGCTCTTACAATAGTCCTATTTAAGTGATGCCCATTTAGACACAGTTGGGAGAAGTGTATGTATAAATTATGTTTCCAGTAGTTTAAGTTATTCTATAATGTCCCATGGGTTTTCAATGTTTTTCATCCCACATCTGTCTGAGCTTTTTTTTTTAATTATGGCATCATTTGCACCCCCTCCCCCCATACGACTGTTTTACATGCCTTCTAATGATGACAAAGTTAAAACGTGACTGATGATGCCATGTAGACTGCGATTCTATACTACACGTATCACAATTTGAGTACGCCTGTGGAAGTTCTCCTTTGAAGCAAGGTAATTATTTGTGGCTGATCGGATTTTGCAATGTGAAGAAGAGAAGCTAAAAAGAACAGATAAGCAAAACTTACCCATACTGTATTTCAGTCTTAGGCAAAACACGATGTAGTTACTTGCTACTTTTGTTACTACAGTCCGGTTTATGGAGAATGATTTTCAGCAATTAAAACCAGTTCTTAACAGAATGTCAGCACTGTGTAAGTAACAAATAAAGAAATAAATAAACCCAAGAAATCCCAGAGCAGAAGCGTTCCTGCTTTGACAGTCCCTTTTGCAATATCTATTTATCACATCAATAAACAGCTGTTCCTAAACTAAAAGCAGTTTGAAGGAGAAACCCAAAACGTGTGAGATTCGAGACTAGAAATGTGGCTTTTCTAACTTTTTTTTTTTTTTTTTTTTTTTGCAGAGAATTAAATGGATCCGCTGCGAGCAGGTGCCCGAAACACGTCTGTTACTCGGGGTCCGACCAGAAAACTCTTTTTAAACAAAAGAAAAATACCTCTTCTGTAACTGGTGCTCAGGGTATTGCTTTTGTGGGATAAAATCCATAACTTTGTAGACTCACTTTGGATACCCTACCCGGTACCTCCCCACCGATAATGCATGCAGCTTTGTTGATACATTGTACTAAGTGAAATTAAGCAGAAAAACAGCTATCAAAGCGCCTGTCTTGTTATTGCCCCTTCCCGCCTCTGATTCGTCCTTCAGGCTCCTCTGGAGTAGGCAGCGACAGCAGAAAGAGAAGAAAATGTTCATAGCGCCTACCACTATCCCTCCTTTCCTGGGAAAGAAATACTTCCCCCAAATAGGTACACATCTAAAACTAGCCCCTACTATATTGCAAAGCAGTGCCCTTTTGGAAGACGGTCCCCTTCGTGCATTGTCTTGGGGTCGGGCAGGGCACGCAACTAAAACGCGCGCGTTTCTCCATCAGCCTTTGAATACTTGAAAACCAGAAGGACCCTCTTAACCCTGGGAGTCACTGTTTTTGAAACTGCCTGCTCCCAGTCTAACAGCTAATTTAAGGGCGGGGGAAACCCCTCTTAATCCTAACTGACCGGTAAATATCGACTCTACTTCAGCAGCTGAGGATCTGATGGGAACTGAAATGAAAGTTGCAAAGAGCTTGATACTAACGGACTCCAGGCATTGCAAGCCCGAGCTTCCTGCTAGAGCCGGCTCAGGATGTAGGACCATGGACAGAGACAAGCAGCCCGGTCCGGGAGGGTTGCTCGGAGCCCTGCCTTACCCCTGCAGCCCCTTGCACGAAGCCTCCCTCCCGGGGCACGCGGCACAGCACGTTCAATAATACAGGGGCAGATCGCCGCTTTCGAGCTAAGCAAACTTTCTGTCTGAAGCTTTCTGTTTTTACAGCCACGGTAAAGAGCGTCGCATTAAATGAGAACCGCCTACCCCCAAGCAAAAAAACCTGGTTCTCTTGAAGGTACTTATTATCTCAAACAAATAGTTCCTAGTTAGTGTTGTTCATGTGTGAAATTGTAAGCTGGCAATCATGCATGGGGGGGTGGGGGGGAGTCCTTCGTTTGAAAGGGCCCTCTTTAGGGTGTGTTTACTATGCAAGCTTAGATTTGCTGCTCGTAAAACACAAAAGGATCATAAGCACAAAGCCTTCAAAGCAGACTCAGAAAAATACCTGGACAGGTTTTGCACTTTAAATGTGTGGGATTTTTATTTCTCGTTTTTGCCTAACCCTGTTAGGAATAAAAAGCCCTGTAAAACGTCTGAATTCACCTTCGCAGACACACTGGAACTGAGGCTGCTATACCTCTCCTCCAGTCTGTCAGCAACAATGCCTTAATACCAATAAAAGCTCTCTTGCAGAGAGGTGGGTTTTGAGGGTCACAATGCTAGGGTTGCTTTTGGTTTAGTGGAAAGGGGGGTGAAGGTGTAGCCTAAAGGTTCAGTTTCCTCTACACAAGCTGACAGCGATCCCTCGGCTTTCGGCAGGGAATGAGGAGGAGTCCTCCTCCAGATAAATAAGAAGGAGTGATTTAAGGAAACTGTCTGTTTCTGTGTATCCCTGTGCCCTTGCTCAATTTCTACACTGAGCTGGGAAGGGGCAGCTCTCTGCTGCACTACACATCTTGCCTGGGCAGCTTCTTTTCCTGAAGATCTGTGTTTCCAGTGGTGTGTAAGACATGTTTAATTTTAAAATAATAAGACTGCATACCAGCCAGTCAATCAGCTCCATCGACCCTTTTTGTGCTCGGATCAAACGTTTGCACAACAGAGAAAGTGACAGCACTAGGGCACAGTAACAAAGCCATAGTTTGTACCAAAAGAAGACTGAGGCCCAGAGAGACACGGCAGCTAGAGAAACAGCTGTCTTATCAGCACACTGCAGAGATAGAGATGGCTCAAGAGGTCCTCAACAGATAATCGCTTGAATAGGTTTGCAATGCGCCAAACTTCACGCTTGATAAGACCAACCCAATGTAGAAAGCAGCACAGATCCAGCTCCATTCTATTTTATCTGTGCTGTAAATTAAGAAATTGAAATTCAGGTGGCACAGGCAGCAGGTTGCTGATAGACCACTAAAGTAAACTGTCATTAGAATGCTTTCAGCAGAGAGAAATGGGATTCTGTAAGTGGATGCTGATATAATAATAATAATAATAATAATAATAATAATAATAATAAAACCCTGGTGAAACCTGAGAATGGGTGGATCTGGCTCAGCTTTGTCAGCATTGTGACATACATCATATGAGTCACTGAAAATATTATGTGCCAGGTTTCAAAACTGAGTTTATCATAAAAGGCAAAGTTCCAATTTAAATTGTGGAGTTTAATTTCCCCCGGATTTTCTTGGCAGGAACACGCATGCAATATGATTTTAAATGGCAACAGCCCTCAGCCCTACTCTGACCATACAAACTCGTACTCTAGGGGGCAATAGGAAAAACAAAACCATGCTTACCAACATAAATTAAACAAAACCCATTGCTGAAGTGAAATTTAGAATGACTTGCTTGACCCAAGAACAACCAGCTATAGTTCATGCTAAGTCACTTTATATGTAAGCATCAAATCCTATTCTAATGGTTGCGTTTTGATTGACTACTGTCATCACAGTGGAATAGCATTTCTCCTCCTTCTTCCATCAGGAACACCTATTTTGAACCAGGCTTAGTTTTGATTTTTAAGAAAGAAATGAAAGCTTTATAAAAGATGAAATTAAAATGATGTACTGTGAGCACACAACCGTCATTTGCACAACATTTTTCAGAAGGTACAGATGACAACATTCACTTGGCTATTTGTGACTTAATGCCCCAAAGGGATGAGTAGACGTTTGCCAGCTCACAAGACATTATCTTACCTAATAATATCCATTTAAGGCAACTTTCCGTTTCCCAGCCTCCTGGGATAACATTTTAAAACTTAGTTTAGTTTTTATTTCTTTACAAAAATAAGCTGTTGGATACATGTCTGAGTTTAATTAATTGGCAACAGAACAATAAAGGCCTCTGTTTCCCAGGCTTACCAGCTGGAAGGGGTATGCTGTTTATATTGTAATAACGGGTACCCACATAAATTTGACTTGGGCCTGTTATAAATGCCACATAGCAGGCATGCATATGCTGGCAGAAGGAAAGGAATGAAAGGTTATGGAGTCCATTCATTTCTTTCTTTTTTCAACAGAAATACTTTCTTTGAACCAAAGGGAGAAGCAGCACTTATGAGAGGAAGCAGGAAAGAGGGGAGTAAGGAGTGCCTTACCACCTTACTTCTATGCTCCAGTTTGTTGAGAAGTATATACATAGTACTCCTTAAAAATATGCTAACTACAGAAATGATAAGTAATCAGAAAGTCAAAGATTTGAAGTGCTTAGAAGGGAAGAAGGAACAAGGACAGTGTCAATATCCTTCAGGAGGATTTGTTGGTATTTTTGTGCGTGTCAGACCTGCTATTTCTTGCAGTAAGTCCGTACCAAGGGCAAAAAAATACTTTTTTAGATACATTTTTGAGTCCCACAGAAAAATAATCTCTGCCAGGGTTGATACGTTAGAATTCACTGAGGGGGTGAACTCCATCAGAATAAAAAAAAATCTCCACTCAGACATTTTAGTATGAAAGTGACTATACAAATAGATTGCACAATAGTGTTTTCTCCATTAGAGCCCTGCATGGAGATAGGGAGAAGCAATTTTGCCCAAAGAGAGAAAACAAACCACAGACTTACTTGCTATTTAAAATAATACACAATTTCCCATCCAAAAATAATAGTCCCTTTAGGATCCACCCTGAATTACCTCAAACGATGTCAAGACTTGTAGTATTTGGTTACATTTCAGTTTCATCATACTGAGAGACTTCTACAGGGGAAAAAGGATGTCTACCAACCTACTGTAATTAGTGCATTTTCTCATGGTATTCTAGGAATATGATTTAACTGATAGATTTAACTTTTGCAAAAGTACCAGTGTGTGTTATATATCCATTTGTTGAGGGAAAAGCACGCATTACACTAAGGTAGCTTTTTTCCTTTGCCATCATTTTTCTTGCTGACAGTGTAGTGCAGTAAAATAGTGGCTATTGCTATTTTATTGAAAAATGTCCCTGTAAATTCTAGAATGTTAGTATACTATGTAATTAGATGATCTTCAGATAATCAGATCACATGCACACTAGATGGAATTTTTTTGACCTTGTGTAGATCATGTCTTTAAATGCATTCCAAATCATTTTAGGCTGAATCCTTTTGTTTTTATTCAATTAAGATGATAATATGCATCTAGCTTGCAATTAGGAGACATAATCAAGGTATGCATACTATTGAGTATTAATGTGGATGATGTGTGGGGGTTTTGGAGGTACATTCAAGTATCACTTCCTTCTAGTGCAAACAGAGTACTTTTTTTTCTGTAATACTAGCTTGATATGAGAGGGAAGGAAAAACTGGATCCCCCTTATTGTAGGGGGGCATGTTATTTGACATTAGTTCTTTCTCCTGAAGCCAAAACGTTTTTCCCAGATTTCTTCTGGGATTTTCTCATTCTCATGTTTTCACATGATGCCCAAGATTTCAGATACAACAGAATTATACTTTAATGATGACTCGTTGTAGTGATCAGTTATATAAAATTATCTTTAGTGCTCATGGTGTTATATTGGCCTTTTACTTATGTTGACCTCTGGATTCATGGTTCTAAGGATTAGATGGGAACAAATTTCTCAGATTTTCTTTTCAGAAAAGAATTTCAAATCTTTGCATGACAAGCCTTTCCTTGATGACAGAGTCATAACAAGGCATCTGGGTGCCTAGAGCAGTGGGATGTATGGGGAGATGCCTGGGGACAGTCATGCTGCCATGCCCTTGCAACATTTGTGTGGCACAGTGACAGATGTTTGTTTTGTACCCCTGCACCAAGTCAGTGCCTGGGGCTGCTGCCTCAGTTGTTTTGGCCTAGTTAAACTACTGCTTAACAATGATTTAACAATCTATGGTGTTATCAATTTGAAACAACAGCTTGCATAAAATGTTGTTATTAAAATACTTAGCAGATTTTCCTCTCTTTGAATAGTGGAGATATTGCTTCCCATTCATACACAAGGTCAAGTTCATGGATCAGAAGTTATCTGCACAGGGTTCTTAGCCACCTAACCCTGACTGAGATGAATATGCCACAGGGTCAGTCCCTGTAATGATCATTGGTATATAAATGTCTAAAGAGGTTGTCCAAACTGATGCTCATAATATTATTCTACTAAACTGTGTTTGGAACTATAGACTGATATACATTAGTCAGAATGATATTAGAACAAATTAATTTATAAATACCTAGAAGAAAATATGGTGATAAGAAACAATTCAAACAGATTTGTCAAGAACATGTCATGTCAAATTAATCATGTCAAATTAATTTTTGGGTAGGAAGCAGAAATATATCTTGACTTTAAAATGGCTTCCACCACAGTCCCACTTGGCCTTCTCATAAGCCAACTAGGGAAATATGCTCTAGATGAAATTACTATAAGAGCAGTAAAAGATGGCCTGAAATCAAGAAGATGAAATTCAGTAAAGAGCAGTGCAAAATACTAACCTTAGGAAGAAAAGAACAAATGTGCAAATTCAAAATGAAGATTAACTAGTTAGGCAGGAGGCTGAAGAAAAGGATTTGGGGGCTAGAGTGCACCATGAAATTAATGGATGAACAGTATGATGCTATTGCAAAAAAAAAAAGAAAGAAATTTCACTTGTATTATCTGAAGTGTCATGTGTAAAACATGGGAGGTAATTCCTCTTTTAATAAAGATGTAGCCTGATTGGAGAGGGTCTGACCTAAGGGAAAAGGATGAAAGAATTCGGTTTATTTTGTGGTGTAGGAAAAGAAGACTGTGGGGGATGTAAGTCTTCCAATATGTAAAAGGCTGTTATGAGGAGAAGGATGATCAATTGTTCTCCACATCCACTAAGAGTAGGAAAAGAAGAAAACAGCTTAAATCACAGCCAGAATAGTTATATATTAGAAAAAATCTTTCCAGCTATCAGGATAGTTTTTAGCTAGACAAGTTGGGGAATCCTCCGCTTGGGAGAATTTTAAGAACAGGTTAGACAGACCCCAGTCAGGTTTGGTCTAGTCATTCCTGATCCTGCCTCAGAGCAAGGGATGAACTTAGATGAGCCCTTGAGGTCTCCTTCTGCCCTTCATTTCCATAATTCAATAAACTCTTCACAAGCTGAGTGAACACATTCTAAGTACATTTTTCCCTAGAAGATTTGTCTTCTATAAATGAAAGAAAATCAAGGGGAAAAAAATCTCCTGTTATAACAAAATGAAAACAAACAAGCAAACAAACTAGAATATAAATAATTTCTGTGGTGTTTTAAGCAAGTCACCAAGTTTTATAGATTTTTTTTCCTCCTTTTTCAATGAGCCCTTTGAAGCAACGCCAGTGGTGATAACTACTCGGTCATAGACAGATAGCCGTGGCAACTGCACTTGTAGCTTTCCTACATAGATCAATTTTAAATGGTGATTCACTTTCCAGTCACTTAAACCTAGTGACTGGTGACGCTGGATCTTGCTGGGTTTTCCCCCCTCCCAAGTATCTAACTTGGGACATATTAAAGGAATTTGGGTTTAAGAAAATTGCTGAAGACCAACTTTCTGAAGGTATGTAAATGTGGATGCTTCAGAAATAGGGAACTCAACATGACAGGTAAAAATGTATGCCTTGAAATATTGGATCAATCACACACCTGTAATAAGAAATACCTGAGCGTACTCCCTGACTGTTGCGAGTGAGAGAAGTTTTAATGTAAGACATTATTATCAGACATGATCATCGGTACCGGGAATCTACCATTTCTAGAACTGAGTGGGGACAGGTGGCTCCAAATCAGACCTGTTATTAACGTTCTGCTTAAACACAGTCCCAAAATGTGTGTGTCTTAGGGTTTAGATTCAATTAAAATGACCTGGAAATAGGTCAAAATAGCAGAAGCTCATTTTCTGCAATACTTTCACCTTAGTACTAAAACCTTCACTAAAAACCTCACCAAAACCTCCTTCCCACTAAAAGCCTTCCCATAGTCACAGCTAGGTCACTTTCTATATATTTATCTCTTAAATTTTGTAATCAAAACATGTGATGTTGAAACCACTCCCATGAAAGCTCCATGTATTTAACAAAAAAAACCAGATAACATCCCTGTGTACCTACGTTATCCTCTTGAGATAGAGAGAACATAGATGATTTGTTAAAGGTGACAGAAAGAAATATATATTAACATCCAGATTCTGTGTTCTGATTTTAAAACCATCCTTCCTTCCAAAAATAATCCTAATCCTCATAAAAGTTAACAAATCCTTCCATTTAGGATTGGGATGTTATAGGATTACTGGACATCCTAATGCATTCAAGGATCTTGTCATAAGGTCTTCCCAAAGAGAGAGAATAAAAATGAAATATTTTCAATAGACAAAAACAAGAATGGATACCAGGACAAGTTTTGCTGTTCTTGTTTTAAGGAGCAAATTGTTACAAGCAAATACAGTTTTAAAACATGTTTGATAAGGATTGTTTAACTTGTCCTTTATTCCACTCCCCATTATTTTAATCTGCTTTCTTTCAGGTTCAGATTACCTCCAGGCGTAACAGTGCCTGTCTCTTATGTACAGTCAGAGCAGAGCAGATCCAAGGGGAGTGGGGTGTGCTATTACACCCACGCCCCTTTGATTCTTGCCCCACCAAAACTTTAAAATCAACTGCCTGGGAGTGGCAATGGCATTTCTATTCAGGCAGCGCTATTCTGTTCTGTGGAGTCAGTTGGTTTCATAGCTCATTATTACGTTCCCGATTCTTGCTACACTCTTTGTAATCCACAGGAGTCATCAACCCTCTATCCTATTTGTAGTCTTGATGCTCCAATATCTAAACTATCCTTTCTTCTACAATGTCACAGTCTGTTAGCTATTCCTGATAATGTTCCTCTTCTATTTCACAACCCTACAGACTGTGTTTAGCTCTAGCTAAAAACCTTCACTCAGGTGTGGTAATGTTAACTAAAGTATAGGAATGATGGACAGTGAAGTATTGGAGGCACTGTCAAGATACTCAAGAAGGCTAGATTTTGTTTTATGAATCTGAATAGGATACATACATTTAACCATAATGACTGTATCTTGACTATTTTTTGGCTATTTTGCTGTGTTTTTTAACTTTATATATAAATCCAGCAAATGAATGCACATTCCAATAGCTACATTTGTTTTTGCATTGATCTTAAACTGAATGACAGCGCTAGCCTCTTAGCATATTCGTAAAGTTTCTAGTTTCTCTTTAACAGGAGAAAAATATGTGTGGTGTTATATCACCATCTGCACCCCCCTTTCCGAGATATTAAATCCATCCATGTGTACAATATCTCACACAAGGGCGTAGAAGATCCCTGTTGCCAATACCTAGTGCGCATGTGCTCATGGCCCAGACAAAGAGCATACCTTATTTGGAAATGGAAAACATCTGGCAGCCTACTTGGTTATAGGCGTGCCGCCAAAAGGCGTAAAAGAGACAACGAATTTCCACCACACACACACACACACACACACAGAGAAAGAAAGCTATAATGAATGGGTAACGAGGGGAGCCAGCTGCTCCCTGACCCTAACCCAATATTTCACGGGCCTCCATACGATTTCCAGCGCTCCGCAAACCGCTTCCCTCGCATCATTTCTTCCGAACGACCTACTTACGCTGTAACCATCACAACTTCAATAAATACATCCTGCTTCACTACACGGCAGAGTTCTAAGTAAGTAACTGCGACCGTTACGCTTATCTTACCACCAACTGGGTACACGGGTAACGAGGCCAAGCCGCGCACGAACCTGCGCTTAGCTGTACCTCAAATAAATCCTAGCCGGGCGCCACAAAGGGGTGTGCAGGATGAGGCTCCCATCAACGCTGCAAAGCTTCTTTGCAATCCAAGGAATACATATTGATTTACTCTTCAGTTAACTATTTAGTACTTGATTGGTGGACACCTTAATATTTGCAGTTTAATCCCTCACTCTCAAAGTGCCTGCAAATGTGCAGGGATGCTGCTCCAATGCACTGTAATTGCAACACGTGGGAGTAGACTCGATTAACCTCCACATGCTAATTAGTGTGCTCCAGCAGGCTCTGCAGCTAGTGTATTTAGCATCCCTGTTCATCCAGCGAACTGTAGTTAAAGTACCCCTGCCACCATTTTGAAGTACAGGACTCTGAATATTCCAGTTTACTACAATCTGGGACAATTACTTTTGGCTCCAATTGGAGCTCCTTCATCCAGCCTATGAAAACTACAGAAGCCTAATGGCAACATAAGAAGTCAGCTATTCCTTCTGTGGAAGAGAGGACTAACTGGTGCTGTTTTTAAATAGGAGGGATGGGGAAAGGGAGTGGGAACGGATAGAGTTTTTGTTTCATAGTTTCATAGTTAGTAGGGTTGGAAGGGACCTAAGCACATCATCCAGTCTGACCCCCTGCCATGGCAGGAAAGAGTACTGGGAGTCAAACAACCCCAGCAAGGTGTTCGTGTAATCTCCTCTTAAAGACCCCCAGGGTAGGACCCAGCACCACTTCGCTTGGAAGTTTGTTCCAGGTCCTAGCTGTCCTGATTGATGTAGCACCTCCTGATCTCTAGTCTGAATCTACCCTCTGCCAGCTTGTGACCGTTATTTCTGGGCACTCCTGGTAGTGCTCAGGGGAACAGGGACTCCCCCAGTGCCTGCTGGTCCCCTCTGACTAGTTTGTAACAGGCCAC
>JAGPOW010003395.1:38599591-38623127 GCA_030014935.1 Caiman crocodilus | reverse complement strand
AGTGGGCACCCTTCTACTACCATTTAAATTAATGGGTTGAAGTAGTAGTAGAAACATTCAGATTATTCACGCACCCTCCACCAAATGATGACAATGACAACTGAATTGGCTTTGAAAGGGAAACAATAGATCATGATAACAGGATTTAATGATTATACATTGTTCCTCGAATAATAAGAAGCACAAAGAAAAGGCGAGATAAAGATAGTAGTTAACAAACAATAGCTGATTTCTTTGCTGCAAGTTATAAAATCTCTCAAAAAATGGTCATGCTGAGTTCTTGATTTTTCTAATTTTTTCTCCTTCTAAATGCACATGTGAATGACAGCGGTAACTCATAAATGTATCTTCTTAACGATGAACTTAAGTCAAAGTGCTTGCTCATTAGAGAAGTTTTAGATAACTTCCCAATGTTTGCTGATATTAATGAAAGTAATGCAACAGATATTGTACATAAAATAACAGGATCTTTCTATCATCCAAAAATAATTGTTTTGAGGTCAGTTTTCTGATAAAGGAACATCATACATTATATCACATCATCACTTGCGTGTTATATACCTGTACTTCATAGTAACTGACATAACAATTGAATGTAGCCATTGCTGGATGATTTGAAACCCTTGCAGTACTTTAAGTGTGAGGAATCTAAATGTGCAAAAAGCTCAAGTCTTTAGTTCCTTTAAAGATCAGCTACAAATTCATCACCAAGGGTCAATTAATACAGCTGAAATATAGCAGTCAATATATTACCTATGGAGCCTGCAGTAGGGGATCTCATTACTCATTTCTCATTAAAGTGCATTATAGGGTAATTTTTAAATGCCAGTTAAGTTTCTTTTTATTCTAGTGGGTGGTTTGCTTTTAAAAGTGTGGCTCAAGAATAGCATTGGATGGTTGTGATTTGATGGCTTGCCTATTCTACAGGAAATGTGTTCCCCACAGGAGCTGAGGAACTTACAGCATTTTGGCTAGCAAAGCTGGGTAGATTCATTATTTCCAGGGACTGAGGGACGTCTCCAGGGCTGGTAAGGCTTACAGTATCTCAGGACACAGGTGACTGGTGGGGGGGCCCTGCCTCCTTCCCTCCCTCGCTACCATGGCCCTTCAGTCCCTCCCTTGGGGACTTTTTCATGCCATGGCAGGGGGTCGGACTTGAATCTGTTCAGGTCTCTTCCGACCCTACCGACTACGAAATTATGAAGTTAGTTCCAGCTCTAGGCCGAGTAACTGAAGCCCTGCAGTGTGGCTCTGCATTACACTAAAAGAATCCCGGTGCCCCGAGCAGGACCCGGGAAAGGGAAGGACCCCGGGTGCGAGGCCAGGGAACTGGAGCCAGCAAGGGCTCGGCTCCCCTGACAGCACCCGGGGTGCGCAATGCGCCGCACCAGGCCATCGAGAGGTGCCGGAAGAGCTGCTGGAAAGAGGCTGTTATGGGAGTGGCCGCCGGGGGACAAGCCTTAGCTGCTTCCGAGTAGGAGTGCGAGCTGCTGGGGGAGCGGGTCCCGCAGGGGAGGTGGGCTTGGGAGAACGGTCTGCCACCCCCACCCGTCTCCATTGTGGGAAGGGGCGCGTCCACATCCTGGGGCCCTAAAGGGGAGGGGCTCCAGGGAACACCCTACGAGGTGCTGACTGCACCCCCTTATTTTGTGATTGTTGTCGTTTTGTACTGTAGAGGTTAGTATAGCTATGGGTGCTCCTTAAGGGAGTTTATATGGGTTTAGCTGTCCTCATTGCCTATGATTGGAACTTACCTTTATTGTTGCCTGTGTACGTCTATGGCATTGCTACCTCAGCTTACCCCGGTTATCTAAGGTGATGTTCATATGTGTTTATTGTATTGATGCCTTGACTTATCTGTTCCAGAGGGATAATGCTTATTCTGTGCAGGGGGGTTAATTATTGTATATGCTGTGAAGCACCTGGTTTATGTTTTTGCAGTCCCTTGAAGTGATGCAATGTGTTGATTATAGGTTATTGTATATGGTGTCACATACTAATTTTACTGTAAATATGTAATGTTTCTTATTCATATTTATTTATTGTAGCAATAAATTTGTATATAGTTAAGTGCTTGGTCGCAGCCTGGCTCCGTAGAGAGAACAGGGCAATACTCTCAGGTGGAAGGCCCCTTTCTCTGCACTCTGACCTGACCACCCCACCTCTTCCACTGGCAGACAGGGCACACCCCTGGCTTGCCCAGGCTACAATTCGTTTACATAGGTTTTGCCTTGGGTTGTGGAATTCAAGGTTTGTTTTTTCTCCAGATGAAATTCTTGAGATTGTTATCGACGTGGAGTAAGCTTCCTGGCAGCCTGGCATCCGCAGTGATATGTCAATGAGGGAGGACCTCTTGACCTGCCAGGAGCCTGTCCTGCCATGCTTTCTACCCTCAGTGTTGTTAAGCAGCTCTAGGAACCTAGGCCAGTGCTTGCCTGGCCAGTTCGTGGGCTCAGCCCTGCCCATGAGGCCAGGTTGGCCATGGCACTGCAGGCCACCAGCAGCTTCAGCTCCTCCCCAGAGGGGGCCCATACTTGGGAAGCCACACGTCGTGCCCTGTTGTCCCAGAACACCACCAGAAGCTGCATGTCCCCCCCACCAGTGGGGACCAACTCAGTATGCCTCAGCACCTGGTAAGCTCCACAATGGGGGAGGGCTCTCCCCACCCCTGCCCTGTCCCCTGTCCCCTGCCCTGTCCCTACCTGGCCCACCCATGCTCTCGAGAGAGGCCCCCTTTGAGGGGGGCATGTGCACCAGAAGCTCTGCATCTGAGTCAGATGCGAGCCCCTTGCCCCCATTACCTGGGTGCTGTGGGCTTGGCAGCAGCACAGGAGATACTGGCCTGCAGGTGGAAAAGTGGGAGGAGTGGCTCTGGAGCCACAGCAGCAAGTGCTGCCAGGAGTCAGGGAATGAGGCACCCAATGGCCTGCCTGCCCTTGCACAACAAGTGAGAACAGGGGGCTTGGATGGTAGCTGCCTGGGCCAGGCCCCTGACACAGCATCTTATACCAGAAACATTGCAAACTCTCACAAACAAACTTTTTCTCCTGGATCTCTGTAGAGAGAGTGCTCCAGGAGAGAGGCATGAGTTGGCAGCTGGGATGCTCCATCATGGTCACTGCCAGCCTTGGCTAGGGCCCTGCTGATGCGCTGACTCCAGCAGCACATAATTCAGGACTGGACCCGGCTGCTGGACTGACTGGACAAAGAATGCTTGGTGAACTCATGGGCCTGGAGGGCAGAGAACATTGCCCACGGCGAGGTGAGGGACCGGTGTGAGCAGATGAGGGACTGGCACAGGGAGGCAAGGGACTGGGTGGACCAGGAGTTCTGGGCCAGGGTCCTGGCCCTGAAGGAGATACTTGTGAGCCCTGGAGCAGCAAGCCGTTCTGGTGGCCAGGGAAGTGGAGGCCCTGGAGGATGACTGCTAGGTGATGGACGTCATCCTGGACCTAGTAGTCACCTTCATGCCACCTGCTACTCTGTCCCCAGCCCTAGCTCTGCCTGCCTTCTGTACACACACACACACACACACACACATACACACACACACTTATAGTGAGCCCACCAAAAGCACAGAGCTTCTGCTTGGGAATTGCCCAAAACCATGGTTTAATTACCTTGATTAAGCCCAGGGAGGCCAGTAATCCACACTTAATAATGCATGGATTGATGGCTTCCTCAGGCTTAATCAGGGCAATTAAGCTATGGTTTGGGACCATTTGGCAATGTGCAGGGAGCAGGCAGGACTGCCAGGGCCCCTCGGCCAATCAGAGGTGGGGGGTAGGGGGAGGCTGCTGTACTTTAGTAAAGCTCTGGAACAGGTTACCCTGAGAGATCATGGAATCTGCATCCTTGCAGGTTTTTAAGTCCCAGCTAGACAAAACCTCAGCTGGGATGATATAATTGGGGATGGTCCTGGGTTTTGAGCAGGAGGTTGGACTTGATGACCTCTTGAAGTCCCTTCCAACCATAATTTGCATGATTTTTATGGTTCTATTCAACAATCGCTACTCAAGAGACTGGGCTAATAGAGGATAAGTACAGCTAGAAGATAAGTGCAGCCAAATTACACATGGTCAAAAGTGAAGTGTCTTAAAAATCTGTAAAAAGTCATTTATGAGAAAGCCACTTTATATCGCCAGAGACTCTGGCCCTGTTTCCTACTCCTTTGTAGATTTCCTTAGCTAAGGTTTTTTCTTTAAAATGTTTGTAGCAGACATGTGCCATATTCTACCAAAATAGTAAGATATTTAGCAAAATGCAGCATCTACAAGTTGGCAGATGCCAACCTGTTTGCACGACTTTTATTCTTTCCACTGTTTTTATTTTGGCTCATACACTGTAGCTGCCATCCAAATGGATGGTGATAATTCAAAACAGCTACAAAAAAGCATATTTATTTAAATGTTTCTTACTTTATATAGTGTCACAGTTAAAACGGGCCAGAACTACCTTACTGTATTCAAAGCACATAGGTGTCTGTAACCCTTCTGCCAGCACTGGATGGCAGTAACAAGGGTTTGGTTCAACTTTAGGGGTTTTGAAGATAGTCAGAGTTCTGAGTCAAAATTTTAAATCCTAGTTTTAGGTGCCTTTGTTTTGTAGTCTTTTTTGCTGAGGTCCCTTCATCTGTATTATTCTGCATAGTAGATACCTGCTCGGGATTAAACTTCAGACAATCAGGCCCCAGGTATCTAAAATTGTGACCATCAAAATCTATGGACACATCCAAAATTTTGGAACCAGAAGACGTGCCAAGGTCACATAACAGTGGCATTCCAAGTTTGAAACAGGCTTCAGGACTACTGACTTCCATATCCCTGCTTTGGACTGGTCTAAATGAACACTTTGGGGAGAATAGCGTTTGGATACAAAAATATCATCATTATCACTGAGTCTTCTGTACACTCTGGGGATTTAATTTTTTTAAGCACTCAGTGTAGTCCTAACTCTGCACCCATTGAACCCAATGGTTATTTCATGTAAGAGGCACCAAGTTAATGAGAGGCCACCTTGCAAAACGTCTCCTCTGCTATTGCTAGGGTTGATATTAGTCTGAGAGATATTAAAATAATAATAAAAAAAACCCATTTCCAATCTGGGGCTGGTAGGCATTAGATATATTTTAAATTAAGCGCTAGGGAGTGCTATACACTGAAACAGATGCATGTCTAATACGGTCCTGCTGTTTTGAAACACTTTTGGTTGTTAAAAGCCGTCAAACCATTACAAAAATGATGCTTATGCTTGGGGATACTACAGATTCCTCTCTGTGGCTGGGAAAACTCTCCCCCTCTCCATCGTCAGGGGCCACCAGAAGAGCACAGGCTACCTGCACATGTGCTGCTTCGTGTTCTAATTAGAACTCATCAATGCAGACTTAATTAATAAAATCTGCTCTGTATTCTAATTAGAACGCTCAAGCACGGCTTCACCATCACGTGTATAAGCCCCAGGATATTTTAAAATGGCAATGGGGTGCTTAATTATACCTTGTCAGATGAGGGTTACATAAATCATCCCACGGCCATTTTTAAACTTGCAGGGGCTTAGTACATGTAATGGTGAGGCATTTTACTCTCCAGGAATCACTCTGATTAAACCTCCTCCCTCACACCTGAGCACGCGCACATGCAGCCACAGAGATCAAGGAGCCCCTTGGCTTCCAAAATGGAGACCTCTGAAGTAAGATCAAAGAGGCAGATAGAGGACTTGGCTTCTCTGATGCAGGGCATAGCTGGAGAGAAGGCCAAGCATTAAAATTGCGGTGAACAAGACTCCGAATTTTTTGATAAAAGTTTAGACTTCATTGGACACCCTAGTGAAATGGGTTCAGGGAGTGGGGACAGGGTTTCTGCCGGCGAGGACTTGGCTGTGGAGATGGCCAGGCGGCCAGGCTCTCCCACCAAGAGCTGCAGGCTCGGCGGGACAAGATCTGGACTCGGAAGGGAGATCCAGGAAATACAGCACCCGCATTTCGAGGTCCCTGAAAAAGGTAATCACGCCGAGTTTGTAACAAAACTACTTGTTAGCATATTAAAACTTTAGTGAGACATGGATTTGGAGATAGGAAAGTCTCACAAGTCTCACTGGAAGAAGCCTGAGCAGGGAGGAAAACCTGGGGCCTTCAGAGCCAAATTCCTGCCATTTATCACCAAAGAGGGTGCTCCAAGGTGCCAGATAACCAGGGAAGAGGATGTAGGGCGAGCCTGGCTGAGGTGGCTGACAAGCAGTCCCTGATTAAATCAGCAGAACTACAGGCCAGGTGCAGGTAGCTGATGGACTTCACGAGGTAGCCTGCTGTCCTGAGCATGATTCCCTGAGGAAAGCCTGCAGTTTCTTTACCCCACGGAAGCAGGAGCTGTTATTACATCAATACCCTCCGAGGAGGGTATCTTCCCTCAGCATTATGGAATAATTTGAGTCGCACAAAAAAAGAAAAGACAAAAAGGGCGGGATTTTAGACTGTTAAACACTACTTTCTAATATGCAGTAGCTTTCATATGATTTTTATAAATGTCGTTGTTGTCATAGAGTGGTAGAAAACTTTGGTTTGCATTTGCCCAAATATTCCTGGCACACACAGGATGTCCCATAATAAACTCACTGTTAGTACTTTTAGTACTTTATAATGAGTTCTTCTTAGGGTTGGCACGCTGGTCTGTTGACTGGTCAAATATTGTCACTTGACTGGTCAATTGAATGCATACTTTTGACCAGTCAAAGGTTATAGCAGTTTTTACAAAAAAAACCCCTACGTTTTTGTATTTGTCTTGACAGAAAGGTGATTATTTTATTGGTTTTGACATATTTCTTGATGGAAAATTTGCACTTTTTCTGTGTATTATTTGGACCCATTGGCAATTTAAAAAAAATATTTAACTGGCCAATTGACTGAACTGTATATGACAGGGCAGTTCTTTTCCCCGTTCCCCTGATCACAAAAGTGTGTTTTGGACTCAATGTTGTTATGCACTCTGAAACATGGGAGACTGTTGATACCACAAACTATGGCGGTATACAGATAAATGGGGTACATTTGATTTAAGAAAACGGGCAAATTGCCAGTTATAGATGAAGTTGAACACAGAAGATAAAGCCTCTGAGAATGACCCGTCCTATTAAGCATGTATCCTGGAATGTAAAGGACCTTAGTTAAAAAAAAGAAAATGTATTTTCTTAAAAAACAGAAGAGCGATATAGCTCCGCTCCAAGAAACTCATCTGTCAGTAGAGGAATCTCAACAACTGAAGCATGGTTGGGTGGGGTTAGCATTTCTTAGTATGTATAAGGCAGTTATGTGGAGTTTCTATTTTAGTACCTAAAAATTTTGCCCTCATTTGACTGACATATCTGATGATCAAGAGGGTAGATTTGTTTCTGCAAATGTTAAAATTATGGATTTCATTTTTACTTTGGTTTTTTTTTTTATGGTCCCAATGCAGACAATCCAATATGTTATCATTCTTTTTTTTGTTAATCTTGCTGAATTTGGGAAATACTCATATTTTGGGGGAGACTAGAATGAATGCCTGTCATTGATAGGACTTGTGCTCCCCTGTCCACAAAATCTAAGGAAGTTATTAGAAGTTATATGTCAGGATTTAGTAGCTATTTGGCAAATAATGAATTCAACAATGAGGGATTGTTTTTTTTGCGGGGGGGTTTCTTTTCAATGCTTCATTCAGCATATTGTAAAATTGCTTTGCAAGGCCTCTGCTCAGGCATGCCTGGCTAGGCCAAGCAACTGAGTTACCACCCCTTCCCCTGATCCTTGGCTCATGTGACTGTCTCAGGTCTCTGCAAGTAGATGGGCTGCTGAAGGTGCCACTCACCCGATATAAGCCCACCTGCAGCGTCAGGCTGAAGGCATTAGCGCAGCCCCATCAATAGCTGGCCCCCCATCCCCAGCGTTCGGGCTCTTTAAAACAAAATAAAAAATAAAGTGCAGGGTTACTGCGGCCAGACAGGGCAGCCATTGACTGGGCTGGGAGAGTGGGCAGGGGATGGGGGATCATGACAGAGCTCCCCCACACAGTGTGGGGCACTGGGGTGCAGCAGGGATTTCCCCCTCCCCCCCACCTTGCAGAAGCTGGTGAATACAGGGCTTTTATTTTAAGTGCCAGGATGCTGGGACTAGGTGGGGCAGCCATTGATGGGGCCAGGAACATGGGCGGGGGATGGGGCCTGGTTGATTTGGAGATTCAGCCAATTTGGCGGCAGCTGAACCTCCAAATCAGATACCGCCAAATCGATTCGGGACAGAGATTTGAATCACTGAATCAAATCCCTGTCCCTCAAATCGGCCTAATCTGAATCCGAAGTAAATACTAGTCACTTTGTAAAAGCCTAGCAGTCATGCCTTTACATAGCCTCCGTCTGTTCTGGCAAGCCTCGCATTCCTTGGTTTTCCTGGCTCCTGACTTGGCTTTGGCTTTTCCTGGCCCGCATTTCAGATCTCTCCTGGAACTTGGTCCTGACTCTCTGATCCCTGGTTTCAAATTTTAGCTCACTTATTTGATTATATCTCTCAGCTCTAGAGTTGGGTATTGGCTGGTCAAATGAAGTTTGATCAGTTGACCAGTCAAAATCAGTCAAATATTGTAAAAAATTGCCAAAAGGTCCAAATAATGCACAGAAAAAGCACAAATTTTCCATTAAGAAATGTTCCAAAAAACAATAAGCGATAATATTTCTGTCAATAAAAATACAAAAAAAAATTAGTTGTTTTGTAAAATTGCTATTATCTTTGACTGGTCAAAAATATGCTGTCAAAACAATATTTGACCAGCCAATTGACCAGATTGCCAGCCCTACTTGGATCTCTCCCTTCAGCTCTCCTGGAACGTGGTACCCTTTCTGTCTGCTATTCTGGCCCAGGCCCCAACCTGACACTTGAGTAATTGGTGCTCCTATCTTGCTGATTACTAGGTTCCTCCTAGTGTCCTACTGTAGGCCCAGCCACCTATGTTCCAGCTGGACCCTTACACTGACGACTCTTTAATTTCTTAAAGCAAAATTAATTCTGTGGTCAATGTCACTTTTGGCTATATCAGACCATGCTGTCTCAGCTGTCTCAGACCATGATGAAGTGAAGATTCAACTCTTCCTCGCAGAAAGACCAGCTGTAAATAATTACTGGCAACTCAATGCCTGTTTGTTGAATGATTATGAATTTGAAGCATTCATTTCAGAGGAGTTCAAAAATGTTTTGGAGCTTAATCAACCTACTACATCTTTCACTCTGATATTATGGGAAACTATTGAAGCCTTCTAATGAGGGTGTATAATATCATATGCTTTTGCAAAAAAGAAAAAGAAAAAATAGGATACAGAAATAGATCCTTTAATAAGAAAACTTAACTCTTTAGATGATGATTATGTCACAAATCCTTGCTTGACAAGCTCGGTGTCCTTACAATATAAGATATGAATCAAATGAATTACTCGGGTGTACAGATGGCCATCTGATCTAACCTAGTTAGCACAGGTGCAAATATTACACTTGGCATCCTAGTTAGGTCAATCTGAGTGTGACCTGTACAGAAATCACAGGAAAGTTACATCAGTCTAAAAATGGCCAACCCAATCTAAGTGGACCTTACCTCTGAGTTTCACCTACCTTAAATGGGGTTGGCCATTTTTAGATTAATTGAACTTACCCAAACTTCTGTGTAGTTCCCAGCACAGGCCTAGGGTGAGACAGCATTAATGGATGGGTCTGTATCATGTTGGTGAGAGGTGGTCAGTGGTGTCCTGCAAGATTCGGTTCTTGGCCCGGTGCTGTTCAACTGTCAACAATTTATAAATTCATAGATGTTAGGGGCTGGAAGGGACCTCATGGGATCATTGGGTCCAGTCCTCCTGCATTTGGGCAGGAAAGACTGCTGGAGTCAGATCTGACTCTGATTATGTGCGTGGCTCTCTGTCCCAGGGAGACAGTTGCTGAGGAACTAGAGATCCCTCCCACAGCAGGATCCAGAATGGGGGCTCACTGTCCCTGCAGAAAAAGCCCTGAAACCAGGGCAAACATACCTATTTCAGGCCAGGGAGAGGTGAACAAAATGCTCATGTCGTTTGTGAGCCGCATCTGTTTCTGGATGATGCTAGCACGGGCGGGTGATGCCGCCTGGCTGGCATGAAAGCCAACACTGGGGAGACATTGGGGGAAGCAGATGGGAAGAGTGCTTCCCACACTGGGCAGAAGCAGTGCTGGCGTGCAATGAGGGACCAGGAACTGGACCAATGGGAGGGGTCCGTATTGGTGGAGAGCAGCCAGGACGATGTCAAGGGACAGCTGGGGCCTCTGGCATCATATCTGTGAGTGGGGATGGGCTATGGCTCTACCCCTCATTATTCTGTTAACGTTCTTTTTTTTTCTTTTTCCTTATTGCTGGGATGACCTGGAGAGGCCCCGAGGTGATGGCCAGAGAATGGGTGGCACTGCAAGGGCTGGAATGGCTGGGAAGTCATGGCAAGCAACTGGGCATAAGTAAAGGCACAGTAGAAGAGCAGGGAAGCCCTAAACACCCTGAAGACATGGTGGCTGGGATGGATCAACTTTAGCCCCGTCAGTGAAGAAAGTGGAGATTGACAACACCGGAGGGAGAGCTGCACTTATACCAAATGGCCATCCTGGAGGCTGGCACATGGGTGGGGTATTGGGGAGGTGGAGCCCCATGGATACGCACCAAGAGATGCAGCCAGCCTGAAGGAATGCACAGGAAGGAGCCCACCAATGAAAGAACAATCAAAGTCATGACGGATGAGTTTCTAGGCTTTCCGCAAGGTGACTACAGACTCCCGCAGAGATTGCTGGGACTCACGCAGTGGCCTACACTAGGTGCACATGCCAAGGTGGCACCTCCTCAAGGCCAGGTTGGCGCACCCTCTTTTGTACTCTCTCAAGCTTCTCCACATCTTTCCTGAAGTGCAGCGCCCAGAACTGGATGCAGTACTCCAGCTGTGGCCTTGCCAAGGCTGAGTAGAGTGAGAGGATGACATCCTTAGTCTTACTTGAGATGCGTTGGTGGCCATCTATAAGTATGTAAAGGGTGAATATCAGGAGTTGGGAGAAAAACTGATCACTAGGATGCCCCAGGGGAGGACAAGGTGCATTGGCCATAAGCTGTTAGAAGATGATTTCAGGTTGGATGTAAGGAAGAACTTCTTTATGGTAAGGGTGACCAGAATTTGGAATAGACTTCCCAGGCAGGTGGTGCAGTTATAAACCTTGGAAGTCTTCAAGAGGACACCTTACTGGGGTCATATGATCTCAGCGGTATTCCTGCCCAGAGCAGGGGGTTGGACTTGATGAACTTTTGAAGTCCCTTCCAGCTCATAATTTCTATCATTCTATTATGTGCTTTTCCTCTCCTCCCCAGAAGTGGACTATTTTTAGCCTTCTGGCCCCTCACCTCACCCCCAGATGAACAACCCCTCCAAAGACCAGACACCAAAACCCCCCATCCCATAAACCACTCCCAGGTCTTGTTTTACCAGCATTCACCAATTTTGGAAGCCAAGAAAGTAAGTCCTGGTGGGGGGAAGGGTGGGAGAGATGGGGGGGCTGGTTCACTGAGGGTGGTTGTTCATCTGGGAGTGGGGGTTGGAATCTAAAAATAGCTCCCAGTCTCTGGGTGAGCCCCCATGTTCTCCCATGGATCCCAGAAACCCCATGGATCCTGACAAACTCTCCCAGATCCCACCAACCCCCCGATCCTGCCTGCCTCCCTGATTCCCACACAGACAGTGCTTCCCCCAACTCCCTCAATCCCCCACACAGATCTTGCTTGCCCCCTCATCCCCCCCAGCCCCACACACTAGCTCCCTTCATTCTTACTTATCTTTTTTTAGGGGGCTATTTTTAACTCAATCTAACCTTCCCATAACCTTCACAAATGTCTTTGCATATCCATTGTCTTAAAAGGTAGGGTATGCTTATATAGATTATGCCAAGATAATTGGGAATTGGAGGAACACACAGGAAAGTTATTGGCATATAGTCTAAAGAGCAAATCTAACCATAATAAAATATTTGATATAAAAGACTGTCTAAGGCAGGGGTGGGCAAAGTGCAGCCCGCAGGCTGGATGCAGCCTGCTAGCCCACTCTATCCGGCCCACGGGGCCCCCCCCAAAAAATTAGAAAATTAATATTTATCTGCCCGTCATACAGCCCTTGATAACGTGCCAAAACTTAGTAAGTGGCCCTCTGCCCAAAATAATTGCCTGCCCCTGCTCTAGGGAATATGTATATGACGGAGAAAAATCAACCAACAGTTTAGTCAGTTTTATTCCAATTTGTACACCAAAAATCTGTATGGTACTAGTAAGGAAATAGATGTTTCTGGAATTTACACCCGTATAACAATTTCAGAGGTAAAGAAGGACATTTTAAGACTACTTTATCATTAGATAAAATAACGTTGACCTTAAAGGACATGAAAAATAATAAATCTCCAGGCGGTGATAGATTTCCTGTGGAGTTTTATAAAAAATGTAAAGCCATGTATTACCTCAATTATTTAATGTGTATACATATATATATACTACCAACCACTTTATGTGAAGCTGTTATTTCTGTAATTCTTAAACCAGGCAAAGATATCTAACTGTAAACCAATTCATTTTATCAATATAGACACTAAAATCTTAGTCAAAACTTTATCACACTGATTGAAACAGGTTGTCCCTTAGTTAATTCACAAAAATCAAGTAGGATTAATAAAAAAGATGTGGTTCAGATAATATACATCAGGTTTTGGTATAGTATCAGCAGTACAAAATTCCAAAGTCCCTGTGGCTCTTCTAGTATGTAATCCAGAGAAAGCCTTTGATTGTGTTTCTTGGAAATTTCTTTTTGTTGTATTACAGAAGGTGGGGATTAGCAAAGAATTCGTAGACTAGGTACAGCTGTTACATATAAAATCCACTTCAAGAGTTGTGACCAATAATATTTTATCTGATCCATTTCCCTTGCAAACGGGAACTCAACAAGGTTGCCATTACCCCCCCCCCCCAGCTTCTATTTGATTTAGCATTGGAACCATTGGATCTACTGGAACCATTACAAGAGCTAGACAGAAGGCATTAAAGTAGGCTATAGTGAACACAAGATCCTGTTGTATGGACATGATGCACTAATACTTCTGTCACAACCTGAGAGATCAGTTCCTGCTCTCTTATCAGTAATCAACAATTCCAACAATCTATCTGGTTAGAAAACTAATTGGACTAAATTTGAGTTACTTGAACCAAAAAAGGCTATCTTTAGCAAATGGCAGCTTGACCAGCAGTCAGAACACATAATTTATTTGCATATTAAAGCATGCAAGAATGTTGATGTTACTGTCTTTCAGATGATTCTCAGTGGGTGAATCGACACGAGATGCTCTACTGCGCAGTAAAGAGTCATCATCTACACTTGCATGGCATTTACTGCACAGTAAATTAATCTACTGCGTAGTTAACTTGTCCCTATAGGTACCTGTAGATGCAGGTACTAGATTAACTGCACAGTAGCTACTGCACAGTAGCAAATGTGTAGATATTGCTGCAAATTTGTTCCTGGTCAACCACATCAGCAGGGGTACAGCTTCTTTCCAGGGGCAGAGACGCATGTCTGGGAGTTCCTCCCGCCACATCCCAGAGATGCTGCTGTAGCTTGCCCAGGCTGGCCTCCAGACTCCTGGCCTGACCGCTGGGGCCTGTGCCTTTCTGCTGCAGAAATGTGGTATGCCCTGATGCTGCCCAGAGTCCCTGCCAGAATCCCTGAGACCCCTGGCAGCACCTGGGACGGCAGCATTTCTGATGTCAGAGATATCAGCCTAGGGCCCCAACTGGACAGAGCAAGAGACTGGTGACCTCAAAGCAGTCTGGGGTGAGGCAGACAGTCAGCAGAAGTTTGGCTAGGGCACCTGGGCAAATGCCTACATCTATGAGGCCATGGCAGCCTACATGTGGGAGTGTGGCCATGAGCAGTTTGGGTGGCAGTGCCACATCAAGATCAATCCCCTGTGGGCCAAGAAAGTCCATATCATGGACTATAACTGGCAGTTCAGGGCTGTCCGCAGGACCGTGCCCTTCATGCGGCAGCCAGACTGCATCTTGGCTGTGAGGGACCCTAGCAAGGGCTGCCATGTGTATTCCAGCACAGGCGGGCTGCCAGAACCAGCACTAAAGGCCAGTACTGACAAGGACTCTACAGGGGAGAGCCCACTGGGGCAGCGGTGGCAGGGCCTGGCATGCTCCTGCCCTCAGCCTCAGTTGGCAGTGCAGGCAGGCTGGGCTGACCCCTACCCTGCCAACTTTGGCTGTGCACCCCGAGTGTGGAGGCCAGGCCAGGGATGTCCCTGTGACAAACAGCTGTGTCCCACTGGCCAGGTGGCTAGGTGCCACGCCACTATGTCCCAGGACACTATAGGCAGCTGTACCAACTCGCTGCTACCAGGCTTGGAGTCCAACTGCTTGGACCACCTGCCATGCCTGTCCAGTAAGTCCCACACAAGGAGGAGGGCTGGTGTGAGGGGGGGCACTGGTCACCTGTTCCCATGCCAGCTCACTCACCTATCCCCAGGCTGAATGCCTGGCAGCAGGGGCCCTGCACAGAGGGTGGGGACCCTTTCCTGTCCCTTTCCCACCCCTCCCTTCCCTTCCTCATCCTGCCTGACCAAGTTCCCCCCTGCCTCTTCACAGCACACAGGGAGGCAGAAGCCAGCACAGAACTTACTTGAGCAGTGCGTCCTCCCAGCTAGGCAGCCAGGAGACTGTCACATACAGAGAAACTCTGATGGCAGTGGCAATCTCTTCCTTGGCCGTGAAGGTCAGGGATTCATAACGTATGCAGAGATACCCTTCCAGGTGGTGGCACACGTTGCAGGGAAGCTCAGGCTAGCCTGGGGTGTGGTCAAAGCTGAGGGCCACATGCCAGGTTCTCAGCTGCACCTGGGGCACCATGACAATCAGCAGCAGCAAGGCTTAGTGGATCAGGTGCACTCAAACAGCTCATCTTTAACACCCTTGGTGCACTCAAACAGCTCATCACAGAATGCCTGGGGGACTCCTAGTAGGGACACACTTGGGGCACAGGCCATGTGCAGTTGAGGCCCTGGCGAGTGGCTGGGGGGGGGATGGATGATGAGCAGCTGAACACAGGGGGCCCCTTGGCTACAGGGGGTTTTACAGGATAGGATGGGATGGCCCTGCCTGGGCACCTGTGTGCACATGACCCCCCCATTTGAGGCTGGGTGGTGCATAGGTCCTCAGTACAGTGCTTGTTATCTCTGAAATGTTGCAAACTCACAAAAGGCCTCTCTGTCTCTTTCAAGTCCAGCAGCTGCACATGGGAGAAAAGCACAAGCCATTGGCAAGGGTGCTCCTGGGATGTTGCCACCATAAGCCAGTGCCCTCCACATGTACTGCATTTGTCAGAGCAGAGGCCCTTGGGACTGCACCATCCTGCTGGACCAGCTGGTCACAGTGACATGGAGCTCATGGACGCATAGGCCTGGTGAGCCCAGTGGAAATAGGAGAGGAATTAGGAGGACCATGCCTTCCAGGACAGGCTCCTCACCCTCAAGGAGAGGAATATTGCCCTCC
This sequence comes from Caiman crocodilus, assembly GCA_030014935.1. Lineage (NCBI taxonomy): Eukaryota > Metazoa > Chordata > Crocodylia > Alligatoridae > Caiman > Caiman crocodilus. The sequence goes on along the minus strand of JAGPOW010003395.1, from coordinate 38,607,525 downwards.
CCAAGAGGCCAAGAGTGGCAGCCTGCCATGGTGGCCTAGGTAGTGGAGGCAAAGGACCACTGGGTGTTGGACACCATCCTGGCTCTGGCCGTCACCTTCATGCCACCTAGCACCCATGCCCCAGTCTGAGCCCCAACCCCACCTAGGCTCTTACAAACACCTGCAGCCCAGCACCAAGCCCCCAGCGGGCTTGGAATGAGGTCCAGCACCATCTGCAGCAGTCTCCCCTGCTCCAGAGCCTGATGCTGCACCTGGGTTGCTACCCACCACTAACTCAGCTACCATGTGGTCCATAAGCAGGAGTTGCCTGCAGCTGGACCAATTCCACATGCAAGCCCTGCTGACCCTGGCCCAGGTGGTGGACCCTGGCCCATGGTGGAAAAGGGGGAGCAAGCTGAGCAGGCTAGATAGTGCCCACCCTTGCCCCTGGGTGAGCCCACTGGCCTTACTGCAGTATCTATAACTATGTTTGTGCCACCAGAGGTCAGGGTGTTGTATGCCTCTTCTCGGATCCAGCCAGAAGCACCTGCACCCCACTGTTCCCCCACTTACAGTTCAGAAAGCACATTGTACATAGTTGCACAGGAAGCAGGACTTTTATTGTTGGTGCATGTTGAGGTTAGGGAGGGGTGTGTTGCTGAGGGGGAGAAAGGAAAGGAGGGATTGTGCTTTTGGGGAAGGTGGGAAGGAGAGGGTCTGTTATTGTGTGGTGGATGGAAATAAAATTTATGGTGTGTGTAGTCTTGGGGTTGCCTTGTGGGCCTGGGGCTCATGGGCAGCTGCCCAGACACCCCAATGCAGGGGATGGAGGAAAAGGTGGTGTGTGAGTGTCTTGTGGATATAGTGCCCTGTTTACTGCTGCCAGGAGGAAGGGCTGGGAGTGTCCATGGTGTGCTGGCCACAGGCTCCTGGAGAGAGTCCCCTGCCAGCTTCAGCCTGTCTCCCAAGTCCCCTGCCAGGCAGAGCCTGCACCCCTGGAGCCCCCTGCCAAGTAAAGCCTGTCTTTTGGAGTCCCCTGCTAGGCTGATCCTGCCCCCAGAATCCACTGCAAGGCTGAGCCTTCCCCTAGAGCCTCCTTGTCTGCTAGGCTGAGGCTGCTCCCAGTGCCCCCTATAAGACAGAGTCTGCCCCCTTAGAGCCCTCTGCTAGGCTACACCATCCCTCTCCCCTCCCCGCCCCGACTACCCTGACAGCTTGAGGCTGCCTCCCAAGCCCTCTGTCAGGCTGAGTCTGTCCCCAGAGCCCACTGCTCCCCTGGCTGCTGCAGGGTGGCAGAGCAGGGTAGGAACAGGTCTGGATTGGTCTACTCTGATAAGGAGCAAAAATCTGCTCCCAATAGGGTGCACATGTAGACACATTACTGGGGAAAGCTTAGTGGATGTGTCTACACATGCATTTAATTTGGGACCAGTTTACTTGTGAGCAAACAACTCATGAACAAATGCTCCTGGGCAAGCATCTAACACATGTAAGGAAGCAGGACCAGATTTACTGCCCATGGCAGCAAACTGCTTCCACTTTCTGGGGCCCTGCAATGTGCCCCTGCCACCACCAGGGGGAGCTGGCGGCTGCCTCCAGCCAGAGGCCACTTTTAAAAGCTATCCCTGCTCCCTGCTCCCTGGCCAGCTGTGTTTCTGGCCAGGTGAAATGTGTAGACCACAGGGGCAGCATGTAGCAGCTATTGCCACTGCCTCTGACTCCATGCATCATGGCTACACCAGCCCCTGCCCCTGGCAGCAATGAGCACTGCCCCAAGAACCTGCTGGCTGCTGCACTGGCCCTGCTGGCCTGTCGTGCTGGCCACCAGCTGGCCCATTGCTGTCTGGGCATTGCTGGCTCCCCCATGCACAGTGACCACTTGTCCAGCCTCACCATGTCATCCCAGGGCCATTGCTGCCACGCAGCTTCCACCCAGACCACATCACGTTAGCTGGGCTTTAGCAGGGATGCTGACAATGTGTTCCTGGATATCACCACCACAGCCATCTGCATCCTCCTGGGCCTCCATTGCACTGCCTCTGGGCCTGCTGGTCCAGCCAGGACTGGTGGCTGAACATCATCTAGGCCACCTGGGATAGCAAGCAGTGGCTGGAGACATTCTGAATGATCAGGGCCACTTTCCACTGCTGGCAGCTCTGACTCAGCACCTATGTGGATCCAGGGTAAGCAGCAGGGCTGGGTCAAAGTGGGGAGGCTGGGTGATGGGGGACCCAGGGTGGGGACTAGGGCAGCTTCTGGCTGGTTGAGGTGGCAGTGGATCTCCCCAGTGGTGGGCTGCCAGGGGCCAGGATGGACTAGGGTTGGGGCAGGGCAGCAGGTGGCATGAAGGTGACTGCCAGGCCAGGACCATGTCCAGCACCCAGTGGTTGTTCTCTGTGGCCTGCAGTGGCCTAGCCACAACTTCACTCTGCTTCTGCAGGGCCTCTACATGCTCCCAGTTTAGGGCCAGGAGCTGCACCCTGAACTCCCTGAGCTTTGATGGTACGGTGGGTAGAGGCAGACCCAGGCTGCCAGGCAACCTCTGCTGCCACCTGGAGGGCTACCTGTGGCTGCATTACACATCCCTGTCCCCTGCAGCTGAGGAGGACATTGCTGATAGCATTGACACATTCCTCAGCTTGTGTGAGGCCCATGTCCACCTACATGTGGGGCATGGGCTTCTCAATAAAGTTTTGCACTGGATCCCACCTCTCTGTGTTCTGTGTGGGCAGAACTTGGAGGCCAGGGAATGCAGCCAGGCCAGGCAGGGAGGACCCTCCCCTAGTGTGAGGCTTATCATGTGGTCAGGGCTAGTGTATCTGGTACCTCTGGTTGGTCTTGACTGATAGCTATGGCATGCAGCTCATGGTAGATTCATTAGTAGGAGGAGAGTGGCTTGTGGGTGCCTGACCAGGGGCTACCTCCAGGGAGGAGCTAGTGCTACTGGTGGTGTCAAGACTGGCTGTGCCTCATGGCTGAGGCTGAGGTTGAACAGCTGTTAGGACAGGTGCTGGCCCAGCTTCCTCAACTTTTTTGCGGAGGCTGGCATGGGGAGCTTGGCAGGATGGGCTTCTGGGGCCCCGAGGGTCCCTTCCCTGATGACATGTCACCATGGGTGGTACGCCAGAGTGGGGGCTCAGGAAGGCTACTGATGATGCTGTACATCACACAAGGATGGCATCCAGTTGCCTCATAAAGGGCATGGACTTGCAGGCACTCCCCAACCAATGACTGTGGTTGGTGATGTTGACTCACTATGCCCACAAGACCTTTGCTTTTATGTGGCACTGCTATGCCAACTGGTTGTTCCTGTGCTCCCTCATCCAGCCCAAGTGTCCCTCATAGAAGTGGGTGTTGGAGCACCCACTCCACACGAACTGCCACTGCACCTGCGCCTTAGCCCACAGCACCATGTGGTTGCAGTCTCCTCCTGTGACCGGCTGGAACCCTAGGTAGCAGTGTACGGCATTGGCAATGGCTCCATTGGTGCTCCCACACTTACTATCTGGGCCTTCACATGGCTGTTCCTATGCTGCTGGGTCTGAGTAGCTGCTTGCAGCATAGCACGGGACTAGGAGCCGCAAAGTGAGGCAATGCCCCACAACTCCTGCAGGCCCTGGGTAGGCTGCTGGCAGTTGGCTGTGGGTAGCTGGCACTGGCCCAGGAGGCCAGGAACTGGCTGCAACTGGGCCCAGGTGCTGGCAGGCCTGGCAGGAGCCTGCAGCAGTTTGCATGGCTGGACATCGCAGGACTGGCAGCTGCCCAGCACTGCACTGCCAGGCAGTCGCACTGAGGTGGAGGCAGGCTGGTACAGGTAACCCGCAGTCTGTGAAGGGGAAGCAGAGGCCAAGAGTCCCCTGAAGCTCCCTGCTGTTGTGCCCCAGGACTCGAAATACAGGCTTTTAAGGGCCTTGAGCTAGGGCTGCCAGAGAGGCAGGCCGGCCTGACTGTGAACAACCCCCATATGGTATCTATATGTTTCAAGTTGTTCCTGCTCAGTAACTACTGACTAATAAATTTGTTACTTGCATTTGCAGGTAGAAAATTTACTCATGAGTAGTGAAGTTTAATGCACAGTAAGCATGTGCACATGTAGACATGTAAGCTTACAGTACAGTAAACTATGTTACTGCACAGCAAAGCATCTCATGTAGATGCACCCACTGTGTCTTAATTTTACTGTGCAGTAAGCCTAAGTAGCATTAATATGTAGATGCATAGTTTCATAGTAGTTGTTTCATAGTTGGTAGGGTCAGAAGGGACCTAAGCAGATCATCAAGTCAACCCCCTGCCATGGACAAGAACCAATGCTGGGGTCAAACAACCCCAGCTAGGCAATTGTTTAGCTTCCTTTTGAAGACCCCCAGGGTAGAGGCGAGCACCATCTCCCTTGGAAGTTGGTTCCAGTTCCTAGCTGCCCTGACTGGGAAGGAGTGCCTCCTGATATCTAGCCTGAATCTACTCTCAGTCAGTTTATGGCTGTTGTTCCTTGTCACCCCTGGTAGTGCTTGGGGGAACAGGGACTCCTCCATTGCCTGCTGGTCCCCTATGGCAAGTTTATAAGTGGCTACCAGGTCCCTTCTCAGTCTTCTTTTGTTGAGGCTGAATAGGTTCAGGTCCTGTAGCCTCTCCTCATAGATCCTACCCTGCTGTCCCTTAATCATGTGAGTGGCCCTCCTCTGGACCCTCTCTATGCCATCCATATCCCTCCTGAAGTGGGGCACCCAGAGCTGTACGCAGTACTCCAACTGCAGCCTGGCCAATGTCGCATAGAGAAGGAGGATCACTTCCCTGGACCTGCTCGTGATGCATCTACGGATGCATGACAAGGTGTGGTTAACCTTCTTGCCCATGTCCCCACACTGGCGGCCCATGTTCATCTTGGAATCAATAGTGACTCCAAGATCCTTTTCTGCCTCTGCTGACAAGAAGGGGCTTCTCCACCCTGTAGGTATGCTGCTGGTTCTTCCTCCCCAGTTGCAATACCTCGCACTTGTCCGTATTGAAACCCATCTTATTCTCATCCGCCCACCTCTGTAACCTGTCCAGATCTAGTTGTAGCCTGTCCCTCTCTTCTAGCGTGCTCACTTCTCCCCACATCTTAGTGTCATCTGTGAACTTGAACAAGGTGCTTTTCATCCCCTTGTCCAAGTCACTGATGAAGATGTTGAACAGTGTGGGTCCAAGGACTAAACCCTGGGGAATCCCACTGCCCACATCCCTCCAGGTTGAAAATGACCCATCCACCACCACTCTCTGCATGCAACCCAGCCAATTTGTGACCCATCTGACTGTGTAGGCATCGACACCACAGTCACCTAATTTTTTAATGGGGATGGGGTGAGAGACAATGTTGAGGCCTTCCTGAAGTCCAGAAAGAATTTTCTGGAAGAGCTTCCCCAGGATTGAGGTAAGACTAATGAACCTATAGTTTCCTGAGTCATCTTTCCTCCTTTTTTGAAAATGGAGACCACATTGGCCCTTTTCCAGTCTTCTGGCACCTTGCCAGAGCACCAAGAGTGCTCGTAAAGCTGTGCCAGGGGTCCTGCAATGATCTTTGCTAATTCTCTCAGCACTCTGGGGTGGAAATCATCAGGACCTGCTGATTTGAACACATCTAGTCCCTCTAGAAGTTCCCTGACTAGGTCCTCTCTGACCCTACACCTGATTGCACCTCCCCTGGGTCTCTCCGGAATCCCAGTGGGGGGGGGAGGATGTCCCGGTCCCTGCTCAAAAAAATGGAAGCAAAGAATCTGTTAAAGAGATTAGCTTTGTCATCTGGTGCTACCACCAGATTACCAAGCATGTCCTGCAGAGACCCCACATTACTTGGTACCTTCTTTTTACCCCCTAGGTCTTCAAAGATAACAAAAAGTCCATTTTTAATCTGGGTTGCTAGTCCCAGTTCCATCTCTGCCTTAGCCTGCCTAACAGCCCTCCTAAAATCTCAAGCAATGGAGGTATAATCTTCCTTGGTGATGGCCCCTCCCTTCCACTGAATGTATGCCTCTTTTTTTGGTTTTGAGACTGTAACAGGAGTGACGGCAGGGCTGCCATGCTAGCCCTTGCCACCTCCTATACTGTGCCAAGCTTCAAACTTGCATCCTCCTATTCTCACCTGCCACGACTTTGATGATATGTGTTTTTATAGGGAGGCTACCTCTCCTCCACTTGGCCACAATTCTCCTGCTCCAGGTGTCCTGTGTATCTAAGCCTTACAGGCCTTCTCTGTACGCCACCCTTCTCACTAGGGCCTTCTCTGTACTGCTGTCCTTCTCACTGGGGCCTCTCTGTACTGCTGCCCCTCTCCTGGGGCTCTCCGGGCCCACACTGGGGCCTTCCCCACAAGGTTGCCCTCTCACCACGCTGGGCTCTTCGCTCTGCAAGGCTGCCCTTTCACCGGGCTTAGCTCTGGAGCTGGGGTCTGTACCCCCGAACTCCATGCCCTCACTGGGGCTGGGATTCTCACTTTACCGGGAGTCCCCTATGAGGCCTCCTCCATCCCCTTATAGCCCCACCCAAACCACTGGTGTTAAACAAACTGCAACATAAACTCAAGCCTCTTGGCTACAACTTAAACCTAAGTCACCTAGCTTTAATGACATTGCTCAGACATCTTGGAGCTGCTAGTGGTACCTGCAATCAGGCTTCTCCTCGCATCACTGTTCCAGGAGCTTCTCTCTCTCTCTCTCTCTCTCTCTCTCTCTCTCTCTCTGGCTGCTGGCAGGGAGCTCCTTCTGTCTTGGATGCCAACCGGGAAAAACTGCCTCTGACCCCAGCTCCCTCCTCTCCCAAGAGCCAGGCCTTTCCCCTTATAGCCAGCTGACTGCTCACAGGTGTGGGTCATTTGCTGCCTCCTGTTGCCCTGGCAACCTGCACCTGAGGAGCCCTCCGGGCTCTCTCAGTAGCAGGCACCTGAGTCTCCTGCTACAGAGACATTCCTGGATGCTTTTGGTAAGCCATGGGGGCTTCTGAGCACTCTTGTCCGCTTTGACCCACGTGGGGATCATCACCCTTTGAGCTTGGAGGATTGTCTCCTTAAGGAACAACCACTCTTCTTGGATGGAGCTCCCCTCCCCTCTGGGACCTCAGTGCCTCCCTGACTATTCTTCTTACCTCATTTAAATCCCCCCTCCTGAAGTCCAGGGCTGCTGCTTTGCTGCAAGCCTTTGTCAACCTATGCTGGATGATGAATTCCAGCAGGCAATGATCACCATCGCCCAGGTGGTTGAGTATGCGCAGTCCCCTCACTTGCTTGTGGCCAGGACCAGGTCCAACAAGGCATTTCCCCTGGTGGGACTGTGTACCTCCTGGAGGTCTTTTAACTCAGCTAGAAACCTACGTGAGTGGTCAGACCTGGCTGACTGCTCTTCCCAGCAGATATCATGGGTGACCTAAACTATCCAGACAACCATGTCCCTTAACTTGACTGCCTCTGTGACCTGACCTGAGAATTCCTGGTCCAGCTCTTCCCCCTGGTTGGGGGGCCTGTAGTAGATCTCCACCATTAGGTCTCTTTCCCCCCCCCCAACCCCCTTGTATTCTGACCCAGAGCACTTCAATCTGCCCTACCTCAGACTCAGTGCTGTTTGCAAACGATGTGTATTGCTCTTTGATGTAGAGCACCCCCCCACACCTTCTCTCCTACTTATACAGTCTATAGCCCTTGATGTTTACCACCCAGTCATGCATTGGATCCCATCGGGTTTCATACGCCCAGTGTTATGTACAGGATCTGAACAAATGGAATTTTTTAGCATATGCTCGTAGAAGTGTATTATTATTTTAAATATGGCTGTCTTACCTCTCATAATTTAGTTATTATGTAACTTCCAAAGTCCACGTGGCTCTTTTAGTACTGTTGTATCACCAGTCCTATTTTGTTAAAAATCAACCAAATGTTCAACTGGTTTCAGCGGGGAGAGGATAAAAGGGTTTGACTTGCATCTTTTTTT
>JAGPOW010003395.1:38540280-38599491 GCA_030014935.1 Caiman crocodilus | reverse complement strand
TTTTTTTAATCAAACTACCAATTGAAATGGGTGGCTTTCATCTTCCAAGCCTTCAATAACATCACAATGCCTTCTTGGCAAGTCAGGCATGTACTGAATAACTGATAATTCTCCTGTATGGGAGGAAATTGAACAAATATTTGTATTTTCCCCTTCCATTATTAACCTTCATAAGCTCTACTTATCACTGTCTTTCTAAGTCTCTAATCCCTACAATTTCTACAGTTTAACAAAACCGGAATAATTCGGCATACATATTCAAGTTTCATTCTTCATAAGGCAGAATACCTCTGTAGTGGGTCACCTGGCTAACCTGGCACCACCAGGCACAAATCAGTCCTTGAATTATGTCCCTTAATCTGGTCCCTGGTCTCTCTCTCTAGGCTTCACAATACAAGTGATAATGCCCCAAGTTCTTCTGCACCACAGAGTTCAGTAGGAAGTACAAACAATCCAAATGTAAGCTTCAAGCCCTGAGTAAACCCATACTGCATAGTGCAACCAAAAATATAAAGGATTCAATATAAGTTTCAAGCCCTGGATTAATCCACACCAAAGAGCACAACAGAAAATACAAGCAGTCTACAATAAACCTTCACAAGCATAGGTTAGTTTTCACCCTCTTTTCTTTTTTTCTTCCTGAGAGAGACCTTCTCTGCATGTGAACACCTCTAAAACCTCTCTCTCACTTCCTCTTTCTGTCATCTTTTATTTCCAGGTCAGCCAGACAACTTCCCTTATTGCTAATTGACTGAGCCAGCTGTGGCCCCTCAGGTGGTCAGTTTGCTATCTGCTGGCAAATTGCTCCAGCTGTCATAGCCTCTATTGGGGAAATCCCTTTCTGAAATATAGGTCCCACAAATGAAGGTGGAGAAATTGGAAGGGATAATGGTATTGTGCAGCTTCTTGTACAGCTTCTAGAACAGCTTCTAGTAGGAAGTTGTATTAAATTCTTTTCTGAGTTATATGATTACTTTGACCTTCTGAAAACAGTTGAATGGCAATATTTGCAGTTGAATCAAGCATTAGAAAATCATTTTGGACCTGTGCTTTTAGGTACAGCAAATACTTCCGATATATTGCTTTTTGCCATGAAATCTGCTTTTTTCCCCCATTCTGTGCCATTACTTTATGTCATATAACAGAACTGATACAGACTATTTAAGACTAAAGGTATCCAGATGATAGAATCCCAGTGGAAATCAGCAATTTATGAAATTTGAACATTAACAATTGATCCTAGACTTTGTCTTTTTCAACAATGGATCGTTTTTCATCGGCACTGAGCTCCCTCCAAACTAAAAAAATAAATATATTGCCAGCAGATACACTTTGGAGATACAATGCAATGCAGGCAATTCTTGGCCACATGTTTTGGTCATGCCCTATTACCAATTTTCTTTTTCCTCCCAGGAATCACAGCCTTAGCATGGGAGAGAGATTTGCGTGCACTTTAGGTGCAATACCATCTGGAGTTTTTTATTCTTGGCAAGGTCATCTGTGGCAGCAAGACTGAGAGCCAGGTTTCCAGACTAGTAGTGATCCAAACACAAAAGTAAAAGTTCTTAACAAAGGAGAAGGCACATAAAGAAGGAATACTTCACAATGGCTGCAAAGGCGGATGGATGGAAGCTTTAGTGGAGCAAAGCCCTCCATTTGTCTAGGTTTTCCTTGCCATCAAATTAAGGTTTCCTTCCTGCAAAATGTCATGCAGTTGCTGATGCATAATGGCATCTTTACTTTAAACAAAGACACATGCAGGTGTGTTCCTTCCACAAAAAGTCCTATGGTTATGCGGCAATGGGGACAGGTACTAGTCATTACTAGAAGCCCCAATTCATGAAGCTACACAGAGGCACCGATTGATGGTCATTTTGTACTTGGAACTGAGACAGTTAGGAGCATTCTGGGAGGAGAGGGGGCTGCAAATTGGGGCAACTGCCCTGGATGCCATGCCAGTTTTGTGTCTGCCTGCTCACTTGCCACAACCCTCCCCACTGCTACCACCGTCACCGTGTCTGGGCCCTGCACAGGCTGATTTGCCCCGGACCTCGCACCCTGCTATGATCGTCTCTGTAGACAGATATGCCATTTGGTAGCTACAATCAAGACTGAGCAGATCTATTTAGGATCCATTCTGCTCACCCCATATGGGGAGGGGATTACAAAAGATGCCCTAAGCATAGCCTGTCTTACTTCGCCTGACTGGAAAATTACATCCAGTGGGAACACTTTATTTGTGGTCTGAATTAAGAAATAAAGTTTGCAACCTGGAATATCTACACCCTGACGGACAGATACCCTTAACAGTGACCAGATGGAGTGAAGGACAGCACTTGTGGCCAGAGAACTTAAAAGTGATTCAGGACTGATATTGCTGCACTTAGAGACTAGATATGCATCTTGCAGAGCTAAATCTTCTTTTGGAAATGAAAAGCTGAAAAAGATGGTGTGAAAAACATCCACAACAGTGGTGTTGCTATCAAGATTAATATCTCAGATACCTGAAAGTCCTGTTGGCATCAATAAGCGCCTCATGACACTTCATCTTCCACTGAGCAACAGATACCGTGCAACAGTTACGAGTGCATACGCCCTGACTCTTGATGCACATGAGGAAGCAAAGGAAGAATTTTATTCTGAACTCAACCAAGTCCTGTCATGTGTCCCCAAAGAAGAAAAGATAATCATTCCTGGCAGTTTCAATGCTAGAACAGGCAGGGAATCTAAGCGATGGAAAAGGGGTGAGGCAAGTCAGTTCAGATGGATTCTCCTGCTGAGCAAGTCTTCAGAATATGATCTGACCACCACAAGCTCCCTATTCCATCAAAGCAACAAATGGAAGACATGGACGCACCCCAGTTCAAAAGACTGGCGTCTGATTGACTATGACATAGTCTATGCCCAGGACCATCATGATGCCCTTATAACTAGAGCTATATGACCGTTGGAGTGATCATTGTTATCACTTTAATATGTTTTATCATGTCCATTTGTATTACCCCAAAATGGCATAAGCAGAAGAAGCAAACAGGGAAGATGTTCGATATCAAGTGCTTGAAAAACGCCACTGAAAGCAAATAAGCCCATCAGCACCTTAGTGAGAAACTCTCCAAACTCCCTGATCATCTTGACATTGATTATTGGGAGAGCTTCAAGAAAAGCATCCATGGACATGAAGACTCTTTCTACAAAGAAGCACTAGGATTAGTTTGATGAGAAAGCTAAGGAAATTTAAGCTGTCATTGACAGTGTGGGAGGGGTGGTTGGGTCTATCTCGGTCTCCCTCTGAACTCACCTGCCATGACTTTGATGGTAAAAAAGAAATGTTCAGTGTTACCTTTTGGGATGAGAGAGACCACCCAGATGGTAAATTTTGATGGTGGTCCAAAGGCACTGCAGTCTACTCTTCCTCCAGTGCCCAAAGGCTAAGTGTGTTCCCTTGCTGCTGGGATTATACCGGCCACAGTGGGCTGTGGAGCAGTGAGAGAGAGCAAACTAAAGCCCCGAGGTGCTTTACAAGCTGGGCAGGGGAGGCCAGGAGAAGAAAACCAGCCGGCAGCAACAGACAGGGTAAGTGAAAGCAAGCTACACTCACAGCATGGAGGGCCGGCAGGGCTGCAGCTGGAGACTGGAAGGGAAGAGAAGCAATCACCACACTTCCAGAGAAGCATCTCACTCTGGATTAGAGGGGGAAGGCTGCTCAGAGGCATTTCTGACCCCAGAGAGGGGCAGAGTGTGTTCAAGCCTCTGCAAGATGCAGAGAGAGGAGTGGCTGAGCAGAGGGGTAGGCAAGTGTTGCAAAACTTGCGGGAGCAACACTGCAGGTGTGACCCCGAGAAGGAGGCAGGCAGAGGCCTGCACACACAAGGCTCCTGATAATCCCAGGAGTGGATTGACAGCTGAGGATCTGGGGAAGAGGCCAGCTGGGGCCGGCTATGGCACCAAACTTTCCAGCCCGGGCTATGTTCAGCCAACAGCACTAGCCTCCTGTCACCTGGCAGGCAAATCAGGGACTCACCTCCATCCCTGGGAGGGCTGTGCTGGACCGCTCCTGGGGGTGTGGGCTGCCGATCTGCCTCCTGGATCACAGGAGCCCGGTGCTGCCAGCTGGGGCAAATCAGCTTGTGCGGGGGTAGGGGTTGGTGCTGCTTGCAGGGCCCAGTGGCAGCACTGATCTCCGTGGTGCTGGGCACAGGCTCCCAGATGGTAGTACTAGCCTCCTGTCATCTGGCAGGAAGATTGGGGGCTCAGCTGCATACCCTTGGAGGGCTGTGATGAACTGCTCCTGGGGTGTGGGGGAGCCTATGAGCTGTCTACCTGATGACAGAAGGCTGGTGCTGCTGGTTGGGACTAGCACTGAAGCCAAGTAAGCCTGGCTTCGAAACTCAAAACGTTTTGAAACTTCCAAAACTTTTTCAGTGCCTTTGTTCCATTTCAAAGCTGTTTTGAAGGCTTTTGTTTCATTTTGATTTTTCTGTTTTGAGCTTGAAATGCATCAAACCAGCTTTGAAATTAAACACTCTGTTTTTTGTTCTAGCCTTCCGTTTTCCCTCTGCCTTTTTTTTCTCTTTCTGTTTATTGCTTAGTGTTTGTGTTAGTTGCAGAGCACTAGGTTATCCTGCTCATTTTAAGGGCTGGAACTGCTAGGGAGAGAGCGCTAGCAGTCAGTTCAGAGCCCCAGCTGCTGTTTAGCATGAGCTAGTGGGCCCACACCGGCCAGTGGTCAGCTTGTTGCCCTGAGGAGTCAGGCCAACTCTCAGGATCTCAATATTGTGCTGTTGGACAGGAGGCTGTGACAATTGCACCCATACAAAACACACACAAGTCAATTAGGTGCATACACACATACACTACCAGCTCAGGCACATACACATCCCAACCAGCCTAGGCACATGCATACCTATCACCAATTTAAGCCCATACATGCTACACATACCAGATTTAGACAGAATCAGTTACCAGTTACCAACACCTGCACATCCAATACATATATATGGATTACTATTTTATATACCAAACACATACACAATGATATCTATATATGTGTATATATATGTGTATTCACTAATTCACACACATACCACCCACCTACACATATACACAGGTAAGTTCCAAAATTGGGTGTTGTGATGTGTATGTACGCATGTGCTTGGTGTACTTGGGATACCTAGGGAAAGGTTAAGGTAAGAAAGTAGAAGTGTAGGGAGTTACAGTTACTGGAAATGAAAGTCACCGAGACCGGGATTAGAACCAGTGGACTGCAGGGGCCTGGGGTAAAGAACTGAGGCTGGGGGTAACTTTAGGTTAATTGATCTTAATTGATTAAAAGACAACGCCCAAAGGCTGCAGAACAGGGAAGCATGCCGGTACAGAGTCTGGGACTGGAGCCAGAGCTATGGGGGAGCTGAAAAGGTAGGTGCTGGAGAGAGAAAATGGGACTAAAGGAAAGTGTGGGTGTTAAAGAGGGGCTCTGGGTGTGGGGGAGCCAGAGGATGGCTTCAGGGCAGCTAGAGAAGTTGCAGGGAGGGGTGGTGGGTGCTGGGAGCTGGAGAAAACCTCAGGAGCTGAGGAGCTGCGGGGTGGGGGGGAGCCTGAAAACAGAGAGATGGACAACAGAAAATTACAGAAAAAGCAACAGGAGAGACAGAGGCAGCAGGGGCAGTGGGACAGCAGAGAAAGGCAGCAGAAAGTCACAGGGAAAAGGCAGTAGGAATTGAGAGGAGATCAGGAAACTAGTGGAGAGAGGTCGGGGCTGGAATTGAGAGAGAGAGAGAGAGAGAGAATGAGGCTGGAATTTAAGATAAGGAAGGGACTGGGATTCAGGAAAACATGACCTAACTCACGTTGATCATTGTGGTGACACAATGCCAAATTGGCTCCTTTGCACCCACACACACACAATGGCAGCAGGGGTTAGAGAGGCTTGGTGCAGGGGCTGAAGTCCAGGAGGATGGAGAGAGACAGGAGAGAGTCCAAATTGTAGGAGGAGGTGTGCAGATAATATCCATCTATCCAGGCTGGAAAGGGGTCCTTGTCCAGTAGGTGTTGTCCAGAGTGGGGTCACCTGCAGGGCCTCTGGGTGGATAGATGGTGTGGCATGGTGCTGGTCCAGATGGAAATGGCATTCCCACTGGGTCTGTCTTCACTGCCCCTTTTTATAGGGGCAGACATTGTGTGACCCTAGTGACAAGAGGTATGCCCAGGCAAGGGTTAGCCCCTGGTGTACTGAGCACGTGTGCCCCATAGAGGGATGTGCAGTTTTGGGTCTCTGTAATGGTGAGACTTCTGGTTCTGCAGGGTCTGTTGTCTTTCAAATGCTGGTCTTGTCTCTGTTCCTGGGTGAATCAATGCGAGGTGATGGGCCAGTCATTACAGGCCATTCAGTAGAGGCCTGCTACTGTTGTATTTCAATCATTCCTAATCACACTTATTCATCGGGGAACCAATTTACATGAGATCGGTATGTGAGTCATACAGTTGCAACACGGGATGCCCAGGCAAAGGACAGGAGATGGAGGCTTGACATAAAAAAAGGGAAACTTGACATGACTTTGGTTCACCTAGAAACACAGGCCTAAACTATACAACATCCATATGAAACAATGAAAATCAATACAAAAATGATAATACTACAATATACAGCAGCAAAAATCAATACAAACTTAATAATAATACAATATAAAATGGTGGATATCCAAAACCAAAAACTTGCTACCAAAATAAAAATGTTTAAATCTTATCCTAAGTCTGAGCACACTTTTACTTATCTATAAGGAATAGAGAGGGAGAGAAAAAGTCAGACATGGTTGGGGAAGGGGAGGGAGTGCATTTTAAAATAAATACAAAAAGAAAAAAAGAAAAAAACTAGGGGTTTTGCTCCAAGCTGACCAGAAGGGGCAGGGCCTGGCTCGGATGTAAACCCCAGGCCAGGGGCCAGGAGAGCAATTCTCTGCCAGCAGCCAAGGAAGAAGGAGCTCTCCTAGAAGAAGCGAAGGGGAGAGACCTGACCGCGAGTGCAGCTTCTGGTCCTGCTGAGGGAAAGAGCACGCCTTGTGTGGCTTGAATTGTGATATAGCTGGGCAGCTGAGTTACGTTATAGCCTTGGGGCTTGCGTGTTGATTTCTGTTTACAAGACCAGCGGTTTGGGAGCAGCTGCTGGAGAAGGAGGAGGCCTCATTGGGGCCCCACTATAAGGTGGGGGCCGCGGCGCCAGTGGGGGCATGCTGTTTGGGGTGCACAGGCCCTGGTGCCAGTGTGGGTGCCATGAGAGAGGAGTGACAGGCCGCGGCGCCATTGTGGGTGCTGTGAGAGCCAGGGCTGTGGAGAGCCTGGTGGCAGAGACGTGAGACCCCAGCGTCAGTGTGGGCACCAGGGGAGTCAGGGCTGCAGAGCGCCCAGAGACCACCTGAGCCTGAGGGAAACCGAGGCCTCAGAGGGATGCTGTGGAAGTGTCATCTGCGAGGCTTGGGCCACGCATATAGCCCATAAGGCTGGGGTCTTCTGTGACATCTATTTTAAAGTGGGACCCACAAGAGGTACGGGAACCCATGGGGTTCAGAGTCCATCAGACCACGTCCAAGAGGGTTTAAAGGCAGCCTCCTTATACTATAAATCCAACAAGATGTGGCGGGCAAGAACTGAGGGTGCCCAGCAGGCCAAATTGGCATTGTCGAGGGGCCCTAGGGGTAACACCGCCACCCTTAGGGACCCTGTCCCGTGATATTGTGACATATTTTGGGTTGACACGTGTAGTTGATTAGAGAACTATTTGGTCTGAGTTTTGTATCGTCTTTTAAAAAACAGTAAAAAATATTAGGGGTGTGCGAAGCAGGCCCTATTTGATTTGGATTTGGCCCAAATCAGGGATGGTAACTCAATTAATTGATTCAGATCATTGTCCCTGATTCAGTTCAGCTGAATCCAAATCTGAAGATTGATGCTGATTCAGATAATCAGCGATTTGGACATAGACACAGCTTTTAAAGTTTTTTCTACATACCTTGAGGTAGCATGCATGGCTCACGATCGCTGTAACGCTGGGGTGGAGGGGAGTTCTTCTGGTCCCCTTCCAGCTTTGCAGCTGAGCACGCTGGGGAGCCCCCTGCGCTTCGGTGGGACACTCCGTGTGCCCCAGCATCACAGCGCTCACAAGCCCCTGCTGTCTAGAGGTATGTAGAAAAAACATTTAAAGCTGTCTCTCTGTCTGAATCTGTGAATCTTTCTGCATCTCTATTCCTAGACACAGACCAAGACAAACCTTCCAGTTGGATTGTGGATAGCCACAGGAGGGACACCAGCCCACCAACTGCTAGCACAGACTTAGGGAAGGGGCACTTGGAGGGTCTGGATGTGTTCAAATAAGCAGGCCCAGATAAACTTCACCTAAAGGTACTGAAGGACTTGGCAAATGTCATAGCAGAGCCACTGGTATGGCTGTTGGAGCACTCATGGTACTCTGGTCAGGTCCCAGAGGACTGGAAAAGGGTCAATGTGGTCCCAATTTTCAAGAAGGGGAGGAGGGAGGAACCAGGAAACTATAGACCAGTTTGTCTCACCTCCATCCTTGGGAAAACTCTGGAAAAAATCATTAAGGATCACATTCATGGGAGCCCAGCCTGGGAAATGATGCTGAAAGGTAATCAGCACGGGTTCACTGCAGATAGATCCTACCTGATTAACCTTGTTTCTTGTTATGACCAGGTCACAAAATGCATAGATGCAGGAGCTGAGGTAGATGTCATCTACCTCGAGTTTAAGAAGGCCTTCGATAAGGTATCACATTCTGTTGTAAATAAACTGACAGACTGTGATGTAGATGATTACCCAGTCAGGTGGTTAGCAAACTGGCTTAGGGGTTGCACCCAGATGCGTGGAAGGGTTGGTGGTGGATAAATTGATACTGACCTGGAAAGATGGGGGCAGTGGAGTCCCGCAAGGCTCAGTCTATGGACCGGTGCTATTCCATGCCTTCATCAGTGACTTGGCCGAGGGTGTGGAGAGTACCTTGTCCAAGTTTGCAGATGACACCAAATTTTGGAAAAAAAGTTAACTCACCAGAGGGTAGGGAACAGATCCAGGTGAATCTGGACAGGTTGGGAAAATGGGCAGAATGAAATAGGATACAATTCAGCAAAGACAAGTACAAAGTGCTGCCCCTGGGTAAAAAGAGCCACCAACACACTTACAGGCTGGGGGATGACCATCTTAGCAGCATAGCAGTGGAAAGGGATCTTGAAGTCATAGTTGACTTCAAGATGAGCATGAGTCATCAGTGTGATGACGTGATCAACAAGCTAACCACACTTTATCATGCGTTAGCAGATGCATGACAAATAGGTCCAGGGAGGTGATGTTTTCACCCTCTGTGGCAGTGGTCAGGCCACACTTG
The DNA here is from genome assembly GCA_030014935.1 of Caiman crocodilus. NCBI lineage: Eukaryota > Metazoa > Chordata > Crocodylia > Alligatoridae > Caiman > Caiman crocodilus. The sequence continues at coordinate 38,590,100 of JAGPOW010003395.1, read as the reverse complement.
GAGTAGTGCATCCAGGTTTGGGTGCCACACTTCAAGAGGGATGTGGAGACTCTTGAGAGGATTCAGAGGAGGCCACTCGTATGGTCAGAGGCTTGCAGGCAAGGCCCTATGAGGAGAGACTGAGGGACCTAGATCTTCAGCCTTCACAAGAGAAGGCTGAGAGGTGATCTTGTGACTGCCTATAAATTCAGCAGCGGAGGGCAGCAGGGAATAGGAAATGTTCTGTTTACTAGGCCACCCCCTGGAGTAACTAGGAATCATGGCCACAAATTGATGGAGAGCAGATTTAGGTTGGACATTAGAAAGGACTTCGCAGTAAGGGTTGCCAGAATCTGGAATGGGCTCCCAAGGGAAGTGATGCTCTTCCCTACCCGGGGAGTCTTCAAGAGGAGACTGGACAGGCACCTAGCTGGGGTTGTCTGACCCCACTGCTCTTTCCTCATCAAGTCTGACCCAGGGCAGAGGGTCAGACTTGATGACCTACTGAGGTCCCTTCTGACCCTAACATCTACAAATCTATTAATCTCTCTGAATCAATTCGGACAGTTCCAATTCAATTCAGAGACATTAAAGGGTCCTCCGATTCAATTCGGATTCAGAGATTCAGCCATCAGATTGAGCTGAATATCTGCTGAATCAAATCGGGGACCGAAGTGTCACACAGCCCTAAAATATATTTGTTTTATACAGAAAGGTGATATACTAATACATCATGCGTGGCTGTGTTCTTGTCATGTTAGTTTACCTAAAAAAATTGAGCTACATAATAATGCAATGGAATGAGAGGCTTCAAAGGAAAATCATGTTGATGAAAGAACTAGTATTAGTAACAAAGTTAATAATGCTTTTCATCATTTATACTATGGTAGAACCCAGATTATCTAGTGACAGTGCAATTTCAAAAAGATACTGAGTAATATAGGAAAAATCTACTGTGTCACAAGGTGTACAATTCATTTTAGCCTGGGAGAGGCTGAGAAGCAGTAGAACTCAAACTGGTAGAGCCCAAATTGGAAATACGGCCCCACTATACTAGAAACTGTACACACACACACACACACACACACACACACACACACACACACACACACGGCTTGTCATTCTGTGAACTTACAATCACTTAAAGTCAAGACACAAGAACTGAATGTACCAAACCATATGAGGGAAAGAGAGGACAAGATGTGTAGCACAGAAAGATCTCGAGGCAACAGGTTAACTCTGGGAATACCTCGCATGCAATTAATGCAAAGCAACAAAGTCCGGAGTTTATTGTTCCAGAGTTTATTGCTCCTGGACATGCCATTTGGATGTGCACGTGGGAGCAATGAATTCCACAGCAATAAACTTCTGAGTTTACTGCTGTTTGAACATGTGCCCGGGAGTGCAGCACATGAGCCAGGCCGGAGCAGCCCTGGCTGGCAGGGAGTCCTGCCAGTCAGCCTACCACTAACTAAACCATCCCAGCCAAGTGTCTATCTAATCTACTCTTGAAAACTTACAAAGATGGAGATATCAAAATTTCGCACGCTTTTCCATTTCATCTACACTCATTCATTTACACGCACAGTTCTTCATTCCTTTCTACTCCTGGAGAAAAGCTCAGACTTTGGCTGAATGCCTGCGGTGTCTCAACAATTCTGAAGGGTATGTATTATAAAGCTGTTTTTTTTCCCTGTGCAACTGCCACTCATTTAATAGATGGGCTCTATTATTTTATAGTATGGCAAATCCCTCACTTCATGAATAGGCACATGGCCCTCTGAGTCTTAAACATCCAAACCATCTTTCGCCTGCCTTCCCCCAGCCTTTCTCTGAAAGGGGTTTATTTTGACAGGGCAGAGTAGTACAAAGCCCTTCATAAAATAAATCAGTGCAGTCTGTGAGTTGGTTATGGTTGCAGATATACAAAATGATTTTTTTTGATAGGCAGAAAATGGATTAAGAAGCTGGAGTGCCAATGACACTGTTTCTAGATGCCTCAGTGATAGGTGAGGTGAATGGAATGAGACAGGTGGAAATAACTGTTTTTGGTCAACTTCTTGCCTGGTTTAATACTAACAGTTAATGGAGATACTCCTTTAGCTCATTTAATAAAGGTTAGTTCTCAGAAGTTCAGTAATTTCTACGTAAAACCGGACCCAAGCCATTCACTCTTGTACCTATGTAAAAGTAGTCAATAAAAGATACTTCAGAAAATGCAGAAAACCTTCCTTATTAGAGACAATTTGGAATCAAGAAGATGCAGGAAGTTTTTCTCAACACTATTTGCCTGAGACTGGCTTGTAAGAGTCCATACAAATAGAATAAATTCTGCTGCACTACACCTGAACAGTACATTATAGAAAACTGAAGATACCTGCTAACTGGTATAATAGCCACCGTCCTAGAAGTCATTCTGTGAATTGTACACAGGAGTTAGATTGTTGTTTATGGACTTCCTTTTATTTGCCACTGTTGTTTACAAATGGTAAAAGTTGCACACAATATCTATTAGGAGAACTTAGTGACATATTATTTATTACAATTCATTAGAAGTTGCTTCAACTTTGTTAAGCAGAATTTTATGCCTATATTTGTTAGTTATACTAGTTTTAAGCACCATAGAAAATCACTAACTTTAACAAGATTCACTGTTGTTTTATCCTCATTAAAGTTGGACTGGACAACGTTTATTACAGTCCGAGCCTGAGTTACACATCTAAGAAATCCTCCCGTTTCATATTTTATACATTCATTCACATATATAAATATGCTGAAAGCAAACCACTCAGAGGCAAAATTGCATATCATACAAGAGATTAAAAAGGAAAACAAAATACCTCTTCATATATATATATATATATATCTGTCTTGTATATATATGAAGAGGTATTTTGTTTTTCCTTTTTAATCTCTTGTATCTCGTATGATATGCAAGTTTGCCTCTGAGTGGTTTGCTTTCAGTATATAGTATATAAGTGGGAATTTTCAGGGCCCACTAGAAGACAACTTGTGTTGTATACATGTCAGCGGTGCTAAACAGCTTTGCAAGATATTTATAGATAATTAATCGGAACACTTAGACATTTTGTTTTTAAACTTTGTTTTCTTTGGGTTCTGGGTATAAATTCATGGTTCTGTAAGTGGAGATGTGAAGTGCCATCAAAGTTCACAGGATGTGATTTAAGAAAATCTATATATAGTTTGCCTAGATTGTCTTGAAGGAAAGAGATAATTATTGAGGCCTGAAATACCTTTGGGATATATTCAATAATAATCCTGCTTGACTTCTTTGTGCTATCACAACCAGCAAAAGGCTTTTAAACCCTGAAGAAGGAGTTCAGAAGCACAGAAATGGAAGGGTTAAACTTGCTATTGCTTCTGAAATGACACCTAGAAATGACAGAACAATGAAATTGGTTTTTTCTCTTTCCTCTAAAGAGAATGGTGTCTCCAGGCCAAGAATGAGGTAAATTAACACCGCTATGTATAGGAGAGCTTGCATTATGCCTCACTGACTTATCTGTGGATAAGAAAGCAATCGTTTTGGTTGCTAAGGGTAGCAGTCCCATGTCTTTCACACAATCAAAAAGTAAACCATTACAATAAATAAAAAGGAAATGGGCTGAGGGGCTAAAAGAAATGTTTCATCTACTCATACTATTTACTAGAGCTGACAATTTGTAATGGGTATTGGCAACAGAACAGTGCAATTACTTCTTTACTTCCACTGAGTTGTGGAACTGTTTTCCCTGCAGGAAGCCTTAGAGCACTGAGGTTGGCAGAACAGGGAAGGAAACAAAGGATCCTATCCTGAATCTATTAGCTATAATGAACAGGTACTAAGTGGAAAACAGTAGATGTGATGCCCCATAACATATATTACAATATAAATTGGATACTCATATTTACATAAGCAGTTCCTCAGGCACTCTGAAATAAATTCATGGGGGAGAAAGACATCTACAAAGTGCCATTCATACCACTGGGGATAATTGCAGAACTGGAAGCATCTTTGCCATCTCTGAAGTACCAGAGGGCTGTAGCTTTAATTCCCTGTTTGAGTTACACACTGTTGTCATATCATAGAGACTATGGTTTCAGGAGCTTTAACTATTTTTTTTTTTTTTAAATGGTATGGTTTTTCTTGGCTTGAATTAAAATCACAGAAAGAGTAAGCTTGCAAATCTTTTAATAAGGCAATTACATGCAGACAAAGATTAGATCTCATGGCACAATAGATTTTTGCTATATTATTCAGTATCTTTTTGATATTCCACTGTCACTAGACAAAAGCTCTGAATAGTAATGTGACAAGTCTATTCAGGAGACAACAATACGAGATTCCTTAATTGTGCTCACTTGTGTGCCACACAAACCCTCACTTAATTTTTTTCCCCCTGTTTTGAAAAAGTGGAAAGAAAATACTATTTAGAGGTATAAAAAGCACTGTTGAATCTATCTGTAAAATCTGCATTTTGTATTTGTAAAATGAAAATGTTGAGATAGTCAATCACTTAATTTTTTCCCATCCACTAAAAATCTTATAATCTCAGGATTCAAAATGTCAATCTTAATATAGAAATGAATTGCTTAATATTAAGAAAAAACTCGCCTAAAGAACTGAGGAAAGAATAGACTGTGACAGGGAGGATGTGCTATTTGTTATGTATGGTGAGACCAGTAAACTCCCAACAAGTGCCTGGGAGGACTTGGGGATATCTTTTTTATTTATTTTATTTCGGGACACACATAATAGAAATGACACTTGTTATATAAACAGTACTATACAAAAAAGCTAACTGTACATATCCCCATTTTATTCATGGGAAAACGGAGGCACAAGGGAGGTAATTCGTTTAGGTCAGTGGCAGAGCAAGGAATAAAATTCAGTGCATATTCTTACATAGAAATGATGGAAATCATAGCATCTTATTGGCGGGAACAGAGATGAAAAGGACCTGTCATTTCTGAGTCCATCACTTTACAAATGCATGCAAGAATTCTCGGATATTTGGGACTGAACTGACGTTAACCAAAAGGGAAAGAAGCCATTTTTGGATATTTCTCAAAGCTGAGAAATAAAAAATACACCTCCAAAAGATAAAGCAGTCAACCTAATTATGGATATAGTGAATGAATAACATTTTATTTCAAAATAGCCAAATATTTTGGGCAACTTATGGAGTTAAGATAGCAGTTCGTGTGAAAAAAAAAAAAGTAAAATTCTAATACCATCTTTCAGTGATGATCTCTTCTCTTTAAGTCCATTATATATAATAGAAGAGTATTATTTAATCTAATAGTTTTTTTGCAGTGGAGTAATATCTTTCTATTTCTGGTTTGAATTAAGGAAGTACAAACTAATTAATTATACAACCAAAGCTTCATTAAGCTTTTAAGGGGTAATATTAAGCCATCTCTCATTAGAAAATTTCAACAACCAGAAAGTCTGTATTTAGCCCAAATTATACAAGTTCATAAGGGAAAAAGGAAAAATACCCCCTCCCTTGAGGTTTTTTTTAATGATGTTTTTAAAGTTACACTTTTGTTCTGGGTATTAAAATCACATGCGGGGTGCATGACATTTATTGCAAAAGATCTTGGGTGTAATTTTTCAATATAACATTCTAACTCTACAGAATCTAATGAATGAATAAATTCTTTATTGACTTTGGCTCAAATGGTAAGGCCATGTGACTAGGAGAATAACCAAATGTTGGCAGAATGAAAGTGAAAAATCAATACATATTGATTATTTAAACTTGGAATTTCAGGGTACTCAGGCAAGATTTATACCAAGTCCCAAACCAATACCATCAAATACCGAGCTCCTATCAGGTTGGTGAATCGTACTCAAATATATTTCATACTTCTAAATACACTTTCAAATGGTGATTTTTAAATATTAGGGAAGTAAGGTGCTCTTCATAAATTGCAGATTGCTTGCTGCTCTTCATAAATAAGATCTGGTTCTTTTGTTGTTGTCACATGTGATTCTCTTCTCCTTTTTCTGTTCTCTCATGTTAACTAATACTGTCTGTACTTGTCAGATAGTTTTGAGTACTGTACTGTTCTGTCTTGATTCTGGTGACTGCTACAAAAACCCTTCAGGAGTCAAGTACCCCTGTTGCGTTTTGATATTGAATGAATTAGAAAGAGGAGGGGAGCCCCAGCTGATCTCTGTCAAATCAGAAAGTAGCATTTAATTGGAAGCCAGGAGGGACAAGATTGGAAAAGATATAGTACCAAGCTTCTAGTTTACTGCACCTGCCACTTGGGGTCATGTTAAAACTAGAAGTATTTTCAAGGAAAAACAAACAAACTGGCAGATGTTGAAGGTGATTAAAAAAGATGATTAAAAACTGGCACTCCCTCCACATGGCTGTCGTTTATCTTGCTGCATTTGGAACCTTTGAGCTATTGCTGAAATGACAAGGCAGTAATACAGAGGTAGCACCATAGGCACACACCCAAGATGTTGCTTTCCTTTGTAATGAAGGGAAAGTAATTCAGTAGGTGACAATATATTGAAAAAGCCTGATCACATAAACACTAAGGGCCAGAACTTGCAAATACACCCATTTGGGCAGATGCATTTGCAAGACCTGGGCATTATTATGGAGTGATATACATACTAGACACATCTACATATGCCCCTGGCTGTGCATTTGGTACTGCATAGTCATTTTGTACTTGCTAAAGCCCCAGTGATGCACAGTTATTTTTAGATGCTACATTACCATGGTGTCAAGTTATGATGGCATATTTCAGTGCTACAGCAACGTTGCATTGGGATCACAGTTTGTGCCTGCTGACACTACATTGCCACAAGGATGAGCTGTGGCAATATAGCATCTCATGTAGACATGCCCACCAGTCTATTGAAGCCTGTTAATGTGTATTTGCAGGACTGAGGCCTTTGTTGAGATGAATTCTGTCTTACACATTCATTATTAAACCCTGCTAAAAAGTAACATAAAGGTTTACTCTTGGAAATAAATACAATGTTTTAATTGAAAAGGGTCACATTTGCATTGCTTTATATGTAATGCATGAAAGATAAAATGAATCCAAAGCTGCTTTTGTTTTTGTTAAAAAATAATTTTTTTGTTAGTATAACGTTAGTTATAAATCTGTATAAAGCCCTCGAAAAAAGTTCTGAAATGAAAGTTTGCTTATGCAATTTAACTACACCAATGATTCTCAACTCTGGAGACCCACACACTCTGGGCTGGCATGAGGTCCTTTCCAGGGTTCTGTCCTGCCACTGCCACCAGACTGAACTACCCCATTGCCTCTCTGCTTCCCCATGCAGGGCTGGACCAGGAAGCAGCTGTGGCAGAAGCAGGCAGGGATGGTTCCAGAGCTGCTGTATTTGCACCCTCCTTTAACTCCTGCATCACCCAAAGTTTAAAATCAACTGCCTGGAAGTGGCAGCAAGATTTCTAGTCAGGCAGTGCTGAGGGAGTCATCTGAATTCATGGCTCATTATAATCTAGTTGATCCTTTCTAGGCTCTTCATTCCACGAGTGTTTAGGACCCTCTCTTCTTTTTAATGGTCTTGATGTTCCAGCAATCAAGCTATCCTTTGTTCTGCTGTCTGTTTCTGGTAAGAAAGCACCTAATTTCACAGCCCTGCAGATTAGTTTTAGCTCATTCAGATGAAGTTGTATCTGTTTTTGCTTTGGTCTGAATAATACAGCCCTAGACCCTTAGTGCATTAGAAGCTTCTAGTTCTGTATTTGCAGTATTTAACTGGAGAAAAATATGTGTTGTTTTATATGGATTAGTGCACCTCACCGTTCGCATCCTCCTTTTCAAAATGTTATTTCTGCAGACGCCCCACTGCAGCCCTGCCTGACAGGAGGGGATGCTATGAGGTTGCTGCTTCTCCTGCACCAGAGAGCCCCAACATGCAACACCATCACTATGTTCAGGACATAAGTGCCACCACTGACCCAGTGCTTCTGAATGGGTGAGGGATGCCCTTTGGGATTTATACATAGAAGCAAAACTGGGGAACATGTTACCCTTGCGGTGGGAAAATTAGTGGCTCTCTGCCTGCATCTAAAGTGAATGTTCTTAAATTCAGAAAAGTTGTGGAAAGATGCCTTGAGTTTAAGAAGGCTGAAAATCACTGAACTTCACCCTGGTGCAGTTATGCTATGACGAAGCCATTACTGAACATATACCGTTTCTCATGGTACAGTGAAGCATTATACAGTTACTTGTATAACTGGCAAGACACATACATAATATTTTGCATTAATTTACCGCATATAAGTGACAGCCTTCAGTATATTTTAGAAGAACAACCAGTGCCTGGTTGCTACAAGTAACCCTCATCTGCCACCTTTACGAACTAATTGTGTGCAAACAAACGTATTATTTGTATGTGCGGACATTGCCCCCTCCAAGACGCTCCTAAGTAGAAGGGATTGTGGAATGGCAGGATGAACCCCTGCCTGGATGCCGAATTGTATGTTGTACTCATGTTCCCCTTTCATATGGGAGCTCCTGCTTTAGGAGGAATTTTGTCCACAGAGACTATCCCATGAATGGATGCAGGTCCATCCAGCTCCCAGTGCAAAGGGTTATTATATAGAGTCGCAGTTACCCAGTCCCGTTCCCAGTGACTCCAAGGGAATGACCTCCACATTTCTTTCATTCTACATTGCTGCCGCGCAGCTCGCTGCCCAGCTCCTTGTGTGTGAAGGCTGCTGGGGCAAGCCCCAGCAGTTTGATAAGAGCCCAGCTGTGAGTTGCCAGGGCAACTCATGAGGGTCAGCTGACCCTAAGGGGCAGGGCCTGGCTCATATAAAGCCCAGAGCCAGAGGCAAGCTGGAGCTTGTGGAGGCAGAATGCAAGTACATCTCATGAGAGCTTGAGCAATGAGGCAAAGTTACAGCCAGGAGGCTTGCGTTTGCTTTAGTATTTGTATTAAACCGGTGGTTTGGGTGAGGCTGTAGGGGTTGGAGGAGGTCTCAGGGCAGACCCACAGTAGTGTGGGGATCCTGGTGCCTGTAGGGGTGCAGCAAGCCCCAGAGAGGGGGCAACCTTTGAAGAAGCCCAGTGTGGGCGCAGCTAGCACCAGTGAAGGGTGCAACTTACAGGGTATGGAGACCCCAGGCCCAGAGAGGGGCACTTGAAGAGCCCAGGTAGGGGCATGATGAGCCCCAGAGAGAGGGCAGTATTTTGAGGAGCCCAGACAAGGGGCAACGCGCTTTGAGGAGCCCAAGATGGGTGTAGTGAACCCGGCAGTAGGCTGGTGCTGCAGGAAAACACACAAGGGACAGGGTGCTGCGGTGGTCCCCCAGAAAGTGGATAGCAGCACAGGGTCCAGTGAAAGGGGAAGCAGTGCGGTGGGCCTAAAGGGGCTGGTAGCTCAATAGGAAGTCCCATATTATTTTAGAGAAGGCCCAGAAAGGGAACTGAGACCCCAGAGAGAGGGGTGACGTTTTGGACAAGGCCCAGAGTGGGCATTGAGAGCCCCAAGGGAGGAGTAGTACATTAAGGAGGGCACAGAGAAAGCCCAGGAGGGGCTCTAGTATAGAAAAGTACTGAGAAGGCCCAAGAGGGCGGGCGTGTATTGTATTTGGACTATACAGCGTCTTGTCACATCTGCGAGGCTTGGGGCGTGGTATTGGGGTTTGGTCGGAGCCACGCGTAGCCCTTAACCCTAGGGTGCCTGGGGACCACCCAGTAGACAGGAAGAACACAGAGTCAGGAAGATCATGGGGACAGGAGGTCCCAAGCAGCCGTGCCCAAGGATGTATAAAGCAGCCTCCCAACTATATTTATTTAACACCAAGACATAGCGGGCAAGAATTTGAGGGTGCCTTGGGCCGGCCTTGATGCGGTGAGAGGGACCTCAGGGGAATCGCAGCCCTCCCTGCAGGTGCCGTAGTGACATGCGTCTTTTGTAGTAACTATCAACATACAAACACTATATATTAAATCACGATATTTATTTCCTTTGAGGCAGAGAAATACACTAAGAGAATTAGATTGAGTATACATTTTTAATGATTCCTTACTTTGCTGTATATGTGGAAATCAGTGACGTTTTGTAACACCAATTCTTAAGCTTCCTCGGTGAATTTCAAATGTTACCAGATGATATAATATTTAAAAGAGAAAAGGTTGAAAGTATTTAATTGACTGCTTTGCATAGAGAAAATATACACTTCCATATTGTATTTATAAGATGCAAATATACCGTCTTTGAAACGTAATGTAAATAAAGAAACAAATAACATTTAAAACACACAACACAACTTTTAATATCACTAACTTGTAAAGATATTAAATAGTAGCTATGGGCAACATGCTGAAGGTTGCCAGGGTATTTGTGGATGTTTAACATTGTAGTCTTAATATTTTAAACTTTGAAATTTGAAATATTTTGGAATTTTACCATTGATTTCCATGGGGCCTGAACTTTACTTGTAGAGTTACATAAAGAGGTTTAGCCTTAACTACACAGATACTATTAGATTTCCTTTTGCTGAGGTCTACTCCCGCAACAGGAACAGAGTTCAGCTATCACTCTTGCAAATGTCACTGTGTGGAGTAGGGTAAAATAGATGCAAAATGCTAAACGCGGTGCCTGAGGGGACAAACCTGATCTGGTAGCTTTTTAACATCTGTTTTGTTGAGAATGCATTAGGTTCTAGGCAGTGGAAAATAAGGTCCTGAGAGTAACATACTGGTTACTGAGTGTTGAGCATCCCCTCTTGTGCCTGATGATACAAGTTGCTGTAGCTGTTAATTAGGGGAGCTGTAGCCTAAGTAAGAGCACACTAATATCAGTAGCACTATTCCCACTGAATCTTTCCTGTAACTTCTGTGGCTTTCAAGTTGGCCCTCTACCTTTCTAGTCCCGGTTATAAAAGTTCACACTCTTTATCCTGGGGCTTCTGACATCAAACTCCTGGTGCTGAATAACAAGAACAGTATTTGAAATACTGATTCCCAGCTGCCAGCCATATTGATGAGAAATGATGTAAAACTGCCATTGTACACTAACAAGGGGGAGACGATATGTTCCTTGAAAGCAAGTGATGACACCCGATCTTTCAAAATGGAAAGAACAAAAAAACCCTATCTTGATACAATTCCCCATTTGTTTAGAAGAAAGAAAGTAACGTAGAAAAAGGCATGTATCACTTCTCTATTTTTATAATGCTTTATGTTTGACTTTCTACTATAGCTAAAAAGAGTGTTACATAAAAATAACAGTAGACTTCATTTGATCTTTTTTCCACAGCCTATTGTCTTTGTTTTAAATCTCTGTAATACTATTTAATCAAGGGCTTCAAAAGATAATTGAGTTTGTATAATACGTGTGTGCATATTTGTAAAACTGTCTGTCTGCACTGTCAGTCCTAGATAGTGCAATAACATTTAAATGTCAAAATGTTCCCTGCTTTTCTATTTTCCAATATTGGAATCTGCAGTTACCACAGCAGCAAAGGCCAGTCTTGCCCAAAAGGGGATAGGGAAATGACTTTCCTCCTTTTATAGTTGTTAATAATTCCTGACCTAATAAATAATAAAAAGTTAAGGTCAGTTTTCAGACCTGGTGCATAACTGGTTTTTGACCTAGTTTCCTTATTTTGGGAGTACTGGGATAACCATTTGGCTTTGTTACTGATGACATGAAACAAGCTATTTTTAAAACTCCGTTGTTTTTTTTTTTTTCTCATCCTTTCCTTACTCATTAAGCGTTAAGGAAATATTTACTGTGAAATTACACCCTTTGTTTATAATCCTTTAATCTAAGCAATTAAAGCTGTCTCTTACATTGTTGTTACAGGCAGATTAAATAAGAGTAGACTGTTCTTTGGAAGCTGTGTGTAGATGATGTTAGCTCAACTATAGTAAGACTTCCTGTCTAAGCAACATGAAGGCCATGGGCCAGATCCTCAAATGGCAGGGTCTGGCATAGGTCCAGTGAAGTCCACGTTCTGCTGCTGACTGAAGAACAAAGTCATGTTAGATAAAGAGTGTGCACAATGTACCAATAATATTATACTTTTGGATCAGGAGGCCTAGACCTTTTGAATAGGAACGATTTCCCTGTCATTCCTCTAGACAAAATTAGACCCTGCTCTTGATTCCAGAAGTTTTGAAATGAGAGAGCATTTTAGAAAGAAATGGTATATTTAAAAATGTGTGGAGTTTGCATTTGAGAGGAAAAATATTTCTATTTTTGATGGATAAAACCCTTACGCTTGGCTCTTGTTTTTTTCGTTTTGTTAAAGCTACTGTTTGACACCAAGCAAAAATGAAAACAAATGAACTCTCCAAGCAAGACCAAAAAAACTGGAAATAATTGCCCCAGAAATAAAAAACAAACAAACAAAAAGCAATTATTCCATTCCAGTCCTACCTCCTCTTCAACAAAATTATGGAAAAATATGGGTTTACCAGCATGACCCTGTAACTCATTCTTAATAGAGACGGAGCTCTCAGTTCAGTGGAGGCTGGTACTTCTAGATACAAATGTCCTGGGTTTGATCCCTGCCCACTGATGACCATCCCAATTGGGGAGTTTCATTACATCTATGTGTAGCAGGGACCCCCAATCTCTGCTACTTGAGAGGTAGGGAGCTAGCACCAAAGGGCTGCAATTAAGTAGACTGCCAGGCAGGAGCCTGCTGCAGGGCTATGCACAGCCAGGGAAACCCCTGGTGTAAAGGGCAGCAGGGAAGAAGGCAGTGGCTGTGGTTTAGGGCTTAAACTGCAATACTTGAGAGCAGGTTGAGGGTAGAGCTGCAACACGAGAGGAGGTGACGCATCAGCCCATTAAAAGTCTGACTCCAAAACCAGAAAGGGCAGTCCTGGTGCCTGCCATGAGCAGAACTGCTGCTGGCTGGAGAGTTACCAGAGGAGTTGCTAGAAGACTATAGTGAAATACTCTAAATGTGTATATAAGGAGATGCAGCCTGCAAGAGCTGCAACTCAGCTGCTGGTGGGCAGCAGTTCATGGTGTGCTTGGCTAGATGGCCGGGAGCCAGCTGCAGTTATTGAGTAGTGAAGGTAGAGCCCAGGAGGATTGGGCTCCAGAGCAGAAGTCATGGGAGGAGAGGGAGCACGGTAGTGCTGAGGAGAAGTACCAAACCTAGATTGCGCCTCTCAGGATCAGAAGAAAGGCCGCAGGTTTTGGTTTGCCTGTCTGTTGTTTGCTGCTTTTGTTCGTTTTATTATGGGCTTCCTTTCTGTAGGGATGTTTGCCCTTTGAAAAGTAAATTGGTTGGAAACCTAGAACAGATGGCTGACTGGGGAATAAAACTTCATCTTGGGTTTGAGTAAATGCAGTACATGATTTGGTTAATTTTGTTTTTGGTGCAGTAATGCTGAAGATCCCTTTTCCGTTGTGCTGGATTCTGTGAAGAGACTGAGCAAAAATGCAGTCCTGCAACAAAGTTTACAGTCTAAGTGTTTCTGGAGGCTTCAGAAACGCATAGTCTGCCACTAATGGAGCAAAACCAGTGTAACACTTAAGCAGTATAACAAAACGCTCAGGTGCCCAGGACAGCCGCAACACATGGGAGCTGCTACAACTTGCTGCCGCTGTGCTGGGTGCACAACAGCGTGGCTGAAATTGCAACCACCTTTTTTTTCCCTGTTCCTCCCAGTCAGCGCCCAGGGCAGCTGTCCCGATTGCCCCACTCGAGTTATGCCACTCCAGGCAAGCTGCAAATGGAGCCCTAGACCCTTGAGTCAGTTGCAACTACTAATATAGATTAGGATAAGAAACTCAACATCTTCAAGTTTTCTTCTGCTGTATAACTGAAACTTGATTTTCTTATGTGCTGCAGCTGATACCATCATCAGGTATTTCCTGGTCAAGTATTTCATTATGCATGTTCTAGGATTGCACATTGTGCTGACTTATGACAGAGCTGTCTTCAGCCACACTTGCAAAAGCTACCCCATATTCTATGGCTATTCATTATTTACAGGAGGAGGGTAAAATTAGCATATGGGAATAAAATAGTTGGTACCTTAGCAATTGCGGTTCTTCAGTGGATCACTATCCATTTCTAAATGTGAATGTTACAGATGAGCTGTTGGCAGCATTTTGCGATAGCAGGCAGGAATGGCTCAGCTCGGGTCCTAGGTGGGTTGGTGCTAGGATCTGGCTGCTGCCATTGCCTGTACTTTTCCCTACTACCAATACCTCTCCCTGCCACCCAGCTGCATGGCTAAGTGCCCTAGTATCCAGCTGCAACATGGCTGCAGCTGCTGCTGTCGAATACCATCAAGAAGGCCCCTGTTGTAAGTGGCCAAACATTACAATTCCTGACATTTTAGCTGAGCATCTCCAGCATACATTTAGTTTTATATATGAAATTTCAAGGGTGATCCATTATTTTTATATACGTTGTGCTGTGTAATTAGGTGCATATCTCTGCGGTGGGAGCCAAGCTGTGGGGGTTAATGAGTTAATGCCTACTCGGTGACACAGACCAACTGAGAGGAATGATTACCAGTCCCAGGGGAAGGTAAAAGCTCTGAGGGAGAGGGGAGGGGAGCACTGTGGAGGAGGTAGCACTGAGCAACAGGGTTCTTCCTCCATGTTTGAGTAAAGACTGTAGGTGTAAGCTAACCCTTTGTTGACTTTGGTTGTTTAAGTGTTTACCTTGTTACAGATGTTGTCTTCCTTATGGGGCAAGTTTGCCCCAGGGGAAAAAAAAACCTAACAGATATGACCTGATACACACTATAACTTCAGTCAATATTCCTTATTGTTTGCCATAACTTGCTCCTTCTCCAAGAATAGCTGCAAAAACTAACTATACTCTGTAGTGACCACTGTTGGCAAATCCTGGCTTTTTAAAGAAAACCATGTTGATTCTTTTTAATTTCAAAATAGTGGTTATGCTTAAGGGAATGACTAACTTTCTATAAACTAATGGACTGTACCTTTTGAACAAGCCTGTTTAACCACCAGACAGATTTTTATTGTGGAGTAAGTTTTGACTTCGGAATAGAAGGTTTGATTGTTGTAGAAAAAGGCTCCCCAGCTTTCTCTCTCTCTCATCCCAGGGGCCACCTCTCTTCCATTCATGAACATAGAATAGCCCCCTCTTGTCTGCAGCTGTGTAATCTAGTGGCAGCTAACGTAGTTGCTTCCACCAAGGAGTAATGATGTGAAAGTGTTTATGTAGAGGTTTGGGGTGTTTTTATTTATTTTTAAGGCAATTCATTTTTATTTTCTTTCTGTTAATTATACTGCTGATTCTTGCTCTTCCTCTTATTATTCCTTAACCCATCTGTTTTATTCTTCTCATCTGGAAATGCGACTAATCAGTTATCTACAGACCACCAGTAGATGCTAAACAGACAACTGCTATTCTAGCTCAACTCAACTGTAGAAATTGCTAAGGCTTGAAAATTATTTCTCTTAAGAGGCATGATGTTACAGTTGGGAGGTTGGTACACTCAATATCAATATTATCACCTCATATAATGTCTCCACATTGGAGACATGATTCTAATTTACAAAGCCTCTTACTATTTGTTGAAGTCCCATTAAAAAGTGGAAACTCTGCTGTTATCAAACCAGTCTGCAATTCTACATAGCTGGAACTTCATCGGTGGAGAGCGCCCCCAACACTGATTAGTAAGTTTTGTAGTCTGGCAAGAGAGAATAGCTTCAGACTTTCATAACTATGATTATTAGACATCAGAAATGATCAGCTAGAGAGCTGCAAGTAGGAAGAGCTCTAGAAAGGCAACTGTCCTCTTTTTCTCATGTTTCTTAGGTGAGACACTGGTTTCGAATATTTGGAGCATGCAAAAACTGGCTATTGTCTCTAGTGGGTTATGGAATAGAGAAGATCCCACACAACTTACTGATTTGTTTGATGCACTGGCTAGGGGAGTATTTAGTTGATTGCATGATTTCACAATGATTACACACTTAATTCATACAACACAATTTTATTTTAAAATTCTTTGCTACGCAGAAAACGCTGCTTAGCTTTAAGAAATTCCACGAACATTAAGAACACAATAACTACATATATCAGAAACAACGCTCCAAATGCACTTCCTTCTCAAACAATGTTATAAGAATTAGTATTACAAAAACAACTACAATTACAACTCAAAAAATAATAGTATTGATTCAAATTTAACTTTCATAATATACTTACAATCCTAGAATTCTAAGACTTCAAACATCTAAATATGCTTTCATTCCTTGGCAGTATGGTTCAATGGGCTGGCCTCAATACTGGTAGGACTAAGTCCCTTTTGAGCTCTCCGCAGCTTCAGCGTGAACTAAGATTTGTTACCTCCAAATTGGGACAGCGGGTTACAGTTTTTGTGTGAGTTGGTGTCTAGGGCCCCTCCTACCCAAACCTGTGACTACTGCCAAATTTGGGCTCGGATCTTACTCAACAAATTATTTTGCTTGGTAATCCGTTTCTTTTCTTGATTTATTTTAATTACTTTGGGGGATTTCCTTTCTTTCCAATCTTTTCAAAGGCTCTTAGGGTTTGATCTCTTGGAATGTGGGATGTTTGCTTAAGGGTCATTTTTTATGTTGACTTTAATAAAGGCCTCTAAAGATAAAATTCAAGAGTTAAGATTTGGAGCAAAGTCAGGACCTTCTGCATGTAGACCAAAACAATGGCCTAGATAAGAAGGTAAATCTTGTTTTCTTCCTAAACTGGCTAATGGGCAACTTACAAACATTCAAACTATTTCATTCAATATGACAGCTATCAGCAGCTTCATAGCAGAAGAAATCCATCTTTACAACTGTCCTATCCCCTCTTCTGTAATTCATCTAGAGCAAGGGGTCCTTCTTTTTATAGGGTTTTACTAGTATATGTGCACCTCCACAAGAGTGTGTGTGTGTGTGTGTGTACTTCACAACACTCCCATTAGGAAGGGAAGTAGTGCTTTTCCCACTTAATGGTCCTGCCCAAGGTCATACAGGAAGATTCTGACTAGTAGGGAATTGAATAAGGATTTTCAGTCTCTGGTACCTTAGCTACCACCTTATCTGCCTTACTACTGCCTTAACTACCCTGTTCTAAAAGACATTTTTGTATTTGTGTTGCTTGTTCTATCTTTGTGTACTGATGGCTTCATATAATTGTGTGGGATCTTACAGTTGTGCACAGATCAGTGATATCTTGTTTTTGATATACTTCTGTCAGTTTATGCGTAATCTCCACTGGATGTATAAGATAATTAATAAATGTGCATGCACGTATGGTTTAGATCATATGCATGTTCTTTACTGTTGTTCTTTTGGTTACTTTTATTTTAAATAAAAAGTTGTGATGTATATTGCTACACAGCTTCTAGAAATACTTTAAAACGCAAGTTTTAATCTATATAATGGTATATATGGCTTTGACATAATGCTACTCTGGATGAATCACTTGGCCACTCCTCTGCCTTGGTGTCCTTATCTATACAAAGGGAATGATATTTACTACTTTTCCTCAAATATCTTGATCTGTGGGTAAGAAGTGCCTTTTTTAACATGCTCCCACAGATTTTATAAAATTTCATTCTGTGCCAGCTGTTATTGCTACTGAAACAATACTCGCTATTCCCACTGGTAGGCTGGTCACTGATGTTTCTTAGCTCTCACTTCTTAGGCTGGGTTGTGCAGCAAAGGGAAGATATTTACCGTAATCTCTTCTATATGGAAAAACCTAAAAATCATTGCTAGCCCATTAAACAGGTCTGTCCCTTTATGTCTAATCTACTTTTTAGTACTAATATACATTTTGTGGCTGGCTTGTTGTTGTTGTTGTTTAATGTAGAGTTTCTGGAATCCATTGTATGGTGTTTCTTGGCTTTGCCTATTTCCTTTACTGGAAGACCAGAATTTTATGTTCTGTGATGTCTTTTGAGACTCATCTTTGTACCAAGTTCAATTCTTTGAACTGGCCATTGCCTACTTGATGGAGGACATAAAACGTGGTTTAAATTCATTAATTTATGGATGGCCTACTATTTTCACTCAATGTTAGTTGGCACTTGCATAGTAATAGAAACAGACCATTGATTTTTTTTTTTTTTTTTTTTTGTTTAGATATGGATTCCTCCATCTCCCTGAAACATCAGATTTTTAATTTGCCCCTTCCCACCTCAGTACAAAAAACGTTTGGATAACTTCGAAATTGGCTGTTCTACCTTTATATATGCCTCTGCACATGGAAGTGTGTGGAGAGTGTGTGTGTGTCGGGGGGGGGGAATTTTTGGTAGCAGATTCATCCCTGCATTGACATAAGAGGAGAGATGTGACCCATATCCCCTTCTGAGGAGCTGCTAGGGTTTAGGCTTGTTGCAATGGTGAAAAGTCACTGTGATGACAATGTTGCCTTCTGGCCCCTGTTCTGCAGTAGACAAAAACAACCATATTATAGAGGTGAATTCTCTCCTTTCGGTCTTCAGTAGGTATTCAGATTCTTTTTGTGTCCGTCTTTGTCATTGTCATGGTGTCTGACTGTCAGATAGGCAAACTTAAAAAAAAAAAAAGTTCACTAATTTAATTGAACCTAATCTTGTTCTTGGGTGTTGGCATGTTTTCCTTATCTTCCCCTCACTTTCAGTCTGTACTTCTGCTGCTGCAAAGAAGTGTCTGTATTTTTATAGGATGTTTCCATGGTTTGGCAGAAGCCAATTGCGCACAGCCTTATGTTGATCTCCTTTTGCAAGGTGGCTCGCAATCCTTGGGAGTTGCTGGGATCTGAGTGAACATAAAGGGAAAGTTTTATTTAATTTCAGTAAGTTCACTAATCGCGAAGGATAACAGTTAGAAAAGGTGTGGTTTGGTTTTGTTTTGTTTTGGTTTTTTTGCAAAGGAATGAGCGACAGCACAGCAGATCACTTTACCTAGTTGCAATATCACAGAAGAGGAATGCTGGAAGTCTGAAAAACCCTTACCAACTCCAGTGGTACAACACATTCATGACCACACATTCTTTAATCTACCCAACCGTGATCAGCTCTGGCTAGTCATCATGACAAGCCAGCTGCTGAACTAAATTTCTGTTTAGGGGAAGAGGCATGCAGTGTAGATGGATTGGTCCCCTGTCTGTGTGCCATTACTAGACCATTGACACACGCATCTCAACACACCTCGCAAGCTTTCTGGGCTGCCAGAGATTCCCAAGTGCATGGAGGGAAGGCCTGGCTGGCTGACTGACAGAAGACAGTGCTCTCCCTATCCCCCATCCCTCCCCTTTGAGAATTTACTAACACAATAACCCCACCCTTCTGCCCTGCCCAAGGCTTTCTGAAGAGACCTAGAGTGAATCCTCTCATTAATTGCAAGCATGTCAATTTCTCTGTCCAAATCCCACCACAGATTCCTACCCATTGTGCACAAGCTCACGGACCCAGAAGCTACAGTGCATCCTTGTTGCTCTGCATGACTTGCTGAAGGCTGTGGGACACTATACATACCCATATGCAAGTGACCCAGCAGATGTTAGGGCTGGCATACACCTTTCTGCCTAGGACCCAGAAGCCCAGCACCCCACACAGGGCTACTTACTAGACCCTGTGGCAACCAACTGTCCTGGAAACTGTTGACTACTTCCACCTGGATGAGAAAGTAGTCCACCTGGATGCCTTTGCTCTTGGGGTGCTGTGGGTGCACCTCTAAAGCATTAAGCAGTGGTTCAGGTCCACAAGACCAGCAGTAATTGGTGAGGGTGGATTGTGCTGGTCACTGGGGATGATAAGCAATGGCTACAGAACTTCTGCATGTGATGGGCAACACAGCCCATGAAGGTGGCCCAGTTAACCCTCTGACATCAAGCAGTAGGGCATCAACATAATGCCATTCCAACTCCAGAGAAGCAAGTCATCATCACCATCTGGAAGTTGACCACCCCCAAGAGTTTCTGCTCCATTGCTAACCCGTTCAGCATAGGCAAGTCCATGACTGGACAAGCAGTCCAAGAGGTGTGTGATGAACTGCTCTGTCCATCTTATCAACCCACAGGAGATCCTAATTAGCTTGTGCTGGATGGACTTCTGCAACTGCCTGAGGGCCACTAGCACCCACATCCCCATCCTCAGCTTGGTACTATGAGCTTCATCAATCGCAAAAGATTCTTCTCCATTGACAATGCCCTGTAGCAAGACCACCACGGACACTTTACCTTGCCTTCACTAGCTAGGTGGATAGTGTCTGGAATGCCAGGGTATTCTGCAACTCCACCCTTCCCCAGATGGTGAAGAACAGATGCTGTATCCCCAGGACCCCCAATCTCAAAGTGAGTGGAGCTGTCCTCATCCTACCCTTCATTACCAGGGACCCAGACTTCCCTGTTTTCCCCTGGCTCATGAAGCTCTACACAGTGCATGTGAGCTGCAGGAAAGAACACTTCACTCATTGCCTCTGCATGATTGAGTGTGCCTTTGGCCATTTGAGGACATTGTGGAGGGCTCTGAGCATATGCCCCAGCACAGCCAAGGAATATTTTCCAAGTCTTGCTGCCGCTACCCACATCCTGTACAACATCTGTGTTTGGGGATGGGGGGCCTCCTGCACGAGCTGGATGGAGGAGGCATGATATACTAAAGAAATGCAGTATGCTAAGTAAGCAAGGGCAGCAAGCCACAGCATGCCCCTGCCATAATTCATGTGCCTGGGACAGCCAAACTGGCAAGGAGTCCTGGTCTGTCCAGGACTCCTTGCCCAGTGGATTATCTCTGTCCCCTGTCCTATCCATTTTCCATCTGGGCTTTTAGCACCAGTTAGACCTCACCTACCTAACATGGCTGCCTAACTGGTGCCAACATGACCACCAATGTTGAACATGGAAACCTGGAGCCCAAACAGGCACACAGTCTCCCTTTATACAATAGAAAATAATTCCACCAAGGCATGGCAGGGAAGGGAAAATGTGGGGGTACTACAGGCAGCTGAAGTGGGGCAGGAGGCACATGGTTACTAGGGGTGTCACAGCTGCCCTTGAGGCCTGGTACTCCTACAGTTAAGCACTGGATTTGTATGGGATAGTTTGGATATGGATGGTCCTGTCTTGTGCAGGGTGTTGGACTGGATGACTTCTAAAAGTTTCTTCCAGCTCTGCTTCTCTATGATGCTATGGCACTGCCAGAAGCCTGGGGATATTGCTTATGGCTAGAATCAAACTAAAGTGTTTATTTTTGTTTCTAGTATGATGACCTGACACCCAAGGTTGCCTTTCCATTGCAGAAACTGTTGACTTGGCACTTGCCTTCTCAAGACCCAGCTGAGCAATACTTTTTTTTTTTCTGTCCACTTAATGCCACTCCAGTAGACCCCTGCCACTTATTGCCTTCAGTAGCATTACTTTGTTCCTATGCCTCTGGAGGCAAGAGAAGGAGGTAAGAAGAATATGTCTTTGCATGTCTCCCCTACTTCTGAGCTGCTGCAAGCTTACTGCAATCCACACCATCCCTGATGCAGGGGGTGGTAGACTGCCGAGAGGGGGGGGTTGGTAGGTGTTCTCCCAGGGAATGGAGAAGAAGTGAGGGCATTCTTTTTGGGGAAAGAACTGGGGCTACAAGGTGTTTTGAGTGTTCCATGCAGTGAGTGCTTCTACTTTGAGATGCCTTACAAGCACAGACTTTTCAGTGGGACTGGGGACTGGACTGGTCAAGTGTCTCCTGAAAACTTCTCTGGGACCTCAAGCTGGGAGTGATTTTTTCAATTCTGTCCCACTTGGCTGGGCTTGCTTTCCCTCACAGGACTCCTGCCCTTGCAATGGTACTATTAGGTTTTACCCCCTCCCTCTCAGTTACCATTCTGGTTTCTGCTGGCATGGCATTACAGTGGTACCTAGCAATCTGTTTTCATGTGTTCGAAAATTGACCTTCCCATCTACCACCCATCCCCATGGTGTGGCACAGCACACACAACCCAAACACCTATTGTTGCTTTTTAGTCTTTTCCTGCCAATTAAATAAATCACTTTAGCAATTTTTTCACAGTCTACAATAGGAGATGCAGGGTTCAGTGTTCACCTGCCTGCAACAAAGTATTTGATCCAGTTAGGATGCAAGGAGTTGCAGGCTGGTGAGCCTAATTTCTGTTTCTGGAAAACTAGTAGAAACAACAACAAAGTTCAATGCATGGATGAACATAACTTGCCGGGGAGGGATCAATGTGGCATGATTTCCTTTTTAACAAAGCCTCCCCAATCTACTAAAGTTCTTTGAAGGTGTCAATAAGCAGGTGATAATGAGTGATCTGGTAGACATGGTATATATCTGGACTTCAAAAAGCCTTTGACAAGATTCCCCTATCAAAGGCTCTGAAGAAAGTTAAGTAATCATGGGATTACAGAGAACATCCACTCATAAATTAGAAATTTGTTTAAAGATAACAGAATGAGTATAAATAGTCAGTTTTTGGGATGGAAAGAAGTTAACATTGGGTCCCCCCAGCATCTGTTGGGACCAGTGCTGTTTATCATATTTATAAGTGATCTGGAAAAGGGGATTAAAAGAGAGAGGGCTAAAATTGCAGACAACATAACATTATTTGCAGTGGTAAAGGCCAAGGCAGACTGTAAGCAACTACAGAAGACTCTGTTGGGCAAATGGGAGATAAAATTCAATGCAGATATGTGTAAAGTGGTGCATGTGGGCAAAAGTAACCCAAACTATACATACACTATGATGGGCTCTACATCTAGCTGTTACCACACAGGGAAGAGATTTAGGAATCCTAGTTTGCTAAAAGCATCAGCTCAGTGCTAGCAGTCATCAGAAAGCCAAACAAAATATTAGGGATTATTAAGGGAATTGTAAACGCAATGGAAAGTATTGTTAATACCCCTTTATAAATCTACTGTATAGCTACACCTTGAATACTTTGCCCGGTTCTGGTCCCCACATCTCAAAAAAATCTATAAAAGAACTAGAGAAGGTACAAAGAAGAGCAACAAGGACATTTGGTGATATGGAGAGGCTTCAATCTGAGGAGAGACTAAAGAGGCTAAGCCTAATTGGTTTAAAAGACAGATGTTGGGGTGAGCGGGTAGGGTATGATAAGCGTTTACAAAATACAAAACAGTGAAGAGAAAGTAAATAGGGAGTTAGTATCTCTCTCAATACAAGAACTAGGTTTCATAAAGGGAAACAGGTAGGTAGAAAGTTTAAGACTGTTACTAGATGGGGTCCCCAGGGATGGCCATGGGACCCCTAGGGCCCCTTGACTGCCAGTTTGGCCCAGTGGGCACCCTACTTCTTTCCTGCCATGTTGTCTTGGTACCAATTATGAATAGGGAATCTGCCTTCAAGTTTAAGTTGGGTATGGTCGTGCTGGACCCTGTGGGTTCTTGAATCCCTTTTGGGTCCTGCACAAAAATGGTGGCCTCTTGGGGTACCTTCAGCCTTATGGGCTAGATGTGTGGCTCCAAGCCTCCCCTATACCATGCCCCAAGCCTCACAGATGGTATTCACACAGTGTCCCTCTGAGGCCTTGATTTGATTTGGCCTCTGGTCATCACTGGACATACTGCTAAGGCAATGTCTCCACAACAAGCTCCAGAGGGCTGGGAGGCACTGGGGGTGGGGACGGCCCTTGCACAAGACCTAGTTGATGTAGGCAAGGGCAGCAGGGCAGCCACTACGTCCTGGATTATGCATTGGGGAGCATGCGGCATGTGCGGCTCCAAGTGCTGGGCCAGTGCGGAAGGATCTGCCCACCCCTGCCTATCGTAGTCCAGGTGGTCTCTGACATGAGTAGTGTGGCTCAGGACTGTCCTCTGGGGCACCCAGGGCACCTCCATTGCCAGCATCGCCAGCTGCAGCAGGGGCTCGGTGAAGAGGTCACTGCCCTGGATGACTGTCCCCGGGAACCTAGAGGCAGAGACCAACCTCCAGTCTCTGAGAAGGTCCAGCTAGAAATCCAGCAGCTCCTCCAGGTCCTGCTTGGGGAGCCCTTGCGGGTAGAAGAGCTGCCAGTTGTCTCTGAACACGTGGAGGTGGCGGAGGAAGGCACTGCTGATCAGGTTCTGTGTTGCCCGGCTACAGCCCTGTAGAGAAGCCTTGCAGGGCCTGGAGGGTGAGGGTGTGGGTTTGGCTGTGGAGGCAGACCAGGCCTTGCCTCCCCTCCTGCAAGGGGAAGCTCAGGACACCCACAGAGACCCAGTGCCATCCTGGCCAGAAGAATTCAAGCACCCATCCTTGGAGATGGGCCAGGGGCTCTGGGGGGCATTGCCAGAGTGGTGAAGCACCGCCAGAGCATGCACAGGATAAAAACCAGGTTGAAGATCTCTTTTCCATAGCCAGACATGAATTCCCAACCTTTTTCTTACTAGCTTAATTCTCTTCCCCTTTAGACACAGAACAGGCTGCCCTTAAAGGCTTTTCAAGGAAAGAAATGCAGGAATAAAGCCTGCCAGAGATGAGGATTGAACCCATGTTCTCCCAGTTAAATGGCAGGGTCCCATAGTGTGATGCACAGTACCGGACCTAGGACCTATGTTCTGATCCAGTAAATGGCAGTTCTTGCATTCTTACTGAAGGGCTGTCCATGTGCATCTCGGTGGGGTTGAGATTTTTGATAAGGATTGTTTAGACACCGTGGGGGTCTGGCTATGAAGAAAAAAGGTGGGCCAGAAGTGGCTGTGAAGGGAGGCGAGGCAGGCACAGAGCAACGTGTCCCACATGCTGTGATGTTGCTCTTTGTTTAGTCTTCCTCTTGCAAAAACCGGAGACCGGAGCCTGAATGGGGAAGGGCTGCTCCTGGAGGTGGAGGGCCCGGCTGGAAACCTAACCAAGTTAAGGAACAGTACCACTGAACTTCCCTTTAAGATCATAACCCAGCTCCCCTGGCATGGTAGGCGATTGAACCAAGGGAGAAGATCATAAAAGAGACTGGGAAAGTGAAGGATGAGCCTACAGATAAAGTCCATAAGGTGACCCTTCAGGTCGGTCCTGTCGCAGTCTTATTCTCTCTTGTGACCAAATTCTCCACTGTTGTTCACTTCAGTAGAGCGGCACTAATTCACACAAACTAATGAACTGCCCCATTGACTTAAATGGGACTAGCATGTGTTGCCACAATATTTGGTTCTCAAAGTTTTAGCTGTTAGATGAGATGATCTGTTTAATGCGATTCCATCAAGAACATCTTTAGCACTCATGATTTTGAGGGAAAACTCTAAAGTACAAATTCTCTGAGGCAAAAAGGAAAAAAAAATCATAATAAAACCAGGAAGAATTCAAAACTTATTCTGTCTAAATGTGCCTTGATTTTTAAGCCAATCCTGCACCATTTTGTGGTTTCACTCATAAGTTTTTTGTTTTGTTTTTTAATCCCTGTGGCTGCCAAGACTTAGTAAAATGTTTTCTGGTCTGGGTCCTAATACTACTTATTTATGTGGTGTCTTGTTACCACAGCTTCTTACAGAACCACGCAGTGAAAATTTGCTACAGCATGGATTAGATAAAACCCTTATAACAGCACATCTCCACTGCTGCTGGTATTAGTATCATGCCCAATTGTCTAAAGGTCATCAACCTAACCTTTACATATTTCTTATGATTGTTAACGATTTCTTGTAAATTGGTTTGACCTTGCTTGTCTCTCCAAAGGAAAATGTTGATCCTCAAGCACGGTTTACTGTCACGCTACCGAAAGGTACAAAACAGGTTGCAACTGCAAGCATAGGTTTTGCACTCCTTCCCAGCCTGATACTGCAAACAAAGCAAAGATATCAATAACCAATTTTATGCTTTACGAAACTGCCAGCACGCTGTTCTGCTTCTAGCAAATATGTGAAGGTTTGTGGGGGCGGGGGATGGGGGAGAGGAAGTGGTGCCTCTTTCTGAAACAATGTACCTTATTTTGAAAAACGAGTTGATCAACAAAGCTATTACCTTAAACCCACAGAAGGATTTAAGCTACAACGATTCATGATGCATGTTAGAGAGGTGCAGCTTGCCATCTTTCCAGATCAAACTTTATCAGTTTTTATTTTATTACAAAAGCCCTATTTTTCAGATGTTTATAATCAAAAGGTAGTGAGGACCAATTTTGGCCACGTGCCGGTTAGCTAGGAGTTAGAAGTTTAAAAGAAATGAAGAAACATCTTTCTCTCTCGCAAGCACATGCAGAAAAAAACACCTCCTGTTAGCTAGTTTAAAATCCACATTTGTGAGGTTAGCTATTAGCTTTGGACCAAATTCCATATACGTAGAATTTCAAAAGCCTTTTTTCTTTGGGTTTTTTTTTTTTTTTTTTTTTTTTACTATTAAATTGAACCTATTTGCTGTTTACCACTCTATGGGCATGTCTACATGAGATGCTAACTGTGCAGTAGCCAAATGATGCTAAGGAGTAGCGCATCACAGCGCCAACAGTGCTAATAAAATACTGTACAGTATTATTAGACTAATGTACAATAGCATCATTTGAAAGACATTTACCAGTACTACTGTGCAGTAATTCTGGTTACTGAGGATTTATTTAGCATTTGATTATACAAGTACTAAATTAATGCACAGTAAACACTGTACAGTACCATCTTGTGTAGATGCACCTACTGTACAGTTTCTACTGTAACCTTAATAAGAATATATTGGCATAATGAGTTCCTGGTGACCTTGTAATTATTCACGCATTGTTCTATTAGTAGTTTTCATTGAAGACTCGATTATACCTGGATACTTCAACATCCACTCCCTCTTTTGCATACTTCACCATGTTCCTTTCGTCTACTCCCCACCTACATATAGGGGGAAAGGGTATACTACTGAAGCAATATAGAGGTAGGTATACTCCTTCCATGACAAGAAAAGGGGTGGGACAAACATATCTTTGTGTAGGGTATATCTGCTTATGAAACTGAAAGAAATATGCTCCTTTGGAAATGGTGTGCACAACTCTTGGTCTTTTAATGGGAGTTGTGAACAAATTTCAGTGAGGGGCAAAAAAAGGCTTCTCAAAGCATGGACAATGACTTCTCAACCAGCTGCTGTGGCATCCTGGGATGCTGGGAGATCCCTTTTTAAGGATGCTACAGAGTGGTGTGCAACGTTAGTACTGTGAGTTCTGCAAACACCTACACATGGGGCGTGTCTACGTGAGATGCTTAACTTTGCATTATCTTAGCTTACTGCAAAGTAAACGTGTCTACATGTGCACATGCTTACTTCACAGTAAACCGCCCTAATTCTGATTCGGGCACATCTGTTGAGCTCAGACTAGTGGGCCGGGTGGAATGTCACATGGGAGCTGGGGGGTAGGGGGTTGCAGCCAGTTGGGCACTCCAGCTGGGAGTGGGAGGCTGCAAATGCCCCAGGCCTGCCCCCCCTTCCCCCTCCCCCCTGCTGGCTGCAAAACCTCCCTCCCCTCCCCTACCAGTCTGAGTTCACCAGCTGTGCCTGTACTGAGTAAATGTGCTACCTGCAAATGCAAATAGCAGATATATTCATCTTTAGTAATGGTGCCGTAGCACTTGTGGAGATGCCTGACTGGGAGAAAAATCTGCTCCCAGTCAGTCATCCAGGGCAGGAAATAGCTCCCTACCCCCTGGAGCTGCCTGCTGCGAGAGTGGGCTCCACAATAGGATCCCAGGCAGGGACTATGTCCCCTTGACCCAGCAGCGAGGAGCTCCAAGTTCCCTGCTCCCAGATTGATATCAGAGTGGGGACTGGGAGATCCTTATCTCCCAGCCTGAGCCCAGCTGTATAACCAGTGCTGGGAGCTCCCTGCTGGCAGGGGCTGGGGAGCTTGTGAGGACTGTGGGGGGACTCTACAGCCTGTTTTCCATCCCCTCACCCCAGCTCTGAACCCGTGGACATGGGCAGGGAACAAGGTCCCCAGGCCCTGCTCTGTATGCCTAGCTGGGGACAACGTCCCCCTGCCCTGGCAGCAGGGCACTTCCAGCCTCTGCTCCGTGATTACGATTGTGGAGTGGGGGCTGGGAGCGTCTTCTCAGCCCCCACACCGTGGTCACAGTTGTGATTTGGGGAGTGGGGGCTGGGAGTTCCTTTCATGGGGACAGTTCCCCGCCTAGCCTGGAGCTGGCTGGGACCTGCCCTTGACTGGGATACTATGTGCAGCCTGGGAGGTGGCTGGGGGCGGACCTGTTTTGGGCAGCCCCCAGCCAACTCCAGGCTGTACGTGCAGACTTCTCTGTGCAGCCCAGTGATGACTAAGAATGATGACCCAGCCCTGTGTTCCAACCAGGCGATTAAGGCACAGGGTTTGGAAAGAGCTGTAGAGGTAGGGCAAGTCCCAGCCCCCTTCCCCAATCTGCTGGGTTGGGGCAAGGGGTCAGAACCTCCCCTGCAGCTCTTTCTAAACCCCAGGCTCCTGACTGGGGAGTGTGAGTGGGTATCCCGGATCAATTGGAGAGAGGACGTAATTTTAGGGCTTTTCATCCTACCAATTGTTCTCGCTTGCCATGACTTTGATAGGAGTTAAAATCCGTATGCAGGGTAGCTTCTGATCCCAACTACTACCAAAGTGACTCTCTTTTTTCTTGGGAGCACTGCCACTGGGTAAGACAGGCAAAACCCTCCCTCGATCCAGTCGACACCCCTGTGCCTTCAGGTGCAACTTTCAGGGGAAAACTGGGGTTCTCACCCATATGCCCTGTTCCCCCTCTCAGCTTGCTCGCTCTCTTTTCTTGAAGCAAGGAATTGTAAATCAAACTATTGGGCAGCTGCCGGCTTTTAATTTGCTCTTTCTCTGCATCCAGAGAGATCTGACTTAGTCAGGCAAAATGATGTAATCAGGTCTAAAGAGAACGTCCCCATGCAGTAAGTGTCAGCAAGTCCCTAATTGGACGGGGGTTCCCGTTGCACGGCGTCTCTGCTGAACTGCTGCTTCAGTGCAGCCCCTCCCTTCGGGCGCACTGCCCACCCTGTCTTTGTGCCCCCACATGAAATGGCTCGGTCACTGAAGAGTCCTTCAGGCTCTGGCTCCTCTCCCCTTCTGGGGAAAACGCTGAACAAGTACAGCTCCTCTTACAGGAGCTGAGTCCATTGACACTTTTTAAAAATGCCGCTCTCTGGAGCTGCCGACGCTCCCGGTGCTGGTGGAAATTGTCATTTCCCCAGCCATTCACGCGGTGTCTGGTAAGTTTCCTTGCATGGCCTTCCTCTGTGACAGAGTCGTGAGCTCCCTGTTGCAGGGAGCCATGGCCAGGAGCTCCCCCCTCCCATTGTCCCGCCCCAGCAACAGGGACCCCCCAGGGCCAGGAACCGGGTGTCTCTTGGCTCAGTGCTCCATGCTAGTCCCTGAGCCCGGAGCTCCCCCAGAGTCAGCAGGGGCCCTTTGCAGGGCTGCAGGGAGCTGGGTGCAAATGTACTCCCTAATCCCTGCATGTGTAGACACTTACCTAAAAACCCTTACTCTGCAGTATTTTACTGCACAGTAAATCTAGTAAATGCAGCGTAGCTGGGCCCATGACTGACCAGATAAATCCAGATATTTAAAATAGGAATTGATAGCATGAACAACTTTCTGACTTGTAGTCTTTTTGAGTTCTTGCTGTGGTCTTTCTGAGATTAACAAAAGAACTGCTCTATTATTTTTTCCAGAGGTTAAAAAAAGACTGAAAACTAAAAGGTGACATTTTCTGAGGGGTGCCTTGAGCGTAAAAAGGTTGAGAACTACGGATCTGGGTAGCCCTCATAAGTGTCCATTTCTTTCTTTATCTTCCTTTTGAAGCTGACAAGACTTAAGATAATGAAGACCTGTCTCCTGGCAGATTTTCATAATTGCTTTAGTCAGTTTTGCATTGCAGCAAATTTCATTTACCTCATGGGAAAAAAATAATTTTTCATTTTTTCCATCAAAGTGGCAGATTACCTTGAAGCTGCCACACTTTGCTTGAATTGTGAGAGGCAAGGATCCAAAGGAGGAATGTCACTGTAAAATGGCAGCTAACCCAAGTCCTGTGTAAAGTCTTTTTCTGTTCAGTCCAAAGCCTGTCAGGACCATGAGGGATGCGAGTGTAACTCCCTTGTACTGAGAAGGGAACGTTCCAAAACGCATCCATCGTGGGTAGGTCACCAAGGCCGCCTTGAACATGCTTGGTGGGTAAATGGTAGTAGCTGATGGATGTACCTATGGGGAGTGCTGGGAGGGGACTCTCCCTGCGAAGGGGCAGGGCCTGGCGGACTGAAACTATCCTTTTGGAGACCACTGACTGATCAGACCCGGATGAGATTTGGCTCCTGCTGTTAGAGAGACGTGTCTGAGCACCACCAGGGAGGAAGAAGTGACACAAGTGCCTTGAATCTCCCCAGAGGGTCCAGAGAAGGTGGATTCCATCTCCTGCTTACCAAAATCAGAATACAAGGAGCATGAATGACAGTGAAGCTGGTCGTATGTATTATATAGTATTTTGTTTTTTTAAATGTTTTCCTATGTAGGTTTTATGTTTATTGTCCATTTCTTATTATAGTAAAAAATAATTTTTGTTGTTATTCACTGAGAAATGTATGATGTCAGGTATCTCACAGTAGGTGATGCTGGTTTTTAGGTGTGTATAATGAATCCAGAAGGGTTGTGCATTTGACACTGGATAGCTGTGTCTAACCAAATTCATAAGGCCTCTTGGAAGAGGCACATGCCTCTGCTGGATTCACTTTGCATCATTTCTATAAATCGGGAGGTACATTATCACTTGTTACTTTGTCAAAGGTCTGCAGCAAAATCCTTGTTTAGTAAGATGTTTCTGATACTAAGGAGACCCCACTTTGACTTGTTTTGTTTTTTTCTCTTCCACCATTTTGAGTATCACATTATCATCCTAAATCTGATCATTGGTAAACTATATTTAATATTCTCCTTTCACTAATCACAGGTACAAATGAACAGCACTAGCAACCAAGGCCTAATTTCTATCCTGTCCTTAAATACCAACCTAAGTGCCTTACATAGACTCAGATGCATCTGTGCATTTGACACTGCTTGGCTATCTGTGCATTTGTGTCCAAGCAAATTCTTAAGGCCTCTTGTAAGAGCTATTTTGTACACACGCATACCTCTGATGGCATCCAAAAGTTAACACAAAGGTTGTGGAATCCTCCTTGCTCCTTTTTACAATTTAGTCTTAAAGCTAAAATGAAGGTTGTATTGTGTTATCTCTCTGGCAGGCAATCATTGGCTGCTGGGCTGGCTGGAAGCTGACCGCACATAAAAACCAGAAGGAAAGACAATATAAAGTTTCTACAAGCTGATTGATGAGCTTGTAGATTGTCCCGATCCTAGTGCCTGTTTTTGGCCCTATTTGCGTGCTTCTGATATTTGTATTTAGTTTCTGACCTCTGTATTGCTCCTTGAGTATGACTCTTGACCATGCTATGATCTGTGACTCCTGACTGGCTTTCTGACCCTGCCTTATTTTGAGGTCTTTTTTATGTCTTCATTGTCTCTTGTGGTAGAAGCCATATCTGCCACATACAAGACATGGGTTTGATTCCTGGAGATGCGTGTAATTACAGCCAGTGAGGCACCCAACATCTGGATTCAGTCTGGCCTGTATTCTGCCTTAATAATTTAAAGAGGCGATGGAAGGTCTGGGCAACCTTCACTCCTGCCTAGGTGTATGCACCAAAGGTCTGGGTGACCTATTATGCATGCACCATTATATAGAAAATTGATGGTTGTCTACCTTTCTGTCCCCTGACCTTAGCTTATTTTTGCCACACTGGATTTGTGACCCTGGCCTGCTCCTAACTTTAAATTTGGCATTCAGACTCATGATGTCCTGATTCTTGGCTCTGGTCTCCTAAGAGGTGCTTTTAACCATTTCTAAGAACTTCATCATGGTGGAATAGGATTACACCTAGATGCTTTATACATAGAATAGGATCTGACCCGAAGTATTTTGCTTTCGGATACCGTATAACATGTACTTTTTATTCTTGCTTTGTCTACGACGAACCAAGTTTGATCACCACAAGAAGAAATGAGAACTGCCAAGCCTCTATAACCAAGTTATTCCCATTGGGTCTCCACCTTATGGAAGTGTTCCTCTCTTCTTTTAGGGACTAGGTCTCATCAGTGGGACATAGCTGCTGCAGCAAGCATCATAATGTAGACTTTCTAGACTCATCCCCCTCCCACTCCCTCCTGAAACAAAATAGAAACTAATCTTCAGTCAAAGAAAGAGTCTATCCACTGATACCATACCTGCGCCCTGCAACCAAAGTACCCTTATTTTTGTGTCTACAGTCTAAAATGGGAATGCTTGAGATTTTGCCAGTTCATATCATATCCAAACTCTGTAAATATATTTTTAAGGAAAATTGCTTTTTAAAATATAGGATACACGATTTGCAGCACCCTTTGTCAACTTAGCTCACAGCTGCGAATGTAAATCATAGCTGCTCATCTGCAAGATGTGTTCTGTTCTGTCCTTTTAAAAGCTTTTGTTGTAGGACAGAAATAGCTAATTTTAACACATTGTTCTGGGGGAAAATATGGAAATGCAATCTAAATTCATTGTAACTTAATGCACAGAGGCTTTGAAAATAAAGGTAAAATATTTAATGTCCTGTGTACAGTTGTGCTAGCAGTAACGTTCTAGTATGGTTTCTCTGACGAGGGGGAGCCGGGCTAACTGACTGCATACCATTCCAGCTAGTCAGGTAGACCTCATTTGAGAGCTGGTTTGCACAGGGCGGGGAAACTGGTACAACCAACAGCCTTGAGCTGCCTACCTGAACTAAGGGTCACAGCACAGAAAGCAGGCAAGAGGATTTTCTCTTGTGTTGCTGTTCCTTCCTGCACATTCAGAAAGGATCATGGATCCCCAGGCCCAGAAGGCCAGCCAGCACAGTTGAGTGACATGGAGTGGAAACTGTCAGGGAAAAGGGCCAATGAATGCTGTTTCTTTGAGCAATGAAGAGAGAAAATGGACTGTTATTGCTGAGCCACAATGCAATCCCCATGCTGTCCTTTACTCTGGGCAGACAGATGCCAATCTCAGCTCCTGATGACCTACAAAGGGTTTCAAGTTCTGTCCTGGGTGATGACAGTTAATTTAGAACATAACAATATGCACAAGGAGTTGAAATTATTCTTTCCAGTGGCCATTACCCAGCATTTGTCAGCATTGAATTACATTAACCATTGCTCTGGCCTATTGCCTAGTTTTGCCATGCCATCTAGAAATCTTTACAATCTTCTTTTGTCTTCTCTCACCTAAATAATGTTGTGTAATCTTCGAACTTTGCCATCTTACTCTGCACAAGTGCCTAAAGTCGTAAAGATTTCCTCATTGCTAGTGGAGACACACAAAACAAAGTTCTTTTTGGATGAGGTTTAGATAGTATATTCCAGATCAAGTTTTTACATCTACCTTATGATCCCCTGAATTTGAGATGCATTTATAATGAAAACACTACGTTTTATCAGTTAAATTTGAATGGTGGCTTCCTAAAACAAGGAAGTGGGATTTTTTTATTATTGAATGTGTGGTCACATGCATAGTGCTGTGAAAATGAGGATTAATCTCAGGTGTAGGACTTAATTAGCCCAGATGAAGCACTGTATTCACCTAGATCTCATGCAGACATTCAATTTCTTCTGGCAGAATAGCTGTTCTCTCAGAAGAAACCACACGTGTACAGATGTTTAGGTTTTTTCTCACAGGGTAAAAATGGCCACTCCAGGAGAAAAGTAACTTGGGAACAATCAGGTTTAAATCACCCCCAGGAAAGTTTCTCTTGGGAGAGTGAAATTCTGTACATGCAACTCATTCTCTCAGAAGAGAACATTTAGTTTTTTACCCTCCCTACCAGGCAGGTGGTATGTTTCTCACTGGTAGCAAGAGGAGGAAATGGAAGAGGCATGAGGCACCAGATCCTGCTCTGGGGAGGTAACTGAGCCAGAGGTGCCTGTGTAATTGGCTTGCTGAGGGTTGTTTGGTGGGTTTGTGTGCTTGGCTATGTGCTCTGAGAAGCTGAGTAGACTGAGTGCTACCTGGGTGTGACAAAGGGCCCTAACAAAGGGGCCTAGTCAGTTCAAGCCCAGAAGAGGTATATAAGGAGGCAGCCCAAGCAACCAAGGGTACAGAGAACAGGGAGATGCAAACAGGGGTTTGCCATCCCTTTCTTTGAAGGGGAGCCTGAAAGGTAAGATTCTTTGTTTTATCTATTTAATTAACACTGATTAACTATGTTGCTTTATTTTAGCAGCTAGACCAAGAATTAAGTCCTTTGTTTTAACTAGAGTCTAGAGTAAGGCATGGGTGACTGGATCCCCCTGCGGCTGATCACGCCAACCAGAAAGCAGCTATGGTGCTTCCGTGAGTGGATGTGGCACTTCATCCAGCACTCTCACTCCCCAGCCAGTGTTCACAGGGAGGGCACTGGTGTTCTTGCTGGCCCCCTGTCTGCTGCCTAAGTGGGGAGCATGGGTGCACCGTCTACACATTGTCACTGGAGTGAGGGGGAGTTTGCTTGGAAACCCTCTCACATTCCTTTACTGTAAGCTTGCTGAGAGGAAAGAAGTTATAGGGAAAAGGGAACCCTTCAGATCAAGGAACAGCAAAAAGACCAGCTACAGAAGAGTTTGCTAGGGAAGATCTGCTTAGAAAGAGAGGAACAAAATGGGAGGCAGTAGATCAAAAACCCCAGAGTCATGACTGGAGGATGTTGCAAAACCAGAGCCACTTCCACTTCCAGCTCTTGCTCTTCTTGCACCTGTGAGGTATCTGTCCAGGCAGGACCACACACTATTGAGACTTCCACCCAGGTCCTGGATTGGTGCTGTTCAGCCTGCAGCTTGCAGATTCCTTCTAGTGTCAGCCAGGGGGGAAGTTCCTGCAATGTGAGCAGTGCCTTGGATAGTGTCCCTTGGGGAGAAGGCTAGAGGAGGTAGCAAAGTTCTGAAGCATCCTCCATCCTGAGGATTTCATCGATTCCATGCTGGAGGAAAGCTCTAGGACTGTGGAGGAAGGCCTGGCAGAGGTGGTACTAGAAAATGAAGAGGGCATGGTCTACCAGGAAGGTGGAAACTGGAAGCGTCCATCTTCTGGCAGCAAGAAGTTGCCATCCCCATGTGCAGTGGTTTTCTTGGAGAACAGATATAGAGTGCTAGCAACAGAGGAGGAGAGCATTCCATTGGTGGAAGAGGCCAGGCCAGGAATCCCCAAGGAGGGGAGGATCGCAACCACTGCCCTGAAGAGGAAGTGATGTGTGGTGGTAGTAGTTGGAGACACTCCTACTGTGAGGGATGGAGAGAACCATCTGCTGGCTTGACCTGCTGTTCCAGGAGATCTGCTGCTTGCCTGGAACCTGGATCCGAGATGTCGTGGAAGGACTACTGAGACTTGTCCAAGCCTCTGACTACTATCCCATATTGCTCATCCATGTGGGCACCAATGATACTGCCAGAGGTGACCCTGAGCAAATCAAGAGTGACTACAAGACTATGAGCACAAGGGTGAAGAGGACAGGGGCACAAGTCATGTTCTCCTCAATCCTTCCTCCAGATCAATGCATGGTTGCGCAGGTGGTGCCACCAGCAGGGATTCAGCTTCTTTCACCTGGGAAGTTGATCCAAGAAGACGGCTTTCTAGGAATGTGTGAACTTAGCGCCATCTAAATGAACAAATGCTCATGGTCCAGACAAAGTCTTCCTTATATGGAAGTGAAAACAAACAAACAATTTAATTGGTCATAAAACATGTCACCCAGGACATAAAAGGGCAACAAACTTCCGCCCAAGCAGCAGCAGCAGCAATAGTACAAAGAGGTTTTTGAGTGACAAGCCAGTCATTCTTGTATCTCTATCTGCTGCTGGAGGGCCCCGGTACGATTTATAGCGCTCCACGACCCTCCATGACCCGCCGTCTCCTTGCCCGCTCTCCTCTGATTACATCTTCCTAACGACTCTCCCACGTTGTAACCATTGTAAATTTAATAAATGTAACCTGCTTCACTACACAGCAGAGCTCTGAGTAAGTAACTGCAACCACACGACAAGGAAGAGGTGGGATCCACCTGATGAAGAGAGGGAAGAGTATCTTTGCAGACAGGCTCGCTAATCTAGTGAGGAGGACTTTAAATTAAGTTCACCAGGGGATGGAGAGCAAATCCCTGAGGTAAGTGGGGAAGGGGGGGACCTGGAGGAAGCCGAAGCAGGATCGGGTAACACAGGAGGCCTCCTCATTCTTTCTAAGAAAGTAGGGAAATTAGCTAGTCACTTCAGGTGCCTGTACACAGGTGCCTGGAGCCTGGGAAACAAGCAGGAAGAACTGGAAATCCTTGCACTGTCCTTGCACAGAACTATGATGTGATTGAAATAACAGAGACTTGGAGGGATAGCTCGCATAACTGGAGCACTGTCATGGATGGGTACAAACTGTTAAGAAAGGACAAGCAGTGGAGAAGAGGAAGAGGAGTTGCATTGTATGTAACAGAGCTGTATGATAGCTCAGAGCTCCAGTATGAAACTGGGGATAGATGTGTTTGTAAGTCTTTGGGTTAAGGTTACAGGGGAGAGCAAGAAAGGTAATGTTGTGGTGAGTGTGTATTATAGATCAGCATTTCTCAGCCCATGTGTCACAACCTAAAAGTAGGCCACAAGAATATATGAATGGATCTCAAACAAACTTAAAAAATGGATTCTGCTTTTAAAGGGGAAAACTGTGGGAAATGGTATTTTTCTATTGAAGGCTGGCAGAGTTCCAGCCTACAAGGGGCTGCTTGGGACCCACCCCCTGCCCTACACACTGTAGGTCTAGAGCCTGGGGGTACCAGATTGGGAGTGAGGGGCACCGGCAGGGCCAGGGGGCTTTGTTTTACTTAAACTATCTACTGGGTCAGGACTGGCCATCCACGTTTACAAATGGGTCCTTGTGCAAAAAAGGTTGAGAACCATTGCTATAGACCACCAAACCAGGAGGGTGAGGTAGATGAGGCTTTGTTCAGGCAACTAGTGGGAGTGTCCAGATCACAAGCCCTCGTTCTCATGTGGAACTTCAGGCACCCTGATGTCTGCTGGAAGGGCAATATAGCAGTGGACAGAAGTTTTTGAAGAGCATGGGAGACAACTTTCTAGTGCAAGTGTTAGAGAAGCCAACTAAGGACCATGCTCTTCTTGACCTACTACTCACAAACAGGGAAGAATTGGTGATGGATTTAGAAATGGATGGCAAGTTAGGCAGCAGTGACCATGAGATGATTGATTTCAGGATTCTGACAAAAGAAAGAAAGGAAAGCAGCAGGTTATGGACCCTAGGGACTCCCTCAGGGAACTGATGGGCAGTATTCTCTGGGAGGCTGGTCTGAGGTAGAAAAGGAGTCCAGGAGTGCTAGTTGTAGTCTAAAGAGACCTTACTGAGGGTATAGGAACAAACCATCCCAATGTTCAGGAAGAATAGAAAATACAGCAAGCAACCAGCTTGGCTTAGCAGAGACTACTTTGGTGAGCTTAAACAAAAAAGAAGCTTGCAAGAAGTGGAAGCTTGGACAAACAACCAGGAAGGAGTATAAGAATATTGCTTGGGCATGCAGGGAAGAAGTTAGGAAAGCCAAAGTATATTTGGAGTTGTGGCTAGCAAGGGATGTGAAGGGTAATGAGGAGGGTTTCTTCAAATATGTTAGCAAGAAGAGTTTCAGGGCTGTACTTGGTAGCCATGTTGGTCTGAGACAAAAAGACATACAAAAAAATAGAACTCTTGGTTCCAAAATGATACATTTTACTAGATCAACTGGAGAAAGGCAAGAAAGTTGTCCTTTTCTGCAAGCTTTTGGGATCAAAGTCCCTTTGTCAGGCTCTGGGAAAAGTGTAGATGGTAGAAAATGGTAAAAAGTCCCCATAGGTAGAAAATAAACTTCATTTTTGCACAGAGAGAGCTGAAGATAGAAGTCTGTCCTTCTGGGTCCAAAAAGGACAGTTTTCTTGTCTTTTTCCAGTTGTATGATTATCCATCCTCTAAATGTTTTCTTCTTAATCTCTTCCTGTCAAATGCCAGTAGATTGAATTTTAGTTCATGATTCTTAACACCTACTAATAAAAAGATAAGAGCCATAAGAGAAAGTACCCAAGTGAGGGACTAACATAAGAGGGATGGGGGTGAGGAGGGGAATGCTACTAGAGTATAGAAAATACAATGTTAGCCAACTAAGCCCAAGGGTGGGGTGCAGGCATGGAGAAGGGGGAGGTAGGGGCATTGCAGCACTGAGAGAGAAAGAAGATAGATGCACACAAACCTATACACTGGTCCACAATGGTGGAGGGGGTAGTTTGAAGAAAGTTTCTCAGTCTATAGAATCTTATCACAGGGGTCTTCAGGTATAGTGGAGTGGTCTGTTGTTGAAGATTCCTCTCGGAGTCCGTCAGGTGCAGAGACGGATTCAGGCAGTCTCCTCTCGGTTCAGTCCAGCAGTGGTCGATCTGGTGGGGTCAGTGTATTGGTGATGGCCTGTGGTGTGCTTGATGTAGATGTCACAGGACCAACAGATGATGTCGGATACCATGAGGAGGCGCATCAGCTTGGTGTAGTGGTGGGAGATGCAGCAGGCACACAGGACATTCTCATTGCTGGGATCCCACGCTCTGAGCATTCCCACGATGAGCATATCAACCGTCATGTCATAGCCATGGCCACTCAGGATATTGGCCAGTGGGGTGTACTTCTTCCACTTGTGAGCCTGGTCATTGGTGAAGGTTTGTTACTGGTTCTCTAAGGGGATGGTGACACTCATGATCACAATCTTCCTCATTTGTGATGACTATGTTGGAGCGCATCTGGCTTTCACAGCTCAGGACGGTGTGGTTCATGGCGATCTCCCCAAGTGTGGCCAGGATGGTCCTCACCAGGCAGTCCTGGACAGCATTTTCATGGAGCTGCCAGGTTCTGGCATGAGGCCTGCAGCTGCACAACAGAACCACCGCACCACCAGCACCTCTTGTCCCGGTGGGTGAAGTAGATGGCCCTGTTCAGAGGCAGGCAGTTGAGGCAGGTGTGGTGGAGGAAGCACCAGTCCACAAAGTGTGTGAAGCTCCTGCTGGGCATGAAGTAGTTTCTAGAATCTCACTTCAAGGTGATGTTGAGGAAGTTGCCCTGGTTGGGTTTGGCCTTCAGGTTGCCGGCATACTTGTGGATTGCGTCCTTCAGGAACTGCTCCAGGAAGGTCCTCATGTGGGGCATCACGGTGACATTGTTGGCATGCAGGGATGGTTGCAAAGAGACTCCCAGCTCCTGGCCCTCCTCAGTCCAGGTCCAGGCACAGCCAGTGAGCTCCCTGAGGTGGTGTGTGGCATTTCAGGCTTGGCTCCACAATAAGGCACAGTCCCCGCTGTCTCTGAACTCACCCTCCAGCAAGCTGCTGAAGAAGATGGCTTAGTTATGTCTGGTGGGTTGTCATATGATCCTTTTGTGGGTGGTCTCCTTGAGGGCACTGGTGGTGATGATGCTTATCGTTGGGTCTGGACAGGTCAGGAGGCAGAAGCATGGGTAACCACTGTGATGTCACAGAGGTCTCCCATGCGGGGGACTTTGGCACCTCCCTGCCAGTAAGGGATGTACAGGTTCTCATTGCTGGCCCTCAGCAGCAGGTGTAGCCACTTCAGTAGCTGCTGGATCTCAGTATCCGCCTTCTTGAGGGGGGTCTTGAGGACGGCCGAGTCTCTCACGATGAACACGACACATGGGATGAGGAAGGGTTCCCTGCATCTATCTTCTGCCAGGGGGCCAGCAAGGAAAAGTCTACCTTAGCCTCATTGCCTTGCCCTGGATTGTGAGTATGGAGTCCAGGATGTAGCTTTTCTGTCTGCCATTGATGTCCAGGGAGGTGCACATGGTGATGTTGAAGCGCAGACCCATCCATCTGGCCACCTCAGACATCATGTCCAGCATCTGCTGCAGCTGGGTGGTGTCATTGATGAGGAGGATGAGGTCATCGGCATAGACCAGGATGCTCAACTTCTGGCCGTACAGGTCAAGTCTTGGCCAAATTAAAAATGATGGGGCTGAGGAAACATCCCTGTCTCACCCCTGATCAGATGGGGATCTCATCAGTCTCTCTGTAGGTGACATGGACAGTTGTGGTGCAACCATTGTAGAGCTCCCACACCAGGTTGATGACACTGTCCAGTAGGCTGAGTTTGCAGAGGGTGCCAAGGATGTGGCAGTGGGGTATGGAGCTGAAGGCCTTGTAGATGTCCAGCCATGCCACTGTACACTGCTTTCTGGTCCTCTGGGCATTGTCCAGGGTGAAGTTATGTTCATAGCAGCCCTCCATGGACATGAAGCCCTTTTGCTTAAGGCTCCCAGTGAGCGATGTCAGCTGCCAGGCAGCTGGTGTACAGCTTCGATAGTGGAGCACAGGGTGATGAGTCTCCCTTCTTGTGGATGAGGACCATCATGGCTTTCTTCCAGGTGGTGGGCATGCACTGGAACTCAGCACCTCTTGAAGAGAAGACAGAGAACCAAGCACTCTGGGTCACGCTTCTTCAAGAGACTGTACTTGGTGCCATCCATGTGGGGTGTGGTGTCCCTGGTTCTCTTGAGGTTGGTCTCTACCTCTTGTGGTGTGAAGACATCCTCAAACCCCTCTATGGTGGGGAACAGGGGTCAGAGCTTCAACGATCACAGGACATGAGGTGGTGGCTTCTACTGAGGGTTGAAGACCGTGTTGTAATAGATAAGCAGAGTCTTTTGGGGGACCTGGCAGAGAGCCGAGGGACCCTGCAGGATCTCTCTCACCACCTTGGGATGGTTGGCCTGATATAACTTCTGGATCCGGGAGAGTGCCACCAGGTTGTAGCATTAGTGCTGGGGTCATCTTTGTGGTTGTGGTCCTGTCATGCTGCTGGTCTGTTGTTGCCCCAGCAGGGCTGGCCAGGCCAGGTGGCTGCTGAGAGCTCCTCTGTGAGCTGGCCACTGAGGCCTTGAGGGCCTCAAAGGTAGCCTAGGAGAGCTTCTTCAGCCAGAGGGGTTGCCATGGTGTGGGCATCCTCTGTTGGGGGTGGGGGCGGGCTCCGCATTTGGAGATCCCAGCTCACTTGGGAGATGAGGAGGCTCGGGATCTCCAGGCAGCTCTGGAATCCTCAGCAGTTCAGGGGCACTGGGTGGCTCAGGGGTCCAAGGCAGAGGAGGGGCAGGGGGGCCTGTCTGGACAGGGTTTCATGTCTGGTCAGGTGTCCCTGGATGGAATCCTGCGTGGTGGTGTTGCTGACGTGGGTTTCTCTACCAAGGAGTCCCTGGAGGTTTGGTCCGGTGGGGTTGCTGTCAGGGTAGCTGGTCTGGTAGTCCTTTGCACTATGGGCTGGGGTGGTGGACCTCACCAGCATGCCAGGTCTCCTCTTAGCTTCTTGGCCCTCACATCCTTTCTGGTAGTTCTTCAGGAGCTTCATGGCCTTGAACTCAGTGCTGCAAAGGATGCAATAAAAAGCTAGGTGCAGCTGGTGGTAGTGTTGTAGGTGTTTAAGCAAGTGCTTGTGTGACCTGCATTGCCTTGGTAGGTGGCAGGTCAGGGAGAGCAGCTTCACAAGAAGAGAGAAGGAGAGGAATGTTTTCTGCCTACTCCCCTGGATCATTGGTCGGGCAGGGTCTGGGGCTCCTCCACCAGGGTGGGGAGGTCCTTGGAAGGGCTGACCTTGAGTCCGCCATAGTCTGGGGGGGGGGTCACTGCTCAGGACCCACTGTCATCACTGAGGAGCGGTGGGGGTCTGGAAGGCATCCTCGGGGTCTGTGATCTTGCACCTTGAGGCAGCGCTTGTCATCTGGGGTTCCAGATTCTGAGAGACTAGCTGTTTCTAGGGCCTGATGATGGTTGGGGGTCCACTACCGCCTGTTGGGGTCCAGCCATCACAGGGGGGTTCGTTGCCAACTTGGAGTTGCTGGTCCACCCTTTGGGGAGGGTCCTCTGCAACCTGCAGTCAGTGGTCTGCCCTAGCTGGGGGTCTCCTGGCATGCCTCGAGCATTCTTGTTAGTGGATCAAGGAGTCATTGGGGCCTGTTCTACACTTGTTCTGAGACTTTAAGAGGCCAAGAAGCAGTGGTGAGCATCTCTATCAACTCCCCCCCTCAGCAGAAAAAAAACCCGACAAACCAGGTTGGAAGCAGGATGTACATCAGGAGGAGAAGCATCTCTAAAATAAGGCAACAGATAGAAGATCAAATTTTCCTATGTGACCAATGTTACCTAAATAACTTGAGCGTCACCTAAGATACAAAAGATATCATAACATCTTAAAGCTGGTGGGCAAAGTGAAATGAGTTTGTGGTCTTGATTCAGTTCTTCAAAGACAAACTGCCATAAAAGTCTAGTCCTATGATGGGAATCTTCATTGGCAGTCCCACCATGGGTTTTGACCCTTCCTGGCAGGGGTGCTTGTTCTGGAATAGAGTTGAGGAACACTGCAGAGGAATGGTAATGAAGATGTTTCCTGGTGTCCTTCGTTAAACCATTCTGTGGATAAAGAACTTAATTTTCCCTCCAGGTCACACCATTACTAGTCACAAAATGATCCCAAGTTACAAGGAAAGAAGGATAGTGTTTTAGCAGGAAGGAGACT
The DNA here is from genome assembly GCA_030014935.1 of Caiman crocodilus. Classification (NCBI taxonomy): domain Eukaryota; kingdom Metazoa; phylum Chordata; order Crocodylia; family Alligatoridae; genus Caiman; species Caiman crocodilus. The sequence continues at coordinate 38,547,628 of JAGPOW010003395.1, read as the reverse complement.
TGCATTGCTTAGTTTTTCCTTCTGTTCAGAAAGGTAGGCTATGTATGCTTTATATCATTTGTATACTCCTTGAAAGAAGTGCAGTAACAACATGAATTTTGCTTTCTTTATCCACACAATATTTCCAGGTCTAGAAGTCCTCTAGTCCTTTCCAATCTTCCTCTTTAATGCATTTACCATGTCTCTATCCCATGTTTCTATATAGAACAGATTGAATTTAACAAACATACACAAAGAATGATAGCTGACACTAATTTAATGTGCAGGAAGTTAAATCCAATCATAGCTCCTAAGGTAATGGAGATGGTAAAACTATGCAGATCTCTGAAGAAATAAAGAGATTAAATGAGACTTTGCAGTTCCTTCATCTTGCAGCTTTCTAACAGCTACATAGCATTTTAAGATGCATTGGCACAAGAGCCTAAAGGCATTTTTAATAAACCAAGAAAGCACTGTAGTCAAGCAGAGGCAATAATTCTGCAATCCTTCAAGCCGTTAGACTGAAGTCAGGGAAGATGTTAGCCAAGTACTATTAAGAATATTTATTTTGCATAACCTCCCCTCTCCTTGTGTACAATACTGACCAAGCCTGTCCCACAAACCTCTTTTAATGTCATCCAACAATCGCAACAAAATAGAATGAGCCAATATTTGAACAGAAATCTTGAAAAGCAAGATAAAATCTAGTTGGGCAATCTCTGGGGAGTACATGCCAAAGGTTTGAGAAACATTTGATTTAACATCTGTAGATGAAAGCTGTAGACTAGTAGTTCCCCAGAGAGGCTAGTGTGGCCAGCAGCTGATGGTAACTAACTACCAGGAGACTACAGCTGGGGCCTGTACAAGCTCAAGCTGCAACAACCCTTCTCTGCAGGGTGGCAGGATTAGGGATGAGACTAAGATAATGGAATTTGTGCATGCCTGGTCTGATTGCCCTGCCTGACCAGAGCACTGATATCATTGTGACAGCTGCTTTCTCAATACCCTCCCCTTGTAGCAAACGGTGGGTCAGTCTGTGAACTGCATATGTATATTTAGCAGTGACATTTTGGCAATTAAAGGGAGAATGATTCACATTTGAATAGTTTCTGAAATATTTAGGTCTGAAATGTAGGGGTTTAAGTCCTGGCATGATTCATTGTGATTTAGGAGGACATTTTCTTTCTTTCTGCAAGGGTAGAGGAAGCACTAATTTCTACAATTAGTTTAATATCATGGAGTGCGTGTCCATCTGTGGTTACTCCACAGATCTTTGACGTAAGCAGGAGCTCTGCATGCTCAGCAGTATTCAATACTTGAGCATTTATTTAGGTTGTAAAATATGGATGGAAAAGGTAAACGTTACACGCCCATTTTCGAAAACACGAGTTGTATATTTTGTATGCCTCTCATACTAATCTGAGGTGTAGAAAAACAAGACTCGGTTCTTGCTCTGTGACAGATTGAAAGTTTAATGTCTTGAAAATGTAAGACAATCTTTGTTATTTGAAAGAGGAAATTTCCACTTAACTAAATGGTATGTCCAGAAATATTGCATCTATATCCTGCAGGAATGGTTTTAGGCAATTGTTAGAATTTTTTCCAAAAATATTTTTTTCTCCTGTGTATTTGGAGATTGGCTTTGAATGCAGAGTGTCTCTAATTGTACTATAAGAAATGTGTATGATACAGTGGGGAGAGTTCAGGCAGAGAAGCTAAGAGTATTTTTACTTTGCAGAGTTTCAAAACCAAAGAGAGACTAAACAGCCAACGTGTTAAAATATCTGCCCCCACGGCACGAACAGATACAAAAACTTGGGTAACTTTCTCTAGGCAGAGTTTCTAACCTATATGATGGTCCTGTCCTGCAACCAACTCCAAGACTGGTATAAACTTGTAGTATTAGTTACTAGGTTTACAGTTCCTGAGATCTACTCAGTTTTTGTTTTAGCCAATCACTTCTTTTCCATATATAGAATGGTGTTTCATTTAAGTCCTGGGCAAATGTGGATTTGGGGTTACTTTTTTTATTTAATTTAAATCCCCAATTTTCAGTTAATTGGAGAAAACCAGGATCCCTGCTGTCTGTCTGTAGCATTTAAACTACATTTCCCCCCACCCTGTGCATGATGTAACATGTATTAGATTATGACTGTGATATGCTGCAGTGATCTATGCCTTGTGCTATGCATTTCTCCCCTAGTAGTTGGGTAGCATGCAGGTTCTGCTGTCCCTCACCTAGTGGAGCTGGTCTTCTGGCTTAAGTAACAGAGGGTCATCATTTTAAATCAGTCGTTCCAGGTCAGTCACTTCCTGTTGTGCGGGCACAGGAGTGTTTTTGCATCTTCAGAACTTAGTTGCGCCTCAAAAGGGATGCAGAAATCTCAGGTTTACGCCTTAAAAACCTGTTCACCACGCTTTGCCCTAATACCTTCTGTATCTTTTACTGTCACAGTTATTTTTATAATAATTTCCTATGGATCCAAATCTCATTAATTGCCTTTATCTCTTTAATTTCAATAGAGTTTTTTTCAGAATGATTGTTATGTGAATTAGTTACAAATCAGTTTTATTTCAGTAGCTAGTTTTTAAGCATCCTGCCTATTTATTTCTTCCCCAACACTATATGTACAAGCCCTTCTGAATCTTTTTCTTCTTTAATTGTAAGCAGCTTGCTTTTGAACACAGCACTGCCTTAGAAATAATTTACTATACAGAGAAAACAGTGTCAGTTGTATCTTGTACTACTGGGGACTTCAGGGTATGGCTTAATGCTCAGGCTGAACTTTCATAAATTGGGAGTGTGCTAGTTGCAAGATTTACTGCATAACCATATGTTGCTGTATAGCTTCCATACCCTGTGCATGAAAGGCATCCCTGCAAAGGCATTGGAGGCTAGCTGAAGAAATTCTTTTCTTCCCTGAAACTAACTCTCTGAATAATGCATAATAACCAGTTTTGAATATGGGGCCCTTTTTGAAAAATCCCCAGTAGGGTCCTGATCTGATGTAGGGAAACCTCTATGCCTGTCTGGCAGAACTCAACCTTGCTGAGGTGGTAATCTGTGCGCTGGGTTTTAGCCAGATACATGTTGCAATCCAGCATCAAAATGTGTTCTCTGTAGAGCTGCCATATGGGGTCAATATAACGTGAGTCTGTGTCTGCATGCATTTGTGCAAAATCATAAGTATCAAGTTGCATTAGCTGAGTGTATATATAGCTCATTTTGTCTGTAGATCTTCGCTGTTTCTTGACATTTTTAGTAGAGGAAGAAGTGCTCCTGCTTTAAAGATCCCACTAAGCTTCAGTGGTATAAGACTTCAGGGGAAATGTAACATGATTTGTTTATATCAGTCAAGGTTTCTTTTTCCTTTAAACACGATATTTTCTGTTGAATTAGTGTGGATTCGTAGTTTCTCCAAGGGGCTTTCATGTCCTTCCTTTCTTTTAAGCCCTCTTACTGTTCCCTCCCTCCCATCCCATTTTTTCTTCCAAGAATCCAAATTCTACAGGTTACCTGAATATGACAGTTTGGAATCGCATGTCTTTGGCATTAGTAGTAGGTAATCATCAATCCTCTGGATCATGGTATACATTTAAAAGGTTAAGTCAAGTGCCTGATGAATCGGCTTGTATGGAGTCCTGTGGCTATCATGCCAAGACCTTCAATGCATACACTTACGATTGGCATTAAGTGTCTGTATTTTCCACATTAGACATTTATAGTTTGCAAATATGCTGTACGGTACCTGGCTTTTAATATTCAAAAACTTATTTTCCAGAAAGCATATTGCACAGCAGTGAAGTCCTGCTTATCATTAACCTTGTTCAAAGTATGGCCTGCCCTTCCATTCCTTCTCTGGCTTCATTTTTTAAACTTTATTTTAAAGGCTAAAAAATGAATTTGACATTTTAAAATTGTAAGATCTTGTTTTAACTGCAAGGTAGGACTTTGGATATAGAGGGACATCTCTTCATATTTAATTAATTCTTTTCCCTGACATTTCTCTCATCATGAGGCAAATTTGTTTGTGGTGCTTAACCTTTTGGTATTACATCAGTTTCATAGGAGTCATGGAGTGGATAAAGCAACATTCAAACCCTTTTCTAACTTGGTAGTCAACAGATGAAATAGTTTCTCTTCTCCATTTTACTGTTACTTGGATAAAGAGCCTCAGGATGCATCTGTGTTAATTTATTTATGTATTTATTTTTCCTCCCCCTTCCCATTTCTAACCTTAATGGAAGGGAAGGGAGGAGTGAGGGGGGCAGGGGAGTGAACAAAAGGAAAACAGAGTGGAATATTTGCAGCCATATGTTTCCCCTTGATATTTCTGCCATCTTCTTCTATCATGGAAAGGTGGAATACCTTTCCCACTTGCAAATCATTTAGTAGAAAAAGTGATACAATAAAAGCTGTCAGAGCCATCTTGATGAGACTGTTTTTATTGCCTTTGGCTTCATGGGAGAAATGTTCTAAGCTTCTGGGGATGGAGAGGAGGCAGAGCAGGCTTTTCCTGCCAAATCCCAGGGCATGGTGTTCAGCACTCACCGTGTGGGAGAGGAGCGGGGGTGGGTTGATTTCATTGTAGTTTCTCAGCTGATCATTAAAGCACTGGCATCATCTTGTTTGTAAAGCAAGGATTGAACTGGTGTTGTATGATTTGTAATAATACCTGGAAGCCCCAGTCTAATGAGAGCATTGGAAGGAGGATGTGCTACTTTCATTTTATACACTGAGATCTAAGGCACAAAGAGACCTAGGTATGGCAACACTGAACTTTCCTTCTCATAAAGGATAAGGGCTCAGGTCTGGGGACAGAGGGGTACACGTAGCTGTGTTGGTCTAAGGACATATAGCATTTGGAAACCCAGTTAGGTGCCTAAGGCAACAATTCTTAATCAAGGAACTGCAGCACCCTGGGGTACCTAGAGAAACTTTCAGGGTGCCACAGGATGGTGTACAATGTTTGCACTGTTAGGCATACAAAGAAGATTCACAAGATAAATCTAGTGACTTCAAATAAGAATCCATAGTGTTAAATACATTTGATCTGTTGTGGTCCTTCTGAGTTTTTTGCAATAGAAAAATTGTTGCACTATTTTACTATAGTCAGAGTGAAAACTAAGAACTGATATTTTCTAAAGGTTGCCTTGGGTCTAAGTAGGTGTTCCTGCACGTAATAAGGGGTACTTTCAGCCTAAAATGGTCAAGAACCTTTTCCTCCTTTTCCACACAAGATAGGAGGAGGAGTACAGGAAAGTTGTTGTAACTTTTAGTCTAGGGACAAACCTTCAAAAAGCACGAGCCTGAATTGATTCAACCTGTTCAGGTTAGTTTAACCTGTCTAGGCTTAACCAGTTGGAAACTGGACTGACATTCTCTCTGGACTCAGGAAACTCAAGCACATGCCTGCAGTGGCTCAGGGAAGAAGCTGGGGACACTAAAGCAGCCCTCCCTTCCCTTGCACAAAGTTGAGTTGAGAGGAGGTAGGGGAGAGCATGGCCAGGCCCTGGCAGGACTTTCTTATTAGGGAGGTCTGCCTGCACCATCCCAGGCTTTTCCCTGCTGGTTGCTCAAGGGGTGGGAGAGTTGTTAGCCCCCAGACCCTTGCTAGCACTCTGAGGCAAGGGGGCATGAAACTGTTGATAATATGGAGCTGTTCAATCTCCCTTCCTGCTGTCAGACTCTCTGCAGCAAACTGACAGGCAAGCAGGGTAGTTCAGAGCTGGTAAGAGTCTTTGTCACCATTCAGCAAAACAGTAGCTTCTCTTCTATTACTTCAAACTCTTCTTAAACAGCTTATGGGGGTGACCTGTTGATTAGCTCCAAAAGCCCTATTGCGTCTGTCTGCCTGTCCCAAATGAAACTGGACACACTCATACACACAACCTCTCAGATGCCTCTCTAGCACACCACATGCCTAGGGTCCATGGGGCTGGGGTTCGTGCTGTGAGAGATGGGAAGAAGGGAGGCTAAGATTTCCTGCTAGAGCAGTGGAGGATGGGGGGAGGGCAGGGGGAAACCAGAAGACCCTGCTGTGTCTGTAGTCTCTACCAGAGCCTTATACAGCACTAGCTAGTATACCACATGCTGGCTGGTCCATGCTGTGGGAGAGAGGAGGAAGGAATCCCTGCTTAAGCAGAAACGGGCGAGATGGTGGGGGAAGGGGGCCACAGGGAAGCCAGCCGACTCGGTTGTGTCTGAAAGTCTGTGCCAAAAGAGATCTGCCCAAGGAGCAGAGGGAAGGCACTAGCTCTTCTGTGGAACAGGAAGCCCCATCCAACTCAGAGAGCATGCCAGGGTGCTGGGGGCGTCCGGTTTATGTTAAATCAGCAAAACCAGTTTGAGCCAAACCAGTTAACTTGTTGGATGTGGTCCATAACATGACATCCCTCCTGAGCATGTGTGCACTGATTAGAGGTGGGCAGGTTCTAGAATAGCTGGACTTTCCACCTTGATGATGTCAGTTACCCACTTACCTCTGGGGAGCATGCGCAGTAGCTTGCGTGGTCCAATAGAGCACCATGTGCTACACATGAGTGCCAAAAGCACAATAGAGAGTGTCATGTGCACAAGAGTATGATTGGTGAGAAGAATGACAGACGCACTGTGTGATTTTGGTGAGTATTTAAGGAATCCTAAAGGTGCGAATCAGCATGTGAATGGAATATGGAGGCTTGAGAGTACTTGAGGTTTGAATGGTCTGTGAGCTTACTTGGTTTGTGATCATACCCGAGGCATGAGAGCAGTGACTATAGCAATGTGAGAGAGAGGAGTGACCTATCAGATTGGATTATTATCGGATACTTACTTGAAAAAGTTGTGACAGAGCGGGCTACCTCGGGGCTGAACTCTACGGCCCGCCTGCCTGTCTCTGTGGGCTAACTGCCTGCTTTCTCACCCTCCACAACTTGATCTTAATTGGTTCACTAATTGATGTCAATAAGCAGGAGGCTGTCCATTCTTGCCCCGATGCCAGGGGGCAATATCTGCGGATCCTATCCATCCCCAATACCACAGCCCAAGCCTTGCAAATGGCATCTTGGTGTTCCTCTAATCACTGGCCCCGTGCTGGGCCCGAGAATCACCTATACAGGACCCTCCTACAATCCCTCTGATCCGGCAGCCTCTTCGCCATCATCCAGGCTACCTAGGCCCCCAAAACTATCTTCCCCTCTTGGGTGTGGTTCCCCCCCCCCAGAACCTCTGGCACCTAGCCCTGGCCCACCTCCAGGCCAGTCAGGACCCCCGGCCCCCGGCTCTTGGGCGTCCCTCGTGGTGGGCCCCCGGCCCTCTTGGCCCTGGCCCCAGCTTGGGCCAGCGAGGGTACTCTCTCACTTGGGCTGGGACTCAAGCCCCTCACTC
>JAGPOW010003395.1:38526146-38540180 GCA_030014935.1 Caiman crocodilus | reverse complement strand
CAGGGTCTACCCTCTGGGCCCTCTAAACATAGACCAAACAGGGTTACCCACCTGGCAGTGGAGGCAAAGGGATTATGGCACCCCAGCTCACCTTTCACAAGGGTGGTAACTGTCCTGGCATTTCCTGGGGGCTCCTGCCCCACCAGGCCACCCATTCCCAGCAGGATGTAGTTTCAGGTCATGCCCAGGACCATGGAGCCTCCTTGCTAACCCCTACAGCTCCCCCTTACCTCCAGGTAGCCTTCTTCACAGCAGCCAGACAATGTTGCTGCCTCACCTCTAAAAGCCAAACTGCCTGTATTTACATAGGCAGCCCTGGTCTCAACATGACTGCCCTCATCAGGCACCTGGAGGCTGCCGGCTCCAGGTCCTTAAAGAGGTAGGCACCCCCGGTGCCCTGCCACGATCTTTACCAGCGGCAGGCTGGCTCAGTGCCCTGCCACGATCTGCACCGGCGGCAGGCACACCCTGTGCCCCGCCGCAACCTCCCCCAGCAGCAGGCAGGCTCAGCGCCCTGCCGCGCTCTCCACCTGCGGCGGGCACGCCCTGTGCCCTGCTGTGGTCTCCACAAGTGGTGGGCACGCACTGTGCCCAGCCACATGCCTTCCCCCCTCAGGGAGTGGCAGGCACGCACAGTGCCCAGCCACACCACCCCTTCTCTGGGGCTCCATGTCACCGCCCCCTGTCTGGGTCTTCTCATCACTGCCCTGCTCTCTGGGGCTCTCATCACCTCCCTGTTCTCATGGGATCCTCCACCGCAGCCCCTCGCAAGCTCCTCCAATGCAACCCCTCGCGGGCCTCTGAAAGTGACAGGCACGGCCAGTGCCCTGCCACAAAAGTGTTAATGGATCGGGACCTCGATTGTCCATTGGACTGGTAATTATCACTCTTCCCTCACTCTTGGGCTGAGCACCCTCTGAGGGAGAGCACTGAGGGCTTGACTATCACTCCAGCTCAGGGAGCTGTGAAGGCCCGTGGCTGCCCCCGGCAGCTCTGTTTATGGTGCATTTCAGTTAACCAGAGTATATTGTTCATGCCTGGTGTTATGTATGTTTCCTACTATTAGTCTTGTTTTTGTTGGGATTGTGAGTCTATAATATACTTTTGAACTTTTATTGGAGCCTTGGCATATTTATAGGGTATATGAGGGCGAGCTGTAGCTCTATGTATGTCCCTGACCCCAAAATCCACCTCTAACAGAGATAACATATGAAGGGCCCTGGCTGTCTGAGTATGCCTAACAGCCCTCCACCCCTTAGATTTCTCATAGGTGGTCAGTTTTCAGGACACCCTGGCAGGGTCCGCCTTTGCAAATTTTTATACTACATTCAACCAGGTTTTTCTAAAACCAGTTTCAGCCATTTTAAAACTGGTTTATGTGCACTGAACATCTGTTCCTGTTACAGGTTTAAACCAGTTTTTGATCACTTAAACTGGTTAATTTGTAATTTCTGTCCCTGGCCTTATGAAGTTACTTAGTGTTTAACACACTTACCCAGGAAATAGGAGAATGGTCCAATCCCTTCCTTAGCCTGAGAGGTTTCAGACCCATACACCCACACAGAAGAATCTGGGTGATCTGTGCTTCAATTTTCTTTCTGAAATGGGGCTACTTTGAAGACAGGGATGCAAATTCATAATGCCGGAAGGAGAACAAGCAAGAGGGAATATAACTCTCTAGCTGACTGCTGAGGATGGTTTCTTGGGGGCACCTCTGGCTTGTGCAGTAGTTTAAACTTAAGGTGACTAAGTTAGTTTTCCTGAGGGATTTAGGTAGGCTTTATTTGAACTGCTTATCAAGACTTAGGTACCTAAATTCTTTTAGTTCCCTAAATTCCTTTGTGAATCTCTCCCAAAGGGATTTTTTCTGTGTCATATGTAACAATTAAACCAGATTGCCTGTGTGCTAGTCTAGGCCCTTAACCACAAGACCCTTTCTATTATCTTTTGAGTTCAGCGATAAGGCCGCTTTTGTACAAAAGCTTAGGTATGTGAATAGCTGCTTATGCGAGTAATGCAAATGAGTCTTACTAGAACTGCCTGCATGTAAAAAACGTTTGTGGGGATGAAGCCAAAATATTTCACATTTTATGGAAAATGTTACTGTGACCGTCTTCTAGAAGGATGGAACAAATGTTTTAGTCAACTGTTCTTTGGTCTTAGCTACCCTTGTGTGTTGATGTATCTTCAACTTTTTCCCCCGAGGAGCTTTATTTCTGATTTTAGCTAATAGGAGGCAAGTATGGGACACAAATAGAAGGCATCTGAAGATCAATTTACAGCCAGGTTACACATGTTCACAATTTTCTCTTTTGTGGAAGTCCTGAAATATTTTTACATAGTTAAAAGGACACCATCAGCCTGAAGTTAAGTCGACAAAGGCTACACCTGCCCCTGACTCCACTTTCTGGTTGTTGTTTTAAAAAAAAAAATAGGAAAATGAAAGTGAAAAATGTTTTTCTTTCCTTTGCTACTGCATGAAAGACTTGCACAAAAAAGGGGTATTGACTCACTATACACAGGGGAAGCAGTGAACGTGCTGTTAAATGCACAAAATATTCTGGGGGAGAAACGCTAAAATGAACCATATTTGTTTTACTGATCATTTTTTCAATGAGAGATTTTAGGAGTGATTTCTGATATTGAAGGTAAAAGCACAGTTGGATTTTTTTAAGTTGGTTATGGCGCTTCAGTGTTCAACAACAAAAATAGTAAAGAAAATGAAAATAGTCAATTAGATGACATCCTTTAAAATCAAGTTCTTCTGATTGATAGTCTTCTGCGACCCTTTTTACTTGCATTCCAGCCTGATTTTGGCGGCTGTTATTATCATGAATTCCTGGAGAGAGGGACTGAGATGGATATGATTGCAAGGCTTTAGATGGTATTCACTATTTTTTCTAGCTGCATGATTCCTTGTAGCAATAACCAGTAAAAGTGGGTTGAATTGAAGACAGACAAGGAAAATTCAGAATGATAATCACAATTATGAGAATTCAATGGCTGGTATCACTCGTGGTGCCAAGGCTAAAAGAAACTGCATGTACATTCTTGGAAAATTGGTATTACATCTCTCTAGTGCATGAATCAGCATTGCTAGAAATAATTTACTGTCCTTCTTTAAATTGGTTGATAGTCCCTTAGATTAGGCAAACAAAACAAAACAAGCAAACAACTCCAGAAGCCATTTGCCAGACAGTTTGGGATGTTTCCAGCAATCTGGGCCAATCTGCCGCAGAAAACAAAACTGTAGTCTATTGAGTGTCTATGATGCGTCCTTCTTAGTGTTCATTTTGCAGGGATATGAGGTTTATAGATCCCAGCAATAGCCACCCATCTTTCTAGCTCAAGCTGTAGCTCAAGTTGTAGCAGTTCCTGCTTTTAGCGCTGGTGATTCCTAGCTCAATTCCTGTTGTGTCGGCCAAAATGGCAGCTGTCATGTTAGTGGCAAAGAGAAAAGCTCTCTAGCTGGGCCTATAATAGACTCATATTCTTTGTGGATTGGGCACAGAAGGGAACCTCTAACATACTTGTCAGTGGATTACACCATATCAGCAGCAAACAGCCCAGATAAGAGGATGGCACTTCTGTCAGAATAATGTTTAGGGAAAAAAAGTGAATTTGGGGGGCTGTCTTTAAAAAAATATATATATATTTTAAAGACAGCCCCCCAAATACACTTATATATATTTTTTTTTTTGATGGGGGGGAAAAATATTTTGATCTGGGAAATTGAGGGACATTTTTTGGTGCAGGTATGGGTTTATTAATACTAAAACCAACCCCCCTAATTATGTCTTCTCTTCTGAAGATGTGCTATATTGTCTCTTCTGAAGATGTCTGTGCTACATTGTGTTCTCTTCTGAAGATATGAGTGCTATACTAACACTGTGACAACTACAGTGTATGAACACACACACACACACAATGGATGTTTGAATGTGTGCTATACTACGATAAGCTCTAGCAGGGGCCCTAACCCTGCAAGCGAGTCTGTGAAAGCAGTGCCCATGTGTGTGCACGAGCTCCTTGGTGTGCAGAGCCGGCTGACTTAAGCTCTGTCCAGCAGCAGTTATATTGGCTACAAAAGCAGCATTTTCTCTGATTCCCTAATTGAAAGAAGCTGGGAAACTGGGCAGAAGGAAGGAAAATAAACAGGGGAAGAGGAATATGTGCAAGTAGTGATGAAAAGTAGTTATTAAACAACTGCTGTCACCATATTATCCTTGAAGACCTCCCCTGATTTATCATTTTATAGGGATCTTGCAGGCCAGTAATTACTGAGGGTGGTTGTTTAATAAAGGTGAGAACACATGGGAGAAGTCCTACTGATAGGAGGCTCCTTCCCCTCCCCTCCTGTTGGAAATGTGTGGCTCTGAATTCAAATATGGATCTCGGAGAGCTAGGTAAAAAGAACAGTTGAAAACAGATGGCAGCAGTTACAACTGGCATATTCCCAGTTGGTGGCTCTAGCATTTAGAGCAAGCATCTGTTCTTCTTCCCTACTGCAAAGTGGTTTTAACTCAGAGGTGTTAAAAATATGTAAGTTGCTGTTTTATTCATTTTTGCTGTTTACTGACTTTAATGACTTATAGCCAATGAAAAGTACAATGTTTACCCATGTGGCAAGGAAGGCGAAACAGAAATACAGGTCTCTGGCACAGTACCTTGGAGCGCAGAATAGAACAGGCAGAGGGTGTCTGAACTCTGAAACCGGGAGGGGGAGAGACGGAAAAAGGCAGGATCTATAGTAATCCAAGAGCCTAGCTTTTTTAACACATTGCTTAAGATCGTCCTGAGCATCTTTCTCCTTTCCCTTTAGCTATCAATGGATTTCTTTTTTTAGTCTAATGGGAACTTAAATCCTTCACGGCTGCCTTTTCTAATGTACTCTGTACGTGCATCCACATGACTGATGAGCACATCTCAAAAGTCTCGGGACTAAACGGTGGGGTAATCTCTAATTCCCAGTTGGGGGCACCGACAAGACCCTACCCTGTACATTGCCCAGCAAAAGCTCCCTGAAATGCTGTGTTTAAGAGAACTCCAAGTGTCTTACAGCCTGTGGGGTGCCATCTCCGAGGATGCAGTATCTCTGGCAGTGTCAGACTAGATCATCAACATGGATTGGAGAGACACTGCTGTCCGCTCCTGCCTGCTCCCTCTGGGGTTTCTGATGCCACCTGTGATAGGAACAGAATATATCCAGAGCGTCTACATTCCTAGTTCCATACAAGATCCATTGTGAAAGGCAAACGGCATTACAAATGTAGCCTTCAGTTTCCTGTGACTGCATTAAATTGTGGCCACTGTGCTTTCAAGCTTTGTCCCCAGTCGCTGGTTTTGTGTGCGTGCGTGCGTGCGTGTGTGTGTGTGTGTGTGTGTCGGGGGGGGGGGTCCTTCTGGGTGGATCTGGTTGTAGGACTGAGCCTTGGATGCACACTGTTTAAAACATTTGTGTCCATGATGGGGAGAATGTCAGGGTCTCATTGACTGTGGGGTATTGTTTGTGATGGCAGGGATACATGGAGTTGTTTCTAACAACAGCTTTTCTTGATAAGATGACCTAAGGGATAGCAAGTCTATAAACTTACCCGGGGGGAATGGCAGAGACCCTGTTCCCCCGAGCACCTACTGGAGTAACAGCCATAAGCTGTTTGAGAGCAGGTTCAGGCTGGACATCAGGAGGCGCTACTTCACGGTTAACGCGGCTAGGATCTGGAACCAACTTCCCAGGGAAGTGGTGCTGGCTCCTACGTTGGGGGTCTTTAAGAGGAGGCTGGATAGTTACCCAGCTGGGGTCATATGAGCCCAGTATTCTCTCCTGCCTGGGGCAGGGGGTCAGACTCGAAGACCTACTTAGGTCCCTTCTGATCCTGCATCTATGAATCTAAGGGGCCACCATTCATTTGCCTGGAGGATTCTTTCATGTAACCTAGGTTAAGGGCTCTGTTGTTCACCTGTTCCATTTAACATAGTATATCATCCATCCTGTTTTTCCTAGGACAGTCCTGGATTTTAGAGGCTGGTCCCAGGTACGGGGCACAAGTTAACATGAGCATCCCGGGTGCAGTCTGGTGGGGAAGGGAAGAGGCACAGTGTCCTAGGAAGGTGGCTGGGTAAGTTGCTCTTCCTGCAGCATGCTGCCGACTTGGTAGCAAGGAAGGGGGAGGGGAGGTAGTGTCTGTTTTTCAAGCCGGGGTGGATGGTCGGTTGACCACTAATTTAAAATGAGTAAGACGGGATAAGCAAGCTAATGACATGGCTTCATTGTTATGCTCTCAGTTTTAGGATGACATGTGGCTTTGTACAGGATTCGAATTGCACTTTTTGATTCTCGGAGGTGGGGAGGGACTGCAAAAAAATTAAAATGGTTCATTAACAAGTCCACCTAAGGGAAGGAGCAAACTGATCAAAGACACCCCCACCCCCTGTTTTGATTTTCAAATTTTACAGGGAGGCTCTCATTTTATTTATGGGTGGGCTCAGCCCCCTCAATGTCCCCCTTAATTTGTACCCTGACTTTTGTATCCTTCTTTTGCTGGACACTAAAGTGGGTTTGCTTGGCTGTTTTGGGCTAGTTACAGACACTTAAAAAGCCCAAGGTGAAATCTATCTAAGTTACGTGGTTTTCTGTAAGCCACGTAGTTTCGATCAGCAGTGAACACAACGCCCATTCGCCCTTTGATGGGGCGGTCAAATATTAGACTGGATTCCGCTATTTTAAAACCAGTCTATGTATACTGAACTTCTGTTGCAGGTGTAGACTGGTTTCCAATCGTATATGCTGGTAAAAGTTTAATGTCTGTACTTGTCCCCAGTGACTGGTTGAGACTGGCGTATAGCATCAGGAAGCAGAAGGTGCCTCCTTCTATCTGTACTTGTTAAAGAGCTGGACTCCTTTTCATTCAGATGACAGCCTCAGAAGAGTGAGCTTTCTCTCAGACACTCGATACAAAATTTATTGCCAAGTGCTGTTCTTTAGGCATCCCTAAAAGATTTCTCAATCTACATCTTTGCCTATGTTTTAGTTGAGGAGTTTACATGAGAGCTAGCATGGGAACAGGGTTTGAAATTGGAGTTTAACACTAAATATGTTTGGCTGATGCTTAGTGGTGGTTCTTTTGATGGTAAATATGCCTCCTGGCTGGCTTATGGGCATATTCTATAAATGGGAGAATGAATGATTGAATAAATAAAATAAACACCTCACTATTTTCTATAAGAATATTTTATATTCTGGGTATCTGCTATCTTTCTGTCCCTGGTTGATCCACTTAGAAATGCTACATGTTTTTGAAGATAATGCCATACAGTGCCTGTAATCTTGTTGTTTGCTTCATGAATTAACTGGCCTCTCAAGGTACACTATAACAAAGAACTCCTAGAGACCCATTTGCATCTTCTTATCCTGGAAAGGATTACTTGAGAAGGGAACACTTTCTTGGTATGTGCTGCCTCCTTTCCTATGATGTAAACAGAAGGTTTTCAAAAGGAAATATATAATTAGTGTCCAAAAATGTAGTGCAAAGTATTCCAGTCATGCAGGCGTTACTGCAATGAGCTGTTTGTTGACTGATTCTGGGTCAATAGTATTCACACCCATAATGGCCAGTGACAAGAACCACTTATTAGCATGGCAATATTGCACTCTGGTTTTACTGCAGCTGCAATCACTATAGTTCCCTTAATGTTTATACAGAACTGATATATCCAGCCATTATGTGAATATGTACGTAAGGACCCATTTAAAAAAAAAAAATCTACTTCTGTGGAGTCGCACCTCATTTGCTCACACATATACAGTCAATTACAAATGCACTCATCAAACTGCAGATGAATGTGGTGAATACACAAATGCTTATCTGGATATGCATTTACCACTTATGGTTACTGCATATGCACTTTTGTTCATAGATGTAAAAAACTATGACCTAAAATTGTTCACCTGTTGAGTTCAAAAGATTTCTGATTCTGTGATTCTGTTTAGTGGACTGAACGCAGAACCAGTGCGAGGGGGACAAGGAGGAGGATAAGGTCTGTAGCACTCTGTTTACAAAGCTGTCTTTCTGGTAATTGATGTCTCACAGTCCCTAGAAGTCTGGCTTTAATTTTCTTTCTGGCAACACTATGAACATCAGGTTTCAACCTATAGTTTTTAACATTTAGTTCGACTGTTTTGGAAGAATCTGAGGCACCTCTTTTACCTATAACACTGCTACTGTGTTACAGTTGGTTTTGAGCTGGGGTCTTATGAACTCTGACGGGTGTAGGTCCCTGCTTAATGTGTGTTGGTTGTACTGGTTTTCCTTAGGATGCTGTTTCAAACTGATTTAGCTAAATCAATTAAATTTATCAATACGTTCTTATTTCACTTTAAATCAGACGTATTTGGGGTTAGTATCAATCCCATAGAGTAAGTTTATCTTAAATAAGTGTGTCTATACATCAGGTTTACCAGTTTTAAATCAAGCCAGTCTCTATGCATCTAAAGGTCATGATGCATACAGAACATACTTGATGCTCTGAGCTTCACTGTTCTTACAACTAAAAGAGGTTATCAACCAGTGAGCTTCTGCATGTCTATAGAAGCATCCTGATGTGAAGACAGTCTCTTATAGTTTGTTCAGTTTGTACCATTAAAAATATTAGTGTGACATACTATGGCTGCCTTGGTTGTTTCTGGTATGCATTACTTATTTTGCAGCTGTTTTTAGAAGAATAATTTAAAAAACATTTTATTCATGTCTTCAACATTTCCTCTCAGCATTCTGACCTCTATCCATACAATGACCCAACAATGTGCAATTGTATGCAAATGTGTGTAATGGCCCCACTAGTAATTGTCAGAAGATTTTAAATCTTTGATATTCATCCTTGTAATCTGGACTTCCACTTGAGCTAAAACAGTAGCTCCATTCACTGGTGGACTACTGTGAAATGTTGGTGTAAGGAAAGTCATGAAATGAAATTTTCAATATAGCCTAGAATGAAAATTTCAGTGTAACAAACAAAATGCTAATCCCCAACCCATCTCTCATGAGAATTTATGCTGTTTTTCATTTGTTTGTATTAGTGTTTCAGTATAATTGATTCCAGTATAGCAAAAGTTAGTCTAACAAATATAATTTGAAATCCCTGAGTGTAATATTTCAACCAGTAAAATGAATTTCAACAGCAAATACAATGGCAACAACTGATATTTCACAAGATCTGTTAATGAACGTTGGCCCAGGTTAATGCATGTTATGGGCATGCATCTACCCATATGCACCCTTAATATGCATTAGCTTAGGCTAATTGAGCCTAAACTGAGCATTACCTGTAAATGCGGGTATCAAATTTAGGCAAAATAAGTTAATGTGCATTAATGCACATGTAGACGTGACCCAGCACTAACTTTAGGGCTGGGTCTCCCTGCCACTAGGGGGCCCACCTGAGCCCTGCCCCAGGGAACATCCAGGGTGTGGGGCGCTAGACATCTGTCCTGGGCCCTGCCCCCTAGGCCTCCCCCAAAACCCCTCCCATTCTGGACTTGAAGACCCAAAATATTGTATACAGTTTTCCCCTTGAAAGTGGGTTTTTACTGTGGGTGGTAGAGGGGTTGTTCTGGTTGCAAGGGTTAGATGGGGGTGGGTGTTACGAGGGTAATCAAGTTTTTTTTGGTTTTTTTTGTTTCAGTTGTGTATGTGCTGAGAGTGGTGCTGGGGGTGGCAGGCAGGCAGGCTGGAGGAGGGAGTGCAGGAGGAGGGGGTTGTCAGGGCCTCTAGCAGCCAGTGACCTGGCCCTCACTGGTGGGCGCACAGCTGTCCTGGGGCCTGGGTTAGGGGGGAAAGAGGGGCAGGCAACTCCCAGGGTCAACAGGGCCAGCACCATGGCCAGCAGCAGTGCAGGGCACTGGTTATTGCTGGCAGGGGCTGGGCTGGAACAGTGAGGCACAGGGCATCTCTGGCAGGGGCACAGGCGGGGGCTGGGGCAGCCCTGGTACTGGGTGGGCAGGGAGGGAACTGCTGTATGCTGCCCCTGCACTGGGCATGCAGCTCCTGGGCAGGGAAAGGGTTGGCCAGGGATCATCAGAATTTCCCAAATGGCTGCCAGGTGCTGGCAGCTGGCTCTGGCTTCAACATGGCTTCCAAGTGCTGGCAGCCATGTGGCCAGAGGTTGAAGCTTGCCCTGCTGGCCACAGGGGCACATGGCAGGGATACAGGGACTCGGGATCAACTTTAATACCAAGTGCACTACTTTAGTCCCAAGTCCTTGCATGTGTAGACGCCTGTCAAAAATTGCTTAATGTGCGATTTAGTCATGCTTATTTGCATGTGTAGATGCACCCAATGTAGATAAATTATTGGAGTGAAATGTCAATGTAAACCTCCAGCAGACTTGCACAGGCAGTCTGAACCCTCCGTTCCTTTGACACTTCCATCAACCACTGAAGCAGCAGGGTCTAGTCCCTGGTGTGCTTCTGGTGCATCCAGACCAATGCAGTGGTGGGTGATGGTGACCCTGAAGCTGCATCCCCACTGGGCCTGATGAGCTCTTCACTGCACCCAGATGTTGGCCCTGCAAATGCAAGAGACAGAAGCCTTTTGGGAGAGTTTGCAGTATTTCAGAAATCAGATGCTCTTCATCAGGGGCCGTGCACTGCTCAGCCTCAGATTGGGGGCCTGGCTGGGCACGGACCACAGTAAGATATCTGGGTAGGCCTAGGCCCTGGTGGCCACCAGCTGTGCCCCACATCTTGGGGCTGGCCACCCACTGGGTCCTGGCTGCAGCCTGCCTCCTCCCACCCCATTTCTCAGGGCAGGCCAGATCAGGATGCTGGCAGTACCTGCTGCTGTGGCTCCAGACCCTGCTGTCCCTATCTCTCCCTGCAGGCCAACCACTGTGCTGTGCTGCTGCCCAGCTCAGAGCCTGGGCTTGGGGCACGTAGGGCTCCCAGACAAGTGGGGTGAGGGGTTGGGTATGTCTCTACCCTCCCCATCGGGGACCTATCAAGGAAAACTCCCTGGGGCTGCCCCCCCAATACCACCACTGCTTCCCAAATGGGCCCCTGCTGCGCATGCCCAGGTGGTGTGTGCTGAGTTGTTTGTACAGGCAGAGGGGTGCCCAAGTCACAACGTCCTGCTGCTGCTGCTCCTCCTGATGCTCCAGGCATGCTTGCACTTGTGGGTCAGAAACCTGAGCTGCAAGAATGCAGGGAGCAAGCCCAGGCTGTCCTGCAAAGTCTGCTGCCACCTGGAGGGCTACCTATGGCATCCTGGCCCCCCACTTCTGAGGAGAACATCATTACCAGCATCACTGCCTGCCTTGGCAAGTAGGATCTGTACCTACCCAGCTGCAGGGACACAGACTACTCAATAAAGTTCTGAACGGTGTCCTACCCATCTGTGGGCTTTAGGGAGGATCCAGGGTCAGGGGACTGCAGGTGGGCCAGAGAGAAAGTGGGGCCAGGGGCCAAGCCCTCCCTCAGTGCAGGACTTTACCATGTGCCTGGGGCTGGCAAAATGGGCAGCTCAGCACAGACCTCCCATCAGGGATGGTGTACAGCTGCTCCCAGTGTTCATGGCCTGGGGACATGGTGCCTGGACAGGCCTTCTTTTCACACTCCCTTCTTTCCAGCCCCCCTTGAAGGATCTGGCACTGCTGGCAGCTGGTGGTGGCATGAGTGGCCATTCCTTGTGCCAGGGTCTGGGGCTGCTGGAAGGGTGAAGCAGCTGCTGGCAGAGCTCCCCAAGCTTCCAGGGGATCTAGCAGCTGGGGAGGAGAACGGGGTGGCGTGCTGAAGGTGTGAGGTCCCCTCTTATGGTGACGTGGAGACATGTATTCTTAATGCCCATTAATTTAGGCTAATGTGCATTAATGTGTTTCTTGTAGACATGCCCTGTGCATTAACCACAAGAGTGACCTAAAAGACTTCACAAGCATGTGGCATGGATGTGCTCTGATTCAATAGGTATGGCTTAACCAAAACCAACTAAAGTGCAAATCTTAAACTAGCTTTATAAGAGGCCAAATCAAGCCCTTGAATTAAGATCCAGATTTTTGAACTGCAGTCTAAGTGGCTTCAGATTCAGAGTTGTATTTCAGTTTGTTGTAGAGAAATAAGTTTATCACTAGGATTTTGGGGTAGGCAGAGTTGTCTGGTGTCACAGGCTGGAAAGTGCAATGACAGGGCCATTATTCCATAACTTGCAAGAGACTGAGGAGTAAGCAAGACATAAAATGAAGCTATAAAAAGTACCATGGCCAAGTGATCATTAGTGCCTATAAATGATAATGAGAACGTTTTAAAAGCATGAATAAATTGGTAGGTTATATATTTGAAAGGCTGTCCAGAATACTAAGATATACCTGTGTGTGTGTGTGTGTGTGTGTGTGCACGCGCACGCATGTGTGTACAGAGCCGCATGAATAACTTACAATAAATAATGCTGTAGTTATAAGCCCCTTCAGATTTGTTCCAAGAAAAGATTTCAAATCTCTTCAAAATGTTTGTTGCTCCTATTATTAGCTGAAACTTTTGCCCCATCTATGGCCAACTTTGACTTGGTGTTAGAAATTGTTTTGTAATGATTTGTCTGAAGATTTTATGCTATTGTTTTTGCCATTAAAAATGGTCTCTTGTGTGAAAGCTTATGGAAAGTACTTTGGCTTTCTGTGATTATTCAGACTAACACTTACCCACACTGAGCATGTGTAGTAGTGCAATCTGTTTGTGTGAATTCGCATGAGGGAGAACACAGGAAGGCTGTATACATGGCTGCTGTGAATTCAGTTTAAATTTCAAATGGATATCCCTTAGAGCAGTGTTTCCCAACCAGTGTGCTGCAGTGCAAAAGTGTGCCATCAGAAATGAACAGGTGTGCTGCGGTATTTTGCCGTGGCAATGAGCTGCACTAGGTATGAGGATGGCTTAATAGGTGTGCCTCAGAAAATTTTTATTAATGTAAGTATGCCTTGGGCTGGAAAAGGTTGGGAAACACTAACTTAGAGTTGTCTCTTCCCTGGATTCTGCTAGGAGAAATTACTGTGACTATCAATTGGACTTGGACACAAACTTTAAATAGGTGGTTATTGTGAAAAACAACAACATGGAAGCCTGGTTCCAGGGTGCATTTGTCCTTTGTCTTGTTAGTGGTGCTGGAGTGTGTCTCCCAGAATGAATCTGAGCACAGAGGGTATGGGTCTTGAAAGGAACAATGGTCTAAATTCTGTAGTCTTTAATCAAGCAATAACCCCACTGAAGTCCCTGCTGCAGGAGTATTTGAACAGCTGCTCCATTTTGGAATTGTTCCTTTCCAAAATTCAGGCTTAGTTATTTTGAGCTTGTGGTCTTAGTACATTTGATTGTTTCACTGAATCATGGCTGAGGCTGAACAAGACTCTCGGAAGCAGACTAATGATGTAATTCCTGCATAAACAGATACTCCTTACAGACTGACCTCACTGAGTGATTCATGTGGTTTTTGCAATATTTCTTAGTCTGTATTTTAAGTAATACAGATTGTTTAATTTCCCAGCCTTCTGGGATCTGATAAACCAGGTGAGAGCATTCCCTCCCCACCCCATCTTGAATTCACGGGAGTGGGAAATTCAAGTTAAATTGTTTGAGAGCAGCCTTAATGTTTCAGTTGCAAATTGAAAAATATTTTGATGTTAATCACATTTTGGGATAGTTTTGTTCTGGTTTTTTTTTTATTGCTTTGAAAAAGGAAAATATAATTTTCCGACTTTATTTATTTTTATTTCTCAGTTTTCCAATGGCATTAAAAAATTATAGCACTGTATTGATCCCCTTTTACTGGAGGAAATTTATTAGCATACCTATGCAGGTATAATTACACTGCTTTAATTACACCACCATAAATTCCACGTAAGTGTTCTTATTCCAGAGTGGTCACATGGAGAGTTACACCATAATAACTGTAGTAGTATAATTATACCTCATATAGATCCTCCTTGGATCTTTCAAGTGTATTTTAACAGACTGTGACCTGTCCTTTCAGTAGTGGGATATTAATGGTGTCTTTG
>JAGPOW010003395.1:38486253-38510412 GCA_030014935.1 Caiman crocodilus | reverse complement strand
AGGGAAGAGCAGCTCTCCTCTGCTCCGGCTGTCTATGGTACCTGCAAAGAAACACACACTGTCCCTTTCCCCAAAAGCACCTTTCTCCAATTCTCAAAATGACCCCTTGTGCTGATAAGTCAAATAACCCTGGGTTTATCACCCACCCGGCCCCAGGCTGCCTCGCAGTTAACGCTCTCCAGAGCCTTCTTAGATCAACACCCTGCCCACCCAGGCAAGTCTACTTTACCACCCTTTTTTTCTTCCACACGGGCCCCTCTGCCTCAGAGGGGAAAAAGGGGAAATCAGACTATCTTCTCCCATCACTAAGGGCAGGTTCACTTCACAGGCAGGCTGCAAGGTAGTGCCTCCCCGAGCTCTGGTCCTGCGGTGCCTTCCCTTCTCTGAGCCTGGCTGAGTCCCGGGCTCAGAGTTCCCTCCCCTCTCCTGCCAATCAAAAACATGCATATGCTCTTGCTAGCAACAACTTTCTGCAAACTTTCTCACTTTGCCGTTGCAGGAATCCTGAGCCCTGCTGCAAATCCAGCAGCAGTTGTTATGCAAAGTACTATATTTGCACTTTTTCTTTGCCGAGTCCATAAGGGGTGGTGGTGGTGGGGGGGAGTCAGATGAAGAGAAGTGTAGGGAATGAGTATTAATCAATATTTGTAGGCAGTCTTTGGACACTGGATCAGACCCTAGGTGAGTAAATATTTTTCATCTAGTTTTCTATTGGTAACTAGTATGGCAAGCTGCAAAATTTGCTCAAACCCTTGCTATGAAATGTGCTTTTTTCCATGCTTTCATGGTTTTTTTTCTTTTTTCTGCATTGCTTGCTGTGCAGAGATATTTGCCTACTTTTTGTAAAATGCCACATGGCATTTTATGATTCTTGTATAATAAAAGCATGGTAAAACCACTAAAAATGGGAACTGCCTATTATCTTACATTGAAGTGACAGGGGATGTTTTACTATCTCATCATGAGATCTTCCTGTGGGTCATAGTAGCACGAGTTGATAACTTTATTGAAAAGACAGATTTGTAGCCATGTTAGGTCATTAAAATGCGAGGTATGTTACATTATCTCTTGATAATGGTTTCAGTAATGTATATCACCATCATAATGACACAAAGCAAGTTTTTCCTTATCGTATTATTTGACACCAAAATGTGCAGAGTGCTTTTATTATATTAAAGGACTATGGAGGTTCCTGAATGTCTCCAGAAATTGGTAATTGGATACAGATCTTTTTAATTGTGCTTTACATCACTCATTCAAATTCATTTCAGGTCAGTAATGATTATAATCCTCTAGCCTCTATGAACTAGTTAGTGGTACATATGATGTAAGTGGGTTTCTCACTGGAGTTCCTAGAATAGACGTACCTCAGTAAGACAAACCACTTACTTTTCATGCTGAAATGTCCCTTTGTTTTGAGTTTCAATAGACAGGCTGAGGAGCAAATGGATGTGAAGAATGAGACCCTGACACTTCTTGAAGTGCTCCTCTTAGATCAGGGTTCATATATGTTGATTTTTTGTGGTATAGGAATGAATTGTGTTCTCGCAGCCTGTGACATCTGTGCTCTGAGCCCAGCAAACTTCACTCTTCAGGAATGCCAATCCAGCTCTAAATCTGTGTTAAGCAACTATGAAAAACCTTTCCTGGATGTATTTGATATTGAGTAATCTGCTCTTCATTACTCCAGTTTGAATTCAGAACAGTTCTGTAGCATTCAGTGGAATCATAAATGAGAACAGAATCAGATTAATTATCTGAAGAACGCTAGCAAAGGCATTTGGTTCTATTCAATGAGTTTATTTTTAAGCAGGTTAGAAGTTTTTACCTCTTTTTTTAAAGTATTAACATGTGAAGACTCTAAGGGTGTCAGTGAACTGTAAGGATAGCTGTGAGAGTCAGACTCTAAAAGCCTGGTTTTGCATTCGGCTGACGTTTTGCTATGATGGAGCAGATGCTTGAAACGGAAACCCAGGGAATGGCTTCACCAATTCATTTTAGTAAATGATGGCTAAATGCAGGCAATACAAAGCAATATGGGTTTGGCGTGGGGGCACATTATCCCACATCTTCCTACTGCAAGGTTGTTATTCATTCTTTCTCCAAACAATCTCATAATACAAGCCTCTCGAGGTTAGGATGTTATACTCTGGTACAGTTGGAACTGTGATCCAGCATGGCAGTTTATGTGTGTGCGATATCTTACAGTTTAACAAACAATGTTGTGAAGCTGTCAGAAGTATTATTTTAAATGTCTTTTTTCATAGAATCCAGAGCAAACCTTTCTCGACTAGAGCAATGATGCTTAAAGTACAGCCTGCGAGGTGGATGCAGCCTGTGGAGCTCAGTCATTCAGCCCACAGGGTGCTCGAAAGGCCTAGAAGCGTGGTGACAGAGAGGTGGCAGCATTGATTGCTGCAGGTCAGGAAGCCCTGCATCGGTCAATGCTGCCCATGCTCACCTTCCACTATATGCTTAGACCCATGGAGAGCCCCATGGGCTGGATGACATGGCCTCGCATCCTGGATCAGGCTGGTGTGCGGGGCCAATCTAGCTGGACCTAGCAAGTGGGCTGAGATCTGGTGTGCAGCCCCAGACTGGCACGCAGGCCCGGTCCAGTGCATGGCCCTGGATCTAGCACATGGAATCATACTTCTGTGCCACTAAAGACAAGCAGTGATCTTCTTCCTTTCTGTCGTTGTATTAATCCCTGGTACTTTTGTTTTCTAGTGATACTGCCATCAAAGCAAATTCTGGATTCACTGACTCCCACATAGGGTTAAAAATTTGGGTTTGTGCCTTCTTAACAAGTAGGAAAACATCCTGCATGTTAAATATTCATGCCCCACCCCCAAAGTCTGCTATTTACAGAAGGCACTCTTATTTGCAAGGCTTTAAAAAATATGCTTCATGATTTATTGGAGATGAACTGGCAGTAGATCAATTGCTTCCTGTACCTACCTGTGAAATCACACAGCTAACAAACTACTTCTGTGCTCTTTCTGCATACAAAATGCTGGGAGTATGCATGAGAATATATATAACATCACACACACACTAATATAATGTTATGTTATATTTATACATATGTGTAGGGGGTATTATAATTTATACATACGACATTAATAAAGATACTGTCTGTGTAATAAACGGATGATGCCTGTTTAACTGCCACGTGTTGGTGTCCTAGTGCTATGTGACTTTTAAGCAGCTGTTGCTGCTGTAGGCATGATGACATTCTATCCAGCAGCCTGTTTTTCTGGTTTGTAGAGAAAGTAGCCAAAGCACCATGATTTAATTTGTTATAATTATGTTCTAATTTAGGTTCAAGGAATGACCAAATAGCAGTGACAGCAGCAAACCCAACTTGCATTAAACTTATATTTCATTATCACAACATGTGATTTAATGGTATGGGAAGGGGGGTGTCATCCTAAAACTGAATTCAGAACGTTCACCATTTCTGGATATATATGTTACCACTGAGTTTGGATTAAATAACTTCATTAATTTGCTTTCTTCCTTCTAAGTGGTCATTTTGTTTTTGAAGATGGGATTCAGTGTCCTTGTAAAACTTGTCCCTGAACGCTTCTTGTTGTGACTTGAGGCAAATGATATGGGAAGTTGTCAAAACCTGCGTATGCATGTCAGAAGCAGAACTTCATCAAATCATCCTCACCCTCTTGATCAGACTTCAGGTAATTTCAGCTGTGCTGCTCATTTGATCCTTGTTGGCTCAATCTCCAAATACTGTATATACGCAAATAAAAATGACCCTGAAATAAGCCAACCCCAATAATTAGATTCGATATATGGAAACTTTAGAAATTTGTCATAATTTTTCAGAGGTAGAATCTAATTATTGGAGTGTTGTGTCTTAAATTCATTCCCCTCTTACTGGTACAGCAGGGGAAAATAGTGGCTAGTGTGGTCAGGCGGCTCCCTTGCTCTCTGCCCCCGCAATTTCTTTCCTTTGCAGAATTCATGGCCCTCCCCTTACTGTCAGACCCAGCTTAGGGTCTGTTCTCTCCCCAAGCACAATGTGGAGGTGAGCTGTTTGTGCCAGTAAGGGTGAGGGGAGGAAGGCACGGAGAGGGGGACAGAAAATACAGAAGGGAACAGGACATGCTGTGGGGCTGACTCTGTCCTCAACTGTGATTGTTACAAATTTCAGCACAGGTCAAAACGCACTTTTCACCATAGTTACTCCATAAACATACCAAAAATCTATATGCAGATGAGACACAGGGCAGCCTGATCCATCTCCACACCAATCGCATAGAACAGGCTGATAGATGCATGAAAGTTTGCCAGACATTTAAAGTTTATGAAGAAACAGGAATCCTTGGAACTAGGAGAGAAAGTCACTGCTCAGTTGTGGAGTGAAGGGGAAGTTGAAATGTATTTGATGCAGTGGTTCATCATGAGTTGAAAAAGAGTTGGTGCTGAGCAAGATTGAGGACGGTGGACATTTATATCAGCTCCAGGTTGCACTAACCTATTTTAGATGGGCTGCACAAATCTACCCTTGTGATAGCTTCCCATTGGCACTGAGAGCCTGGTCAGTGACTTAAAGGGATTGACAGAGCATTGGAGTGTAAGGAGTGAAGGAGGGAGACCCACAGCTCAGAAGAATGGCAGTAGTGGCAAGTAATTATGAGGTGGACAGAGAAATGAAGAACAGGAAAGAAGGAACAGATACAGATTGAGGGTGGACTAAGGTGGAGAAGTGGGGACTAAGGTTGGTGAATGGGAAGGTGAGAGAGACAGCAAAAGCAGTGATAACAGGAGTGATGATGACAAAGAGAAGACCGGAGGAGAGGCAAGTGGAAGACGGAGCAGAGGCAGCAGGAAAAAGGCACATTGGGTGAGAATCAGAGGCACAATGATATACTGGTCCACTGGGATTGGCATGGTGGGAGGACATGCAAAATAAAATGAGAGATGGCGGGGAAGATCAGAGACTGTGGATAAAGGCAATATTAGTCAGTGGTGGGATGGAGATGGGAATGATGATGAACAGATATGAGTTTTTGGAAAAGAACTGTTTGAGATATTGGAGGTTCAGGTGAAGCACCTAACCAGCTTGATTGTGTCCCAAAACTGAAAGACCTGGGAATTCACCTACTGAAATGCAGAATGGTATAAAAATCTCTGAGAATTAGAAAAGCTCAAATTCATAACAGGAAAAAAGTCAAGGGAGAGGGTGATTGTAGTACAAATGTATATAGATGTATTGGAGGTGGAAGGTAGAAAGGTGGATGGAACAGTGTGTTCAAAGCGTAATGCGAGTCAGAGCGAGAAAGCAGCTTCCCTCCACGAATGCCCCTGGGCTCCAGCCTGAAGTGTGGAGGAGAAGACGTAAAGCATTTAGGAAGCTGTAAAGAAAGATGCAGGAGCTGCTAAAGGGACCTGCAGAAGGAAGACAGTCCAAGAGGAACTGGAGAGTTGGTTTAACAGTAAGACAAAAGAGAGAATATTTTTTGACACGAGCACCTTGGGTGGAAGAAAATGAAAAATGGTCCCGATACATTTTTGGCTAAAGTGAAGAGGGTGAAAAGAGAGAGCTAAAAGTAGTACAGATAGAAGATTTGGCTTGAGGGGAAAAGCAGGAGGAGGTGCTGGAAGGGATAAGGAGATTCTGTGAAGGACTTTACCAGAAGAAGGCAACAGAGAGAAAGAAAACGAAGAATTTTATGGAAGAGATTGAAGAAAAAGTAGAGGAAGAGGTCCTACAGAAAATGGAGGAAAATATAAGTTTAAAGGAAGTGGTGGAGTGCTTAAAAACTTGTAAAAGAAGAAAATCTTCAGGAGCAGACAGACTACCCTGGGACAAAGAGAAGACAGGAGGAGAGGAGAGTGGAAGACGGAGCAGAGGCAGCAGGAAAAAGCACGTTGGGTGAGAATCAGAGGACAACAGAGGCACAATGATATGCTGGCCCACTGGAAGATCGCAGTCTCTGATCTTCCCTGTCCCCCTCTCTGTGCCTTCCTCCCCTCACCCAAAAAGTCCCAGGAATTTTTTGAGAAATTCTGGCCATGGGTGGGCATAGGTATAATAGAGGTTTTCAAAGACATATTGGGAAAAGAGAGAGGCAGGGAAGGACTATACAAGTGGAATAATTACTTTATCATTCAAGAAAGGGAAGAAAAAGCTTCTGAAGAACTGGAGTTTGTTTATCCTGCTAAATATAGACTACAGGTTGTTGTCAAAGACCATGGCTTTGAGAATATAGACAAACTTGGCAAAAGTAATTCATGAAGATGAAACCTGGACAGGCCCAGGCAAAAGGATTTCTGACTCGAGTCGGCTGATAAGGGATACACAGACACATGTTTAGGAGACAAAATTAAATATGTCAGTAGCAAATTTGGATCTGGAAAAAGCATGTGATAGAGTGGATTATGATTTTGTATTTGAAGTGTTAAGGAAAATGGGTTTCCTGCAAAAATTGATCGGATGGATAAGACTGTCATATAGAAAGGCAGAAAGTGAAGTGCTAATAAATGGACATCCAAGCAGAAGCTTTTGCTATCCAAACAAGGGTAAGACAAGGGTACCCATTGTCACCAATATTGTTCATATGTAAAATGGAGCAACTGGTGCAAAGAATAAGGAAAAATAAAACCATAAGTGGAGTAATGATATCAGGAGGGGGAGAGGTGAAGTGTGCACTCTGTATGGATGTCATCAGTGTACTGGTTAGGGACAAATTATCAACTGAAAGGGTGTTAAAATTTGCAATGGAGTATTGCTAAATGACAGGCTAAATTAAACAAAATGAAAAGCACAATAATAGGATTGGGAAAGTGGAGGGACCTAGAGAAGGTTGGACTACAAGTAGTGGGGGGAGAGATCAAAGTTTTGGAGATCCCAACTGAGGGAGAAGGGAAAGGAAATAAAGCGTAGAAAAAGGTTACAGTGAGGGTGCAAGAAGTATTAGTTTTGGATGGGAAGCACATTGTCCTTTGCTGGAAAAGTGACTGTTAAAGTGGTGCTATTGCTGATCATTCTGAACACCAGAATTGTGTTTTCACCATCGTGGCAGCAGTTAGTGAAGGTACAAAGGAAAATGTGTGTGTTCTTTTGGAAAGTGAATCGAGAAATGCCATTCTGTTCTGGATAGTCTAAAGCAAGGGAGATTTGGGGATAGGAGATACTGGATATAGGGCTGTTCATTTACATAAACTACATAAGTGCAATGTGTAAAACAGCAACAGAGAGGGAGGGGAAAGCAGCATGCTTTAGCCGATTTTTGATAGGTACAATCTTGAGAAAATGGGGAATGTATGGGGGGGTCGTGGAAGAAGCCATGGACATGGCAACCTCCCATTCATTACTTAAGAAAGGGGGGTCCTGAAAGATTGCAAGAGGCTGAAAAAATGATGAACAGAGGGACAGAATGGCGTCAATGGGGAACTTTGCCAAAGGACGAGTGAAAGAGGAGTGGAGGGAGATGCCTGACAAATGCCAGCAAGGTGAACATGCTGATCTAAGAGGACTGATCATACAAAATATCTTTCTAGTTAGGGAGGTACAATATAAATGGAGCTTGGCAAGAGCAGCCAAGTATCCAAGGGAGAGGTGAGATGACAAAGAAATGGTAGGACATCTGTTTTGGGAGTGTACATATGCAAAGGTTGTGTGGGAAAGGGTGTGTTGTTTTTTGAGTGTCACAAAAATAAACCAGTGAAGAAATGATATTGTACACAAGGAATGGTATTATACCAAGGAGTCATACCAAAGGGGCTTGAGGAAACAATGTTAAGGGCATGGTTAGCAAGTATGAAAACCAGTATATGGAAAGTAAGAAACCTCTGGGTGTTTAAGGGGTTGGCTTTCACTGAAAGAGCGTGCATGAAGCTGGGGCTGCATGACCTGAAATCCACCATCAATCAGGACAAGAAAGAGATGCGAGAAGAGGTGGAGAAGGGGATGAAAATGAATTGGGGACACGTGTTTCACTGAACCCACAGAGAAGACTGATGGGAGGAGCGGAGAGTTTCAAGTGGAAACTGAGGTAAAAGGTTTTTAGTTTTATTTTAGAGGCAGGTTAATTGATATTCATGCAGTTCTGCATGAGGAAAGAGACGTCTGTAAGGGTTTTTTGTGGAAAGTCGATGCATGTTGTTTAAGATATGTAGTTGTATGTTATGTGCAGGTGTTTTCCAATATGAAGTCTTGGTAAAACAAGAATGTTCAATATGTGAAGCTCTATAAGTGTAAAGTAATGTGTGCTTTTAATAATATGTGTTATAAAAAAAAAAAAAAAAAAAGATTTCCATCAGGATGTTTGCCCAATATGGGCCATGTATTTTATGGGCATGCTCAGAGTTGGATGTATTTAGTCAGCTTCAGAGTTGGTTTTCATGGCTGAGCTTCTAGCAGCAGTTTAATGGCATCCAATACATTCAATGAGGGAGGGAAGGCCATTTGCTAGTGTGCAGATATAAGATGAAGGGTTTTTTCCCCCATACTGATTGGGGGGGCGGGGGGGGAAGCCTCATCTTATGTTCAAGTAAATATGGTATGTCCTCAGCCACAGCAGCTACCAAGTCTATTGTCATGGTGCCAGGAAGTGGTACATCATTCAGGAATTCAGTGGCTTTTTCACTTCCTTGTCTTGCTTCCCCCCCCCCAACGCTTTGGCATAGCTTAAAACTTCAGAAACTTGCTCCTATGAAAGTAAGTGGAAACTATCTTTAGCTTCATGTTTTGTCAGGCCTCTGCCATTAGATAGACACAATCTTTCTTCACACTGATTGGTTTCAGAGCTGTCTGAACAACTGCATTGGGTTTCATACCAAGAGCCACAAGAATCTGGTTCGTGATTATGTTCGTTTTGGTTCTTAATCAATTATGTTCCTTCTGGCTCTTTATTCATGTGACCTCCGCATTGTGGTATGATTATGTGACACTTGCTGATGGGAATTCATGCTACATGGTGGTGATAGGAGTTCTCCAACAAGAGGTAAAAGGTACAGCTGTGGATGCTGAGTTGGGTCGCTAAGCAAGGCCAGAAAGCACGGAGGATATGTCTAGATACATCCACCATCAAGCATGACCTGGCATTGACTTATGACACAACAAGTTTAGTCATTTCCTGATCCACAAATAAGTTGCTGCACTGTAGAAAAATCATTTACATTGAGGACACTCAGCACAGAGAGGTAGAAAATACAGAGTAGGAAAATGTTAATAATAAATAGTTGGTGCTCCTATCGGGTATTGTTGCAAACGGGCATTAAGCATATGTATGCATGCATAGTACATATATTTGCATGCATCAAAATTAAATACTGATTTTTGTGTAACTCAAAGTGGCTCAATATTCAGAGGATGAGGCACTCAGCAGTTGCTGAAATTAAGACCCTTTTAGGATATCACAGGTTGGGACCAAAACCTACTTTTTTTCCTAGGAAATTTAGGAAACCTAGTTCTAAAATCATTCACGTACTGAGTGAATTTTCTGTTCTTATCCACTGCACAAATGTGCACACACCCATCATTTCAGAAGTCACAGTACTCATATTTTGCATTTCACTGAGTTGTCTCATCTAACACAGTGCAACTGGAGGGATATCAGTTCAAAGAAATCCTTGTATTATGTTGTATCTGAAATTCAAACATAGCTTTCAAAAAGTGCTTGCCTACTGCAGCTTCTGGGGAAAAAAAAAGCCAGCCTTAAGCAGAGGGCGCTCTTTGCTCAGTGCTGCTCAGTTTTCCATGCTCCAGCCTTCATTTTATTCTGATAAATCCCCACAGAATAGAAGGAATCAAATACAGACCTTACTGTAAATCCAAGTTAATATATATACAGCCTCTCTTTTATATTGTTTCAGAGCTATCTGTATTACAGCCATGCTGATTCCCATTATCAATCTCTCCTCTTTTTGTAACGAGATATGTTACTCTGAGAAACGCTATAGGTCAAGTGTGTGGAGGGGCAGCGAGGAAGTAGCATCTATTTAACTCTCCAACACTTGCTTTTCAGTTAAAACATTAAGCACAGTCAAATGTGTCAATAAAAGCTACCTGAAGTACTCAGAATAGTTCTTTTTTCACCTACAATCAAAACATGGTGTCAATACCAAGGTAAGCTGACATCAAAATATATGTGAAAGCCTAGTGATTTCCAGTTTTTCCAGATAGGGGGGCTTTTGAAAAAGTAGCCTCTGTCAAAGATTCAATTTGAACTCTTCTTTTGCTTTGAATTATATAGAAGAATTTTTTAAAGAACTTGACCTGTTTTACATCATTCAAACACATCATCCCAGAGAAGCTTTTCCTTTTATCTGACCCAATGGGAGATGTTGTATATCCCTAGTGCATGTGGCCTACTACCAGTACGCCAGATGACACATAAATGGGGCGACATCATTCACAACTGATGATTAAATGTTTCCTAGGGACTCAAAAAATAGTTTGAGCAGAAAATAAAATGAAAGCTAGGTGATAATTAGAGCTTTTAGCTCCTCTCATATTTTAGATTTCTGATTTTTTTTTTCTGAGTATGTTATAGTGCATCTAGCTTTTTTATTGGAGATTAAATATTAACTATGCTGATTGCCAATGTTGTGCATCATTTATGTGAATGATCTATACCAGAAGAGGCCAGATCACTGAGCTGATCAAAATAATATAGACTACAGTATATAGTTCTAGAGATCCTTTAATCTCAGGCTACTTTCTAGGGCTGCTTTACAAACCCCTGTGCAGGCACACACCTGTGAAGTATTGTGATAATTCTGCACAAAGGTAGACGGGGACAGAGGAAGGTTAAGTAGCTTGTCCAAGACCATGCAGAAGGACAGTGACATAGCTTGGAGTGGAGCGTGTGAATCCTGATGTGTAGTCACTTCCTCTAACCAGATGCTGCCCTCTATGCTTTGCTATGGAGATCAGAAAGTATGTGACATGCATGACTTGGGTAATATAATTTACAAGACTCTGAGAGTGTAGCATGACCTCCAACAAGAGCCATGTATTCTAGAAAAGCATCTTGAGTGTCTGTGTTAAATCATACTGCAGTGTTTTGACTTTAACATACCATATTTTTTTTGTCTTACTGCCTGCAAAATTAATATGCAGATTGACATATACAGTATCTAGCTAAGAAGTGGTTGGTTGTTCTCTAATTAATTAAGGTGTTTGTGTGTTTAAAGCTGTTTACCTGAGCATTGATGGACAGTTGACTTGAATATGTGAGAAAAGTTAATCCCTCAGCCACTGACCTTTGGCATACAAGCCTTGTGCTTCCAGTAGAAAGTGCAATAAATGCCAAGTCCTTTGGGTACTAGATGTTCGCATTAATGTTTTCTATGCTGGATCCAAAGTCATAGATTTTCTGTCAGCAATTCCTTACACTTCTGATGTGTAATAGGTTGAGCTGTAAGTAGAATACAGTGCCTGATGCTGTCTGCCTTGACACGCTGAATATTTTAAACTACACACACATGCAGAAATGTACTTTTTCCCTCCTGCTGCACAATTAGACTTACACCCTTGAAGCTTGGGGGTATTACTCAGTGTAATATCATATTGAAGGGCCAGTCATTATTTTATCAAGAGTAAGATGAAAACTCATTCTTATGTACAGAGAGGACCAAGGGAGGGAGATATGAAATGAATGTACCAATTCAACAAGAAGTCTGAAAATGTTGAAAAAATAATGTTTAGCTCACTTGAATCTCGCCTGCTTTTGGGAGGGAAGAAGAGCTTATAAAACAGAAAGCCTGTGAAAATGAAGAAGGACAGTTTGATACAGGGATTGTTTTCATGAGCACTGTTGTTTTTCCCATAGCTACTCCAATGGGAACTTTTCAGTTTTAAACATATGGGTAACCGACTCCTTATGCCTTCCTGACTTTACACATGCCAAGAAATCAGCTGAAGTACACGGATGTATAACTCAGGGTATTTATCTGTGACAATCACAGATGAGAATCATTTGGTGAAAAATTTTGCACAAGTGCCATGACAGGTGGAGGATTGCTTTTCTGTTAATCCATTTGGAAGCTTTGGCCTTCTTTTATACCTGTTTAAAGATTCTGGGTACATCTACAAGTTCATTAATGTGCAGTAGTTACTGCACATTTAGTTTAGTACTTACTTAATGTACTAACTAATGCACAGTAACTAAAGTTACTGCACAGTAGTGCCAGTGCAATTTTTTATTTGTGATGCTTATCACACAATAACCTAATACTACTACAAAGTAGCATATTAACAAGGTTTTTGCTCAGCATGCTGCTGTGCAATGTTATTAGGCTACTGTACATCATATGTCTCATGTAGATGTGCCCTCTGAATACATCCCATCCCTTTAATGTATTATCCCATGGTGGGTAATGAGTTGTACCTTCATCCTTTTGGATTAATTTCTGTCTACAGGGATAAAAGATCAGAGTGTAGCTAAAAATATTTCATGTAATTTTCTGGTAGTTTAGTGAATTTTTAAGCAGCAAATTCTAGCAAAATATCAATTTTGTAGTTTGAACGGTTCTGAAAACATGTAAGGTTCAGAATCAGTTTGACTCTCATTATTATTCTGGGCTACTGCATAACTTCATTATTTTTCATCCTTCAATGGGCCCAGAAGTAGGACAAAGGGTTTGAATGTGAAGCTTCTTTTTTGTTAGTATAGGACTGATAGTTTGATAATCTGGGGGCTGCTTGAAACTTCTGAAGTTCCAAGTGTCCAGGCTATTTTCAGTTAACAGAGATTCAACAGAAAATAGACTACAGTAGCTTCCTAACAAACCCTCAGCCAGATGCAGGTGTTACATTTCTATTGGGTTTACTGCAGCTCTTGCAGTAGAAACTACAAGTGTTCATTCAGATTTTCCTGGGAGAAACGCACCCAATCTGAGAGAGAGATCTTTCAGGGGTCAACTTGGAAGATCTCCCCTGTGATAGAAACTCTCTTATGAGAATGAACACTTGTATGCTCCCCACCTGGCCTGGTCCAGGATGGGAAGGAAGCAACACTGGACACTTTTACTTCTAGAAATGAATACCTGTCCAGTAGTCTTTAAATTCCACAAGAGGACAACTGTAGTAAAAGGAGATAAAAAGGTGTGTTTTTATGCAAACTAATTGTTTGGGAAGAAAAAAATAGTGGGTTACCCCTTTTGAACTTCTGCCCTGTTCTGTAGAGCACCTAAATATATGAGCAAAACTTTAAGCTCTAATCTATGAAAATACTTAAAATCCTTGCCTTTTGGACACTTTCTGGACCAATTCAGCTACAACAGCACTCCAACCCCAGGTTGTTTAGTTTCAAGCTTGTTAATAGTTTCACTGGTTTCAGTGAAACCTGTTTATGTACTACAAGTTAGATATATGTTTAAATGCTTTGCTTTATCAGGGCTTTAGTGCTTGTTCAGATGTGGACTGTCGTTAGGTGAGAGTTTTTAAATCAGAGTTGGGTACATTGTTTTATATGGAACTTAGAAAAATATCTAATTTCACCTTGAAAAACAATAATTTAATTATTAGAGAAATAAGATTAGGAGAAACTCAACTCCACTATCTTGTCCCTGCTCCTACAATTATATGTGGTTGAATTTTGAGTAAGAACATTTCTACTTAACAGTTCCCCAAACTCAGTCTGGAGACTTGGGCTTTCAGCGTTTGTATTTAGTGCATGACTGCAACAGCTATCATGAGAGATTCTATGTTTGTAAAAGTAGACTAGCTTTTTTCTTTGGAGAAGTATTTAGAGAAGTGCTGCAGTGGCAGAGAGCCTTCTACCCTATGCACAAAGAAAAAAAATGCTGGCACTTGTGTGCTGCACCCAAAACTCCTCCACCACGATTTACGCTGGTTGCTGGTGACCAGGTCATTAATACACGCAGGAACATGATTTTTTTCCCCACATAAAGGAGGGTTGTTTGGACATGTTTCAGTTACATATGATGAACAGATTTGTAGTTTGTAGTTCATTGTAACATTGTTCCTTAATGCCATTGAGTTTGCAAGTTCATGGCTTTGTTTTGTAATTCAAATACCATGTCACATTTATTTTTGTGGTCTGGTAGTATAAAAAATAGGGCAGATTGGCACCTTAGAGACAACATGACAAGGAAAGTTACTGCCTATGAAGCTCATGACTCTCTGAACTAGCTGTCTCTGGTGCTACCTTGTCTTACCTTTTGCCTGACTTCAGAGTGCAAAGATGGCTAATTACCTCGTATGCAGGAAAGACATTTCTGTTCATAGCAGAAGTGAGCAAAGTTACCAATAGAGTTGTGGTAATTTTAGAGTCATATAACTGTGACGATTCAGGAATTGTGAGAGGCAAAGGTTTTTTTGGGATGACATATTTTATTGGACCGACTGCATAGTTGGGATAAAGTTAGGCTTTTGAAGGCAAGGCATTGCTCATCAAGTCTGAGGAAAGGAGGAGGCGCAGTGATGAGTAAACTGTGGCTGTGAAATTGGAGAGGGCAAAAATTCTCAGGGACAGCAGACAAAAACAAACTTGTTTAAGGGGCAATAAAGACATAAGAAAAAGGGAGAAGGGTCGTTATCACCTGTAGTGTGAAGG
Source organism: Caiman crocodilus (assembly GCA_030014935.1). NCBI lineage: Eukaryota > Metazoa > Chordata > Crocodylia > Alligatoridae > Caiman > Caiman crocodilus. The sequence goes on along the minus strand of JAGPOW010003395.1, from coordinate 38,495,860 downwards.
AAGAAGTTCAGGAATCAGGTAGATATATAGTGCGCCATAGAGTCCTTATCAGATGTATAACAACTTTGTGACTGGTTTGCACCATGCCTCAGATTTAACAAGTAGTCTGTTGGGACTGGCTCCTGACAGACCCTAACACTCCAGCATGGGGCAGCCCCATGGTGTGGGATCACACTTTCCTGGCATCCTGATCTCAGGGTCCCTGTGAACCGGGGCCGAGTTGAAACCAGACAGGTGGCTGTGACAGGTCGTCACTCAGGGCCTCCCTCACTGTGGCCCCTGCACCTGTCTCTGGGCAACCACCTGCCTTGTCTTTCCTGCCATGCCTTTGATGTTGATTAATTAATTAATTAGCAGGAGGCTGCCCTTGTCCTTGTACTGCCCTCTCCACTAGAGGGCGCTATCTGCAGCTTCTTCCTCCCCAATACCCCAGCCCAAGCCTCGCAGATATCAACTCAGTCTTCTCTATCTCAATAAGATGGCTCCCTTTCTGGGGCTCGCCATGTCCCCTCCAGGCTTCCTACTCCTTGCCCTTCTTGGGCTCCTTAACACGCTGCCCCCTGTCTGGGGCTCACTGGGCCTACCTCAGCTTTCAATAAGATGGCCCCCTCTCCGGGGCTCTCCGTACCCTCACCTGGGCTTCCCAATGTGGCCCCCTTCCTGGGGCTCACCACGCCCAACTGGGGACTCTCAAGGCCGGCCCCTTCCTGGGGCTTACTGTGTCCAACCTGGGCTCTCCAATAAATGCACCCTCCCCCCCAGTCAGGGCCTCCCAGTGCCTGAGCTTGGGCTTCTCAATGCTGCCCCCCCCCACCCCCGGGCTTACTGTGCCCAACTTGGGCTCTCCAGTAAATGCAGTCCCTTATCGGGGACTCCCAGTGCCCGACCTTGGGCTTCTCAGTGCTGCCCCCTCCCTGGGGCTTACTGTGCCCAACTTGAGCTTCCAAATGAATGCGGTCCCCTATCAATGGCTCCCAGTGCCCCCAGTTGGGCTCCTCACTGCTGCCCCCTTCCTGGGGCCAGGGGTCTACACACCCCCATTCTGCTGCGCTTTCACTGGAGCTAGGGCCCCACACCCTGTGGGCCCCTATGAGGATATAGGTGCCAGAGAGGGCATGATAAGAACACTGCACCCCCACAGGCACCAGGATCCCCCCACTACTGTGGGTCTCCCCTGAGGCCTCCTCCAACCCCTTATAGCCTCACCCAAACCACCGGTCCTTATAACAACAACAAAGCAAACAAGCCTCTTGGCTACAGCTGAAGACATAAGCCACCTGGCTGCAACAACAACAAACACAAGCCCTTTGGCTATAACAAAACAGAAGCCCACCAGCCCAAACAACATTTGGCCCTACCACAGCCCTTCACCTCACAGATGCAGCCCCTGCCTCAGGCTTTCTCTCTCCCCAGGCAGAGAGCTCCTTTCCCTGTAGCAGCTGGAAGGGAACTACAGCCCTGGCCTCAGCCCTGGGCTTTGAGGGCCAGGCCCCTGCCCTCTCCGGTCAGTTGATGCTTATTAGTTGCCCCGGCAACCCACAGCTGTGCTGCTTAGTCACTGCTAGGGCTCCTTCCCTAGCAGTTTTCTCCTCCTCAGGCACAGGGCACCAGAGTGCCCTGTGACAGTGGCATGCAGGATTTTAAAGATTCCAGCATATCTGGGATTTGGCTGCTGCAGCCCAATTCTAGAATCACCATGTAGTGGGACCTATAAAAACCCTATTTGGGGTTTTGACAATCACCTGATTGTGAGCTGAGGATGGGGATCTGACTGGAGCCGATTTCAAATCCTGGTTTAGTCTTTGGCTGCAGCTGACAATCAGCTGTTTGTTGGAACCTGGATTTCAACTTGCTGGAGTAGGGGGAGCCTGGTACCATGATCTCCAAATCCCCTGGACTAACAAGTGAGACACGATAGAGTTCTCATCCCTGGTCCCATAATTATGCCTCCTGTCATGCATGTATGGCATGGCAGGAGGCACAGTTGTTGGGATCACAGCTTAGATCCCAAGACCATGTCCACATGAGTGAGTACATGCTGGTTGCAGCATCTCAAAGCAGTTTGAGATGTCGCAAGAGGCATGCTGGAAGTGAAAATTTTTTAGCTGCACTGCATAGTTGCATTGCGGGTTCTAATTTTACTACCAGGAAATCCTGGTATCAAAAACCAACCATACAAACAAAAATATGCTGGAAAAAAAGTGATGCAGGGTTCGCTTTAGGAGCAAGTGGAGGCTGGGTCTTCCAAAGACATGCTCTGGCACCTGGCCAGAGTATCTCTATGCCAGAGTGTCAAGGGCTTCCCAGGAATGGCATGGTGATCACTTGGGCCTGGGCACAAGTAGTAAAACAGCAAGGGATGGCACTACTTGGAGCCATGAAGCAGCAGGTAGTACAGCTGCAGCTGGACTCATGGCTTGGTGCTGGGATGGAGTTGTGGCTGGGAGGCAGCTAGTGGGGGCAGGTAAGGGCTGCAGGTCAGGAGTGAGGAGCACTGGCAGGACTGTAGGCTGGAAGTGAGGGGCAAGGGCAGGCATCCCAGTTCTGCTCAGTTTCTGGTGAGTGAAGGGGGCAGGGGCAGCTTTGGTTTTCTATGATAAAAAAATTAAAAGAAAATGCCAAAGTACATAGAATTCATATTATTATGATGATAGAGGCACTGGTAGACTTCCCAATTGCTTTATACCTGTAAATATATCAATAAAACACTGCTGACTGATCTCTCTATATATAGTGGCATTTCATTTTAATCATGGAAGAACGCAGATTTTCAGGTATTTTAATGAGAGAATTTGGGTGCGTTTTTTTATTGGAGAAATTACTATTTTTAAACAGGGAACACCAAGATCTCTGGTAGTGTGACAAATGGTGAGACCTGGGCAAAGGAGCCTGCCCAGGGCCAGCACTGGGGACCCAGCTGGACAGCAGATGGTGTGGCTGACCTCTTGACCATTTGGGAGCAGAAGGTCATGCTTTGATGGTTCCAAATCGGTACTGTAAGGAGCACATCTGGGCGATACCTGCCCAGGTGACAGAACAGGGATATCAGAAGACATGACATCAGTGCCACCCATGACAGCACCTCCACCAATTCCCCCAGTCCATCACACTCCCCAAGTGGTTCCTGGGACCAAGAGCACCCACAGGCTGGGGCGCCATGTCCCAGCACCGGTCTGGGTGCAGGGCAAGGCTGCAGTGTGGCAGTTGCCTCTGCAGCCGTGGCTCCTGCCAGCAAGTCCTGTCCTGCCTGGAAGCCGGGCAGGCAGGGTGTGGGATGTGTGTGGTGATGTGGGGTTTGGTGGGGTTGGGGGGAAGTGCGGGGGTGGGGTTTGTGGGTGACTCGGGGGGATTTGTGGGTGGGTGTAGGGATTGGTGTAGGGTTTGTGGACATGTGGTTTGTGGCTGTGGTGTGGGGCTTGCACAGGGGTTTGGGGTATTGTGCCCCCCTCCCCCACACACACCCCCATATCTCTACTTACCTGGGACAGTATCTGAGTCAATCCACTGCTGCAACCTTACCCTGCTCCTATTTGCCCCAACACACTGAGGCAGCATGCTGGAGCAGCAGGACATGGGGGAGCCATAGAGACCTCTGGCCACATGCTAGAGAGTCTTTCTGGAGGATCTTCACAACTGTTTTCATCTGTGGTTTTTGCTGATACTGGGATTTCCTGGTATTAAAGTTAGAATCTTTTTTATAGATTCATACATGCTAGGATCAGAAGGGACCTCAACAGATCATTGAGTCCCCCCTGTCTGACCCCAGCCAGATGCCTATCCAGCCTTCTCTTATAGGCCCCCATGGTAGGGGAGAGCACTACCTCCTTTGTAAGCCTGTTCCAAATTTTGGTCATCCTCACCGTGAAGAAGTTTTTACTGATATCTAGCCCAGATCTGCTCTCTGTCAGTTTGTGATCATTGTTCCTTGTTACCCCAAGAGGCACCCTGATGAATAGAGCATTTCTGAACTCTTGCTGTGTCCCCCAATGAACTTGTAGATCACCTCTCAGCCCTCTCTTGTGGAGGCTGAAGAGGTCCAGATCCCTTAGTCTCTTCTCATAAGGCTTGGCCTGTAAACCCATAACTGTACGAGTGGCCCTCTTCTGGACCCTCTCGAGGCTATCCACATCCTTCTTAAAGTACGGAGCCCAAAACTAGACAAAGTACTCCAACTGCAGTCTGCCCAATGTCACATAGAGGGGACATCTCCAAGTATCATCTCCTTGGTTCTATTTGTCATGCATCTGTTGATGCATGGTAAAGTGTGGTTAGCTTGGCTTATGATTTCATCACACTGATGACATGTTCATTCTGGAGTCCACTATGATTCCAAGATCCCTTTCTGCTTCTGTGCAGTTGGGAGGGTCATTTCCTAGCCAGTAGGTGTGCTGGATATTTTTATACCCTAGGTGCAGCACTCTGCATTTGTCCTTGTACTGCATCCTTTTGTGTACTGCCCACTTTTCCAACCTGTCCAAGTCTGCCTGCAATCGTTCCCTGCCCTCTGGCGTGTGCACTTCACCCCACAATTTAGTATCATCTGCAAACTTGGACAGAGTACGCTTCATGTCCACATCCAAGTTACTTTTTGTTTTTAGCGTGCCTCTTGCAGCATCTCAAGCATCTTTGAGGCGTGGTAACAAGCATGTGTGCACTCATTTGGATGTGCCTGTAGTGTCCTAAACTGAACCTCTGTCAGAGGCCTTTAGTGTCCAGTCTATTGGCCTTTTGTCTAAATGTTTTGTCTCAAACTCTCACCTTTTAAAGATGTTTAGAAGATTTTCCTGAGTACAAAGATAGTGAAGTCAGAAAGGGAGTGCATCAGTGGAATGAGTTAATGGTTGTAAAGTGTGGGGTAGACTCACTTATACAATTAATGAAAAGACAAAAAATCATCAGGTAAATTTTACATGCTACATTTTTACATTAAATTAATTATTGTATACATTAAAATTATGAATGAACAGCTCAAACCTTAGCCCTGATATGACTCCTTTAGAAACCAAAAGAAATTGACCTAGGGATCACTGGGGCCCAAAATATTTAGCCCAATGAAACTGTACAGTGATTTCTCTCTCTTGACAGAAAGACTTCTCTTCGCAAGCAAATAGATTCTTCCAAGTTTTATTCCCTTAGGCAAGTATCAGGAGAGAATGATTTATATCCAGGCTAATGTCAGCATCTATGATAGGAAAGATATTCAATATATCAATTCCTTCTCCTTCCTTTGCATACAAATAACACAAATTGTGGAATCTGTGTTATATTCTATAGTATGAAGTTCCATCACATGAGACCCATAGTACTTTATGGATATCAGGGTGTGATGGAGAAGCATGTCAGCACCTAGCAGAACTCACTCTGCACCCCAAAGTCCAGGAACATAAGGCGGAAGTATTGCATGTCCATCAACTAGCAAAGAGTTGATGCCTGATGCAGAGTCCGTGGTCTGTTTTACTGGCTCCTTAAATATGGGACTTTACGGCTAAGTACAGACAATCAAAAAGCCTGAAGCTAAATTGATTCAATCTAGGAAGCTTCCTTAAAGCTGCATAGGTTGAATTTATAATCAACTGCACCCAATTTGGGTGATGGCCTGCCTTGGGGGAGCCTCCACCTCGGGAGGTTTCCCCCAGCCTGGTTTCCCCAGCCTAGGCAGCCATGGGGAGCTGAGGGGAATTCTCCCCTCTCCCTTCCCAGCTGCTGTTTGCTTCACTGCATGCCTCAGGAGGGAGAGAGAAGAAGTCCTCCAGGCTGGGTATTTGCCCATGCAGTCTGGCATCAGGGCACTGGTGATCCCCCACCTTGGGGCTTCCCCCCACCCCAGCCCAGGGTCCCCCAGCCTCAGAGAGTCCACGGGAGCTGAGGGAATTCTTCTCTTCTCCAACCCCTTGTCTTAGCTGCCGTGAGTCTCAGGGACAGCTCAGTGAGCAGAGGGAAATTCCTCTTTTCCCTTGTGTTAGTTTTGCTAAGGCAAAACTTGCTGCAGAGGAGGAGAAGAATTTCCTTTCATTCCCCAAGGAGTCCTGAAACGCGCAGGGGCTGAGGCAAGCGGCTCTGTGGTTTGGGAGGGGAAGAATTCCCCTCAGCTCCCTGGGGCTGCCTTGGGTTGGGAGACCCTGGGCTGGGGTGGGGGGAATTGCCCCAAGGCAGGAACTCCTTGGTCCCCTCAAGTTGGGCTGCATGAACAGACACCTGGCTTGAAGGACTCTTTCTCCCTCCCTCCTGTGGCAGCCACTGAAACCATCAGCAGCTGGGAGGGAGGAGGAGAGAGGGATGCCAGGGTCTGAAAAGCCACAGTGGCTTTCCTTCCCCCTATGTGCTGTGTAGACCCTGACTGGGCTGGCTGGGGGTCTGCTCCCCTGCCCACATATCCTTATGAGTGGACACAGGCAGGAAGCAGGCTAACGAGCAGAGGTGTGAGGCAGCCCCTACTCCACTGGATCAGGCAGCAAAGCTCAGGGGTGCAAAGCATTCTGGAATGCTGGGGGACTGTGAGTTAACTTGAACTGGTTAAACTGGTTTGACCTAAATCAGTTAAGTCTGATACTACTTCCAGCCAGGTTTATCTTCAAACTGGTTTTGGTTATTTTGAAAGCAGTTTGTGTACACTGTTCTATTACAAGTGTAAACCAATGTCTGATCACTTAAACCAGTCTGTGTCACTTCTGTCCCTAGCGTCTATGACTAGTGCTGCATAAATCTGGTCTGACAGTTAAGATTATAGCATATGCTTTACTGACTCGTCCAATGACACTGTTTTTCTTATGGAGGTGTTAGGATGTTCTGTGTCCCTGAGAGAGCCAGAAGATACAGGAGCTGGTAAAAAAAAAAAAAAAAAAGCACAAATGGACCTGAAAACACCACCTTCCTGAACGTGAATGATTGGTGCCTCCCGAGATTGGGGGGGAGGGGCACATTGGCAGTGAGCGGGGACTGCCAGCAGCTACCAGCATCGGTGGCGGCAAGTGGGGACCACGCACAGCCACTAGTGTTGTTGGCGGTGGTGAGTGGGGACTGCCCACAGCCGCTGATGTTGGTGTCAGTGGCAGCGAGCAGGGACCACCTGCCAGCGGCGGCATCAGTGTTGGCAGTGGTGAGTGGGGACCGCCAACAGCATTGGTGTTAGAAATGGGATGGGGGATGGCAAGTGGCGAGCAGGAACTTCCCAAAGCCACTGCTGGCCATGTTGGGGGTGGGGAGGGGCAGGTGCGGGTGGCAGCTTTGCCAGCGGCCAATCTCGGGGGGGGCAAGTGCCCCCTCTACGCATTACCTATGTTCCTGAATTGTGAAGTGGAATTAAATCAAATCAGATTGTTAGGGCTAATTGAAGAATGTACACCATAGGAGTCCTGGCCTCGCAGACAGAGTCTGTGATGGACTAATTGACAAATGGATTTATGTTGACGTGCTACTTCCCATAGATGAGAAATTAAACCCACATTTCTTTCATGAGCTACAGAGCTAACTGTATGCCACTCAACAGGACAAAATATCATTGATTTTATTTCACCATAGAATACAATCCTTAAACGATTTAGCACTAAAACCAGTGTATTGCAGTAAACTCCCTCACCTCTCCCTTAGCCTACTCTTTTTTTTTCAAATATACTTTCAATCTCCTCTGGGGGTCAATGACACTGGGCTGTAGTAAACTGGAAGTTTTAGAAAGGTACTGTTTCTACAAATACTGGTGATATATGGATTGGTGGAAACATTCACAGAGAAAATGGAGGAGGATCAGAGCTTTTTAAAACGTGTGACTTTTGTAGGTAAGGCAGGATGATTTGCAAACTCATGCAGTCTTTCTAGAACAGAGGCAGTTGAGGATGTTCCCTTCCATCCAATCCATACTTTTATGATAGGCATACACTTCTGCATTTCTGGACGTTTTGTCTTCCTCCACAGCGTAATACATTGGCTAGAGATGGATCATCAGTTTTCCTGGTGCTCTGAATGTTACTGAGAAATGTATAGAACGCCTGGTTGGTGGGTCTCACTTATGGGCTCACTGTGTTTATCACTTTTGGGGTGAGTCGAGGCCTATTTCAGGGGATCATCTTGGCACAAATTATGCAAATAATTCCCTTTGGAGGGGACCTAGATGTTGGGGACACCCTTGCCTCTCCCTGGCCTATGCTTATGGCACGTTGTGATTCTTGGTATTAAAGGCTCTAAATTTATTATGGGACATAAGAGGGTCTATTTGGTGTGTGGGGCTGGAGTGGATTTTTTCTTTTGTGCAGCTCCATGGACACATGGTAGCTTGTTCACATGCTGTCAGAGGGCTTGATGAGTTGGGAGCTTTCTACTCATCCATATAAACCTAAGACTTTGTTTGCATATTCTGCTTGGGACCTGAGCTATGGTCATTGTTGTTGTCAGCAGTCCCTCAATTTGAGGATGATCTTTACCATGACTCATTGATGGGTGTTGAGGTGACTTAAGAGTTCAGTCCTTGAGCCACAGATCTGTTTGCAGAAATTGAAGTTCTTTCGACAGGGAAGAGTATGCTGCAGGATGAGATTTTCCTTTCTCCTCTCGCTCTTTTCTGCTTTACAGGCAAGATGCTTTAACTCAAAAAAGACTGCCACTGGGTTGAGGTTGTGGTGCCATTAGGGTCATTTGGCAGCCAGCTCCTCCCAACTCTTGATGTTAGTATGTACTTTCTTGAGCTATGCCCTCAGTGTTTCCTTGTAGTGTTTCCTCCAGCCAATATGAGATCTCAGCTGGGAATAGAGCACTTATCTTGGGAGTCAAGAGTCAGGCACCTACACACAATGTCCAGTCCGGTGAAGTTGGTGCTTGAGGATCTCTGAGTCAATGCTAGTAGTACTGGCTTTGGAAAGGATGCTGGTGTTTCTGCTTCCTATTTGATACAGAGGGTTTTCCAAAGGCATCATTTGTGATACTTCTCCAGTCTCTTGAGAAGTTGATACTATATCATCCATGTTTCACATATGTAGAGGAGAGTGGGGATGATGGCTGCGTTTTAGAACTGAAACTTGGTGGTTTTCTGGAGATCACGATCAATAAAGTCACATGGAAGCAACTTACCAAAGGAGGCACTTGCACACTGGATACTGTACTGTACTGAACGAGGATGACTGTCAAAAAATGGAACACAGAATTGGGGCAATGACAAATCTTTGATTGACCCCAGTTTGGATGACAAATGGATCTGTCTTTGGTCTGTGACAAAGTTCAGTCACAATCTTTTCGTTGTGGAAAAGCCTTGGGACCTTGATGTACTTTTCAGGACATCCAGTTGTGGCCACTGCTTTCCACAAGGCTTCTTGACTGATAGAATTTAAAGGCATTATTTAGGTCAATGAAGGCTATGCATGGGTCCTAATATTATTCCCTACACTTTTCTTGGACCTGGTGATCAACAAAAATCATATCAATTGCCACAGAGGATGATCTGAAACCACACTGATGTTCTGGCAGGAAGTCCTCAGCAAGAGATAGGAGACAGTTCAGGAGGATGCAGGAGAGGATTTTGTCTGCTGTGTAATGGAGGGCAATATTGTAGTAGTTCCCTCAAAGAGACTTATCTCCTTTCTTGAACATAGCCTCAATGATGGCATTCCTCAGGTCCCCAAGC
>JAGPOW010003395.1:38414294-38470509 GCA_030014935.1 Caiman crocodilus | reverse complement strand
AAAGATGGGAACCACATTGGCCACCTTCCAGTCCTCCGGCACTTGTCCAGAGCTCCAAGAGCGCTCGTATAACCGAGCCAAGGGCTCAGCAATCACCCTGCCAGCTCCCTCAACACCCTTGGGTGCAGGTCATCTGGACCCACTGACTTAAAGACATCCAGCCCTTCCGGAAGTCCTTCCACCAGGTCAACCCTCACCACCGGCCTAGCAGTGATTCCCGAGGGGGAATACAGGCTTCCAGCAGGAGGGACGTCCCGGTCCCCCCTCAAGAAGACTGAGGCAAAGAACTCATTGAAGATCTCAGCCTTCCAATCACCTGTGAGCACCAGGTTGCCTGAAGAGTCCCTCGGAGGCCCGACATTGCTCGGGTAATCATAGAAATCATAGAGAAGTAGGGCTGGAAGTAACCTCCATAGGTTATCTAGTCCAACCCACTGCCTGAGGCAGGATCATTCTTATCCAAACCATCCCAAGCAAATCTATAATATAGTCACTTAGTAAAACTGCCATCAACTTTGACACAAATCAAGACTTAATACCCTAAGCTGCCAAAGGTAGATTAAGGGAATCATGGCAGTCAACATCTTGCTTCTGTAAAAGGTTATTAATATATGCTCAAGAGAACCCAAGTAGACAGCCATGCCCACACTACAGAGAATGGCAACCCCCCCCAACCAAAACACACCCACAGTCCATACCAATCTAACCATGGGGTACAATTATTTCTTAATCCCAAATATGGTGACCCTGAGCAGAGGGACAAGAAAATCCTTTAGCCAGGAATATCTGGGTTTAAGTCCCAGCAGAAGCATTGGCACATCCTAGTCAAAATCCCCATCCTGGGCTGTAGCTAGTGCCTCTGTGGAAGGCTTAAAAAAACAACTACTTGGTGCATGTAGCAGAAAAGAGGTGGAAGGGAGGCATTCCCTCCCAGCACCATGAAGCAGCCAGCAAAGTCCAGAAACCTGGGAAATGCCCATAGTAGAACATAGGCATAGCTGTGCTTAGATCATTCCTGACCAGTGGCTGTTTGATTTCTTCTTGAATACCTCCAGTGATGGAGAATCAACAACCTACCTAGGCAGTCTGATTCCACTAGTTTTGATTTCTGTGCAGGTTTGCTTATTTACCTTTCCACAAGGCATGAGTATCCATGTAGGTTCTATTCTCCAAGGTTTCATGCCCTTCTGCATTTGGGTGGGTGGTAGGTAGCACTCTTTTCCACAGGTTGGTCTGTTTCAGTAACTTGGTTCATGCAGAAGTTCAGCTCAGTGGAACCACAAATCTGAAGAGAGCTCTCTGTGAATAGACATTGGTGAATCACATTGGCTTCAGTGGCATTTCCCAGAACAACAGAGAATGCCTTTGAACATGATGCAAGAGTGGGGCATGAATCCTTACCTGATCTGAGGTACTAGAGATTTCCATTAGAAATCTGACAACATTGAGAATGAGATCATGTTTTTCATTAGTGCTATGGAATGGCCTTGGAGGGCTAGAGGAGACAGAATCTTAATTTGAGAGAGAAGAGAGAGCATTTTATCACACTTTCCAGAAAGTAATGAATGATGTTCTTGATAAAACAACTCATATTGGATATTAGATAAAAACATATTTTGTGTATAGGTGCAAAACTTGAGCTGGCTCTTATGGTCAGATTTTGCAGTGCTGCAGAATTGTACATTTACCTCTTACTGCTGGTTGCATAAATGCTGGTTGGGCAAGGTGCAAAACTGTCTTTTCAAAACACCCCCAGAATCATCACTAACAAATGGCTCTTTTTCACTCTTTCTTCTTTTCCAGCTTGCACTTGGATTTCAGCAGCATCTCTCAGTATTTTGCCAGACAGTAGGAGCATCTACACATGATACTTAATGCACAGAAACCTAATAACATTGTGCAGTAGCGCATCGCAGCACAGACAGTGCTAATATGCAGCTGCACAGTATTATTAGGCTACTGTGCAGTAGTGTCACTAAAAAGCAATACTATATTTAGTACTAAATTAAATTAAATGTGCAATAACTACTGCACATTAATGAATGTGTTGTTGCACCCAGTATATTCTACATATCACAAAAATCTGTAGATAGGAGAGCAAATCTGGTTGGAAACCATTAGTAGCTACATCTTTTGTACAAATCTTTGTGTGTGATTATATGCCTAAATAATAGGTAAGATTGTAAGTGAATCTCAGCACCTTAATTGTGTTTTCTGTAACTGTAGCTTTAAAAGCTTTAAAAGAGTGTCTGAGACAAGAGCGGACCTCCATATGGATGGTACTTTTTCCTATGAAGAGAATTGGGTGCACGCGGAATATAAGATTTGCTAAGTCAGGGTACATCGTCTGAACTTATCCTTCAAGGCCAATATATATTAAAACTGCTCCAGAAGCCTCCTTAGAATCATGTTGCTTGGAGAAAGAATGGGATCTACTTTCAAGCACATTAAGTTCCCTACCCAGGTGACTTGCACCTTTTTTACTGGGACTAGAAGCAATTGTGTGGGGCAGTAAGACTTCAACCCCCATGGGACATTTTACTGTCTGGGCTTTGGCTCATATCTCAGGGTCTGATTCCCAATGATCCCAGTAGGGAAAGGAAAAGTGGGTGAGAGGGGCAAGAAGTGGATGGCATCTTTGATACAAACGCTAGCCAGCAGGACTCGATGCCTATAGAAGGCCTTGGTAAGTCTCTCGCGTCCTTTGTTTTCCTGTCTACAATGTTTCCCAGACTTCATCATGGAATGGAACAGCTGTATATTGTCACTTATGTGGGGTGATGCTTTTACATATGAAAAGGCATTATTGATCTTTTTAAAAGTACAGTATGTCCGAAAAGTGGCTATGTAAAAAGTCTTTACTTAGTGGAACAGATCCAGTCTAGTCATGACTGGAGAGCCTGGTACACTGGAGAGGTTGTAGTGCAAGGAATGGAAGGCATGTTCTACAGAGGGAATGAGAGAAAGACATGTTATTAGCTATAACCCTCAGAGGGCACCGCATCATCACTTCCAAGACGAATATGTTTGTTTTCCATTTTTGTTTACAAAGCCAAAGTTTTATATGGAGATTTTGAACAATTTTTTTTCATGAAAATGGTCTCACAAAAGTCATGCCCGTTTTCTTGGTTTTGTTACTTCTCTTGCTTTTGCAGAGCTGATTAAGATTTGAAAGGGAGAGTGGATTTCAGTATGGTTCATGAATCAAGAGATTTGTTAATTATATCCACCATCTCCCAGTTAGGTGCAAGTACTTATTCAGCTGTGCTGGGTGTGTGTCTCATTGATGTTATCAGGGCATTGCATGGAGAGATGAAGCTCCCATCTGGATAACTAGAAGGATCGAGGTAGAAATATAAGTAAGGAAAGGTGATGGCACCATTGACAGCTCCACCCATGTGAATCATCAGAATGAGATACTGCTCAGTGAAGGTCATGTTGATTAGGGCTGTGCAAATTTATCTCGGTGTTTCATTTCAAAGATGTTTCAGTGTGTTTTAAGCCTCTGTGAGTTATCCAACTTTTTAAGTACAAAGTGGTTTTCAGGTTTAAGGATAATGTGTAAAGGTGTTGGGGGCGAGAGAAACAGAACCTCAGATTGTCTCTGAGAAGGTAGGGATGGGAGATGAGGCTGGAGGTGTTCTGGCACTGCAGGTTCTCCATTGGAAAAGGCTAGGTGAAGTCTGCCCTACTTATTTAATATGCTTCACAGAAATAGCAGATTCTCTGCAATAGCTCATTGAAAATGAAGCTTCTTGGGGGACTGAAATGAAATCAGACAGAGAGAGGAAAGCTCCAAGCAGATTTGGATGGGAGTACAATTGATTGTGATGATGATGTGAAAAAGTCCTGACAGAAAAACATGCATGCTTTGGACCTTCTGTAGGGTGAGCTTATTGCACATGCCAGAAGCTCCTTGCATTCTCTCCTTTCATTCTTCTGGCACTCCTGGACTACTCAGCTTCAGGGACTTCCTGCACCCCCTGCCCTCTCAATGCTCCCTTTATGCTAGGTGTCTGTGTTTGCCCCTCCTTTCATCTCCCTGCATTTCCTTTCTACCATATAGCAATGATTTTGTGTCTCAAATTCCTCCTTCCCTCTCACTTCATTGTTCCTAATTCTCTTTCCGAAGTCAAGGGTTGTATCTGTCTCTTCATTTCCCCCCTTCTACCTCATTATATCTTTTCTTTCTCTCTCATAGAGAACTTGTTGAGGGAGTTATCAGTTACATCTGATAAATATTATTGTTTTGATGGAAAGTCTTGGGACTGCCCTCGACTACTCCATCCATGTATGTATGTATGCATATGTTTATGTGTAATTGTCTTTGTAATTCTCTCTCTTTCTCGCTCTCTCCAATTACAAAGAAGTTGAAACTACTGACTCCCAGCCAGATGCCAGGGCTTTCATCCATTCTCTCTTCCCCCTTTTTTTGTTTTCTTTCTTATTTTTTTCAAATCAATAGGGTTCTGACCACTGATTCCTTCAAAAGATATTCTAGGAATTGACCAGATTCCATGCCTAGCAATTGGTCTTGCTGTCCTGCTCCATTCTCCCATGCTGGGTCCCATTGGGCCATGGAGGATGCTCCTGCCCTTGGTAGTTTAGTCAGGCTTCAGCCTCATACTTGCTATGAGTGCACAAATCTGGGGGGTCATGCAACTCCCTATGGCACACCCACTCTTGCCTCACCTACTCACACCTTACCCCATGTACTGGGTGGGCAGGGGGCTGGGGCTTGGGGGTGGAGGGAAGGAGGCACCAGCAGGGCTGGGGTGGTAGGGGGCTGTGGGGCTAAGGTTTGAGTGCGGGGCACTGGCAGGACCAGAGGGCTATTTTCTACTTGAACTATTTACTGGGTTGGGACTGACCATTGTTGTTTACAAATAGGTCCTGGTAGAAAAAATGGTTGACAGCCACTGATCTAACTTACAAGTGGAGCAAGTTTGATTTGGAAATCAATAGACATATAACACTCTGATGCTAGTTTCGTATTCACTTTGTAGAGTAGAAATGCACTTTAAGATAACTCAGTTATTCCCATTTATGTTTTAATTACTGGTTTGATAATGGGTTTCTTCCTGGTACATGAAGTCACTATATTATGCAGCATAAAAACATTATTAACCTCACCTCACTGGTACAAAAAAAGTGCATGTCAACATTTTGATCTTCCTGCACTCACTGCCATTTAAGACAACGTTGATAGCCACGTTATCTGAAAGGGGCTCGCCACATGTTTATTCATATTGATCGAACATGCTTGTTTTTAAGGCAGCGCTTTTAGATACTTTGATGTTTTTTGGCCAAAAGAAGAACTTATCTTAGTACAGTTATACTAAACAGTTTAGATTTACATATAGGGAAGAGCTGCATAGTTTATTGATACAATCATATAGTTCAGGGGCACCATTTAATGCCCCCCCAATATGGACACATTTAAACTCAGAGTAGCCTAAGTAATATTAATATAAGCACTTTCATGTCACTGTAATTTGTTACTGGTAGAGCTTTTGTGCTTTAACTATATTGGCATAGCTCAAGTAGCAAAGTTTTAAAAGCTTAACCATTTGTTTTAAAATATTTTACTAAGAAAAGCAGCAGTCACCTGCACTCAGTCTATTTTTAGCATGATTATAATGTTAATTTGATCTTCTAGTTTCCTGTAGAAAAAGGGAGCTAATTAAAGACACCCTTATTATAGATTCTCTGTAGTGACTTCATAGTTTTCACATGGAAAGTCTGTTTAATATCTCCCTTATTGCTTGATTTTTTTGTCTGTCCAGACATAAACAGAGCTCCAAATTCTATTTCTGAAATTAAGATGAATGAGCAGAAGGATAAGATTTCCTCATGCTGATGATCTAATGTTGTTTGTGGCTAGATCTGAGGCCAGTGATACCTCCCTCTTTCTTTCTTTGTCTCATTGGCTCTTTCTTTTACTAAGAAATGATCCAATGCCTCACATGAAGACAGGATGCAAAATTAACTGTTTCAAAGCACTGTGGGTTTCTCTGTGTTTAGGAATATATTACTTTGCTCCAAAATTGGGAGTCTGAGAACCTTAACTATGGCTTTAAATTTGGATAAGCATATTTTGGAAAACTTTGTGAAGTTAGAATGGAGATTTCTACCACTCTACAATCTTTTCTGGTACTTTTGTAGTACATAAGCAATGCAAAGGAGTGGCAGCTCACTGTAAACCATTTGCTCTGAATATGTACAGAAGTAATTGCAGGACTGAGGAAAGCAGCCGAAAAGCAATACATCTCCAAGCAGACAAATAAGTTATGGTAATTGACAGGTGCATGTTTGGCTTCCTAGGGACCCCCTTCATTGCTATAGTCTATGTTTTCATTCTAGACTGTGCAGAAACATTATTCCAATATTTTATCTTTTCTTTTTTGGAGCTACATGTACTGAGAGAGATGACAGGAATTATCTCTAGCCCTACTAAAGATCAGTGGTGCTCAACCTTTTAGCTCTTTTAAGCTGGATGAGTGGTGTGGGGTTGGTTTGTGAGCTGGATCTGGCATCTGTGGGCCTGATCTGATGCATAAAGTCAATCTGGAGCATGGACTCTAGCCCCATGCTTTGGATAGAGAGCATGGCCCTGGCCCCACAAACCTGATCAGGCCCCGCACCAGACTGTGCCTGCAGCACCAGGTGCAGGGCCATATCATACGGCTTGTAGGGTTTTGAATTGTCTGCATTATTTGCCACTGCTTCTTTACTGCCACATTTCCAGACCAACAGGGAGCCCTGTAGACCAGAGGCTGAATACCATCACTATAGATTATCTTGCTGTAAACATGATTTTAATAGTAGGAATGGTTATAGATAGTGGAAATTTACACTTTCCTAGCTTTAGAAAAGTATATATTACAGGGCCAGAAAACTACCTATATCATTTTATAATAGTGAAATGTGGTTCCCAAATCTGAACAGAAAGTGATCACATCTTTTGACTTTATCTCAATATATCCTTAGTCTGGCAACTGTTTGGATGCCAGGGGAAATCTATACTGATTCCTGGAGTCTGTCAGGATCTCTGTAGGATTAAAATGGGAGAATCAGGGGGTTTCATAAAAGATATGCAGATTCCATTTTCAGTTGTGAATCTGTACAGAATTTCAAATGTATAATAAATCCCTAAGCCAGAGGAGTTTAACATGGTTTCACACTGAAATCCCATATAGGTTTATTTATTACTATTTTGTCCTTCTTATGGTCAAAACAATCCAAAAACACTGAATTGTTTTTTCTTCTTTTTCTTTGACAGAGATATAGGTTGTAGTTTGTAACCTCCCATGCTTGTCCTTCGATAACTGGCGGGACTTCTTGCCTGGAGAAGGTGTACTTGTTCTTTGGTATGTAGACAAGCCTGCTGGTTCAGGCGTCTGCATGAGTGCTATAAGGTATCACCTGCCACATCTTTGGTGCTATAGAAAAGATAGGCTGATCTTCCCTGCCCTCATACAGCCTTTACACAGATGCCACAGGTCCTGTATCTCTGGGCTCTGCCTCCCCTACACCCCACCTGGCACATCCCAGATGACAGCACAGGTAAAAAATGTCCAGACAAAATTGCAACAGTCTCTTCCTGGTGTTGAGGTGAAAGGATACAAAATCCTCTGCACTGGTATATCTCGTCTGCTCAGGAGGTAAAAGTCCATACCAAAGCACTGTCCATATGCTGAGGCTAGGGAAAGTTAGATCTCCTTCCCCTCTGCTCAGCTCCAGTACTCACAGGTATACTGTTCTGTCTTCAGGTTGTCCTGGTCCATCTCCAGCTGTTGTTGCTGCTGAGGCCTAGTTCCCGCTCTCTGGTAAGTGATCTGGTTCCTCTGAGCCGGCTCTGATGAGAGCCAGATGCTTGCTGCTGTGGTTCCCACCAGACGCCCCTTCAGGGGCAATCCCTCAGGCATTCAGCTGCCACGGTGCTGCCGCAGCCACTTCCCATCCTCCTCCATGCTGGGTCCAGGCAGGTTTTAAACTTTGCTACCACATTCTGCTTCTCCCAGTGGATCCTTATTAGCTGGGCTCAACCTGGGGCCAGCATTCCTGGTTGAGCCTCATGTGCTTCCTGGTTGCCATTTGAGAGCCTGCAGCTGAGGCCAATCAAGGTCTGCTGCCACATAGCTGTGTTGGTCTAAGGACATAGGCAGACAAGGTTCTTTGGGTATATCTAATACCTTTTATTAGACCAACTCAAATAGTTGGAAAAATTCTTCTTTGTAAGCTTTCACAGAACTAAAATCCTTTGACTACCCTAGTCTTATGTTTAACCCACTTTGAACATAAAGGACAAAGTTAGTGTGGGTGATGTTCTCTTGCATGTGCATCATATTTTACAGTTCAAAATGCAGTTTTATTTTGCACAGCATCTTTCATGTAAGTAATACAGTGCTTTACAAATATGTTGCATGGTTAATACAATTAGAATTAAACAACAAGTAGTTTTCCTTTCTCTTTCTTATTCATAGGCATATGTAAGGGACTGAGTATAGGACAGAAAAGGAATACCCTGTTTCCATATGGCAATCTAAATGAGATGGCATGTTTGATAAAATTGAATATTTTAGTAAAGTTTTGAAAAGCGGAAAACTGCAACTTCAAACCTAGGTGAGCTAGGAGAAGAGAAAGATAACATCAGAGAGAATGGAAAGAGGAACTTAGATACCTCAGAGACCACGTGTTTACTTTGTGTAAGCTGGAGCCAGCCGGTAGAGTGTTTTAAAAAGAAGAACAATTTTGAACTGCAACCTGATGACTTCCATGCCAGTGGAATTATCTCAGGATGATGGTTACGTGGTTCAGCTTCCTTGAAGGCAATGTTCCCAGTGAACCACAGGTGTTCTCTGAGGGGGAGGGTTGGATTGGTTATAAGATGGAGATCTACTATGTATATGTATTATTCATAGAGAATGTATCTTACGGTGAATATTTGGTTCCATGTCAGCTACACGGTATAAGTAGCTGGAATTAGTCATTGCATTTCTTTTTGAAATAGATGACACTGCTTGTCTCAAGGCAAAGAGTAAAATTTTTTATCAGAATTATGGGTTAAATGGTGCCATGTTTTCAGGGACTATACTGCAGATAGAATCAGGATGAAATTGATTTCTGGGTGGGCAACTGACTGGGGTGTGTAGGAAGAGTCAAATGTAATTATATTTTTTAAGGCTGGAAATAATAAAAATAGTGCTTTTGATATCAAAGCATTTTTACAAATTTGAAACATTTTGCTCTGGATTCATTTTTATCCAATGCAGCTGTCCTGGGGCTGAGATTAAGACTGAGAAGAATTGTTAAACTGTAGTTTAGAGCAAGAAATGGAGAATTAATATTCAATTGAGGCTGCAGTTGAAACAAATATGTAGATATGTTCTCTGAATGCTGGATTCTCAAGAAATGGCCTAGCACCCTGGGGTGCTTTAAGATTTTCAGGGGTGCTTCAGAGTGCTATGAAGTGTTAAGTGTGCAAAGATGATTCACAGAATCAAACCTTGAGATTTCAAATAGGAATCCATAGCGTCAAACACATTGAAATCTGTTGTGAGCTTTCTGATTTCTTTGTAACAGAAGAATTGCTCTTTTTTTTTGTAGTTAAAAAAAAAAAGTGAAAACTAAGAGCTGGTATTTTCTGATGGGCGTCTTAAGTCTAAAAGTTTTGAGAATCACCATTGTAAGAGAAGAAGGGCAGGGGACAGCTTGGTCGGGATAGGCTCTGTAAAAGGTGTATCGTAAATTCGTTTTGATTCCCTTTTACAAAACATCTTGTATAGACAAGTTTGTGAACTTCACTTCATAAATCTGCTGGATACAAAAAATCATGGACTAAACAAAGACATTAGATTGATGGCATGTTACAGTCTGTTTACTGTCCGATAACCCCCAGTAACCTCTTTACATGTTACCAGCTACATTCTTTCACCAGGTTAACTTTCCTCTCTTCCCCCCACCATCCCCCATGCTAACTACCTGTGTCTCACCTATTAACATCCCCTCTGATCTTCCTTGCCATGTATTTTCATTGTCACAGACCTGCATTTTGCATATTGGTTTCAGCTTCTATTCCTCCCTGGAGAGTAGACAAACACCAGCAGACTGTCCCTAACCCTGAAGGACAGTGTGTGTCCCTGAACGCTTTTTAAGAACATTTTTTCCCAACTATTTAGTTGGTCTTATAAAAGATATCACATTTACCCAAAGAACCTTGTCTACCTATGTTCTTAGACCAATATGGCTATAACCAACACCCCTGAACCAGTATGGCATTTTTTGTATTATTAAATGTTACCTGATGTCATTCTCACCTTTTACTGCTAAGATATAGCAAGCTGGCTATTGCCAGAAGCCACAGTTGTAGGTCTTTGGTGAGACTGAAAGAAGATCTGCAAAGCATTGTGAAACAATCAGATTTTTATTCTTTTTAGGCTTTCTGTGATATAGAAGGCCAGGAATATGCTTATCTTTTAAAAGCGTCTTCCACTGCTTTTTTTAAAGCTTATTAAATCAAGAGCATTAAGCCTTAGTATTCTCTGGTTTTGCTGGAGGATGTGGCTACATGTATGCTGAGTAACTGAACTGACTTGCATCTATTGGTAGAGCTAGTTTGAGAGCTTGTCCTGTATCCACTCCTTACTATGGACTAAGATCTAGGGTAACTTAGACATTGCCAGATGTTGCCCTTCCCACATATTAAATACTGTCTTTAGTATGTCTGCATGTTAAGGCAGGGAAAGATGAGCTAAGTGCCTTTGGAGCATCTCAAAGTTGAACCTCTTTGGGTGAGGATTATCTCTATCTCATGTTGCTGTTCTGTCTGTTCTGAATACTAGCAATCTGTGGTGGTCCATTATCCTGAGATGCACTGCTCCCAGCTGCACCCCACCCCAACCATGTGGGCAGTCTATCACCCATCACTTTACTGCCCTGGATCACTGACAGGGAGCTGGGGGCTGCGGGGGGTATGGGGAGGTCAGGTGTGGAGGGGGAAGGGGGAGCTGCTGGAGATCCAAGTAGCCATGAGGCAGACTTGGCAGCTCCTAGCACCTCTGCTCACCTGCCTCTAATGGCAAGTAAGAGCTGTGCACTTCAGAGAATTTTGACCCTGAACATACAACTGCTACCAGCATGTGCTAACTTTAATGCTGCCTAACATTAGCACATGTGAATTGTAATGTGTAACAACACCCATACTTCATAGCAATCTTGTTATATGTACATATCCAAAGACCGTTTTTTTAAAGTTTTTTGGGGGGGTCTTTTTTTCCAGAAAATTAGTAGATATTTAACAGCAGCCAAATCCTTTTCTCCTTTCAATTACATTTAATATTTTTATGAGGAAACCACTGCACTACTGCTTCAATGACTGAATCTTCTAATGACCTAAAGAAATTTTTGTTCCAAAGCCGCAACGTTTCTGAACTGAATTTTGAGAGAGCATCTTTACGAGGAAGACTATGTGGTAAGCCACCCGTTAGCTAACAAAGTCCACTTCTGGTGCAAACAGGAAGTTTTAAATCTTCACGTGTTAGTGGGTAAATGTAGACTCTTGGGGAGCCTGACATTAACCTCAACTTGCTAATGAGATTGAGGTGTTGGTTTTTTTTAAATCTTGTGTTAGTACCACATCCCAGCTAACACTAGGCAAGAACACTTTTTTCCCTTAATACAAAAAGCGCTTCAAAATGAGGACAAAAAGAGAAGTGACTTGCTCGTTGTCATTTTGAATTCCTGGAGATTTTTTCCTTGTGACAAACTTTATCAGACCATTTTTATATACCATATAGATGCTCCTCCCTTTTTTTTACAGGTCACTCTCAATAATGTACATCTCGTGCATAGTATCCTGCACTTTATATCACATGCAATAATATTTTTATACACAACAGTATATCATCAAATAATAGGCATTGTTACAATTTTAGAGCAAGTTATCCTCTGAAATAATATCTCTTGCCTTGTTAAGGTATTAGTTTTGCCCTACCCAATTTTTTAGACATTTTTATATTATTTATTCCTCATGGGGAACAGCTTGGATAAATATCTAAGCAGAGTTAAAGTGAGATGCTGTGATTAACTGCTTGGGATAGGTCTATAGAGTAAATGACCAGTCAGGACAGGGGCTTTTGTTGAAAAGCAGTGATATGATTTGAGAAGCATAAGGGATCTATTTTCTGCCTGAATCATGGGCATTTATATACAGAGTCCCATCATAACAAATAATAGGACTTGTCCATCTAAAACCCTGCACATGCCTCTGAACATTTATCATATAGTGTTGTCAGTAAAAGGTTTTGGTGATATTTGAAAAGGGAGTGAGGTTCAGAATATTTCTGGACTGTGATGGACTGAATTTCCACCATTCTCATGCAGTAGCTGGCATTTACAGTCATGAGTACAGCAAAGTGACCTATTTGTGGTAAAGAAGATATATTTTGCCCCTTTAAAAATCATTTTGTCTGTTATGTGCAAACAAAGTTCTGATTTTTGCAGATTTTTGTTTGAAATATCTGATGTGTAAGTCTGCATCTGCTCTTCAGATGTTTCCAGGTTCATTGTTTTCACTATGCCTGAGACAGACTTTCTGGCTGATGTATTTGTGTCAAATCTGTGGTATGCCAGAGAGCACCATTGGGCCGCCTGCTGCTGGTCGAAAGGTGTCGGGTGGCATTCCTTTGGCACTTTCCAACCTGTCTCAACAGAGACAACTTCCTACCTCTCCCTACTTGACTCCTTTCTGTCCCTTAATTCATTCTAGTGCTGTTTTTTCTTATTATTCCCTTACCTATAAAGATTTCACCTCTGGGTGTCAAACACTGCAAGAGGATTTTTGTCCACAGCTCTTCCCTGGCTTTCCCACCAGTAATCTACACCGCCACCAGCAGTTCCCTCCAGCATTAGAAGCTTGTTCCCAACCAGGACTGTTCTCCAGACCCACCCAACAGCCTCAAACCCTTCATCACCAGCTGACTCTTCCCCATTCAGCTCTTCCCCACACCTCCCCATTATCCTCCAGAGCTGATGATTCCCAGCAGTTCTAAAAAGTACTGTCAAAACTTTGTTTCTTCCTTAGCTCCTTCTATGCCTGTATGGTTCTTTTTACTTTGTATTATACATACCTCTGTATTTTTACGGCAGTGGTTTAATGTCTTTTCAACATTGGATTAGGAGAGGACTATTAGCTACTGTTGTCAAGCCATTTTCAAACTGTCAGAAGTAAATGGGACTTTACAGAATTCTCTGAAACAGGAAATATTTGAAGAGAAAACCATCTCATTTACAGCTGTTTTCAGAGATGCAATCTCTGAAATTCAACCCCTAACATCTCTCTAATTTCTCTTTATCTATCTCTAAAGTTTCCATCTAATAGTCTACCTACTAAAGGTCATTTGACAAGGAAGGTAGAGAAGTAGCATTTGCAGTAGCTGTTAAATGTAATTGTAGGAAAATCCCATGATTTTTAATGTGCTTGTTGAGATTGAGAATGAGGCAACGAACCCTGCACTGCAAATCGAATATGTGGGTAATGCAAACCAATTGCACTTTGTTTAGATTTTGTAGCACTTACTGCTCCCATCATCACTTCAGTTCCATCCAGAACTGTAACTCAGCCAGGAGACCTAGTTACAACACTGTAGATATTGTGGTATGGACAGGACCCATGTGCATATTCCTGTGATTAGGTTACATTACTGGACTAATCAAGGCTTTACCCCTGTTGCAGTCGCATTCTGTTTTACAATATCATTTTAACCATGTATAACTCATCAGGGAATAGCTGTGACTTGGTTGTATGTGATGACAGCGGCCTATACCTCTAAAGATGACCCACCTTGAATTCCGTGAGATAACATGACATTGTGACTGTTTTTTTCTGTGTCCCTGGAGTATTTGCTTTAGACTAATGCTGAGCACAAGATCATGGATATGATGGACCATAGCTGAGTTTCAGTATGACAAGCCCCATACTCCTCAGGTTTGTATTATTCCTTGAAAGTTATGCTTTGCTATAGGTGCATTTGGGCAAAGTTGGGAAAGCACAGTCTTCTTCCTCATCCCATATGCATCCTCTGCAAATTCCCATTGACATGAATAGAAAATAGCATCAAGCTCATCAGGAATTCCAGGCATTTAAACAGACTTTAGTGTTACTGTGATTGAAGGATAACTGTAGATTAAAATTAAATTGTGCACGATCACTGCAAACTTACTAGGATTTGGACTTTGATTTTTTTTTTCTTCAAGTGCAGTGTAGATACATGATGCTGTAGAAACTCTTACTAATGCTCTAAATTCTCAAGTCCTCAAGAGTCAGATCTTCAGTCACTGAATTCAGTGGAAGTTGGACTGAATGAAAACTCAGCAAGGATCTCCGAATTTAGTCCAGTGACGATTGTAGCAATGTGGCCAGCTCCTTCAAGGGCTACAGAATCTGGTGTCAGCCAGCACGGTACAATTTGCAGACCTTGCTGAGTAGCCAGGTTTTTCCCCTATGAAGGGCTTATAGAACAGCAGGAAAGGATTAAAGGAAATAAATGGGTTTTTGCATAGAGCTCAAAGCAGCAAAGTTGGAAATGGAAGAGTCTCTAGCAGCCCATTACTGCCCAAAGTTAGATACTAGATTACTTTGTGTGTGATGTTTCAAGTGTTATACTGAGGACTAATTCTGTGTTCTCTAAGGGCCTTGCTACACATTAATTAGGCAGCTCCTGGAACTGTTAACCCCTGGATTGTCTGCATGTTAGCACCTGAAACTAGTTTGAGCACACTTGAGATTGCTTAAAAGTCACACCACTGCAGGACAGGTTTACCTCTGATTCATGTTACCCAGGTTGTGTTCTGTTAATGTGTGGCTGCTTCCCGCAGATGAGCTGCCCAAGTTGCAGTCCTCCAGCATCCCAGCACGCAGTGTCCCATCTTCCACCTCCTTGTTCTACGTGGACGAACATTCCACCCCTTGAATTCTACGTGTTCTGGCACCAAACAAATTCCCCTTTCTGCCCCTAGGGGGGTGACCTTCCCACCCCTGAGGTGCAACCCCATGCAAAAAGCCTGCAGAGCACACGTGAACTACCTAGGGCACCAGGAGTGGATTCAAGGGTGGGCGGGGTGGAACAAAGTAAGTGATGTGATTGAGTCACCCTGAGCTGGGGTTTCCTTCTGGAGCAGAGGCAGGAGCTCCCCCAAAAGCATCTTCCCCTCACTGTTCCTACCTTCCAGTCACCCTAGGAAGTACAATCCCCCTCACCCCGATCCCAATTTATTAAAACATGAGACCTTCTTTAATTTACTCTTTATTAAAGACCTATTTCATTTTTTTGTTTTTTACTTCTTTTATTCTTCAGTGTAGTGGTTCTGAACCTTTTTGAGTCAACGTACCCTTTGGTGTCAGAGTGAGACTTCACGTACCCCCTTTCAATGAGAAATTAATTTTTTAGGCTCTCTGTCACGGGGCACTCCAGTTGCCCTGTGCCTGCATGGAAGAACTGCCAGAGGGGGAGCCCTTGCAGTGATTAGGCAGCACAGCTGCGGGTTGCCGGGGCAACCAAAGAAGCTCAGCTGACAAAAAGGGGCAGGGCTTGGCTCCTATAAAGCCCAGAGCCAGAGTCAGGCTGGCAGTCCTCTGCTGGCAGCTGGAGCTCTAAGAGACAGAAAGAGAGAATATGTGAGTGCAGCTTACAAGAGCTCCAGAGGCTGGAGCAATGATGTTGTGGCCTAGCCACGAGGCTTTTGTTGTGGTTGCTGGGTGCCTTATGTTTATGTTATAGCCGGAGGCTTGTGTTTATGTTGCTGTTGTTATATATGAACCGGTGGTTTGGGTGAGGCTGTAGGAGTGGAGGAGGCCTCAGGGGCGATCCACAGTAGCGTAGGGCCCTAGCACCCAAAGAGGGGCGTGATTCGGCGCCTGTCAGGGCGCAGTGTTCATAGGCGCCAGTGAGGGTGCAGCAGCACGGGGGTGCATAGACCCCAGCCCTAGAGAAGGGGCATGGGATAAGGAGCCCAAGTTGGACATAGCAGAGCTAGCCTAGAGAGGGGGCAGCCCTGAGAAGGGGGTCCATGTTGGACTCAGCGAGCCCCTAGAAGGGGGACAGCACTGAGAAGCCCAAGAGGGGCACTATTGGAGAAGCCCAAGTTGGGCGCAGTAAGCCCCAGGAAGGGGGCAGCATTGAGGAGTCCTAGGAAGGGGGCTATTTTACTGAGAAGCCCAAGTTCGGGCACAGGAAGTCCCTGAAAGGGGGCCGCATTCTTTTGGAGGTCCAAGTTAGGCCTAGTCAGTCCCAGGAGGGGGCAATACTGAGGAACCCAAGAGGGGTGACAATTGAGAAGCCCAAGAGGGGTAGCACTCAGAGGCCTGGGAGGGGCCACATGGGAAGCCCAAGTTGGGCGCAGCCAGTCCCCAGGAGGGGGCTGTTTTAATGTGTAGCCAAGTGCGGGCATTGGGAGTCCCTGACAGGGGGGCTGCAGGCATTGGAGACCCCAGGTTGGGCACAGTCAGCCCCAAGGAGGGGGCAGTATTGAGGCCCCAGGCTGGGGCAGAGCACTGAGAAGCCTTGTGAGGGCGAGGTGAGCCCAGAGAGGGGAGCGCCATATCTAGGAGCCCAGTGGGGGCGTGGCGAGCCCAGAGTGGGGGAGCGCCGTATTGAGGAGCCCAGTGGGGGCGAGGTGAGCCCAGAGTGGGGGAGCACTGTATTGAAGAGCCCAGTGGGGGCATGGTGAGCCCAGAGTGGGGAGCGCTGTACTGAGGAGCCCAGTGGGGGTGGTGTATAGAGTCCGGGTGAGGGACAATTGTGAGACGGCCCAGAGGGAATGACAGAGGGGGCTGTGAGATCCGCGAAGCTTGGGCTGCGGTATTGGGAATGAAGGAGCCGCAGGCAGCGCCCCCTAGTGGAGGGGGCAAAACGAGCAGAAAGGGCAGCCTCCCACTAATGAACCAATTAAGATCAAAGACATGGCAGGCGAGTAGGTGGGTGGTTGCCCAGATTTAGGTGCAGGGGCCATATTGAGGGCAGGCCTGGCGCGCTCTGTCCCACCCTCCGACCTGTGTTATATAATGCATGAAATATATCTCGCGTACCCCCTGGAGTACATGTACCCCCAGTTCAGAACCACTGTTCAGTGGCTGATTGCCTTCATTTCACTGCCCTTCCCCCATTCCCACTTCCTTTCCATCTCCCATCTCAATACCTACCCCAATCCCCTTAACTCTCCACCTCCCAGCTTCATGTCCTCCCTGCCTCTGCTGTAACCCATCTCCCACACGCCTCCCCTACAGCAGGGATAGAAGTCTGGCTTGGTTCATCAGCCCTGTAGTGGCAACTCGGATGTGTAGCTCATGGTCAGGCCTGTGCTTGCCTGCCCTCTAGTGGCAAGTTAAGGCTGTGCAGGTGGGGGACAGTCTGAGAAAGTTTTTAACCTTAAGGTGCAACTCCAAACTTGAGCTAGCACTACCACCAATCAACATTTGAGGATCTGAAAATGCAATGTGTAACAAGTCCATAGGAGAGCTGGGTATGACAGTGAATCCTTGGGCTCAGAAACTGGCTACCTGCCTTACTTACAGGTGAACAGCTGCTTATGCAGCAGTACACCCATTCATCAGAATCAGTCCCTGGCACAAAATTGATCTTAGCCATACTTTCAGGTATTGGAAACCTCCGAAGGGAAAACCAGAACAGCTATATGGACTAATTTATGTGGAAGGACATGCAGGATGCCCTAGCTGTGAGGAAAGGGCATAGAGATAGTTTTAAAGCTCTGCTACAGAGCATATCTCAAAAACCTAAGCAGTGTAATCTAATTAATGAGGGGCTGGCACAGTAACTTAAGGAGTGGAAGTGAGATGGGCATTTAGTACTAGAAGACATTTGGCCCTCCATAAGGAACTTGTAATATCCAGTGAGAGGAGATGAAGGGCTGGGTGAGAATATGAGTTCAGGTAGCATTGTATCATACAGATTAAGCTGCTCTGGCATAGGTAGTATCAATTCAAATTATTTATTGCCCATTTTTTCCTGGCAGATTCCAGGTGAAAAGGTTTGTCCTCCAGGCCAGTTCAAACTTTGTCCCTTTTTGGCACTTCCAACAATGGTGACAGTTGTGGTATTTGTGAGGCTGCCAGACAGTAATCTTTATTAGCTGCTATTACCATTGAATGGACTCCAGCAGGCAGTCTACCAGGGAAAAGTTCTACCATCCATTAGCAATCCCCTTAGCTACCTAGTCATAGAAACTGGCACCTTTTACATAACTTTACTTTATTCACTTAACAATAAGTTAATACTCAACAACCGACTCTGAGGAAAGAAACATTTTATTGGTCTTCTGGAATGCAAACAGCAGTATTTAAATGGTGATGAAGTCTATGTCTTTCATTAAAAAAAAGGCTTAGATCAATCAAATGGAACTGAATGGAACTATATTTTTTGCTCTAATGTTAGTGTCTTGGAAATAAGTCTGATATTTATTAATCAGTGTAACAGGAGGAATATCAGGATGGCCGTGCACTCCCCTGCCGCCTCCTTTACTGTATCAAGTTGCTGACTGGCACTCTCCAATTCTGTCCTGCCACAACTTTGATCTTATATATGTATTTTATAGGGAGGCTGCCTTTTGTCTACTAGTCCGCCGTTCTCCTGTTATCTTTAGGTCTTCTATGGTAGTGCGTGTTCCTGTAGCCTTATGGGCTATGCATGGCTTCAACCACCCCTGTACCACCCCCGAAGCCTTGCAGATATGCCTGACGTTGCTAGGTCTCTCTCTCACCGCAACCTCTCTATCACTCGGGCTCTCTGGAGTTCCATCTCTCTGGGGCATCCTCAGTAATGCCACTCTCTGTCTGGGGCCTCCTCAAGCACTACCCCCTTCTCCGGGGCTCGCCATGCCCACACCGGGGCTTCTCAGCAACACCCCATTCTCTGGGTGTTTTCAATTGCCCCTCTCTGAGGCTGGGGTCTATGCACCCCCAATGCTGCACCCTCACTGATGCTGGGATCACCACACTGCTGTGAGTCCCCTATGAGGCCTCCTCCAACCCCTGATAGCCTCACCCAAACCACCGGTGTAACAAATAGCAACACAAACACAAGCCCCTAGGCTAGAACACAAACAGAAGCCACCCAGCTATAATCATGCTCAAGCCTACCAGGGATCCTTTATCTCTCAGCAGTATCAGATGCTGCTCCTTCTTCAAGCTTCTCCTCTCTTACATAGCAGGAAGCTCCTTCCTTCTTGGCTGCTGGTAGGGAACTGCCTGTGATTTTTATAGGAGCCAGGCCCTGCCCCTTCCTTCAGCTGGCTAGGCAGGTGGGGCTGATTCGTTCCCTCCAGTTACCTCGGCAACTGGCACCTGAGGAGTCTTCCCGGCTTGCTCGGTAGCAGGCGCCTTAGTGCCCTGTTACAATCAGAAATAAATAAATATCAGAATGATTCTGAGCTGTGTATATAAAATAGACATGTTAGGCTTCTACACAGATCATATTTTATTTTTTATCCAACAAATGATGAGGAAAATTATGTTAGAAAATTATGTTATGCATTTACCCCATGTAGATTGGATTACATCAACCACACATTGCATTGGGCTGACAACTTCCTGCACTGACTCTGACATGCTCAAAATTCTGCCTTGGGGGTATAAACACATGTACAAAATAGACTCAGCTCACTTCTCCCCTGCTGAGATTGCTGTACTGGTTCCTACAAAATTACTGAACTGATTCTAAGATTCTATTCCTTTCACATACCACAGTGTTATTGGGTTGGGCACCTGTGTACTATTATGAACCTTTAACTCATCACATGCTCAAATCAACCCTGTTCAACAGGGAGCCTTAAGATGATGATGCTCATTTCCAGAGCTCAGCTAATCATCTTGACAGACTGTAGATCCTTCTATGTTTGTTTGCTTTCAATTGCAATGATTAGTCAAGTTTGGAACATAAGGATTACTATAGAGGATCAAAATAGAGGCCCTTTTAATTTTGTTTTAGGGGAAGATGCCCATATATCCCATATATTTGTTTTAGGGGAGATTCAAGACGCTCTGTAGGGAATGATTATGGAATTAAATGCTCATGGGGAAAACTGTCATCCCAATGTCAGTCATTTAGGCTAGAGACAGAAGTTACACATATACCAGTTTACATGTTCAGAAACTAGTTTAAGCCTGTAATAGAACAGAAGTTCAATGCACATAAACCAGTTTCAAAATGGCTGAAACTGGTTAAAGATAAACCTGATTCTATCTAGTATTATACTTAACTGATTTGGATCAAACTGGTTTATGATACTTCTGTCCCAGACCCCTTCCTGGTTCAAATTAAATCAGAGTCCCCCAGCATGCTTTTGAGCCCTGAGCTGTGCTGTGCTGTATGCTTCATCAGAGAAGGGTTTGGGAGGGGCTGGGGGGAGAGGCAGGGACTTCCCCATCTCCATTAGACTCTGGGACCAAGTCTGGGGCCAGGGAGGGGGGATAAACCCTGCTTCCCCTGAGTACAGAGCCGCCCTGCTAAATTCATTGAAAGTTCCTACTGCTCACGACTCTTGGTTACAAATCCCAAGGGCACCTGGCAGCAGGAAGAGGAAGTGATGTGACCATGCAGAGTCCTGCTGTTGTAATTCTAGACTGCAAATTCCAGAGACCTCAGTGGCAGCAGGAAGAGGAATTGCCAGAGAGTCATGCCCCCCTGCTTCTGGTCACTGCGGGCATGTGGCTGAATTTCCTGAATCAAAGGTAAATGTGTATCCAGTTGTTTCTCAGTTTAATCTCTTCAGTCTTTTCAGGTTCCTCTAAACTGCATCGATTCAGGCTTAGGCTTTTTGACAATCTGTACTTAGCCTTAATGATTTACTTATGCCTAAAAAACTGACAGCATATCTCTTTTCTTTGAAAAGTAAATCCTATTCAGTGTAATTTGGAGTAAAGCAGTGCCACCACTCTAAATATGTACTTGTTCCCATGAGCAATGACTGCTTCAGTAGACTGTAAGCCTCTGTCTTCTGGGGAGAAGATGGCCAGATCCCTTCCTGTCTCTGGCTACTGCTGCTGTAGAGCAGCAGCAGCAGCCTGGGACAGGAAAGGGTGTGTTCAACTACCCTCCAGAGGCTCCTCTCCCAGAAACTCATAAGGGCTAGTAGCCCTGAACTGCTTGCCAGGGCAGCTTTTTATATTGCTGGCTCCCCTCCACAAAAGATCAAACAGGTAATCCCAATGGAGAAGGCTTTGGGGCTGCTGGTCAGTCCTGAGAAGGAACCCATGGACGAGACCCCACCCACACACTCTGCTAGCCAGGACCTGCCCTGTAAGACCATGGGCACCAAGTCTGAGGCTGAGGCTGACCCAATGGTAGGTCCGGTAGTGAAGTGCCCCCCTGATTTGAGGGAGATGGGGACTTGGGGTCACCCTGGTGAGTCCTGAGGGGGGGGTATCCTCTCTCCCAGGATCCTGAGGCAGACAATGATGCCACCCTGGTGCCTGATGGATCTTCTCCCCTTCCCTCCCAGGAAAGCCTTGCCACCAGCCTGCCCTGTGGTCCCACCCCAGAGGGGGTTGTTGTGGGGTCACCTGACTGACAGGCTAATCTTGTCGGGTACCCCGCACAGAACCCCTGGGGCTCCAGCTCTGCCCCCATCTTGTGAGGGAGCCCCACCCCCACTCTTACACCCACTCCCATCCCGAGGGGCCGCAGAACTCTCCCAATCCCAACCAGAGTCCGGGGTCTTAGCAGACCAGGGGGTTCAGACGGTGCCTAAGGAGCCCACTAAGCCCTAGGACCGGAGGAGGATGGCTGAAAACCAGCAGGCTATGTGGAGCCTGAAGACCTCTCAGTCCTAGTGATCCCCAGGGGCAAAATGCTTGCATTTCTTGACCGCAAGTACACCCAGCAGTGTGGTAGTAAGATCCAGTTCACCTTGTACTGCTGGGGAGATTTTGTCCATGTCCTTGCTACTGCAAGGGTGCTGGCAAGAGGCCCAAGAGCTGCAACACCTGGATTTATAAACAGGCCTGCAGTTTCATAGACATCCTCTATGCTTGTGGGAGGGTGATGTGTGAGCTGGTGGGCTCCACGCTGGGCTTTGAGGTGTGCAAGGCTCCTGCCATACCTTTTACTTCACCTTCCCCAGCCATGAGGCCATTTAAGATAGTGACCCTCAATGTCCACAGCTGCAGGACAGGTCTCTGGAGATGCCAAGTGCTATCCTTCCTTCAGGAGTGGGGGCTACCCTATGGTATTCTTGTAGGAGACCCTGACAACTATAGCCAAAGAGCCTAACTGGCAGCTGGAGTGGGAAGGTAGGGTCTTTTTTAGTTATCTCTTGGCCATGTCTTGTTGGGTAGCCAGCCTGTTCTCCCCAGGCCTGCAGCTAGGGGTTGACCAGGACAATGAGGTGCCAGGCCTCCTGCTGTACCTCCAGGTCCAAGTGCAGGGGCTGGTCCTGAACCTTCTGAACTTTTATGCCCCAGCGAAGGACATCTTTGATCAAGTGGCAACTTACATCAGCACCCTCAACCCTTGCAAGTGCCTGGTCCTTGGTGGGGACTTTAATGTTACCCTGGACGCCCTGGAACAGTTAGGCAGGGAGTGGAACCAGGCCTTGGGCATCCTCATGGAGATCCTGATGGACTATTCCCTGGTGGGACATCTGGTGCACCTGTCACCCTGATGCCCCCTCTGCCTTTACCTACACATTGGTGGAGGAGGAGCAGGTATGCCACTCCTGGTTTGACCAAATTTATGTCTCATTGCCACTCTTTTCCCAGGTGCACTCCTCTGGTCTCTGGCTGACCCCCTTCAGCTATCACCATCTTGTCTGGGCCCAGGCTACACTGGGGCTTGGGCATCCAGATTCGGCCTACTAGCATTTTAGTGCCAGTCTGCTGGAGGATGTGGGCTTCAGGGAGGCCTTCCAGGAGTTCTAGCTTGCCTGGGAGGAGCAATGGGCAGCCTTCCCCTCAGCTTGGAGATATGGGGAAGGTGTTCATCCAGCTCTTTTGTTGCAGCTACACTTGGGGCCATACCTGGCAGAGGGAGGTGATCCAAGAGCAGGTTGAATGGGAATGACTGGAGCTGGAGACGTGCCTGGTCACCAACCCAGCCAACCTATCCCTCTATGGAGAGAGTTTGAAAAGGCAGGAAGAGCTTTGTGCTCTGGATGACCACTGCACCCATGGTGCATTTGTCTGCTTGTGTGTTCAGCTCCTTTGGGAGATGGACTGCAGTTTCTGCTTCTTCTGTGGCCTAGAGAGGAGGAAGGGGCCAAGAAATACATCATCTGCCTTCTGGTGGACAACTGCACCCCCCTCACAGTTCCAGGTAAGATGCGCCAGTGTGCATGAGCTCACCCTGGCTGAATTCTCAGCCACCCTCCACCTGGTGCATGGCAACAAGGTGCTCGGTATCAGTGGTCTGACTGCGGACTTCTTCTGGGGAATCCTCAGTCCAGACTTTGCTGCAGTCTGGGCCAAATCCGAGGGAAGTGGGGAGCTCCCCTTGTCATGCTAGAGGGCCATGTTGACCCTCCTGCTGAAGAAAGGGGACCCTTGTGACCTGAGGAACTGGTGTCCCATGTCCCTCCTCTGCATGGACTACAAGGTAGCAGCAAAGGCCATCTTGCTATGCCTGTGGCCTGTGCTGGCAGACATGATCCATCCCGACCGGATGTACGCCATGCCCAGACATTCTGTCTTTGACAACCTGTACCTGGTTCAGGAC
This sequence comes from Caiman crocodilus, assembly GCA_030014935.1. Classification (NCBI taxonomy): domain Eukaryota; kingdom Metazoa; phylum Chordata; order Crocodylia; family Alligatoridae; genus Caiman; species Caiman crocodilus. The sequence continues at coordinate 38,446,786 of JAGPOW010003395.1, read as the reverse complement.
TTCCTGGAGCTGGTGCACTGGGAAGGCCTGTCTTTTGCCCTCCTAGCCATGGACCAGGAGAAGGCATTCGACAGGGTGGATCATGGACACCTCACAGGTACGCTGCAGGCCTTTGGCTTCAGGCCCCACTTCGTGCAGGCTCTCCAGGTGCTGTACACCTCTGCAGAGTGTTTGGTCAAACTGAACTGGACCCTAGCGGAGCCCATCCCATTCAGGTGAGGGGTAAGTCAAAGCTGCCCACTGTCAGGCCAGCTGTATGCCTTGGCTCCTGGAGCCCTTCCTTGTTCTTCTACAGAGGCAGATGGTTGGGTTGGCACTCTGGGAGCCAGCAGTGTGCCTGGCCCTGTCAGTATATACTGATGATGTGCTCCTTGCAGTCCAGGACCCAGGTGACCTGTTGCTGGTAGAGGCCTGCCAGGTGTTGTACTCGGCAGCCTCCTCTGCCTGAGTCAGCTGTGTCAGGAACTTTGGTGGGTGATGGGTGGCAGGTGGGCTCACTCTCCCCTGTGCTCTGAGGCCTCTGCTGGAGCATGGGCTCACTGCTCTACCTGTCCCTGATGGACCTTTCCCTGCCAGGGAACTGGCACCAGCTGGAGGCAAGGGTTGTGCAGTGGTCTCAGGCATGGATGGGACTGCTGAGGTGTCTCTCCCTGCACGGAACAGTGCTAGTGTTGAACCAGCTGGTCCTGTCCATGCTCTGGCACTGCTTCCACACCGTGTCAGTGCCCTGCTTCCTAAAGGTCCTAGTCAGGCTCCAGAGGAAGGCATTGGGCACTGGACTATTTCTAGCTGGAATGGCACTGGGTCACTGAGGAGGTCCTGAGCTTCCCATTGTGGGAGGATGGCCAGGGCCTGGTTAGCCTGCACAGCTAGGTCCTGACATTTGCCTTCAGGCCCTGCAGCAACTGCTATGTGGTATCAGGAACCACATGGCATGGGGCCACCTGGGGTGCACCTTCCTCTGCCACTTCTGAGGGCTCCAATATGACTAACAGCTCCTTGGCCTGCAGGACCTACAAGGGCTGCTAGAGTTCTACCAGGATCTCTTCTGGACCTGGAAGTTGGTCTCCATCTCCAGGTCCCCTTTGACACTTGCCCAGGACACTAACATGCTTATCGAGCCCCTCCTCTGGACCCCCCAGCTGAAGGTGCCAATGCTGGAGGTGCCCTGGTTGTGACAGAGGCTGGCCCTGAGGAATTTCACCTGAATCATAGACGCCCTGCACTACGATAAGCGGATGTGGGTGGACCCTGCTGTGCTGGCCTAGCACATGGGTCTACCCACCTGTATAAGTTCATGTACCACCGGGTGGCACCCACCAATTTCTTGGATGCCTTTGAGGACTGGTGGGCATGACGCAGGGGGTTCTGGTTGGTGTCCCCTTCAGGAACAGTTATTTTCATGTTTTGACCCCTTGGCCCACACAGCAGTCCCATCCTGTTTTTTTCATCTGTTTTCCCCAAAATATTGTTTCATTCATTCATTAGCCCCTGTCTAGTAGGGGCTACTAGATAGCCAGCTGCTGCCTGGCTATGGCCTGCTGCCACCTGTGACAGTATGTGGCCCCCAAGCTGTGCACCTGCCAGACCTGGATGGAGCATGCACAGCCACAGAAGAGGCATCTGCACCTCTGGGCCAATTGCCAGCAGGATGTAGCTGCATTGTTGGCTTTTGTAGACACTACTACCATGTATGCTGCCACCCTGCCCTCTGGGCAGCTATTGCCTGGAAGATGTTCTCAGTGTGATGGCTTGCTTTGAGCTGTCAAAGCATGATTTCTTGGCCCCAAGTGGCCAGGAGGTCAGCCATCTAGAGCTGGGTCCCAGGTCCTGGGCCTGGTCCACCTTGGCATGCAGCTATGCATGTTTGGGCAGCTCTGGGCTGCTTGGGCTGTCATATGGGGCCCAACACCACTCACAGGAACCTTTCTGTTGTGCTGGGCTGGGTCCTGTGTGTACGGGCCCCATGCACTGTGGGGCTGGGCCACTTCTGTGAACACAGGACCTAACCCATCATGACAGGCAGTTTCCAGGAATGGTGCAGGGCCCCAGGTGATAGCCTGAGCAGTGTGGAACTGCCCAAAGGCATATGGTGCTTTGCTGAGCTGGGCAGGGCCTCCACAATATGGCCCGGGCAGCACTGGGTGCCAGGCAGCTGGGGCTGAGCCATGCTGACCTATGCTGTGTGGGGGGCTGTGCCAAGAGGCCCTGAGAGGCCTGATGGCCACTGTGAGTGACCTGTAGACCATGTAGAGGGACTGGGAACATATGGGGGGGATGTGTGTTGTGTGGGGGGCAGGCCTGGGTTCCATCCCTCCCAAGCTGCCTCTTCCCTCGCACAGTCATCCCATATATCCAGGTATCAAATTTTGATCCCATTCTGCAAGTCTCAAACTAATTTGGGATGTGGCAAGAGGCTTGTGTGGGCTCGTCTGGATGCACCCATTGTTTCTAAATTTTAACACCTTTATTTACTTAGTATAGAATAAATTCCCTCTGATAGATGCAGCTCTAGATATGCTACAGCTGCAATTCCCTCTTTTCTTGCTGGTACCTCTTTTTCTTTTCAGTCTTTGCCAAGGACCATTTGTTCTGAAATTTACTCCAAGTGTTGAGCATGACTGTCAAGCCTATTTATTTGTTTATGGTTTGGGGTATAGATGGTATAGTATGGTTTTTAAAATCTCTTTTCTGTTTATGTTAATTATTTTTTTTGGTGAACAGGTTTTTACTTCTGAATGGTTATTCCCATGTGGCTTGTTAACAATTATGGTATGCCCAAAACTGAAAAAAAACCCCTGTTATTGATTGGGTTGAAATATATAACCTAAATAACTCTTATGTTAATTATGGTAATATTTCTTTTCAGAAGCATAAAATATTTTTGAAACATTAAAGATGTCAAATTGGTGTAACCATAGACTAAGAATATAGCAGTGTACTAGTCAAAATTATACACTTATGGGAGAATTGATAGTATAATTAAACTGAAAAAACAAGTCTTACAACTTCAGTGGCACTGGGAAATTTCATGGTTGGAGCTATGTATGTATAGCACCTGCGAAAGTAAGGACTATTACCCTTACAAATATTTACATATGTACAATACTCATTAGGGGTGTGCGAAGTGGACCCTATACGATTTGGTTTCGGCCTGAATTAAGGACAGTGATTTGATTAGTTGATTCAGATCACTGTTTCTGATTTTATTTGGCTGAATAAGAATCTGAAGATTCGATGCTGATTCAGAGAATCAGCGATTTGGACATAGACACAGCTTTAGAAGCTTTTTCTATATACCTTGAGATTTGCTCTGATGTTGGGGCATATGGAGCATCCCACAGGAGTTGGGGGTGGGGCTTCCACATGCTCAGTGGTGAATTAGACAGGAAGTGCTTCTGGTCCACTTCCATGTGTGCTGGGGAGTGCACAAAGGGGCTCCCCCGCACCCCCCGACTTGGCAATCGGCCACAGGGGACCCCAGGTGCCCCCCCCCCAGACCCAGGAGGCACCAGTCACCAAGCTGGGACTGTGGGGGAGCCCCCAGTGTGTTTCCTGGTGGACCTGGAAATGGACTGGAAGTGCTTCTGGTCCACTTCCAGGTCTGCTGCCAAGCATGCTAAGGAGCCCCTCGTGCTCCTGTGGGAGACTCCATGTGCCATGGCATCGCAGCATTCACTATCCCCTGCTACCTAGAGGTATGTAGAAAAAACATTTAAAGCTTTCTGCATGTCTGAATCTCTCCAAATTGATTTGGAGGGTTCCGATTCAATTCAGAGAGATTAAAGGGTCCTCTAATTCAATTTGAATTTAGAGATTCAGTCACGCAATTGGGCCAAATTTCCGCCAAATCAAATCAGGGATTTGATATGCATATACTGTAGTACTTGTTCTTAGAAACCCCCCCTTGGAATTTACTGAAATATGATGCACAGTAGATGGGGTTGAAAACAAAATCCAGACCTAACACTCCCCCAGCTGATAGGGGTGTTTGGATCTAAATATGAATTTCATTGCTAACCTTTGACTTTCTAACGAAAGTATGCTAAAATTCCAGACCTGAACTCCAGATGTTGGCAAAGTTCAGAATGTGGTCTGCAGCTATTTTCCCCATGAATACTCCAGAGTAGCACAAATATATGCTTTAATTATGGACTATAACTATAGCTATGAAAAGTTTTTTATTCTTTTAAAACTCTTGACTTGCTAAAATATATTCCCGTTGAATTGCTAAAACAATCTATGGTATATTCCTTGGGTGACTTTATACTTAAGGATATAACAATTTTTTTTCTTTTTAACTCCTTGTGCGCCATATGGTAAAACATCCCCATATTTCTAGGGTTTATTTTGTTAGCAATAACTTAGGAGAGACCCCTTAAATCTCTAACCTTGTTGAATATACAGTAATAAAAATAACAAAACTACCAACGATGTGAAGCCAAACCTTCATGTTCATTTATTAATCTGCATTTGAGATAGCTCAGAAAGACATCAGTTCCAGTTTAAATAGTGTGTTGGGGGTGGGTAAGATCAGTTCTGTCCATGCATGAAAATGTCTTCAGTAATTGGCTTTGGCAGTAGTAAGGTACTAAACCACTGTAGCTTTACTAAATGTAAGGCTCTGAAGAGCAGGATGTGCAGTAATTAGCCAATCACTTTGACTTCTCTTTGACATGGCTTAGCATTTATTACTGTTTCACTCGCTGTACTAACCTAATTTTGTGACCTTTAAACTGGAATATGTTTTGTGTTGCCCAAAAGGAAAATCACTCCCCAACTCAGTTAAACGAGCATCTATGTACCCAGGTGGTGGCGGCAGATTAAGGTTTTTTTCTATAGCTCTGGAGGTGTGACTTCAAGCCGTGCTCTGCATTCATGCCAAACGGCTCCTCTAGTTGACCCTTCTGGAAATGGATATCTTGTCATTTGAGCTGAGTCATCAAAGGTGACTGGATAGGATGCTAGCCATATCACTCCCTTGTGTGCTGTTGGATGCAGCAGCTAGTGTACTTCAACCACGGAAGCCCAATAGCTGTTAGGCTCTGGAGGATCCTTGACTTCATATATGCAGCCTTTGTAAAGGAGACACTATTTCTGACATCAGTGGAACAGTTAAAGGACCTATCTTGTGTGTGGTGCAACCATATGAATTTGAACTATTACAGCAACAATTATTTTGGCCTGTTTTGACAATGTAGATTACAATCAATTGGAAGAAGTAGCAACAATAATGCTTCCAATCTCACTGGCCCGTTGCAAGAGTAAATGTATTGAAGGTGGAAAGGTGCTCAGACACAACAAAAAGGAATAGGTAGAAAGTCTGATAGCTGTCTTTTTCTCCCTACCAAGGAGCAGATTCAATGACTTTTTCTGAGGAAAGCAAAGAGAAGGAAGTAATTCTGCATGAGATGGACAATACAGTGTGTGTGTGTGTGTGTGTGTGTGTGTGTGTGTGTGTGTGTAAAATATATATATTATATTATATTGTGTATAAAATATATATACACACACATTCAATTCTAGATCCACATGTCTTGTCACAGTGAGCACAGGTGTTTCCAGGAGGGATGGGCACTGTGTTGCTGCGTTGGATGATCTGATGTTCTTTTCACCTGCTCCTCTTTTCCTCTTCTGTCTGTCGACAAGCTATTTCAAAGTGTTGAGGTCCTTCTCAAAGAGCCTTCCTCCATTTTGGTTGGTCCTGAGCAAGGTGTCCCAAGTGTTGATGTCAATGTTACACCTCTTCATGTTTGCCTTCAGGGTGTCTTTGAAGTGAATTCTTTGCGCTCCGCTACTTCACTGACCTTTCAGCCACGATAAAAGGATTCTCCTTGGAAGGTGGGAGTCAGGCATGTGAACAACATGACCTGTCCAGTGAAGTTGGTTCTGAATGATCATGGCCTCAGTGCTGCTGGAATTTGCTTCAGCCAAGATGCTGATGTTTGTGCATCTATCCTCCCAAAGCATCTTGCGAAGGGACGGTTGGTGGTACTTTTCCAAGCTCTTGAGATGTCTTCTGTATGTGGTCCAAGTTTCTGAGCCATACAGCAGAGTTCAAATGACAATAGCTTGATAAACCAAGAACTTTGTTTCAGCAAGGATGCCATGATATAAGAAGACACTTTTGCTCAGACATCCAAAGGCTGCGCTTATGTATTTCAAGTGGTGTAGTATTTCCTTGTTGATGTCTGCCTTTGATTAAGGATGGCTTGCAAGATATGCAAAGTGATCCATATTATCCAGCAATTCTCCATTGATTTGAATGGGGGGATAGGGGGAGGGGTGTTTCTCCATTTGGAGCAGGTTGGTAAAGATGTTGCATTTTCTGCTTATATATTTCTGGTCAAGCTACAGGGCTTCTGACAAAATAGCTGCACGCAGGCTTCCAATGAACACGTAGGCACAATACAAAGTAAACCAAAGCATTCCTGTTGTATGACAACTCCCACCACAAACTTATCTTGTCAAACTCATTTCTTTCACTTACCTATAATCTCCTAATGTTACTCTCTTCCTTTGCAGCTTTTTTTATCAAAAAATCAAATTCTAAAATCTTAACAATGAATACTTATAGATCTTTATTTCATTGACGCCTCTTTTTCTTTTTTCCCCCTGTATATTGTTTAGCTTAGATTGTGAGTTCCTTGTGACAGGAGCTGTATCTTATTTTTATTTTTCCTTTTATTTATTTTTCTTTTGTATCTGTCTTTAATACAACTGGAACATCAGCAGGACTATCAGAAGAATAATAGCTATAACTTATTGTGTATCCTACTTTTTCTGTGGGCTTTATTATGATCATCTTTTTGCCAAATGTTCTCCTTTTTTTCTTTTTAGGTAATAATAATAAAAAGACCTCAAAATGCAAGCTTTAACCTTGACCCTCCAGCCACCCTTTTCTTCCTTATAAACAGCTACCTTTCAATGTGGCTTCTGTTGTAGACTTTTGAATGTGAAGAACTAATTACAGTCCATGGAGGATTTCACGGTCTTAGTGCTAACTGTGGACTTCACATGTACTTTTCTCTATCTGTTCCTGATCTTTAATGCTTTTGCAGTTGTTAGACTCTCCATTGGATTTTTCTGCAATAGGTTTTTTTCCAAGGGAAAGAGAGGTGCAAGGACTGTTCAAGCCAAAACCCATTTTGTTTTTCTGTTTCTTTTTAATAAGAAATTTGTTTCTGAAAAAAATGTGGGAAGGACAGCAAAAAGGTGACAGAATTGCAAAAAGGTATGATTCCTAAATAATCTTTTAAAAAAGAAAACCTAGGTGGACCATCTGTCATAAACCCATACATGGGGTACTCCTTGAGCCTCAAAATTCTCCTTGTTGTCCCACAGCTTGTCCCAAGGAACAGAGCAAGGTTTGCCCCAGGATAGCTCCTTATCCCTGCAAGCCTCAGGTTCCCTGCCTTTATAGTAACAGACCTCACAGATCATAGAATCACAGAAATCATAGAAATTAAGGGCTGGAAAGGACCTAGAAAGATCATTGAGTCCAACCCCTCTGCTCTGGGCAGGAATACTGCTGAGATCAAATGATCCCAGCAAGGTGTCTGTCCAGTCTCTTCTGGAAGACTTCCAAGGTTTGGGGACTGCACCATCTCCTTAGGAAGTCCATTCCAGATTCTGGTCAATCTTACCATAAAGAAGTTCTTACCGTATTGAAGATGCAGTGGGAATCTCTGCTAGTCTAAGTAGATTCCATGTGGGTTGTGGAAGAATTTTAAGTCCTCTTTTCTATAAAAGGGGTAGCCTGGGATATCGCTTGCCCAGAGAACATTCTTTACCACTGACAATTAGGAATTGACAAACATCAAAATAATTTATTATATAGGAGTAAAGAATTGTACAAGATAAACTGACCATAAATTTGAGGAGAGAACAAAAAAAACAAGCAAAGTTTCTTATCCTTTCATCTGGCTACCACCTAGCCCCTTAAGAGACATGACTGGTTTTTTTAGAGATCAGCCTTTCTTCTGATTCTATCATCCCAGATTGCTGGGGACCTGGATCCCCCAAAGCCTAGGATCCAAAGACCAGGATCATCTCACAGATAGCTTCTGAAATACCTTCAAGTCATCATTGCCCCAATTGCTCATGGGTCTCAGTAATTTGTCCCTGGATTCCTCCGAATAATGGGCCATTATTCTCAGATGCCTTTGCTATTGTATAGTTTTTTTCTTTTACAAGCAGATGATAACTTGGGTGCTTATCTCACTAGTGGCCCCTTCTGTCAGTGATTGGGAGTGGCAGCTGTCTTTGCTTTCATCACAATAGCAGATATTTTGCAGTTACACCTACTCTTTTTCCCCTAATTATGCACCTTTCAGTCCCTTTGGTTAAACTATGCCCAAAATAATAACTATATATACAGACAGCATAACATAACCTGCAGAATGAAAAAAGACACAAATGAATGGGCCTATTTGACCCAGCCCTCCAGGGAGAGGGAGAGGTAGGGGGAGGGTACTTACCAGTCCCTCTCCAGTGGGGCAGGGCCCCCCAAATCCTGGGCAAGAACCCTCTAGCCTGAGAGCAACTTTCCCGATGGTGGGCCCACTACGCATGTGTGTAGTTTAAAAGGGCCTGCCAACAACAAAAAAGCCTTAGTTAGGCTCTGGGAGCAGCGAGAGATGCACGGGTGAAAGCCTGCTGTGCCCCTGCTCCCCTTGAAGCTCCCTAGAGACCCCCCAGTAGCCATGGAGCCCGCTGCCGACCCCCAGCACAGCCGGAGGTAAGCAGGGCCCGTGGTAGAGAGTGGGAGGAGGCGGCTGAGTGGGAGCCCCCCAGGGAGCGGTCCAAACAGGCTGCGCAAACAGGCGCGCTTGCCTACCGTGCATGAGTTAGTACGGAGTTCATGAAGGAGGGTGCACAGGAGGGCCCAAGGCCCTGCCTGTGAGCCCCCTAGGTTAGACAGTCACAACTGTAACCAGCCTGCCAGCAGCATGACGTGGATGGGCACGTGTTGCACCCCTTGGGTCCCCTCGGGGTCTGCAGTCCACCCCCCTGGCACCTCAGAGACGGCCACCCAGATGGAGCCCATGGTGCCCCTGGCTCTTGACTGCGAGGACTACCTGTCCCTTTTTTGGGCTCTGAGGCCTGGGAGCATGGCCACCTCCCCTTGTGTGGTCTGCTCCCTTTTGGGTTCTCTGGTATGCCAGGTGGAGGAGCTCCAGGCCACAGTCCAGAGACTGAGTGCCATCAGGGACTCTGAGCAGGAGATAGACTTCTACTGCCAGGCCCTTCTCCTCCAGTAGGTGGAGGGTAGACCACAATCTCCCTCCAGGACAAGGGAGGACTCTGGGACCTCCCATTCTGTCCAGTCAGGGGGATGGACCAAGGTGGTCAAGGGCCCCAAGGTCCGCTGCCCTGCCAGAGCTTAGCAACAGGTATGAACCTCCTGCAGCCCCAATAGAGCCTGCTGAGTTGCCAGTTTCCACAGGCAACACAGGCCTAACTGCATCTACCGCCCCCGCTCTACCCAAGACAAAACATAAAGTGTTTGTTGTCGGATACTCCATCCTGAGGGGGATTGAGGGGGTAATCTGCTGCCCCAACCCCTTAGCCTGAGAAGTTTGCTGCTTCCTGGGGGGCCCACATCCGAGACATTGTGGAGAAGATCCCTAGGCTCCTCCATCCCACAGACCACTATCCCATGCTCCTTATTCATGTGGGAACCAATGACACAGCTCGGAGCACTCCCAGCCAGGTCATGAGACACTACAGGGATTTGGGAGTGGGGCTAAGGGGTGTGGGGGCAAAGTTGGTGTTTTCTTTGATCCTCCCAGTCTTGGGGTATGGGCTGAGGAGGGAGAGGAGGATTCAGGTACTGAACCAATGACTGTGGTGCTGGTGTCATCAGGAAGGCTTTGGCTTCCATGACCACAGCCCGCTCTTTGGTGAGAGAGGCAATGAGTTGCTGGGAAGAGATGGCCTCCACCTCTCTCCCCTGAGGAGGAGGCTCATCTCAGCCAGACTGCCTGACCTGCTCCACCGGGCTTTAAACTTAGCCTGCTGGGAAACTGCTGGACTACAGCTACTGTTGGCCCACTGAGCAACCCTTGCAAAGCCAGCAGGCCAAGGCACTTAAGGGAGCCCACCCATGCCCCAGCCCTGGTACAATCTGTGGGCAAAACAAGAGCCCCCAAGGGGACACTTGCCTGCCTGTACACAAATGCCAGGAGATTGGGGAATAAGCAGGAGGAACTTGTCCTCCTGCTTAACACAAATAATTAGGATGTCAAAGGGATAACGGAGACCTGGTGGGACTCCACCCATGACTGGTCCATGCGTATAGATGGCTATACCTTGTACAAGAGAGATTGAGTAGATAAAAGGGGTGGGGGTCTATCTATCTATGTTAAGAAAAGCTACGTGTCCCTGCAAGCTGATGTTGTGACCAGGGTGGACAGCTAGAGACCCTCTGGGTTAAAATCCATGGGAAACATGGCACAAGGGACACAATGGTAGGAGTCTACTACAGACCTCCCACCCAAAGTCAAGAGCTTGACCAGGAGTTCACCTGGGAACTGGCTGAGGCTGCATGCTCCAGGACCACGGTTGTCATGGGTGACTTCAACTACCCAGACATTTCATGGGAGGATCACTCAGCAAAATCCAAGCAGTTGCAAAGCTTCTTATTGTGTGTGGATGACCTCTACCTGACCCAAGAAGTCTACAGGCTGAGAGGTAAAGCGCTGCTCGACATACTACTGGGAATGACCTAATCAGCGGCCTAGTGATTAATGGGAAGCTGTGTGACAGCAATCACAAGCTGATCACCTTCACCATCCACCATAAAGCTGGCAAGTCAGTCAGCAACATGGAAGTCTTTGACTTCAGGAAAGCCGACTTTGACAAGCTCAGGAGGCTTGTCAGTGAGGCCCTAAGGAACCACGACCCCCAGGTGAGGGGAGTCCAGGAAGAGTGGTTACTCCTCAAGGGAATGATCCTCAATGCACAAGCTAATTTGATTCCATCTCAGAGGAAAGGCAGCAAGAGGGCACAGCAGCCCCCTTGGCTCTCCAGGGACCTAGCAGACCTCCTGAAGCTAAAAAGAAAGGCCTACAAAGGATGGAGGATGGGATTCACCTCCAAAGAGGAATATTCAGCACTGGTCCAGTCCTGCAGGGAGCAAACCAGGTAAGGCAAGGCTGCAACTGAACTCCAACTAGCTTCGAGCATGAAGGACAATAAAACATCCTTTTTCAGATATGTGGGGAGCCAGAGGAAAAGCAAGGGCAACATTGGATCCCTGCTGAACCAGATGGGACAACTGATGCCCAGGAAAAAGCCAACCTATTAAATGGGTACTTTGTGTCAGTCTTTCATCAGTCCCATGGGATACCCATGCCTGCTATGGGACAGGGAGGTCAGGGTGAAGGAGATCCTCTGCCCTCCATCAATGCTGACCTCGTAAAGGAATATGTTGAGAGGTTGGATACCTTCAAGTCAGGTGGCCCTGACAATCTACTCCCCAGTGTACTCAAGGAGCTGGTGAACATCATAGCCCAGCCCCTGGCATGGATCTTTGAGAACTCCTGGTGCTGTGATGTACTGCCCGAAGACTAGAAGAAGGCGAATATGGTGCTTATCTTCAAGAAAGGGAGGAAAGTAGATCAGGCAAACTATAGGCCCATCAGCTTGACTTCTATCCTGTGGAAGATCTTAGAAAAGTTTAGTAAAGAGGCCATCCTTAATGGACTGGCTGACGGCAACTTCCTGAGGGATAGCCAGCATGGGTTTGTTTGGGTAGGTCTTGCTTGACCAATCTCATTTCCTTTTATGACCAGGTGACCTATCACCTGGACAAGGGAGAAGAGATTGATGTCATATATATTGATTTAAAGCCTTCGATCTGGTATCCCATGATCACCTCTTGGTAAAACTAGCCAATTGTGGCGTTGGGTCCTACCACGTTCTGTTGGCTGGGAAATTGGCTCCATGGCTGGATCCAGAGGGTAGTAATTGGTGGAAGTCAATTATCATGGTGTCCTGTGACCAGTGGGGTCCCCCAAGGCTCTGTCCTGGGACCTATATTGTTCAACATCTTTATTAATGATGTGGACATTGGAGTCAGAAGTGGACTGGCCAAATTCACCAATAACATCAAACTTTGGGGTAAAGCATCCATGCCAGAAGACAGGAGGGTGATCCAGGCTGACCTGGACAGGTTCAGCAAATGGGCAGATGAGAACCTGATGGTGTTTAACCTCTGGAGGAAAAACTGCAACATCCTTATAGGCTCAGCAGTGCTACGCTGGATAGTACTACAGAAGAAAGGGACTTGGAGGTCATCATTGAGCACAAGATGAACATGAGCCTGCAATGTGATGCTTCAGCTAATAAAGTGACCAAAATGCTGGCTTGTATCCATAGATGCTTCTCAAGCAAATCCCAGGATGTCATTCTCCCCTTGTACTCAGCCTTGGTGAGGCCGCAGCTGGCGTATTGCATCCAGTTTTGGGCCTCACAATTCAAAAAGGATGTGGAGAAACTTGAGAGAGTGCAGAGAAGAGCCATGCGCATGATCAGAGGTCAGGAAAACAGACCTTATGACAACAGGCTGAGAGCCCTGGGGCTCTTTAGCCTGGAAGAATGCAGGGTCAGGGGTGATCTGATGGCCACATATAAGTTTATCAGGGGTGGCCACCAGTATCTGGGGAATGTTTGTTCACCACAGCATCCCAAGTGATGACGAGGTCGAATGGATATAAACTACTGCAAGACCATTTTAGGCTGGACATAAGGAAGAAATTTCTTTACTGTCTGAGCCCCCAAGGGCTGTAACAGCCTGCCAAGCACCTACATCGAACACCTTCAAGAGTAAATTGGATGTTTATCTTGCTAGGATCCTATGACCCCAGCTGACTTCCTGCCCTTCAGGCAGGAGCCTGGACTCAATGATCTTCTGATGTCCCTTCCAGCCCTAATGTCTATGAAATCTTGAATACAGCATAGTTTTCCAGTGAGATTGTACAGACCATATCAAAGAAGCAAACACAAGAAAATCTTCATGACACCCCACAACTTCCCAAAATTTGGTGGGTTTGTAACACCAACCTTCTGTAAAGAATGGCCTATATATACTTAACCCTGTCTCTGAGCAGTAGAACAGATGACCTCTTAGGGTCCCTCCTAGGGCTATATTTCTGTGATCTGTTTGAGCTGTACCTGTGTACAGCAGAGGCAAATGTATATTTCCGTATTCAGAACTACCTCCATGAAAAGAATATTTAAGATTGTAAACCAAAGCGCTTGAATGCTGGAAATAGGATTTCCAAAGCAAACTTAGTTCAGTTCCCTTTTGTGCATTGTGTACAGTGTTTAATTACATGCTATATTTTTTTACACAATGCTTCCTTCATTGGTGCCCAAGATAGAATTGGCAGATTTCAACTCAGATTGTTAGTTTGGTGATATCACTGACAGTTGAGTATGAGGACTAATAATATAAAGTAGTACACAAACTGATGGGACTGGAGAGGGGGGCTTCCAATTCCATCTGTAATTAATAGATTGTGCAGGAAGACCATCTCAGCAAAAGCAAGAGTGACAAACCACCCCAAACCTGCTATTGTTCTCTTTATAGAAATGTATATTACAGGAAAATCCTGAAAATAATGAAAGCATCTCTTCTTAGTCAAACTTTCCTCTCGTTGGCTCTAAGAATATTAATCCAGCCGTGACTTTGATGTTTCACCCTTAAGAGAGATTCCCTTATTCAGTTGGACTGGGTGCTTATATCTTGTACCTGTGGGGTATGCTTGTTGTGAGTGCAGGATTAGGATTAGGAGCTAAAGGGATTACACAGGTGACTTTAATTCTGGAATTTCCTAACTCTTTGAATATTACAGTGTCTTGAACAAGACACTTCCATTATCAGAGAGGGTGTTTTAGCTCTTTTTCTATGCTTTAGCACAGGGGGTGTCAACCAGGAATACATGTACCCCCGGGGATACTTGGAAAGGAGCTAGGGGGTATGTTCAAGAAGCAGGGATGGAGTGCCTCCATTCACCACCCTGCACCATTGTCTACCAGGAGCAGAGCCAAACAGAGTAAGGGCAGTGGCTCCCCTTTGCAGGCCACACAGGCGCTGCCCAACTGGCCGGCTGTAGGTGGGGGGAGTGGAGCTCACACATGCCTCCTGGCACCACCATCCACCACCCCATGCTGCTGCCACCGTTGCATGCAACCACCCTGCTCCGTGTCCAGCCACTGCCATACCCCGACTCCCCCATACCTCCAGAAGTGTATGGAGAAGATGCACACTCCTTAAAAGTAGAAAACCCCTGCTTTAGCTCAAAGCCCTGTCCTGAGATCAGTATAATATGCAGATGGCAATATGAAGTTTGATGGGTCTTTTCATAAGGACCTTGGCACTTCAGTGAAGTGAGAACAGAATCTGGGTGCATAGACCCATAGTTGTCTAGTCCCACAGGGAATGAAGGAAGATTTAAAGCAGGTAGAGAAAAAGAGAGTGTTAAGAACTTAAAGAATAGATATCAAGGCCATGTGAGAGAGAAGAAAATAAGAGAAATCCAGAGAAGTGCAGCATCACCTTGCACCACCTGAAACCACACCTGCACTGGATTACTCCCTAATTGACTGACTGCTCCTGCCCTCCCCCACAGCTACTTCACTGCATCTGATCCTGCTTTGTCTTCCTGCCTGCTGCTCTGCTGCTGAGCACCTGGCTGGAGGCCTGAGGAACTCCAGATCTTCAACAAATAAAGGCCTTCCACTGCTCCAGCCATGCCTTACATCTGCCTTGGAAGCCTTTGACATCCCTGTGTGTTCTTGTCCTTGTGTGGTAAGTCCTGTGATCCACTACCCCTGCCCTGGTGTTTGTTGTGTGACTGAGTAAGCTAGCTTGAGTTTCCCCAGCCCTTGTGTGTATCTGTATGCGTGTGTGTGTCCCCCACATTCTCAAAGCATAGCCCACCCAGTTCTTTTCCTGTGGGGCTGTAGCTTAGTGAGCTTCAGACCCTTTCCTTCCTACACCCCTTCTCCCTCACAACCCCAGCCTTCCCCTACTATATTCACTATCCCCACTGTATTTTTTTATGTATTCATTGTCTTCCTTGCCCTCATTCGAAACAATGGCAGGGTAGGAACCTTGTAGGGGGGCAGATACCTCAATGGAGCTTCCTGCAGCCTCCACTATGGGGAAGGATCCCAGCCGAGCCCCCAAGGACATGCATGCCCCTGAAGACTCCACCCCTGGAGACAGAGTCAGACTTACCTACTCTGGGGGTAGAGAAGCCTACAAACTCTGCTGCAGGGGCAGGCGGAACTCTGGTAGGGAGCCAACAGGGCCAGGGGGATCTCCCCTGGCTAGGTTCCCCCCAGAGCAGTTCCCAAGCCCCCACTCACATCATCAGGGACCAAGGGCAAAGGCAGCAGGAAGGGCTCCTCTTCAACCTCCTCCACAGCTGGGGTTGGGAAGGCCAAGGACCCTGCCCCTGAGCCTAGACCACTAGCACCCGAGGGGACCAGATGAGCTACACCAGTCAGTGCATGCATTCAGCCTGTCCCTGGCCCTATCCCCAGTCCTACCAACATGGCCCCTCAGCAGGGAAAACACAGCTATGGACAGGCAGCTGTGGGGAGACCAGAAGCTGGGGGCCTGGACCTTCTACTGCCGGCCCTTCCAGCTGGAGTGGTGGTGCCCCTTTTCTAGCACTCACCCACAGGCATGGTGTGAATTGCCAACTGGCCAGGGGAAAGAACCTGCACTTTGAGACCTGGGTGCTGGCCCTGGTTCAGGTAGTTGGGGTCCCCAAGATCATGACAACCTCCTGCTTTCATGGCAGGGGGTATTCTTCCTTGCCTCAGAGGCTGCCACATAAAAGAAGAGCTGGGGACCAGGGTTGTCCTTGGTGCCATCCCTCCCTATATCCTCATTTGGGCCCTGCTCCCCCAGCTCCAAACCCTGGGGAGAGTTATCTCCCTGGTGGTGGCCCTCTCACTGGGGTGCGAAGACCCTGGCCTCTGCCACATGTCCTCTTTCCTTCACCAGGCCGTGATCCAGCTGGTGGTGGGAGCATGGCTGGAGACTGAGGGGTGCTTAGTAATTCCTTATCAGGGGGCCTGGTAAGGATTTTCTATATACTGGGGGACCTGCGGTGCTTCTGATGCCATGCCCCAGGGCACTTGCATCATGAGTGTACCATGGACCAGGTGGGGAGGGCATCTCCAGGTCCTGATGGCAAGAGGGGTGCCCCTACCACCAGCACTCCTCCCCCCCCGGCCCCCCTGGCACCCCAGTCACAACTCTGAGCTTGCCCCATGAGCTAAAGGGACCCCCCCCAACCAAATGATGATTTGAGGGATACAGAGGTCCTGGGTGAGTGTTGAGAAAGAGTCCCTTTTCCCAGGATCTCAAGGTAGATGCCAAAACCACCCTGGTGCCTGATGAGGTTTTTCTGGGAGGGGGAAGAAAGAGACCCAATTCCAGCCTGGCCCATAGTCCCACACCAGAGGAGGTTGTTGTGAAGTCCCTTAATCAACAGGCTGATCTTGTTGGGGACCCTGCACAGATCCAATGCGGCTCCAGCTCTACCTCACAATCTTGTGAAGGAGTCCTTCCCCCCACCCCATCCCAAGGGACTACTGAGCTCTCCCAATCCCAACCAGAGTCTGAGGTCTTACCGGACCAGAGGGTTCAGATAGTGCCTAAGGATCCCTTTGAACCCCAGGAACAGGAGGAGGATACCTGAGAATCAGCAGGCTCCACGGAGCCTGCAGATCTCTCGGTCCTGGCAGTCCCTAGGGAAGAGCTATTTGCATTTCTTGACCATGACTACAGCTGCCAGTCCATCAGCAAGGTACAGCTTGCCTTGGACCATTGGGGAGATTTTGACAGCATCCTTGCCACTGCAAGGGCGCTGGCATGGAAAAGCAAAAGGCCAAAATGCTGCAAACCTGGATCTATAGATGCACCCAAAGTTTCATAGACTTCCTCTATACATATGGGCAGGTGCTACATGAGCTGGCGGGCCCCATACAAGGTATTGAGATGTGTGAGGCCCCTGATGAGCCATCTACTCCACATTCCCATCCATAGGTCATTTAAGATTGCGACCCTCAACTTCCACAGCTGCAGGAAGGGTCTCTGGAGATGCTGGGTGCTCTCCTTCCTGAAGGAGGGAGAGTATCCTGTGGTATTCTTGCAGGAGACCCTAACAACTCCAGCCGATGAGTCTAATTGGTGGCTGCAGTGGGGAGGCAGGGTCTTTTTTAGTTATCTCTTGGCCACCTTTTGTGGGGTAGCCATCCTGTTCTCCCCAGGCCTGCAGCTGGAGGTTCTCCAGGATGTTGAGGTGGTGTCAGGTCTCCTGCTGCACCTCTGGGTCCAGGTGCAGGGGCTGATCCTGAACTTTCTGAACATGTATGCCCCTGCGAGGGACCTGGATTTGGTGGATTTTTTTCCACCAGGTGGCCACATACATCTGCACTCTCAACCCTTCTGAGTGCCTGGTCCTTGGTGGGGACTTTAATGTCACCTTAGATGCATGAGACCATTTGGTCAGGGAGCAGAACCAGGCTGCCATGGGCATCCTTGGGGAGATCCTGATGGACAACTCCCTGGTGGACATCTGGCATGCTAGTCACCCTACTGACCCCTGCCTTTACCTATGTGAGGGCGGGGGAGGAGCAGGCGTGCCACTTCTTGTTGGACCAGGTTTATATCTCTTTGCCACACTTTGCCTGGGCCCACTCTTCTGGCTCCTGCTGGCCCCTTTCAGTGATCACCACCTTGTCTGGGCTCAGGCCACCCCCTAGGACCTAGGCATTCATGGTTGGCCTACTGGCATTTCAGTGCTAGTCTGCTGGAGGATGTGGGCTTCAGGATGACCTTCCAGGAGTTCTGGCTGGCTTGGTGGGAGCAACAGGCAGCTTTCCCCTTGGCTTGGAGATGTTGGGATGTGGGGAAGGTGCTCAGTCGGTTCTTTTGCCACAGCTACTCTCAGGGGTACACCCGGCAGAGAGAGGTGGCTTGGGAGCAGCTCAGGTGGGAAGTGCTAGAGTTGGAGAGGTGCCTGGCCACTGACCCAATCAATCCATCCCACTGTGTAGAGTGTTGGGAGAGGTGGGAAGAGTTTTGTGCTCTGGATGACCACCACGCCCACAGTGTGTTTGTCTGCTCGCGCGTCCAGCTCCTTCAGGAGGTGG
Organism: Caiman crocodilus; assembly: GCA_030014935.1. NCBI lineage: Eukaryota > Metazoa > Chordata > Crocodylia > Alligatoridae > Caiman > Caiman crocodilus. The sequence goes on along the minus strand of JAGPOW010003395.1, from coordinate 38,428,603 downwards.
ACCGTGGCTCCTGCTTCTGTGCCCTAGAGAGGAGGCAGGGGGCCAAGAAGTAGATCTCCCTCACTGTTCCAAGTGAGATGCACCAGCATGCATGGGTCTTCTATGAAGTGCTCTTCTCCCTGGATCTAACCAACGCTGAAGCCTGTCAGACCCTGTGGGAGTGACTGCATGGGCTACCAGGACAGGGTGGAGGCTTCCCTCACTCTGGCTGAGTTTTTGGCCATCCACTGTCTGATGCCTGGAAACAAGGTGCCACACATAGACGGGCTGAATGCGGAGTTCTACCAGGGCTTCTGGGATGTCCTTGGCCTGGACCTTGCCAGACACGTGCAACCTGCTGTCTGGTCCAGGAAGTAAAATCGGCCCTACTTCCCAACGCTCTTGCCTTTGTTGACCTTCAGTCCACTGGAGTTTGTCATGGGGCCGATGCCTTTCCTGGCCTCATGGCATGCCACACTCCACCATCTGAGCCAGTTGGAGGACACCAGACTGGTCCACTTTTCCACTATCCAGTGCGCCGCACTGTCTATCATGCCGCCCTTATGTCCCACCTAGATAGCAAGTGGCAGAACCTGCTAGGCTGGGGCATCTCAGTGGCTGAGTCTGTACTCTACCCTTATCCCATGAGCCACTGGGGTTCTCAGTTTGTGGCTCCTCCATGGAGCCATTGCCATGGGTGTGTGTGGCAAGCTTCATGGATACCCATGTCTCCTGCCCCTTCTGTGGGCAGAGGGAGACCCTTGTGCACATGACCCTCAAGTGCACCAGGTTGCATCCCCTCCATCTCCAGAACTTCCTCTTGAATTTTACCCCCCTCCTTTTTGTTTTTAGTCACCCCACCCATGGCCCCCACCAAGTCCTGGGACCTCCTGGTCAACCTCTTCCTGGCCTGGGCCAAGTGGGCCTTGTACTTGACCAGGAAGGAGGCTGTGGCTGAGAAGATGCCTGTAGACTGTGAAACTGCTTTCCTATCACTTATCCATGTATGTTTCCAGGCAGAGCATTAGTGGGTGGCATCCACCAGCTCCTTGGATGCCTTTGAGGACAAGTAGATGCGGCCTGGGGGGCTCTGCTGAGTGTCCCTCTCTGGAGAACTTCTTTCAATGTTTTGAATCTTTGACTCCTATATCACTCCTATCCTGTTTTTGCTTTAGTTGTCCCAGGAAATTAATTGTGTTATTCATTCATTGGCCCCACACCATAGGGGCCAATAGTTAGTTGGGTGGGCCTTGAGCCCACAGCATTTGGGTTACACACATAGACAGGAGCTTCTTGGGTAGCCCCTTTGAAAAGGGACTACTAGTTACTGTGGGCAAAGGCTTCCCCAGCTAAGTGAATGGACATATAGACAGAAGCTTCTGGGGCCTGGCCAAGTGGTATCTAGGGACACTAGCCCCTTGTCCCAGCTGGACTTCTACAGCAGCATCCCAAATCCATTGTCCAGCATTAGAACAAAAGACCACTATAAATATATACAGAGAGAGAGATCAGTTGGGCAATATTTTATTGATATGTTAACAATGTTAAAGCAATTTGAAAGTTGTACCGGTGCGTCTCTCTCATCATAATAAAATAAAATCTAAATATCTATTTGTGTTGATGTGTGCTTTTGGTGTTTTTTTTTTCTCACATGATGGGTATGTTTGTGATGGGGGATGTGGGGTTTGCAGAAGCAGGGTGGGAAGGGGTGTGATGGGATGCAAGTGGGCATGTGGGTGGGTATGGAGGGATGAGGGGGGATGCAAGTCGGTGTGGTAGTAGGTGTGGGAAGATTGCAGGGAGAATGTGGGAGTGGGGGGACTGTGTGTGTGTGTGTGTGTGTGTGTGTGTGTGTGTTGGGGGGGGAGGGGTGTTCAGGAGGGATTGGTCCCCTGCCCCCCATAGGGCGCATCCTCCCCAGAAGACATGGACTGCCCCTCCACAGGGCCCCAGGTCCCCCCTGTAGGGCCCTAGCACCCCCATGGGATCTGTCACCCTTCAGGGCCAGAGCTTCCCCCCATGCAGGGCCCACAACTCACCCCGTGCAGCAGCAGTGGGAGCGAGGCACTCGGGGCCAACCCAGTGTGATGCAGCCCTAAGATGCTCAGAGTCAGCACCACTTGTGCCACTTGTTGGGGGACTGGCCTGGCTTTTTGCAATGCTGCATGCCCTTTTGCAGCCCAGGGGCTGCTTGTGCTGTCACCTGGGGACCAGTGCTACTTGTGGGGACAGTGTGTTGCTCATAGCGGGCTTCTGCCAGGGCTGGGGTGGCTTGCATCACCAGGCCAGGTCCTGTGCGCCGGCCAGGTCCTGTGCGCCAGCCAGGCCCTGACTCCAATGACAGCTCTGCTGGATCTGTGGTATGTGCACGATGGGACCCAGCCTGGGGTTTGAGATGCTGCAAGAGACGTGTGTGTCCAGACGAGCACGCATGTAAGGTGAAATGAGCACTAGTTGTAAACTAATCTCCAAATTCTTACTGGAATCTGTAACTTTGTGCTCTGCCAAATTGCCTTATGCTCCATTTTCTCTTATTGGAGAGGAAGGAGGCTGAGATTAGAAATGCAAAATCTCCTCAGAGAATCATCCTTAAGAGCTATGGAGTTTATTCCATTGCCAAATATTGGATATGGCAGAACATGGCATTTTCCTGTCAACAGGATAACTTCAATTCTTCAAGCACCCATGACTAGATCTGCCTAAAGAGAATGTGTGTATAGATGACAATAGGCGAGGTGGAACAATATGTACAGAAGCCTCACCAGGCCATAGGACATAATTTTTAAACTGGTAGGCTGTGCTTGCTGAGCTCAAGATAGCTTGGGGATTATAATCCTCGTAAAGTAGAAGCTGGATAAGGTACTGTATTCGTCTCAATAGTATGACTAGTGGGTTTTGCTTCATTTCACAAATGATGCACAATAGGAAGCAGCTATTTGAGGCTCCCATGACGGGACTTTTTTAAAACCTTGAACACTTTTAAAGTAAAAAAAAAAAGGATTAGAAAAACTGAACATAGCATGTGACGCAGAGAAGTCTAATTTTAATTATAATAATAGGTTCACCAGAAAATGATGGATATATTTCAAGAGAATAAATCTTCTGAGTCCTGAATTGAAGCGCACTTGATACAGTGTAGTCTCCTGAAAAGAGTCCATCCTGTTTGGTTACATTTCCTCTGCACCAAGATCATTCATTAAAATGTGTTTCTTCCACAGTACTGGTACTTATCTGAGTCAGTCCCACTAGGAGTCCATCACTTTAAAACAATGCATTGTGCTAACAGTACAAAAGCTTTCTGTACCCCCTACCATTCATCCCTGAACTTACTGAATAGCAGATACGACTTTAATGCTAAGTAATTGCTGAAATGCTGTGCAATCAAAGTGTAGCTTGTAAGGGATCACATTTGCTCCAGGAAGGAAACTAATTGTTAAGCTGCTCTTTCATAGAACAGATACATTATTTTGAATTGTCTGAAATGGAAGTGGTGCTCACTTGGTTATTTAATATTTTTTTCACTTCTAAAAATTCACTCATCTAAAACATTGGGTGTGCATATGATCATCTATAACTTGCCTCCAAAGCCATTAGCACCAACACATATATTAGAACTTTCTGTGATAAGGAAAAGTTTCCTCTTCGGTTATCTCTTCTTCCCTGCATCTCACCTCCCTTCTCAAGATAAGTGTGAGAAAACAGTTAAGCTAGGAAGCAAGCCTTGAAGACAAAGGCAAATGTGGAAACAAATTATTTGAAAATAATGAGGCATGTTGATTTTTTAACTGGCTCATATTTTCAAAAAAGGCTTTTAGTTTCTGCCATTTCCATCTGCTCCAGACCTAGGGGAATCTCCCATGTAATAACCTGGATGCAAACATATAGGACAGTTTAAATTAAAGACAAAATCTGGATACTATTGTAGACCATGTCTACACATTGCTCTACGGTGATGGAGAGACGCATTATGTCACTGTCTGGCATGCTACAGCAATGTAGTGACCATGTGGGTCTACACATGGTCGGGATCTACGTTGCCATAGTGGTGCACTCCCTCAGTATAGCAAGTTGTTACAGTGAAGAAGTGGCGAAATCTAACTGTGCACCATGTGCGTGGTATAGTATGCACCTGTACTGCACCACGTTTCAGTATGGCAATGTGTAGATGTGCCCACTATTGTGCATTATCACATCCAGACTGAATAACCTAAACCTAACTGTACTCAAAACAGAATACTGCAGCCTGCATTTCTAAGGGTGTGTTTCTACAGTTATTCAGAGACATCCAAGCTTGGTGTACATTTCGGTTTCTCAGAGGCTGTGAATTAGGTGTTCTAGCGGTTCCACACAGCTTAGAGGGAATGCTGGTCCAGACCCCACCTAAATCCCTCTCTCAGCCAGTCTAATCTCTGCCCACATACTGAGCTGCCAAGCACCCTGAACCCGTCTCCCTCTGGGACCTTTGGCCACACAGGCCCAGGCTCGGTGCGTCCCTCCTGGCTCAGTGGCTGCTCTGGCCCTTCGACTGTTCTGGTCCTGGTCCTGGCCCTGGCATCGACCAGTCAATGGTTTCTCCAGCCAGGTTAATGAGCTGCTAGTCATCTCTCCTTCATATGGGTCCACTTTCTCGGGCTCCTTCAAACTCAACTCACTTGATCAAGGCTGGTCTGTGCACAGTCCTTCAGGTCTGCCCATGCAAATCCTACTCTATGCAGCCTTCTCACTTCTCATACGCCCTTTACGGGGTCCACTACTCCACCCTCTCACTGCAACTCAGCATTATACCTCTGGGGTCTCAGGCCTGCTGACATGCCTGCTCCTCCTGCCCATCTCCTTTCTGGGGTAGCCCACCGGGTCATGGGGGCTGAGGGTGCTATGCAGCACCCTATACTCACCTTTCACTAGGGAGGCACTGGTGTGGCATTCCCTGGGGACCATAGGCCATAGGCAGCCCCACCACACCGTCCTTCCCAGCAGGGTATAGTTTGAGGTCATGCCCCAGGACGAGGAGCCTCCAGGTGTTCTGGGAGCAGCAGCTCTGGCTCGGCAATGTTACTCTTCTGGCTTCCTGCAGCAACTGCCCACTCAGTTCTGAGCACCTGGGTTTATAGCGAGGCTGCCCAGCCCCATCCTCCAATCCAGAAGCCTCCTTCTGGTTATGTGCCTGCCTCCTTAAGGTGCACCCTACCTGTTGGCTGCTCCACAGGCTGTTCAAGCCTCTTAAAGTGACAGGCACCAAAGTTTCCCTCCTGCACCCTACCAGCATACGTTTTGTATTTTAACGCCTTAAATGCTAATTGCTATTATAATGAAAAATAAATCTGCCATTACACAATGACACTTATCTAACCCGCAGAAATGTCTTGCCTACCCCCAGGGAACCAGTTTGGAAAACCCTGGTTTAGAGGGTACTTAGCGTGGGTACTTTAATGGGTGAATGCTCTCATTTTAAGTGCCTTCGTGATTGATTAAAGGGAACTTGTAACATTGATTAAGGTGTGTGTGATTAGCGGCCCAGTTGTTTAATCTTGGTTCACCTTCTGTGTCACCTGCAGAACAGCCTTTCAAATTGTATTACAATGGTTTCCACTTTCCTAGGAAGAAAACCTAAGGTGGATTGGAACCAGACTGGGAGGTAAACCGATTTAGACAATGCTCAGGTAGCTGAGAAAAGGGCCAGTTCGGAAGCACATCCTATTCAGGGAGGAGTATAATCTCCACAGCACCAAGAGCAAATTGTGGGAGGCAAGACAGGGACTGATTGTGTCACTGCTTACTCCCCATCCTTTTGGGATTGTAGTAGCTGCGGACTCTTAGTAGCATTTGCACTCAGGGGATCATGAGGCATTATGAGGGATCATGAGGGATTATGGGACAGAAGGAGAAAAGTGGGGATGTGTATTCTAGAATTACTTTCTAAATTAACATGGACTTTTTAATGAATGTCTATCTAGGGAACAAACAGTAGTAGTTGAGGTACAGCTTTTTCATCTGGAGTTTTGAAATAGTAATGGTTCTTCAGAAGCCAATTTTGCCTCTTTTTTTATCTGCAGGCCTCACTTGCCTTGACCAGTGATCAGTTTGAGAGCGTTGCTTTAGCGTTCTGCCCAGGAATTTAGGACAGTATTGTTACCCTTAGTCCAAATTCTGCTCGCAGGTTATGGAGATGTCAAATTGCTTGCCTATGATGACAATATAGCGTCAGACGTTCTCAGCTAAGGAGGTAAATCAAACCTCCAGCTGATCAGTATAGCTGTGAAGTCAATGGAACTACTTCAGTTTAAACCAGCCAATTATCTGGCTCATTACATATCCTCAGTTTATCCCTGTTTCTTTTGGATCCGTTATCTACCTTCTCTCCTTCAAAACAGCCAAATTCTAAAACTCCATTGAGTGTCTTTCTCTGGGGTCCATTGCTCTGTTTAACTGCATAAGAAAAAAAATTGAGATTAGTGGGCACATCTACATGTTCACTAATGCATTTTTGCTACCGTGCATTAAATATAATACCTCTAATGTGAGGTACTAAATAAATGTGCATTAAGCTGCCCTAATGTGCAGTAGCAAAAACGCATTTTTTTTTCACTTAATGTGCAGTAGCCTAATTTTACTTCATGTTAGCAGATTACCATGGTTTTTGATGCAATGCTTCTAATACATGGTAAAATTGGTTACTGTGCATATATAGGTGCACTCATTGACTTGGATCCTTACTTTGCATTGCTCTTTTTTTTTTTGCAAATTTCAGGTGCTCTCTGTTAAGTACTGATCCAGCTTGCGGTTTTTCAGTTACTTCAAATATGAAGAGTTTTTACCCCCTCATTTGTTCAGCTGCTGCTTTTAATTCTAGTTATTTTCCCGCTTACTTTCTCCTCTCTGAAAACATCTCATATGCATCCTAGTGTTCTGATTCTCAACAATATCCCCACTGTCTGTTGCTAAGTCTCTTCACCTTCCCTCAAGGAGTCAGCTGCCTCACAAACCAAACTCTCGCTCTTTCTGTCTTTGTAAAAACATTTATTATTTATCATTATACTTTATGCTTTATTTTTTCCTTCATTTTTAGCCATGGCTTGCTTGATCCTTGTCTCTTGTTCTTCTACTTCATGCTTTTCTGCCTCTCTTTGAAGCACTGATCCTTGTTGTTGCTCTTCTTTAATTTCTCCATCTGTTTAATTGGTCATCCCCAGTAGCTGTTCATTTCATTTCTCACTGCTAATGAACTTGTTTCTCAGCTGTGCATACTATGAGATTCACAATATGAGCTGGCTGCTGAGAGTTCTTCTATTCTTGTATTTATTTAAATATACTTTGCATTTATTTCTTGCACCTGTTTCTTGGATAGGTGTGGATGCATGTGGGACATGGGTGGGTATGTGGTTTGTAGGGAGCTGTGTGTGTGGGGAGGGCAGCTGGGGAGGGTTGTGGCTTGCATGGATGGGGTGGTTTTGCCCACAGCCCACCCCCATGGCAGGCACGGCCCCTGCCAATGCTCCTGAAAGCCTGGGCTCCACACTTCTGACCCTGGGGCATCGGCATGGGCCCTGTGCTCCTGCCTGCTGCCACTTGCTCCCCATCTGCCACTGCTGCCCTTCTCCTGCTGCTTCCCCCAAACTTTGCTGCTCTAGCATCACATCCCAGCTGCTTCTGCAGTCCTGGTGCTGCAGCCAGGAGCTATATGGTGCTGGACTGGCTGGCTGGCGGGCAGGTGGGGGGAGTGGGGAAATGGCTGAAGAAGATGGCAGGAGCAGGAGCACGGGGTCCAGGCTGGCAGGTGTCTATGGAGCCAAGCTTTGCCAGTGGGAGAGAGGGAGCCAGCTCGGCTCCATAGACCCTTGCCAGTCAAGACCCTGTGCTCCTGCCACCCTGCTTTGAGCCTTGTGGCACTGGCCCCAGTGCATCAGCGTGGGCCCTGTACTCCCACCCAGCTGTCACTGTGCTCCCACATGCCCACTCCCTGCCCCTTCCCCCCACCTTCCACAGCCATTTCCCCACTCCTCCTCCCTCACCTGCCAGTTGGCCAGCTGCTCTAGCACCACATGGTTCCCAGTTGCAGTGCTAGGACTGCAGGAGCCAGCTTGTCTGGCCCAGAGGACTGGAGCAATCACCCATGGTTTTCCCCTGCCTCACCTCCCCACCCTCCTTCTTATCTGTATTTCCCTTCAGCGCAGGGAGGCAGGAACAGTTCTAGGCCAGAAGCCCCTGCTAGGCAGAGGCTTTCAGCTGGCAATCGGTGTGGTGAGGGGTTGGGGCGGGGCCGGGTTGTACTTCTGCTGTGGCTGCTTAGTTCTGCTGTTGGCTTCTGCTGGGCCCTACTGCCCCTGGCTTCTGTCATCTTTGACAGGCAGCCAAGAGCAGATAAATATTAATTTTCTTAATTTTTTAGAGCCCTGTGGGCCAGATAGAAAGGCCTGGTGGGCCAAATCTGGCCCAGAGGCCATATTTTGAAGGCCCCTGAAGAAGCGAATGTGAGTGCTTTACCTTCCCTTACTCTTACAAGTGATGACAAAGTGATAGAAATCAAGATCCTAAGGTGAGGAAAGGAGGAGAGCAGCAAAATGACACTGGAGTTCAAAAAAAGCTGGCTTAAACATAGGGAATGGGTGGGAAGGATTCCCTGGAAGATAATTCTGAGAGGCAAAGGCATCCATAAGAGCTGGCTGTACTTTAAGGAGATTGTGTAGTAAGGATGCACGAGTCAGCTATCTTGATGCAATGGAAGAATTACTAAACAGTGATCTCTTCTGTGAGCTGAAACTCAAAAAGGAATCCTACAAAAAGTGAAAAGTTGGTCATATGACTAGGGAAAAGTATAAGAGTATAAGCGTATTGGACAGGCATTCACTAAGAAAATTAGAAAGGTCAAGGCACAGTTTAAGGTACAACTGGCAAGGGACATAAAAGGCAAAGGAATTCTACAAGTATGTGAGATGTAAGATGGTATAGGTTGTAGTTGTGTTTGTCTAAGGACACAGACAGACGTGTTTCTTTGCGTAAATCTAATATCTTTTATTAGACCAACTAAAAGTAAGTAAATAAGAGGAAGATGAAGAAAGTGTAAGGTCCCTTACTAAATGCAGAAAGCAACCTAATTGTACATGATACAGAGGAGGTTGAAGTATTAAAGCCTTTTTACTTCAGTTTTCACCAACGAAGACAGCTACCAGATGACAAGTGCAGATGGGGAAAGGGACAAGCAGCCTAGAGTAATGGAAGAATAGGTTAGGCTATTAGGATTACTTAGGATAGATGTTTTCAAATCAGCAAGCTGGATGGGATACACCCTAGGGCAGGGGTCAGCAACCTATAACTCAGATTGGTTTTGGCCCACAGAGCCATTGGGTCAAGCCCATGGAGCAGGGGCTTTGGCTGCTTGGGGCTTTGTTTGCTGTATTGCACTGTCACTGGGTATGCACTGCCCATGCTGCAAAGCATCTAGGAGGCTGAAAGAAGTGGCAGCAGGGAAAAGTTTTGGTGATTGGGTCCCAAGCTAGGTCATTCTGGCCTGTTGGCAGAAAATGTTTCTGGCTGCAGTACCTCTGACCTAGGGTACTTAAATAATTGGCTGAGGTAATTTTCAGGGCCATTGACTGTCTTTGAGAAATTGTGAAGATTATGTGAGATCCTGGGTGCCTGGAAAATGCAAATATAGTTCCCATCCTTATGAAAGGCAAGGCAGAGTGTTAGTGGTATCACAAACCAGTCAGCCTGACCTAAATACCTGGAAAGATCATGAAGCAGGTGCTCAAGGAATCTATTTGAAGGGCCCAAAGGAGAACAAGGTGGTCAGGAACAGCTAGAACAGCTGGATTCTGCAAGAACAAGTTGTTCCTGACCAACTTACTTTCTATGATAGCTAACGGGCTTTGTGGACTCGAGGAGAAAAGTAGATATGACATACTTTTTCTGTGGCAAGAGTTTTGACACTGTCTTCCATGACATTCTTATTAATAAGCTAAGAAAATGCAGACATAAGGAAAATACAGTAAGGTGGATAAACAACTAGTTGAATCATTATGCTTAATAAGTAGTCATCAATGCCTCAATTTATAGTTAGGAGAAGTATCAAGTAGGATTATTTATGGGTCTGTGGAAAGTGGAGTAAATGATTAGAGGCCTGCGACATACGAGGAAAGGCTGAAAGAGGTAGGATTGCTCAGTCTGCAGAAGAGGACATTGAGAGGGATTTGATAATCTGTTTTCAAATACCTGAAGGGAGATTATAGAGAGGAATTTTCTCTGTGGCTGTAGAAGACCTGATTAGGAGCAATGACCTCAAACTCCAGTAGAGAAAATTTAAGTTGGAGATTAGGAAGAACTTTCTGACTATGTAGGTGGTTAAACATTGGAATAAGATGCCTAAAATCTCTATCCCTGGACATTTTCTACAGCAAGCTGGACAGACATCTGGCTGGATGATCCTGGCTGGAACAGGGATCTGGACTACAGGACCTCATGAGGTCTCTTCCAGTCTTACCTTCTTAAGATCCTGCAGTATTACTTACAGAAAGTGAATCTACAGACAAATCAGTCTTTCCAGTTCTCATTGTTCCTGGAGAGATTTAAAAAACTAATGCCAGTAGTAGTTCTGAATTTGTCACATCACATACATTTAACGTTATACATGAAAAAATAGTAGGGGTATTAGCAATATATGGCAAAAGTCCTAACCATTGCAATTTTTAGCGTATTCAATTCAGCATCATAATGTACTCTTTTTAAACATACATTTAAAATGTATTTACTATACATGTTTCAGTCGTGTTGTATGCTGTCAAGAAAACTGATAATTCATAAAAGCCTTTGACTAAAGGCCAAATGTTTGTTAGTAGGTGCTTAGAAAAAGTTGTTTATTGAGTGATTTTTATGATATGTACATGAACATTTCATCTGCATATTTCAAATATTAACTGTCTTCTGTTTGTCCATGGGAAAAATTTATGCATAGCATAGTTTTGAGTGTAACCATAGTCATCTAATTCAGCGGTTCCCATCCTTTTTTTTTTTTACCATGGCCTGGCAGGCGCGGATTGGGGCACGCAGACCTGACTGCCTCCCCCCCAGGGCTCCCTCACACCTGGCTTTAACCCTGGAAGCTCAGCTGTGACCCCAGAAGCTGCTCGCCTGGGTGGACAGATGGGGTTTCAAGCATGGGGCTCATGCCACGACCCCACAACTAACCCACCGTGGCCTGGTACCCAGCTGCAGTGTGGTGGTTGGGAACCTCTGGTCTAAGTGATAGGCTGTCAGGACTTTTATCCATTCTGAATATCTCCATTCTGTCTAGATATTGAACTGCCTACTTCTAGTGCCTAGCCCACACCTAAAGCCATAGATGTGTGTGTGCATTCCCTAAGTGGAGCCTGTATGTCTGTGTCTCTGTTTTGTTTGCAGTCAACAGGGACAGTGAACTAGATAACGGTGAAGTTGTCTGAGGCCATGATGCACTTACCAGTTCACATATCTACCAATATTCTGTCATTTTTTATAAAGTACAATTGTTTATGTTTCCCATACTTAAGAAAACTTATTTCACAGCCAGATCTTTAAAAGCATGCCACACTCCCCCTACCCCTCCAAAAAAAAAAAAAAATGGAAGGAGGATGTGGCTTATGTTGATTGTATAGTTTATCTCGCATGCCATATTCAAGCAAAATTTCTGTTGATGTCAACAGCCTGGGGAACAACTATAGGATTGGTCCCAGGTTATAAAGGGGATTCTCTTAATTTCCCGTTTTTCTTCAGCAGGGTAGTCAGGCCATTATAGGAAGCATTGCCAAAATATTGAAACAGTTGCCAAACAGGGTGACTTATTACAAGGGAATGCCAAAAATAATGGTAATTAGTACTTAGTTTTACCGTATAAAACTTGCCAAATGAACAATGTAGAACAGAATTGCTCCAGAACTGCCTGCAATGGTGCAAGATGTATTTGGCTGACCCAAAAAAGCGTAATTGTCCTGAAGTGGCTGAAACTGATAAGCCCTGTTTTGTATGAAAGCATATGAACTCACACCCCTGCAACAGGTCCAGAGCTGCTGAGGACCATTATATAGCAAATATTTAGGAAAACCTTCCAGAGCTGAAGAACTGCTGCTTGCAGACAAATAATAACTAGCACAATTAATCTAAAACATGGTTTGTTAGGAATTATTTGCTTGATCTGAAAAGAGAATAACCCAGAGCCAAGTCTCCTCCATGTTAACTCAACTCCAGGGTTAGCTGAAGCACAAAATTTCTGCTTTGTGGGAATTGTTATGCTTCAAAATTAAATTTGTTCTGAATCAGAATCAAAGAACAGACATTTGAAATGTCATGTGAAATAGAGAAATCCTAACCAAGTCTTTAAAATATTGCCTTAAAATTAGAAAAATTACATGAGAGAGGAAGATTTTGTTTCAATTTTCTTCTTTTGTAGTCTCTGTTTTCATTACTTCATTATATGGGAGCATGAAAGATTTTTACACGGCCTTGCAGCAAAGAAGACAGCTCTGGGGAGAGAACAAGAATGGAAGAATTCATTCAGATATAGAAATGCTTTTTTAAAAATAAACGTTAAGCCTGGGTCTAAAGGAAAGTTGCCTTCAGCATTCACTAGTAGCTGCCTCTGCTAGAACCGTAACCCATTATTTTCACTAACCCAAAGCAAACTATTGTTCAGTGCTCTACTGTAAGGTTGTCAGCCTCTAGCCCGCATGCATGGCACGTGGCAGAATCGGTAGAGACCATGCAGTGTAGTGACACATATGTCAGGGAATAGAAAACAGAGCAGCAGATTTGGCAAAGAAGGGGATCACGCTGGCAGATGGGGAGGTGCAGGACTAATTGGTGATACACTTGCCAAAAAGGTTGGCCCCTCCATTATTCTAAGTTTTGGAGCTGTCAGCAGGAGCCGCACACTCATGGGCCAGTGCATGGTAGAGCTGTGAAGTGATATCAATGTTCCTACGAGTGCCTGGATCCAAGGCTGTCCTTTCTATTAAACATCACATCAAGAGCTAGGAAGAGCCAGCTATTACCTGACTCTAATGGCACTGCATCCTCAGCCAAGTGGCAGCCCACTTTGAGGTAAAGCATCTTGCCCTTGAAGCAGAGAAGAGAGAGTGAAGGAATTAAAAGGAGAGAAATCTCAGTCTGTGGTCTTCTCTCCCCTGTGGAAAGGCCTGCTTCTTCTGTGGGCAGACCTGGAGCTCAAGGATTGGACTCTTAAATCACCTCATCAATGAGTCATGATAGAGATTATCATTGAATTGAACGATTGCTATTGCTGCTTTTGTCACTCTTTGCTGTCTGGAACACCCTGATCGTGCAGTAACCAATCTTCAGAGAACCTTTTTTGGGAAAGTGGTTTAAGCTAAACCAAAAAAAAGCAACCAACACAGAAGCACCTCTGAGAGAGGGGAAGACAGTTCTGGTGGAATAGCTGCTTCAGGCTAGAGGTTAAAATATGGAAAGGAAGGAGAGGCAGCATCTAAATACTGCCTTTGCTTATAAAGCATTGTGGTGGACATCTTTGCAATCCCAAGTATAACTTGAATATTACTAACAAATTGTAAAGTAGATTCTGAGAAGAAAAAACTCTGTGAAAGCTGTCCTGTGCCAACCTCGTATTTAGGATCCAAACTGTCCTACTTCCCAAACAGCATTTGATGACTGTCACACCTTTGGCGAGCATTTCTTGCCAAGCAATAACCTTCAATAGCTTCTGAAGTGCAATATGATTCCACTGATGTTTAAGTGCTTCGGTTCCAATTTCTGGAGATTACCGGTGGAGATACGTAATGAACGGTTCCGTGCAGTCTTTTGAGGGCAAAATGGCTTTTGTTGAACCTTCCTGCACTACTCTGTTGACCAAATGTTTCGTTACGTTTTTGTCAACAGAATGTAATTTTGCTCAGATCATTCTGTCAACAAAAATGCAACAGCATAAAATCTTTTTTGTCCACAGAAATAAATTGCAGATTCAATTAATTTTGTATATGTATATGAAAGATTGAGTGTTTACAAACTGCAAATCATGGCATTTTTCCTCTCTTTGAAACCATGATAAAATGGTGAGATTTATAAATACGGTTATACCTTGCTTTAACATCCCTGGTTTATCATGCCTTCTCCAGTAGGTCTGATAAAACTTGCCTAAAATCTGTATCTTAGTTTGACATTCAAGTGTCTGAGTGATTTATTTTTTTTCTGGACTGCAAATTTGCCTCCAAAGTTTCAGTAGGTGGTGTGGATATGCTACAAGTATGATAAAGGAAAGAAAATAATAATTCTTGGGCATAGATTCATAGATGCTAGGTTTGGAAGGGACCTCAATAGATCATCGAGTC
>JAGPOW010003395.1:38363671-38407932 GCA_030014935.1 Caiman crocodilus | reverse complement strand
TTCCCTTGTAGTGCGGGAAAACTTTTGGTGCAAGATCAGAGCCCGCCAAAACCTTGCAGCTGCACCAGCGAGTGCATGCTTGTGATTGGCTCACGTTAAATTATGCATACGTGTCGGTTGGCGATTGGCTAGCTGACCGACTAAGAGGCTTGGGCAATGCCCGCCCAAAGCAGAGGAGGAGAGCTGGGACATGCGTGAGGAAACATCCCCGTGCGTTTCCAAGCCACACGCAAGGCCTGATCAACCGACAACGACTCCCCGCCGGATTCAGCTGATGCCCCATACCCTGTGCGAGTGTGAGCTTCTGTGCGCCTGAGTTCCTGTTTTGAGTTTTTTAACTTCAAGGAACGTGCCTACAGCCTACGGACTGTAAGTAAAGTTTTTCTGCATCCAACAACCTGCGTGTCTAGCTCTCTGATTCCACACTCCATCAGCGGCCCCGTTCCACCAGCATTTCTCGGCCCCCACACATCCCTCCATCCAACTTTCTCTAGAATACTTCAGCACCAGCATCTCCTTTTTAGACATGAGGATCAGTATCCAAAATGATAAAATACAGATCACTTTATACAAGAAACCCACAGACCAACATGCATATCTGCACAGAACCAGCAATCACCCTAAACACACCAAAAAAGCTGTGATATACAGCCAAGCCCTCAGAAACCACCGCATTTGCACTGAAGAGAACACCTGGGACTGGTGAGGTAGCAATCTTAAAAAGGCTTTCTCACCCAGCAAGGACACTCGTCCGGAGAGGTAGATCACACGTTTGAAAGAGCCACCTGGATGCCATGTGAAGAACTGCTGCAGTACAGAAGAAACCCCCCCACAATTCGCACACTGCTGGTGAAGACACATCACCCCTCCCTCGGACCCGTACGAAAAATCCTCAAACAATTGCAACGCATACTAGAAAGAGACCCTATTCTTAAAAAGATCTTCTCAGAGCCACCCATCCTAGCCTTCAGACAAGCACCAAACCTCGCCAACCTCATCACCAGAAACAAACTCCCTCAAGCCCAGATCACACCAAAAGGATCCAGACTGTGCCAGGACAAGAAATGCAAAACTTGCCAATATATCTCCACCACCCCCACTATTACTGCACCCCACAACAGAGCCATCAGCATCCCAGGACCTTACAGCTGCACCTCCAGAAATGTAATGCACACTGGAAATCTATCAAAGACAGAAATACCCAATTACCGGTGGGGGCACATTTCTCACAAAAAGGCCACTCTCACTTCAATGTCTCAGTCCTGATCCTTCAAGGGAAACTTACACAGCACTTCCCAGAGACAAGCCTGTGAACTCCATTTTATCAACCTCCTGGATACTAGAGATCATGGACTAAACATAGACATTGGATTTTTGACATATTATAATCTGCCTGGCAACTGACTGCCCAGCCCAGCCCCTGGCTTCTTTACTTTTCCTTCCATCCAGGAAGAGCACACACCAACTGCTGAAACTTCCTTAGCTTGATGAAAGGTTTTTGAACCTGAAAGCTTGCTTAATAACTATTCTCCAACTATTTGGGTTGGTCTAATAAAAGATATCAAATTCACCCAAGGAACCTTGTCTGGCAAGATCCCTGTAGCAGATTCTTCCTCCATTTGGGGTGGTTCTGAGTGATAGTCTCCTATAAGTTCATATCAACGTTATATTTCTCTATCCTCCATTTGAGCATACTTCTTGGCTGACCTGGGAGAATCAAATTTGCTCTGGAGTCAGACATCCAGATGACATGACCAACCCAACAAAGCTGATGTCAGATTAGCATTGCCTCAATAGTCACGGCGTTTGTGTGCAGGAGGATGCTAATGTTGGTGCTTCTGTCTTCCCTCTGGATTAAGAGGATCTTCTGCAGGCAGTGTTGATGGTACTTCACCAACACTTTAGATGTTTCCTCTCTGTTGTCCATGTTTCAGTTTTGTACAGCAAGGTGGAGATCAGGACCAGGGCTAGATTAATGCTAAGGAAAACTAGACACATGCTTATGGCCCTAAGTGAAGAAGGGGCCCCATTGTGCTTATTTTATTAATCATAATTATTGAGTAAAAAAAAATCAGAGGCCCATGAATTTTTTTGCCTAGGGCACACTAAAGAGTTAATCTGCCCTGATCATGATTGCTTGATAAACCATGAGCTTGGTTCTCAGTCTGATATAACAATCTTTGAACACCTGTTTTTTCAGATATCCAAAGGCTTTGCTTGCACATGTGAGGCAATGTTGGATTTTTCCATTCTGCAAGAGATGGCTCCTAAGGTACGGAAAATGCTCAGTGTTACTGGAGCTGGAGACTGTTCATTAGGTGCTCGTTGATGGAGGAACTTAGTCTTCTGAATGTTCAGTGTCAGTCCCATTTTCTTTTATGCCTTGGTAAAGAGGTCAATGATTACCTGGAGGTCTGCTTCTGAGTGTGGGTGCGTACTACTGCATCAGCAGCATAATGGAGCAAATGATTGAGGTTGGCGTGGTCTTGGTTTTAGTTCAGAGTCAGCTGAGGCTAAACAACTTACCATCCATTTGGTAGTTTAGCTCCATTCCAGCTGGAAACATGTTGGTGGTCAGATGTAGCATCACATCAAGGAATATTGAGAAGAGTGTTGGGGTGATAACACAGCCTTGCTTAATTCCCATTTTAACCTCAAAGGGATCTGTGATAGCTCCATTATTGAGAACCACTGCTCACATACTGTTATGGAGCAGGCAGAGAATGGTGACAAATTTTGGTGGGCATCTATACTCCAGAAGCATCCTTCACAACACTTCTTGACTGACAGCTGAAAGCTTTCATAAGGTCAAACAAGGTCATGTAGAAAGATTTAGGTTGTTTTTGGCATTCCTCCTGCAGCTGATGAGCTGTGAAGATCATGTCAGTTGTTCCTCTTAAATCTCTAACCCCACACTGACATGTCATAGTTTCATAGTTGGTAGGGTCGGAAGGTACCTGAGGAGATCATCTAGTCCGACCCCCTGCCATGGCAGGGAAGAGTACCGAGGTCAAACGACCCCAGCCAGATGTTCGTCCAGCCTTTTTTTAAAGACCCTCAGGGTAGGAGCCAGCACCACTTTTTTTGGAATTTGGTTTCAGGTCCTAGCCGCCCTGACTGTGAAATAGTGCTTCCTAACGTCTAGCCTGAAACTATCCTCTGCTAGCTTGTGGCCATTGTTTCCTGTAACTTCCAGGGTTGCTCGGGGGAACAGGGATTCTCCCAATGCCTGCTGGGTCCCCCTTGACTAGTTTGTAGACTGCCACTGATCCCCTCTCAGCCTTCTCTTTTGGAGGCTGAACAAGTTCAGGTCCCTCAGCCTCTCCTCATAGGGCCTACCCTGCTGACCCCTGATCATGAGGGGCCCTCCTTTGGACCCTCTGCATATTGGCCACATCCCTCCTGAAATGCAGCGCCCAGACCTGGATGCAGTACTCCAGCTGCGGCCTGACCAGTATCACGCAGAGGGGGATGATCACCTCCTTAGACCTGCTTGAGATGCATCTGTGTATGCACGACAAGGTATGGTTGGCCTTCCTGAACATGGGTCTTCCGCGTCCCCATACTGTCGGTCCATGTTCATTGTGGCATCAATGATGACTCCAAGATCCTTTTCTGTCTCAACACTGGTGAGAAGGGAGTTCCCCAGCCTGTAGTTGTGCTGCTGGTTCTTCCTCCCCAGATGCAGCACCTTGCACTTGTCAGTGTTGAACCCCATCCTGTTCTTATTGGCCCACCCCTGTAACCTGTCTAGATCCGCTTGCAGCCTGTTCCTTCCTATGAGCATATCCACTTCTCCCCACATCTTAGTGTCATCTGTGAACTTGAACAGGGTGCTTTCTACCCCCTCACCCAAGTCACTGATGGAGATGTTGAATACTGTGGGCCCAAGGGGTGAGCCCTGGGGAACCCCACAGCCCACATCCCTCCAGGTTGAATAAGACCCATCCATCACCATCCTCTGGATGTGGCATTCCAGCCAGTTAGTGATCCATCTGACTGTGTAGGCATCAACACCACTGTCTCCTAGTTTCTTACTGAGAATGGGGTGAGAGGCCATGTCAAAGGCCTTCCTGAAGTCCAGAAAGACTCTATCCACTGTGACACATGCATCCAAGGACTTGGTGACCTGGTAATAGGAGGCCACCAGGTTGGTTTGGCAAGACCTGCCGCTAATGAGCCCATGCTGGTTGCCCCTCAGCATAAACTCCCCTGCCGGCCCTTCCTGGACACGCGCCAGGATAATTCTTTTGAAAAGCTTCCCCAGAACCAAGGTAAGACTCACAGGCCTGTTGTTTTCTGGGTCCTCCTTCCTCCCTTTTTTGAAGATGGGGGACCACACAGGGTGGCCTGTCAGTTGGCTGTCATCCTGGCATGCACAAACTGAGCTTTGGGCTGGGCAGGACTTCTTTGGGCAAGCCTGGTAGAGACAGCAGTGTGTTGCTTGCAGCCATGGGAGCAGCATTACCCACCTAAGCTGTCGCGTGGAACATCTTTGGAGGTAAGGGCAGGAGCTATAGGGAGGTTTGCAGACTCCTAATCCTGGGCATGACCTGAAACTGCACACTGCTGGCATAGGGAGGCCTGGTGGGACTGTTTGTGCTGGGACAGCCCCCATGAAATACCAGAACTGTTCATCTCCCCAGTGAAAGGCAGGTAGGGGAGCCTCAATAACCCCAACCCCACAACACTGTGGGTTAGAGGTCCAGGCACGGCTGCAGCCACCTGGGCCCCAAGGGGTGTGGGACCGTAGTGGAGGTAAGGGGGCCAGGCATGGCTGCAGCTACCTGAGCCCCACAGGAGAAGGCGCAGCCATGTAGCCCGGAGAGGGGCATTAGAACAGAGGCAGTTCATCCAGAGTAGGCTGCGTCTTTATGGCATGAAGGACTGTGTTAGTAGGTGCTGAGTAGAGCTGAAAGGTGGCCAGAAGGGCAGCACATGGGCCAGTCCCTACAAGATTGTGTTTGTATGAGTGTGTGTAGAATGGCCTGGGGAAGCTTAGCCCAATGTCCGGTGAGTTGTCTGGCTATTACTACCCAGATGAGGGTTGTGAGAGAGGCCCAAAAGGCTGCATGTTGCCGGTCAGAGAGA
The DNA here is from genome assembly GCA_030014935.1 of Caiman crocodilus. Classification (NCBI taxonomy): domain Eukaryota; kingdom Metazoa; phylum Chordata; order Crocodylia; family Alligatoridae; genus Caiman; species Caiman crocodilus. The sequence goes on along the minus strand of JAGPOW010003395.1, from coordinate 38,402,841 downwards.
GAGCGTGGTACGCCTGACAGCCTATGGGAACCACTCCAGGGGGAGCACAGCGGAGTGAAAGGGGCGCAGTATCGTGTGGTGAGTAAGAGGCACCATGAGAGAGGATGGAGTGCAAGATGCCTCAGTAAGAGCAGGGCTGGTGTGAATGTGTGTATGCAAGAGGCCCTTCCAGTCCAGAGCTGTTGTGCTGCAACCAGCATCCTCCCCAGTTCTGGTGTCTGAGCAGCAGGCAGCCGAGCCCTGCCCTCTGCCTCCTTGCTGCTGGGCTCCGCAGCACGACAGCGTGGCGGCACAAGCACTGGTGCCAGCGGGAGGAGCCCAGCCAGGCTGAAGCAGTGGTTGGGGGAGTGCACACAGCACATGCACGTGCATGCATACAGCACACATTTGTGAATTTATACACACACACACACATGTGTGCATACATACACACACATGTACAGACATGCATATAAATGTGCACGCATACAACCCCCCACTCAAATGCTGTAGTACTTGTTAACATTACTTTACAACTGCTTGCATTGTTATGTTTAAAAGTATTCATTCTGATAGTTCTACTACTACTATGAAATACGGTATTCAGACCATTATTTGAAGCCTTAGGCTTGCCAGCCTTGTCAGACCTAGCTGCAAGATTGTTTTACAGCTACATTTGAAGCAATTTCTAGCATGGCTTGACCTGTCTGTGCGATTGGGGCAAGGGAAGAGCTGCCTTGGCTCCCCGGGGCTGAGGTGAGTTTCAAGGATGGGGGGGTGCCTGGCTGCACAGCCCCATTTTGTGCGTGGTGCTGCAGGTGGGTGGGCAGATGAGGCTGTTCAGGTAAGTGGGACTCCTTGTCGCTAAGCCCTGCCTGCTGCACCTGGGGATGTGCTGGTGGGGCTGGAAAGCCAGGTAGTTGTTGTGGGAAGTTGGGCTATGGAGTCTTTAGAGCATGCTGGGAGGTGGAGGGGAGGCCTGAGGAAGAAAAAGGTTGAGAACCCCTCATCTAGTGCACCCCCTGCATAAACGTGCCAAGTATAATATGTGTTTTCAGTCCATACAAGGTTTTGCTTAAGTAAATGTGAAAAATGTGGAACAAAAGTGACACCATATGCATAATTTAAAAATTCATTACACATTTGAAGTAAATATACATATATCTGCATGTTTGTTTCTATGCATGTCCCTACACCATAAGTATGCATATACTTGCTGAAATGAAATCTCTGGTACATATTGAATTCTGGCATCACTATTCTGTAGTAGTCCTTCACTATAATGTAGTATGAATACATAAAGATAGATAACAATATATTTAAAGTTGACATTTAAAGTATTTATTATGGCAATATTTTCTTTAATAGTTGTATACACCGTTTTATGCAGATGCTTGAATCCCATGTATTCTTCCTGAAACAATAGTACCTGCATTTCTGACAGATTTGTCACAGTATTTGTCTTATTTCTATCAAGTGTCTGATTCCTTGTCTTTTGTCTTGTTCGTTATACTTCATTTGTCTCGGTACCTGTCATTGCTACCATATTTGTCTTAGTCCAAGTCATTGTGTTCCTCTAAGCTTTGTCTCATTCCCTGCTATTGGTCTGATTCTGAGTATTTTTGTTTGTCACAACATTTGTATAAGTTACAAATGCAGTTGTCAGAATATTTGTCTTGGTCTCATTTTTACTATTAGTTTAGTTACTTGTTTAATGCCAACTTTGTCCTTGGTCTTATAAGCACCTGCTCCAAGGTGCTTATTGTATAATCTGCCATCAATATACAAACAGTACTGTTCAGCTATAGGAGAGACTAGAAATGGATTTCCGTATAACAATACTGGGTTCCTGTCCCCTTCCTTTTTAATAAATAAATAAATAAACTGACTTTTTTGTTTATCTCATTGTTTGTCTTCTATCCTATTTTTATCTTATTCTTGGGACACATTTTAGTTCAATACATTTAATTTTTATCTCTCTTCAATCTTTTTCTCTCCCAGTGACCCATAAGCATAACTCATTTTTCCTCACTGACTCTAAAAATGACGGAGTTGCATGTGTATCTCTGAGGCAAGATGCTTTAGAAGGTCAGAGCAACAGTGTAATACAAGTGAATGCAAATGTATGAGTTCCTGATCTGAACTTTTGTAAGCTCATTTAAGGAGCTTTGGAACAGTGTCAATTTTTGCTTATGGAAGACTAACCTGGTTATTCATCAGTGCTTCAATTTACAGTGAATGTCTGTCTTCAGTGTTAAAAGTGTATTATATAGCTAGGCAACTGCTGAAGTATATTTAAAATGTGCACCTTCTTTTCAGAAGATATTTTTAAATAAACAGTTCAAAAGTAATTTTGAAGGTAAAAAACACACTGCTTCCCAGCTGTCTACAATTTATTTTTAATTTACAATAGGGCTGAAGGAAATGACACTGAATGTAGATGTGCCCATTCACAAACACATAAGATGCTTTGCTCAAGATTAGAGCAAATTACTGTGCAGTAAGCATCTGCACATGTAAATAGTGGTGCTTACTGCATAGTAATATGCTCTAATTGCAAGCAAGTTTGCTACCTGTAAGTACAAGTACCAAATTTAATACTGATTACTTACCGCACAGTAGCACAGGTAGAGACAGCCAACTAAGAGTAAATGTGCTCCCAGTCAGAGGGGCAGCAGGGGGCAGGAGATGACTCCATTCCCTTAGAGCTGCCTGCTGACAGAGCAAGCTCCACCACTGGAGCCCTGGTGCAGACAAAGCCCCCTTCCCTAGCAGCAGGGAGCTCCCAGCCCAAACTTTGTGATCACAATTAGGGTGTGGGGGCTGGATCTCCTCCCACGCCAAGCTCTTTCCCCTGGCTCATGATCATGGGAGCTGTTGCTGGGACAGGGTCCCTGACCCTGCCCAGGCTTCCCTGGCAGAGCCCATCCCAGCAGCAGACAGCTCCCAGGGGCAGGGAGCAGTGTCCCAGCCCCCACCAGAAGACCGCTGTTTCATGGCTCCATGCTCCCTTTCAGCCCCTGGCTTAGCATCCAGAGGCAGCAGAGAGCTACCCCTGGCTGTTGTAGAGGGCCAGTGCAGAGCCAGTAGGGGCAGGAGAAGACTGCTCCCATGAGCAGCAAATCTGTTCCTGCTTCTCTGCCTGTGTAAACACCTGCTCAGGATGGGTTTACTCTAGAGTAAATTACTCTAGAGCAGGGGTGGGCAAAATATGGCCTGCGGGCCAGATCTGGCCTACCAGGCCATTCTATCCAGCCCATGGGTCCCCTAAAAATTTGGAAAATATTATTTGCCATGGCTACCCCTCCGAGGAGCTGGCAGGAAGAGCCAGTGGCAGGACCAGTGGGTGGCAGGATCCAGCAGCTGCAGCAGCAAGGCCTGCCCAGCCCCCTCAGCCATCCTTCCTCCATAAACCACACACATGCACATGCACGTGCAGCCCTGTGTAACCAGTAACTGGACAATTTGGGAGTTCAGGAATGGTGGTGCTTCCTTAAGGAGGCACTTTTCTCTGTTCAAAAAAGGCCATCCCCATGTGGGTAAAAAATGGGAAAGGAGCTAATAGACCTACTTGGCTCAACAGGGATATTTGGGAGCTATAGAAAAAGAACTACATAAGCAATGGAAGAATGGCTTGGCAGCCAAAGAGCAATACAGCTGTATTGCGAGGGCCTGCAGATACAAGACACAGAAAGCTAAGGCAGGCATGTAAATCAAGCTGGTAATCAGGATAAAAGACAACAAAAAGTCCTTCTATAAATACACAGGGAGCAAGAAAAAATCGGGCTCCACTGTGGGACCCCAACTGAATCCTCAGGGGCAGCCCACAGTTGATGCCCACAAAAAGGCAGAACTTCTAAATACATACTTCACATCAGTATTCCTGAAATCAAATGGGGGCTCTTCACCCGACCAGAGGCCCAGGGAACATGGATTTGACAACAGACTACATCAGTCTTGAACAGGTGAGGAATCTCCTACAATACTTGGACATTTTCAAGTCTGCTGGGCCCAACAGCCTGCACTCAAGAGTCCTGAAAGAACTGGCTGAGAGTATAGCTTATAAAGCCAGGATGACCTCGACAGACTGGATTCATGGGCAGAATGGAACTAGATGAGGTTTAACAGGGATAAGCGCCAAGTCCTTCATCTGGGTAGGAAAAACCCTCACTACAACTACATGATGGGTGTTGGCCCAGTGGCTGGAACAGCATCTGAAAGAGACCTGGGGTCATGATTGACTGCAAAATGAAAATAAGCCAACAGTGCAATGAGGTTGCCAGAAAGGCAAATAAAACTCTGGTGACCATCAGCTGATGCGTGGCCAGTAGATCCAGGGAGGTGCTCCTCCCTCTCTATTTGGCACTGGTGAGGCCTTAGCTGGAGTACTTTGCCCAGTTCTGGGCACCGCACTTCAGGAAGGATGTGGAAAAGCTTGAGAGGGTACAAAGAAGGGCCACCCATATGGTTAAGGGCATGGAGGATAGGCCCTATGGGGAGAGACTCCGGGAACTGGGTCTGTTCAGTCTGAGTAAGAGAAGGCTGAGAGGTGACTTCGTAGCTGCCTACAAGTACATTGGGGTGCTCACCAAGATTTAGGGGAACAACTCTTCAGGAAGGCACCTTAAGGGAGGACTAGTACCAATGGGCATAAGTTAATAGAAAGTACATTCAGGCTGAATATAAGAGAAAACTATTTCTCTGTAAGGTTACTAGAATCTGGAATACACTTCCAGCAAAGGTAGTGCAGCCACCCTCCTTGGAGGTATTCAAGATGAAGCTTGGCAGGTACCTTGTTGAGATCATCTGAGTCCAATAACATCCCGCCTACGGCAGAGGACTGGACTTGACTATCTTACAGATCCCTTCCAGGTCTACGATTCTATGATACCCACATGTTGTCTTAGCAATGGTATTTAAAGGTTTGGTTTTTTGAGAATTGACTTATAGGGGTGTGTGTGTGTGTGTGCATCAGAATGGTTTAAGATGGACAGCAGGGTTAATTGATTTCTAAAGACCTTGGGGGTCTCTCACACATTTTCTCTGAGCCCTGAAAGTAGATAGGCTGTCTAGCACAACAAGGCCAATGGATGGACACAGCCTAGGACGCACCCCCTCTGAATATCCGAGAGTAAGACTTCCTTTTGAGCTATTAGACAATCACTTCTATGTACACCATGCAAACATATGTAAATCAGGACATTCGTTTTTTTTAAATCAAATTAATGAATGTTGTAGTAGATGTTTGATTTTTAGAATATAATTTGTTTTTTTTTTTCTGGGTCCAAGATGGCAAAACCCCTTGCTGAAAGGAGTTCTTCTGGGAACAAGGGCGCTGGTGGCAAAGGTCAGGGGTTAGGGGACGGTACTTCTGGTCCCAAGATGGCAACCCAGGGCAGGATACATGTTAAGGGGTGTGACTACCCATGTGGCCCTTGACAGCTTGCCAAAACTCATTAAGTGGCCCTCCAGCTGAAATAATTGTCCACCCTTGCTTTAGAGTAAATCCAGAGCATTTGCATATGTAGACATACCTTGTTATGTCTACATATACACAGGAAATGATGGTCAGAAATTAAAAAAAAAAACCCAGAAACAATTAGAAACCAAGCCATTAGTCTAACAAGTCTCCTAAGATAGTCCAGGGACAAAGGTGTAGCCACAAAACAAGTCCACAGGACCTCTGTTCCATGAAGAGTCTAAAGCCCATACAAAGTTCTAGGGCAGAGGGGCTATATCGATACATCTGCTTTTCAAATAGCTTGTCATCTCTCTTCAGCTTTTTAAAATACAAGATTTTTGTTTGTGTAACACACTGGTGGAGCATGCCCTGGCAGCAGGCACCTTTTAGGGGCATGAAGCAATGTTCCAGCTCCTGCCAGCAGACAGCTGTCTCCTGACCCATGGGCTAGTACCCAGGGGGAGCTTAGAGCCCAGGATTGTTTACTCTTAGTAGTTGATTCAAGAGTAAACTGCCCTCATATCTTTTGCATATATAGACATGCTCGAAGAGTAGTACCAGAAATACTGATTCTGCATAACCACTAAGGCTGTGTGCAGCTTTGGTCATTGATTTGATTCAGCAGAGATTTGGCCCAGTTCAGTGGGCGAACCTCCAAATCTGAATTGATTCAGGAGACCCTTTAATTTCTCTCAATCGAATTGGAATCCTCCCAATCAACGCGGAGAGATTTGGTGATTCAGACATAGATACAGCTTTAAACGTTTTTTCTACATACCTCAAGGGACCAGGCAGCTTGTGAATGCTGAGACGGTGGGGCAGATGAAACATCCCACAGGGGCACAGGGGAGGTCCCCATCACACTTGGTAGCAGACATGGAAGTGGACCACAAGCAGGGCATGTAGAGACACCCCCTGGCTTGGTGATTGATGCCTCCTGGGTCTGGGGGGTGGCACTAGGGGTCCCCCTGTGGCCGATTGCTGAGCCGGGGGGGGGGGGAAGGAGAGCCTCGCGTGCTCGATGGCAGACCTGGAAGTGGACCAGAAGTACTTCTGGTCTAGTTCTGGGTTCACTGCCAAGCACATGGGGGGCTCCCCCACACTCCTGTGGGATGCTCCATCTGCCATTGCAGCATTCATGAGGCATGCCTGGTACCTCAGGGTATGTAGAAAAAACATTTAAAGCGGTGTCTATGGCCAAATCACTAATTCTCCAAATTAGCATCGAATCTTTAGATTTGTATGCCACCGAATTGAATCAGTGACAGTGATCTGAATCAATGACTTGAATCACTGTTCCTAATTCGGGCCAAATCTGAATTGAATATGGTCTGTTTTGCACACCACTAGGAACCACACAAAGAAAATTTGCTGGTGTTAGGCAGTTGGTATGGGTAACAGAATAATGAGATCCACCTGTCCTTATTTCCTGCAGCAGCTTCTTAAGGGTTTCTTTAGATTAGGAAAAAAGTGCCTTTTAAGAATCCATTTAGCCTCCCAGTATACATTCACATGTATTGTCAGACACAAACCAACACCTGTGCAAATCACGTTATCACCTTAGCTGGTGGTAATGTCACCTAAAATTACAAGCAGCTAGCATGAGTGTACAAAGTGGTAATCTGACCCTCTGGGAGTAGTAACATTAATATCATGCATTTAAAGACCATGAGTTAGTTAGACACAAGACTTAAAAACTGCTGTGCTTCCAGTTTTATTTGACTTTTAGATCTTAAACCTTACTACATCTACACAACACACTTTTCTGCACACTAGCATAGTTTACTATGCAGTAAGCATGTGGGTCTACACATGCATGTGCTTATTGTGCAGTAAACCTTGCTAAAGGTGAGTAAATTTGCAACCTGCAAATGCAAGTAGCAAATTTACTTGTGATTACTTAACTGTGCAGTAGCCCTCATATAGACACCTGACTGGGAGAAAATCTTGCCGCCAGGGGGTGAAAGATTGTTTCCTGCCCCCAGGAGCTGCCTGCTTCTAGGACAGCCTCTGCCACTGGAGCCCAGGTGGGGACCATGTCCCCCTGCCTGGGAAGAGGGGAGCTCCAAGACCCCAATCCGGATCACAATCAGAGAGCGGTGCTGAGAGATCCTCATCGCCCAGTGCCAGCTCTGCGACCACAGGGCTCAGATAAACTCACATGTAAACTGCTCTAGCAAATGCACATATAGAGACACCCAGTGGTTCACAATTTCCATTTTAGCCCCTTAACTATGCAAACTGAAATTTGCATGTTTTCAGTGTCACTAAGGAGTCTTGGGTCTTAACGAATTCACCCAACACAATGACTCTTGCAGCAAACCAAAAGGAGTTGCCATCACAGAATAGGTGTTAAAAGCTGTGTTGAATCATTTTAGCTAACTCCATTTATAAAAGCACTTTTTCCTACTCTGTTCCTAGTTTAAAAGAGGTAGGAAGTACTCAAGCTCTTGGTCTTTATTCAGAACAACTTCCTAAGCCAGGGACTCCTCCATCGTGGCAGAAAGATTCATTTGTGGATCATGAGTAGTTTGATGCAACTTTCAGTATCAAAAATGTGAGGCATGAATACTTTTTGGCTGTGTCTTTCTCCCTTGACTCAGTTGATGTCATCCTTTAATCAACTTTCTGAAATATATTTGTAAATGTGTTTTCCTGAAATGAATAACCTGATGAAGAATGTCTTGAATGTGAAAGCTTGTCCAACATTATTCCAGTGATGCAGATGAGCCAGTAAAAGATATAACCCCAAAAGAATACTTGCCACTCGCATATCTTCCTAAAATAGGCTGTACTATTTGGTAGTAAATTCACCCACTAGAAGATTCCTAGATTCCTTGTTTTAGAGGGCTTATAATAGCTGAATCTATTTAAGCTTTTATTTGGATGGAGGCACGTTCATGGGGAATATTTTGAGGTATTTTTTCAGATCAGTTGAATATTTCATATTAATTAAATGTCTGATTAATTGAAAGACGGTATTTCCAATGGACATATTCAGTCACAGAACTGGAGAATATGGCCATTGTATCTTATCAGTGGTGTTTGTGTTATTTAGTGTTATCGTAGCGTATAGCAAAAACAATATGCAGGGTCCTTATGCACTTATTAAAATATAACCTTGTTGCATGATAGACGAAAATAAATATTTAGAATACATTTTTTCTTTTGAAGGATATATTTTAAAAAGGCTTTTAATAACAATGACATGAAAACTCTCAAGTCCTTATACATTATATGGTAATTTTCAGCCCCATAAGGGTTTCAGCCATAACGGTACGCTCCCTGACAACCCAGGTGGTTCAGTTGGCCACAGCGTAGTTCTTCTGGTGGAAAAATGGATGGATGTAGTCATTTGACAGGTCTCCTGTGGATAGCCTTTATCCTCCTGTCAATAAGAAGGATGAAGATTAAAAACAATGTCAGAAAATACCAGCAGCTTCCCTATGATTTTTGCCCATGTGCTGGCCAAAGATTTCCTGCTGGCTGCTCAAATATGTGAACAGCTGGCTTCTGAACATAATCTGTCACTTGCAGCATTTTGCAGGCTGCCCATCTGAAATGCACATCACTTGGGACCTGGGAGCCAGTGAAAGGGGCAGAAGAATGTGTGAGGAGGCACAATGCCAACAGAAGACATGGGCATGAGTGTAGGTTGCCAGAAGACTATTACATGGTCAATGAGCATCAAGTATTATTGATAAAGGCAGAAGTCCCACTTGGAGCTATCCAAACGATTGTCTGATTTCATGTTATGATTGTGTGGCAGAGTCACTTTTTTGTCACGTCTTAATACGGAATATTTTGTGCATTGCCTTTTTCCTGTTTGCAGTCACATAGCATGTGGTTAGAAGGAAAAGCAATATTAAGAAATGTATTTTCTTTCTTGCCTTACTTGAAAGCAAATTTCCAGAAGGGAATAAGAAAAGGCAACTTTATGTGGCCAATGAGCTCTCCACCATACAAACCATAACTAGTGCCTATGGATCACAGTCTGTGATCATCAGAACTATGATAAATACTTTTAACAGCGTAACCTTAGACCCTAAACCTCAGCTCAACAATCCAATGTATTGCTCCTTTAAAAAAAAGTGTCCCCCAGTTATCCTTGCTTTTTTATTTTACTGTGGGACATCTATTAATTTTTCAAGGGATTAATAAATATCAAGGGGAGTGGTTGCTTCATTCTTTTCTTGTGACCCAAAAATTAATCCTCTTCCAATCCATCAATCAGTGATCAGAGTTCTAGGCTGGCTGATCTCACTGTAATGGCAAGGTTCTCATTTAAATTGATTGATAAACCGGGTAACTTTGATAAAATATGTACTGCTTTTATTCATCTCTTTCCTTATAATGAGCTGTCTGGTTCCCTTCCCTTATTGATATGTGCTGTTTTATAATATATCATCAGTTGCATTTTCTGTATTCCATGGCTTTATTTCCTTCAGAACTTTTCTCCTGTACTTGAATGTTTTTTTCCTTTGTGTCCTGTTACAGCTGCCATTTTTGGCTTAGATATTAAAAACTGAGGAACAGGCTATTTATGGGTTATAAGAATCATTATAGTGGATCATACCAGTGATTCAGCTAGTCTGATCCCCTCTCTCCAGCAGGGAGCAACAGGCTTTAGAGAAATGTGCAAGAAGTCCTGCCATCCAATTTCTAGCAAGGCGAGTTTCTTGGTTGTCTTGGAAGGACCCGGATTTAAATTCTTCTAAAAAAATCTTTCTCAAAACTGTCTAGTATGAGTTTGGATGTCCTCATATATGTGAATATCTAACTATTTTGTAGATTTTCAATAATATCTGGTGGTATATTAATATTAACAATAGGATTTCACTTAAGCACCTAAATTCACGTATCTGCCCATTTAACTTAAAACACACCCATACTTAAGAGTTCCAATGTGCATCCCTTTATATTTGTTGTCTTGCTCTCCATTCACCTGGTTTTGCTACGTCCTTAATTATAATCTTTCTTCTTTGTAAAGGGCTGTTGGCATATATCCCTTAATGAAATCCTTTCTTTCTTTTTTTTTTTTGGGTTTTGCATGACCTTGCTGTTCTCAACCAGTTCATATTGCTACCTGGATTCTCTGTATGTCTATTGTTGATCAATATTGGTATACTTATATATTAAATTCCTATCTGGACTTCAACATTTGTATTCATGTTCTATGCAATTTTAATTAAAAGAAAATTCCATGTTGTCTTTTCATATTTGTGAGAATTACAGCTCCTAGCCCCAGTGTTCTTGGCACTGAGCAGTTGTAAATTGCATATGTAAATTCCTCAAACATCAAATTGGGTCTAGTTTTCTTTTGTATTAGCTGTCCTTGCTGTTGTGCAGTGTGGCTGTACACTGTTAAAATCACATCTTGTTCTGGAGGTGACTGAACTTCATTGGGTAAATTAATTCCCACATTTTCCTTTAGAGGCCTTGACCTTGTATTCAGGTCTGAATGGGTAGATACTTATGCAAGCACAGAGACTGACTGGAGCCAAGGAGCTCTATGAATAAAGCAGCAAACATTTCTGCCAGATACAGTCCCAATCAATGTATTTTACATTGTATTTTCACTTTCAAATGGAGGTCTATTGGCTCCTTTCTGCAAATACTAATGGAAGTAGGGAATTTTTTCCTCTTGTGGAGTCCAATTAGGGATTTACACAGGTGTTTGGGTGCCTAAAATGGAAACTGCATTTTCTCACACCACACACCCCTAAATAAAACACAACTTATTTTTGGAAAGCAGAATGTAAGGGATGGGGGGAAAGAATGTCCATGGCATCCTAGGTGATGGATAGTCTGGGTGATAGTGATAGTCTGCAATTTCCTGCTGTTTCACCTAGACTGTTTTCTGTGATGCATCACTCCCTGGACACTTTATGTTCCCCAGAAGACTTCCTCCATGTAACGCAAGGCCAGGCCAGACTTGCAAATGAAGTAGCAAGACCTTTTAGTCTTCTTTAGCATAAGTAGCTCTTTAGATACCATAGTTACTTGATTCCAAAACAATGTTTTTTTTTCCCAATCAACATGAGGAAAGCAAAGCCTCAGCTTAGCAGAAACAGCAATTTCACATGAGACTCAATTCTGTCAGAAGAGGGAGCAGGAATCTATGCGGTGAAGCATGGGGTGGTGAAGAGTCCTAGTGCAGAGGCATGGAGCACCATGGGACCCAGGGTGAGGAGGGGCTGGCACAGAGGCAGCATGGGACTGAGGGGGCTGAGGGACCTGGTGTGGAGGTGCAGGGCAGCTCAAGACCCAATGTGGAAATATTAGCCCTGACATGGAGGCACACAACAGTGTGGAACCCAGGATGATGAGTGGATCACAGGCATGTGGCAGTGTGGGATCCAGCATGGGGCACAGGACAGCATGGGATCCAGGACAGGACCCAGGGGATTGAGGGACTCAGTGCAGAGGCATGGGGCAGCACAGGAGCTGGCATAGAGGCATGGAGCAGTATAGCCTACTGGTGGCTGGGGGGGGTGGTCACACAGTGGGGGGCAAGTAGGAAGGGGGCCAGTAGCAAGTCAAGTGGTGGGGAGATGAGGACAAGTGGTGGTGGGTCAGGCTACATCCCTGGCCGGGTCCGCCTGCCTCCACAGCATTCCCTGCTGCAGCCATGGTGGGAGATGAATTTAAGGCCCTCCAAAAATTGGAGTCTATACATGGCAAATTATAACAAATTTATACTTTTCTATGTATAGGCTCTAATTATTGTCAGGGGGGGTCATCCTGGATCTGGGTAAATACGGTGAGTTCCTATAAATATTGTTTCTGTCCTGCAAGTCTCATCAACACACTACCGGCAGCTCACTTGCTCCTTTAGAGAGGAGCTACAGTGCTCAGCCAATAGCTGCATCTGTGAGAGGATTAGCACAGGAATCTACTCCTGATCCGGACACAAGCAGCAGCTCTCATGGCAGCCGCGTGGGATGTACAGTGTTTCCAGGTGCATGCTCTTTTTTCAGTGAAGAAATAGCTTCCCCACTTAATACACTCTCTTCAATTTGGAAGGGACAGGTCTGATTTTTCGGGGAAAGGGGGATGTGCGTGTGTGTGTGTGTGTGTGTGTGTGTGTGTGTGTGTGTGTGTGTGTGTGTGTGTGTGTGTGTGTGTGTGTAGTGGTACGTGACTATATACAAGAGACAGGTGGGAATACAGAAGTATCCAAGCGAGTGAGTCCCATCAATGGGACACAGCTGCTTAACCACATTCGGCATTTTTGAAAATTCTCCTGGCCGCTTTGATTTGTCTGCTCGTATACCTAGATTTACCGAAGTTTTTATCTCAAGGAATGATACACGGGTGAAATAACTTCCCTGCATAAAAATCTGACAGCTTGCCCGCACCGCCCATCCCCCCTGTAATGTCTCGGGGCAAGTCTGAAAGCAGGAACCCTGCTGTTTATCTTTTATCATAAGGAATGATAACCTTTATCATCAGGAAATAAAACTTGGCAGCTGTGTTTTCCATCATCATAATTTTGAAATTAAACTAATACTTTATTGATCTCAACATGTTGCAGACCTTTTTCTGATGAAATAAAATCCCCTTTTTAACAAATGGCCAAAGATCCTATGCTTTCAAGTGTCAAGCCCCACTCTCCTGAAATGCAATCAGATAATTTGCTGTTATAAAAAGGTCAATGTGACAGTTGCTGATAATCAACAAACAAGTAAATTTATATATTTGCCGCCCTCAGACATTTGATTTCTCTTGATGTTGCAGCTCTCTGGGTGTAATCTCAAATGCCAGATTAATTTCATTCCTTACATTTTATCTCTGGCACATTTCAGTTCCCTTGTTAGTCTTCCTGGTTCACAAAAAGTTATGTTTACAGTTTGTTTTTAATGGACAGAATGGATATGTTAGAAATCTCTTCTTATATGAAATTGTCCAATACTGTGAATGACTATTTTCCTTTCTCTGGCTTCTTGCTACCCTTTATTTAACAATCCAGAAGAGTGGATTACAAAATAGAAAACGTTGCTACTGTAAGCTTTGTTGGCCTATGATCCCTGACACTGCTGTGTTTCCAGACACCTTCTCACTCGAGTCTTTATGCTGGCACTCTGCAATGACACATGATTGTGTCAGCTGAAGCCTATGCGCTCTACTGCTCAGCCTCCCAGGATTCTTGTCTGGTGCATTGCATTATGGGATATTTGTGCTGTTTATTGCAGAAAGCGGATACAGTACCAAGGGAGTTGAGTCAACATCCCACAGTTTCTTTTTTCTTTATTTCATAATATGATTTTACACATCCCATAAATTTTAGCCTGTTGTTTAGGTTTTTTTTCCTTTTAAAACATAGTTCTGTGTCCTTTTCTGTTGTAGCTCTTATCTATCAACATGGATTGAGTCATGGATATTCTCATGTACATCTTATAGACCGTCTACAGAATTCTTCTGTACTTGAGTAATTTACTACTACAACAGCCACCTGTGCTGAGCAAGATGTAGGTATTCTCAAGATGAACAAATAAATAATGTAGATAGTACATATAAATTGCAGTATTGCAGTCATTAACTGACCACTGCATACTGCAGAGCGGTATTTCTTTTTGTGGAAAATGAGCATGACGTGTGGGGATCCTACTATGATGCAGATCTAGGTTGATCAGTAGTGGCTGCAAACTTTGGATGAAGGCAGGCAAATGTACTGGAGTTGCAGTCTGATCATTCTCTCCAGCTCAGAAATACCACAGTGAAAGTAAAATAGGAGGCGGAGATTTTGCTACCAGAGGGTGCTCTCAGGCAAGCGGGTAATTCATAGCATGGACAGTCATACATATAATGCAGGTGTGAAAAACTATTAAACATCTCCTGTTGAATAGGGTTGTGACTAAGTGATGTGCAAGAAATAGAGGGATTTGAAACAATGGGCTTTTCAAACTCTGGATGCACAGTATCCAGGCCACGCTGCCACCTTGCCCATGAGTTCCTTTTCCATGGCCATGCAATACCACTGACATTAGTATTGGTTAGTCACAGAGGCTTGATCCAGATGTGCAGGCATATATGGTTTATGGCTACACAGACCGGACATCCATTATGTTAAAACATGCCCCATGGGAGCAAAATTTACCACTGGGAAATCCTGGTAGGAAAAAAAAAGCCACACACACACACACACACACACACACACACACACACACACACACACACACACACACACACACTGTGCAGTGCATGCCACAGGAGTGTGCTCCAGCAGATAGGCTCAGGCCTCCCATCCTCTAGTTCTGCCCCAGCTCCTCCAGCACACTCCAGGAGCAGGGAAACGGTATTTTCCTCAAAGTGGGGCAATTTGTCCTGCAACAAAGTATATGAGCTGGGGCATGTGCAGTGGTAAAAAGTAGCGGCACAAATTTGTGCCGCTACTTTTTTGCTGTTGCAAGCACACACCGCTGCATGTGGGGATGCACCCAGAAAAAGTATGCTTCTCACAGCTTCAGGAACACAGGACTTTTCTTTTAAAAGATGCAGTTAGACACATTTTTCTCCAACTTCTATTAGGTAGCATTAAAGTGCTAAAATATTTTCTAGGGGGACCTAGCTTGTTGTGTCGCTTTGGCTTACAAAGCCATATACTGAGCACTTGGATAACAGCAAGGAAAGATTAAACTATTGCCTAAGGTAGATGTAGGATGACTGAATATGCTTTTGGTGTTTTGAAAGGCTCCTGGTGATGCCTCATGACTAGGCTGGACCTGTTGTTTCTACACTCTGTATATTTTACCCTAATTTTGAATAGTTAAGGGGGAGACTTTGCTATTAACATGCCAGGGGGAGTTTGAACAACTGCCTGTTCACATTCAGCAGACAAACATAAAGCCAGCTATCTACTGAGATATGATTAAGCTGAGGGAGGTCTTAAGAGAACATGGTCATGCTATGTTTTGAAGTATGCTCCCTTTGTAATGAAAGGTTGGTTGTGATTTCTGTGGTCCATTTCATAATGGATTAATTGCCTTTCTTGAATATTTTATTGCTTGCAATTCATGCAGCTGATACAAGGTTTGCATTCTGTGCAAGCAAGATCAATAATAGTATAATTAACATTAATACTTTCAGAAATCATTAAGAATCAAATGTAAATATTTGACATGTATGACCCCAAACAGTTCCCCTCAGCCCCCCTTTCCCCAGGAAGGATAAAAATAAATAAAAGAGACACCATCTAATAACATGCACGATTCCTTTGGAGTCCACAATGTGCAGGAGGTTCTGTATGTATCATTTTGTTTGGTGTGTCCATGGAGTGTAAAAGAAAGTGTAGGGGGCTTTTAGGCAAAATGTTTCACAGTAATGTGTGGTTTGGGATTGAAAGAAATGCTGGCTGGCTAAGGCACAGAGGATGGGGTGTTCAGATCAAAATTGCCACCTGTGTCCTCTTACTCCTTGCTATATACCATATTTAGTTGATTTCAAAAGGAGGTTTTTTTCTCGCCACTTAACTTGGGGGAAAACATCCCATATCATCTTGGAATCAAGTGTGAGGTAGGGGGGAGGAAGGTAGCTACTGTAGCTTTGTCTCCAGGGCTTGTGGTTGAAGCTGCAACTGCTGCCTTCCTCCCCTACAGCCTCATCCCCTCACTGCCTCCCTCCCACAACTGCTTTCTCTTGCTCCGGTACTGGAGGCTCCATCCCCCCTCTAGCTGAGGCACAGAATCCATGGTTGCGCTGGCCTCAGCCCTTCCTGGGAGCAGTGGCAGTGGCATATCAGTTGGGGCCGTAACTCTACAGTCCCACCCGAGGTGCTAAGCCATTGTCACCACTGCTTCTGCTTCTGGGCTGGTCTAGGGCCAGAGAAAGCAAGTGCTCCATGCCCAGCCTGAAGTGGGGATTGAGCCTGTAGTACTGGAGCAATGGTAAGTTGGTGTGGGGAGAGAGGGTGGGGAGACATGAGGCTATAGTGGGTGTTGGGAGACAGTGAGGGGGAAGAGGCTGTGTGGGGATAGGCAGAAGTGGGTCTAGGAGCAGGGGGTCAAGTGGTTTGGGGGGAATGGCAGCAGGCGGGAAAAGGCAGGAGTCAAGCTGCCTGTCCGCCCAATATCATTGGTTTGGTGCTGTTCTTGGAAAGGTCTGATGCACCTAAACCTCCCATCAATTGATCTAGGGTGATGGGGCAGATTGTTAAACAGGTCACAACCCCTCGCTACCTGATAGATTCTGCCTGTACCTCATGACCTAAAGGGCAGAACTTCTGGGGCCCCAAGGGCATGCCATCCATCATGAGGGTGGGCTCTGTGGAGCAGTAGCTCCCAGTCACGGGGTGGGCCTTCTGGTGTCAGACACCGTGTGATGGGGGCAGGGGATTCTGAAACCAACATGGCGGTGAGCAGGGCAAGGTTTAGTATTGGGTAGGTGGGCCTTATGTCTGGACCCTGTGACAGAGTAGGACTTCCAGGGCCAAGATGGCAACCCTTCCTCCCCAAAAGGAGTTAGGGGTGGGACTTCTGGTCCCAATATGGTGACCGGGGGCCGGGGCACCCGTTAGGTGGTGGGGCTTTGCAGTCTGACAAGAGGTCAACAGCTCACCAAAACTCGTTAAGCAGCTCTCCAGCATAAATAATTGCACACCCCTGCTTTAATACCTTCTGCTCACAGGTTGACACTTCCAAAATAAGCTGAGGACTTGGACTCTGGGATAGTCGGGTTCAATATTCTGACCAGATCGGTTGCTGCTAAGAGATCAGGGCACTGTGGGATGGAGGCTGGAGGAGGGTTAAGGTTGACATGAGTGAAACTGGGTCAGTACCTTCGTGTCATACGAGAACTTCTCTTGCTCAGCACAGCAATGCTACTCAGCAAACACAAAACTTAGTTCTTTTGGATTGCATCACACGTATATGTAGGTCTGTGAAAACTTCTGGAAACACAATAATTTATGCAAACAGAACTTCTTTGTGTAGACCAGGCCTGCATGCTCTTTCTGGAGAAGGAAATAAAATGGAAGGCTGAGAAATAGTATCAGATTTGATAAAGAGGACAATGCGACACATCAAAGCAGATTTTTATTTCAGGATTTCAATCATGGCCATGATAATGATTGCAGCTTAGTCATCTTTCCTAGCATCAAAGCTGGATATGACACATTAACATTTAACCTTAAAGATGACCTCAATCCTTTCAGTTTAGTGCGATGGTATTTTACTTTGGTTCCCTTTACGAAACCAGAACTTGGAGTTCCTGGGTGAAATCTGACTCCACAGACTTCAGTAGAGTCAGAATGCCGTGCTTCGGTTCAGAAGCTGAAACACATTGTTAACTCTGAAACACGTTACCTCTGATAGATACAAAAAAGGTTGTCAGTTCTATTTTTTCCCAGTGCTAGAAGAGGTTTTCTTCTTTTTCTTCTGTCTGCATGAATCAGTCATTAGTAGGTGCATGCTATCCATTTTAATATAAAACTGCTGTTAGAAAATGTTCCCAGAGGAAATCACAAAGGGCTGTAACTACCATGGGATTAATCTGATGACAGGGTTTCTGAGGGTGCTGTGCTAGCGAACAGATGCTGTGTTCTCCCCTGCACCTGGAGGGTTCTCAAGAAGTCGGTGACACCTAAATATGGCTACAATAGCACGGAGGAAACATAGCTAAGGGATTTTGCTGACTCAGATTTTTTTCTATTTCAGCTTTCACCTGAAGATGGTTATTTAATAATGCTCCTAAGAAAAACCAAAGGGTCTTCATGTCACTTGATTTCTTGATTTGCAGAAGTTTTTTTACCCAGAATCACCCCCTAAAACTAACAATTACAAATGTAGCTTTGTGTTTTGGCTCAATCTTCTGTCTAAACTGTCACAGGATGGTCTTTGCTCAGTCTTCCTGCCCTGGACCTCACCTCGGTAAAGCCTGCCTCTGTTCCAGTGCCTGCCATGTGGTTTTGGTTCAGATGGGATGGGGGATTTGGGAAGGGAAGCTGCTCACTACTCATGAGGAAGTTACACGGGGGCTTGGCTGTCTTTCTTGCTCTGTGGTCCTCTTATCCCTCTAATCTGAAATGTGGTTTGTGATCTCTGTGGTACCCCTGACTTCAGCGTTCTCATCTCTGGCAGCAGGACCCGGCTGTGCCCTGCCTCTCTAGGTTGGCCCTGTCCCAGTTGCATATTGGGCTTCTGCCCACTTGCTTCGTACTCCTTAACGGTCACTTGTTTTTTTTTAACTTTGAAGCTGAACCCTCCCAGGCTCCTGTGGGGTCCTGCTCTTCACCCCTTTTTTAGTCTCCTTTCTATCCCCACAGTCTTCCAGGAAGTAAATAAACATCAGGCCCTTCTGGCCATCTAATTAAACAAAAGGTACTTGCCCTTGCCTGGGACAGTTCAGGTGCACTGTCCCTTTATGGCTGGTGTCTTCCCAGGCCTTTCCCTAGCTGCCCAACTCTTAAGTCTCTCCTGGCTGTCTTTGCAACTTTCTCCCTGCAGAAGGGACTCTCCTAGGCTGGTGGTGCTTCCCTTTACTTTCCTGCCGGTATGTGTTTAATTATCAGATCCCATGGAGGCTGCTAAACAGTCTGCCCGGGTGTCCCTCCTTAACCAGATGGACAAGGACATTTCCTACTCCCTGGTTGTTAATTCCCATGCTAACCTGCCATGCAGGCTTGTTTACCTTGTCACTTTTCAGGGCTCCCCTCCTCATACTTTGCTCCTTGACATAAAACCAACTTCCTTTTTTCAGTGCTATGGCAAAATTGTCCAGTGTAGGTATTTGCGATATCTGGAGAGAAGTCACCCCTAAAAAAAAATCAATGTAGTCTTTCCAATGGACAATCTCTTCCTGGAAGTAAATTATTTGAAAACTATTATTTGTAGAAATTGTATTGTTATTATCCTATCACACTATGCTGAAAATAATGCCTCATACTGACTACAAAACACAGAGTCACCCATGGTGGCCAACTGTGACAGCATTAATGCACACTTTCCTTGCCTGTGTGGCTTTGTTTCTAAACATACCTTGCTGCCATTTTGGCCTGCTCTTCCATGCCAGTGAAAGACAGTATGATATAATCCATGAAACTACGTGTTGAGCTCAGGATGACACACGCAAGTAAAGGAAAGGGGAGTAGGGGAAAATCATATTTCTGAGTTTATGAGAAATGTGATCTGCCTTGAGTCTTGCAACTAAGAGCATTATAAACAAG
The DNA here is from genome assembly GCA_030014935.1 of Caiman crocodilus. Classification (NCBI taxonomy): domain Eukaryota; kingdom Metazoa; phylum Chordata; order Crocodylia; family Alligatoridae; genus Caiman; species Caiman crocodilus. Next base: position 38,383,240 of record JAGPOW010003395.1, on the reverse strand, counting down.
TAAAAACTCTCTGAACTAGACTTGGAGAATGAGATGGTTTGAGATTTGTATGTGTATATCTTGAGAGATGGAAGCTTAACTAGTAACTTCATGGAGAAGTATTAATAACATTTGTGGAGAGGATGGCAAGAAGGACTGTGCCATTTTCAAACATTTTAGATATACCATAATCTATGTTTGGTAAGATAAATATCATCACAGGCAGAGACAATACTGGTTTGAAAATGCAGAGCACTTAAAAAGCACTTAATTGAAAATATAATTACATTTTCAAAACTGGCAGAGGTTTTAAGCCTCTGCTTTCAAAGAATTAAGGGCTAGAGAAAGGAACCCTAGCTAGGATGTGTCAAATTTTAATAGATGTTTCTTACAGTGGACTGCCTTCCCACACCTTTATGAGTCCAGAACATCATCCCTTGTCATATAACTAGTGGGGAAGTTGGACATATCTGTGAAGAGTGGTCTTTTTCAGCAGGACATAGAATCCTTTTCCAAGTTTCCTTTTGTCCACAGATGCATGGTGTCTCTGTGTATTCAGTCAGGAAGCCCGGGGTTCTGATTTTGAAAAGCTATTTCCTCATCTTGTTCCTGAAAATTTCAAGAATGAATAATAATGGTGGTGTTTTACCTGTTGAAGCTTCTGCAGCTGCTCTTACTCAAGAGTTTGCTTATTTGTGTAAGTAGGAATGCTATCCAGTACCTCTTGTTAATAGAAGGCCATTAAATGAGAACAAAGTATCTTCCATTCTCCTATTCCTCCTCCTGATATGCCCATTTCCTGATCAATGCATTGGCAGAGCCATAGAAGTAGAAGCGAAGTTAATATGTGGAACTTGTTGCAACAGGAGCTTTCCAAGACAGGTAATATAGCCAGGTTCAATAAGGAATTTGTCAAATTCAGAGAATGGGTCTATTGAGAGCTAATACATAGAATGTGCAGGGATATATCTTGTGAAATTGCTAAATCAATGACAGTTGATGCTAGGGAGGGTATGATAGGGTGTGGATCGCATTAGATGTGTCCCATTGATACACTCTTCCGCTGAAGCATCTGTTACTTACCACTGTTGGGGACAAGTCTATTTGGTATATGGTCACAGTGAGCCTAGTGCCACCAAGAACTACAAGTCCCCTAAATCGTTAGAGGGAGCCACAAATGCATAACAACAAATTCTTGGGATAAAAGATGAAAAAACAGAAACAAGGGCGAAGATCACTAGCTAATAACTAGGATGGTAAGTGTGGACAACCAGCTAGCTCATGCTGCCTCTTAAATGTATCTAAGGAGCCTGTGGACTTGTCAGAGACAGGATAGTGATCTAGATGGGTCATTGGTCTGATCCACTATGATGCTTAATTGTGTTCCTAAGATGCTTACTGGGCTATTGAGCTCAGTCCCCTCCACTTGCAGGTAAAATGAAATAACTACAAAATTATTTCATAAGCATGTCTTACTTTATCCCAACCATGCAGTTAGTCCAATAAATATTGTCACCCACAAAAATCTGTGCCTCTTGCACACCTCTAGCCCACACTCACAACTCAAGAAAATAATATTTGAAACACAATGGATACATGGAGCACATGACTTATGAGGCGAACTTGATGGAACTGAGTTTATTTAGTTTGGAGAAGAGAAGACTGAGGGGGGATTTAATAGTCTTCGATTACCTGAAATACAAAAATAATGAAGCTAAACTGTTCTTAGTGGTGGCATATAACAGAAGGAGGAGCAATGGTCTGAAGTTGCAGCATGGGAAGTTTAGGTTAGATACTATGGGAAACTCTCACTAGGAGGTTAGTAAAGCACTTGAACAGATTACCCAGAGAGGCTGTGGAATCTCCATCCCTGGAGGTTAGGACAAGGCTAGACAAAGCCTTGGCTGGGATAATGTAGTTGCGGGTTGTCCTGCTTTGAGTAGAGGGTTGGACTAGGTGACTTCCTGAGGTCCCTTTCAAACCTAGTTTTCTATGATTCTTTACCCTGTAACACACCAGAGGCAAAAGCAGGGGAGATGAGGGCTCTTCCAATGTCTTGCCAGTGCAATGACAGGGAATTAGCTGGCTCAGAAGATCCTAGGAAAAGAACCAACCTCCCTGCTATAGACGAAGGCAACTTTCTAGCCCTACTACTTCAGTCCATGTGATCTGGCATAGGGGAATTTTTTTTCTCCCCCCTTGACCCTACATTTGGCAATAACTATTATCTCAAATGGAAAAGCAATGTCCTTCTAGATAGGATCCTCTGTTTTTTTGGCTACTGGTACTGTATACTCCAGCCCACCCACTCAAACAGCCTTAAGCTATGGCCAACATCCCACCTTTCATCTGGTTAGCATGATGTAGAAGTAACTCAGGCTCCTGCTGAGCAGCTGACAGAAAGTAGACGTTGGATTCTCCCTGTGGATTAGTGCATTCTGGTAGTTTTCTTTTTTTCACAGCAGCTGCAGTGAAGTTATCTGGTTGGATCCTCCTTTCTTTTAATACAGCAGGAGAGTGAAGGAAAAGGAGATAATATTGCCTTCTAGGAGAAGAGAGAAGGGAATGAGCAAATGATTTTTCTAAATACAGTTCTTTTCCCATGGGGAGAAGGGAATAACTCCTAGGCCCTTGTGAACTGTGCAGTGGTGACTGGAGGTAGGTGATGGGAGAAGAAAGATTGGAGGATGTATATAGGTGGGAGAAGAGGATTTCGAAGCTTGTCTGGAAGGTGTGAAGAAACGTGACAGGAGAGAATGCACAGCATACACAGTATCTACAGTAGCCAAGCTTACCTTTCATTATCTTGAAGGTAAAACTATTGGATGAGTTTACCTTTTGTGTTGCACATTGAAGTTCTCTATTAAAAAGTAAAGAACTGCCTTTGTTAATGCAAGTAGAATGAAGGCATATGCAAAATTGTTAACACACCTCTTGTTTTATGCAACCCAACATGTACAATAGAAGCTTGTTCTGTCTTTCAGAGTTGACCTCCACAGTGTCACAATCCTTGGGGACTTTTCTGGAAGGCGGAATTGGAATTCTGCTGGAGCTAGTACAGTCTGGAGTGGGAGTTCTGATCTTGTTTGAGAGGACATGCCTGGTGAGAGAGGAGCCAGGTCCACAAGAACCTAATGGCACGTCTACACTAATGTCAATCATCCCCACCCATATCCAGAGGTGATCTAGGAAACACAAGTGAGTTTTGCTTCTATCCTGGAACATTGGTAGAATATAGAATAAAAAATAAATCAGCAGTGACATGGATAAATATGCTATTTTGGAGAGAAGCCAGCATTCTTGCTGCAAAGGGAAATCCTGTCTTACCAATCTTCTGGAGTTCTTTGAATGTATTGACAAGCATGAGAATATAGGGTAATCCAGTTATTATAATATATTTGGGTTTTCAGAAGGCTTTTGATAATGTCCTTTGCCATAGGCTCTTAAAGCAACTGAATTGCCAGGGGGTTGGAGGGAAGGTCCTTTCATGGACTGAAAGCTAGTAACAAGATAGGAAACAAAGGGTAGGACTTCTCTTCTGAAGAAGGGTAAATAGTGGAGTCCCTCAGGATTGCACAGTAAAATCTAGAAGTTTGAAGTTGATTCTAAGTTATACTGGGTAGTCTAATCCAAAGTTGAAGGAGAGAAGCTGAAGAAAGATATCACAAAGCTAAGTTAATAGGAAAAAGTAAAAGATGGCACTGGGCACATGTCAATAAGTGTACCTGAGTCTGAGAGAGGTGTGGGGTGTCATGTACCCCAGACATGAACCAAAGAAGAGCTATATGGCCTTATTTTTTTTCAAATTTTGCACATGTGGAGTCAAAACAAGTGGAATGCACATGCTTCTGTAGGGGAGCTCCCTAGCATTATCAGGGATGTGCTTAGAGGTCTCTAATGACTTTCAGTATACACAAAGAGTACAAGTCTATGTAAGCCTACAAGGCAGGGAAGTCTTTGCAGTATTTTGTCCTCTATAGGAATCATAAGATCATCTGTTTATATACTTGCTGTACTATTTCTTCATTCCCTACATGCAAAAAGTTAAGACAAGACAATTTTAAAAGTGTGTGTCTGAAGTTATGCACAGGAGTCTATAGACAGATGTGTATGGTGACAGGTATGTATGTATGAGGCTGAGCCCCATACTCACTAGGATGATGCCTGTCAGTATACACCTCAGTCAGCAGATCCCCAGCCAGGCTTGCAGAGAAACAGTCAGTCCATGTGCTGATGGCTTGCTCTGCCAGTGTTGCACTGCCAGACAGACAGCCACAGTGCAGCAGACACCTCTCAGGCCCTGCTCCCAGGCTGGGTTGAGGGTCAGAACCCCAGTCCCATGTGGGCACAGGCTGGAGCCAGAGAAGACATGTGGCAGGCACAGGAAGTGCCCCCTAGGGCCGGAAGTGACAGGTGCAGGGGATAATGAGCTCATCTGGAGCACTCAGCACCTGACAGAGGCAGTGGTGCATGTGGGGCAAGCAAGAGTCAGGGTTGGCACAGTTCAATCTGGAACTTCTTATAAAAGGCCACACTGACCCCAAGAGAGGGGGAACAAGCCAGATCACATGCAGCATTCCTTCATGGAGACAGAAGACCAGGAGCCGAGAACTAGGACCACTACACCTCTCTGGATGGAATCCTGACCAACACTTGACTGTAGAAGGTCAGGTACTTTTTAGGGCTACTCCAGGGTTCATAATACCCCAGGCCACACATTACTAAAAGGGTTTGGCCTAGGATGGACTGGCACGCTCAAACTTAGCTCAGATAAAGGGAAAGCTGTGGAGAGTTGGGCTACTTAAGGAAAGGCAATTGAGATACCCTGCCAGGCCAGGCACAGACACAGTCATTTGAGTTATATTAGCTTATTTGTTTCTTTATGCGGACCAAACTCTGCTGACCCTAGAACTGCAGCAGAGTCTGGAGCGTGCAGTCAAGATATGCTGACTCTAGGAAACACAGTTCATTTCCATCAAGGATTTTTCCCACCTGAGTGATGGGGCTTCATGCTTGGCACGGACAGGGGAGAAAATCATCAGTCTAACTGCCAACATACCCGAGCCTTGTAAATTATATAATGTAAGCTGTACTAGTCATGTGTCACCAAGTGTTACCTCAGCTACATAATTAAGCATCTTAAATATCATCGTATTATGCATTGCCCTAGTAGAAACAGCTGAATAGTGTTTTAATCATTATGGTCATAAATCTGTTCATGCTATGCAAGTTAAATTTATAAACCCCTCCCCATTTCCCAGTGTAGCACATGTAGCTTTAGCATCTCAATTGTAGCCATCATAGTGCTTCAGCAAGCAAAAAGTAAAGTGTAGCAGCTAAAAAGTGTGCCTGTGTAATAAAGGTGCTTGATGAAAGCTCTATGAAAATTATACTGTGTTTTTCTATATTTGTTTAAATATTAAGGTATATGTTGCTGCTAAAAGCCTAATTCAAGTTTAAAATCTAGTGAAGCCTTGTATAAAGTAAGGCCTAGTAAATTTAGCAAAGCCTTAAAGTAGTAAAGCCCTGTAGCATAGTTAAAATTACCTTATCAAAAAAATGCAAGGCTTGTACTGCTATTGGTCAGTCTAAAAACAGTTAAAATAAAAAATCTGAGTAGTTGTACATTATACAAAACAATCAAAAACTTTAAATTGGCTAAAATATCTAAAAACCATTCAGAAGAAAAATACATCTCTGTAAAAAAAAATTAGTTAGCTGTTGCCTAAATCAGTAAGTCTGTAAACCTGAAAGAGCCCAAAGACTACATTCCAGAGTCCTTCCCAGTACTCTTCAGACAGCGCTGTTCAAAAACACTTGCCTTCGCTAAACTTTGTAAAAAGAAAAGCTTACTGTGCATCAGACATCAGAATAGGCTGCCAATAAGTTGCCGACGTGAATTGCTTTTGTCTGTCATTATTTATTTTGTTACTACCCATAGTGGTATTTTTGTTAAGTCAGTAAATCTTTCTTACCTTTCTACCTCCGACCACATTCTCAATCCCGAACTCTCCACAGACAACTGAGACAAGGCATCTGTACCAAGCTTTGACAAAAATACCCTAGTGGAAAGGGGTAGGCTGAAGGGGAGGAGGAGCCCCCAGAAGATCTGTAGATATCTAGACTCATGCCAATCTCAGCCAACTCTCTTCACTCAGATATCACTTCTTGATGCACCTTTTTCAGCTATAGGAAGTTGTGGCAGGTGAGATAGTAAAACAAGAGACTGAGACACCTGCTGAGCATGCGGCACATGGGCCCCATCCTGGTGTAGCTGTTTAAGCTGGTTCCCTCTACAGTTAGATTTTCAAAACTTAAGCCCTGTGAGCCTGATCTATTAATAAATAAAGGTGATCTGCAAGGTTAGTTAAGGAATAGTCAAACTTCTTAATTGTTTATCTGTTCTGAAAATATACACATGTTGCCTGAGGTCATGGCTCAGTGGGAGCATGAGGAAAGCTAAGATGAACCAATTAATGGCATGAAGTTAATGTACAGAAGATATTAAACCTCTATACAAATGTTCTCATTCAGAAGTAAAGTGTCCATTGTTCCCTTAATGCTCCCCTAAGGATTTAAGATCCTCTTTTGTTCATTCATATTGACTCTAAGTGCCTGTATATAGACAAACCCTGAGGGTGCTCTGTTGTGCAGAAAGGAGATCCTTGCTTGTGGGCCTAAAAGGAACATGAAGCCAAAATTATGAGAGTAATTTCTGCCTGAGGAGCTGATGCTGAAGTAGTTGGAGACATGCATGTATTTTGTAGTCAAGGTCCTCATGTACTGATGGACATTACAGAACTGAACAACAACAGAAAAGAACCTACAGCTCTGCTCTCGTATTAAACACTAAACTAATAATGGAAAGAGTGATGGCTGTTATATCCAGGCTCTTTACTGAATGCCTGTAGTCATTAAATCAGAGTGAGTGGAGCAAAGAGATTATGATTACAGAGATGATAATACATGGAATGAAGAGATCCATAGTTGATGAAAGAAAGCAAGTTTTTGTAGCCTTATTCTTTAGCAAAATAAATAACAGGTAGTGTAATTAAATAACAGCATCAACAATAGTTACTTCTTATTTATTACTTGTAAAGCACCATAGATGTGATGTATACAGTACTTTACAGGTAACCACAGAGTCCTTGACAAGAACACAAGAAGTGGTTAAAGAATATAAAGACAATAATGCTTTTTAGTCACTAAGGAGAATTTTGCATGGTGGTTGAGGGCTACATAGTTGTATTTTTAATAACATTTGTTGAGTGAAGAAAGAACAAAACATGAGTGGAGAAGGATGAAAAGGTGATAAATTGTGAAGAGTCTGGGAAACAAGAACAAGAAGCTTGAGTTTGATTTAAAAAGCTATTGTGCTTCAGTGATGGCATTTCTATATAGGGTGAAAATACTTGTAGCATTGATCTAGCATCTGATTTCTGAAGTGGAGTTTTGCAGCAATAGGGCAGAACTGAGGTAAGGGTGAGTGGGGTCAAGCCTTGGGCAGAAAGGATTAAAGCTTATTAGGATGGTTCTGGTATGGAAAATAGGCCCTGGTTTGAAGAGTCTATGAAATAATAAAGAGTCTGTCCATTTATTTTGGTGGGTTTTGGATTGGGTTCTGTGTTGGGAAGAAGAGGGGAAGGAAGTAAAAAAAAATACACCAAGAATTTTATCTTCCATGTTACAGAGGTGTAGGCTGTAGCTGTGTTGGTCTAAGGACATAGGCAGACAAGGTTCTTTGGGTGAATCTGAGAACTTTTATTAGACCAACTTAAATAGTTGGAAAACAATTATTAAGCAAGCTTTTGGGTTCAAAAACCCTTCATCAGGCTAAGGAAGTTTCTGCAGTTGGTGTGTGCTCTTCCTGGATGGAATAGTTGGGTATTTCTGTCTTTGATGGATTTCCAGTGTGCGTTCATTCTGGTGTGCAGTTATTGTTTGGTCTCTCCTACATATTTACCAATCAGGGAATTTGGTGCATTGGATGAGATATATTACATTTCTGGAGGTGCAGCTGTAAGATCCAGGGATGCTGATGGCTCTGTTGTGGGGTGTAGTAATTGTGGGGGTGGTAGGGATGTGTTGGCAGGTTTTGCATTTCTTGTCATGGCACGGTCTGGATCCTTTTGGCGTGTTTTGGGCTTGAGGGAGTTTGCTTCTGGTGATGAGGTTAGTGAGGTTCAGTGCTTCTTTGAAGGCTAGGAGGGATGGCTCTGGGCTCACCACGCCCGCACTGGGGCTTCTCAAAATGCGCCTCTCTGGGGCTGGGGTCTAAGCACCCCATAAGCTGCACCCTTACTGGCGCTGGGGTCCCCACACTGTTGTGGGTCCCCTATGAAGCCTCCTCCAACCCCTTATAGCCTCACCCAGACCACCAGTGTAACAACAACCCAAACTCAAGCCTCTTGGCTACAACTGAAACACAAGCCACCTGGCTGTAACGACATTGCTCGGACATCTTGGAGCTGCTCCCCTTTACTCTGCTATCAGGCTTCTCCTCATATTATTGCTCTAGGAGCTCCTTTTTCTCTGGTTGCTGACAGGGAACTGCCCTGGCCTCAGCCCCTGGGCTTTATAAGAGCCAGGCCTTGCCCCTTACAACCAGCTGACCGCTGGCAGGTGTGGGTTGTTTGCTGACTCCCGTTGCCCTGGCAACCACCAGCTGGGCTCCTTATGCACTGCTAGAGCTTTTCCTCTAGCAGTTTTTCCTCTTTAGGAGCAGGGCACCTCGGTGCTCTGCAACACACAGTAATTTAATGCACAGTAAATTTAAGCCAGTATAAATGCACTTGTAGACATGCCCACTGTCTTAACAAGGAAGTTCCTTCAGAAGAGATGCCTTTGAGCAGTCTCATCTGCTTGGTTAGTTCTGCAAAACTCTAGCTAATTTGTTTTTATGGATGAAAATCTTCCCTTTTCAGACCTAATGTGACTGAACCACCTACGTGCTGATGCTAAATGTATCTTTCTATCTTGTGCATCTCTCTGATGAGGCATGCATGTTTTATCCCTGGTAGAAGAAATTGGGATGCATTCTGATTCTTCTGTTTATGATGACAGTTGCCTTTTTAAAGGAGGTAGGAGCTAAGCATCCAAAGCATGAACATATCCTGCTAGGTAAACAGCAGGAAAAATGCTTCTACTTTGGGTAAAATGTGCTGACAGTCCAGTAGAGACAATTGAAATTAGCTTTCAATTGGAATCTTAAAACTTCACTGGAGTATTGAAACCCACTTGTGTTTCTCCCATCATTCTGCAGGTCTTTTTAATGTTGTTTTTTTTCTGTACAAGACTGGGCATTGCCTAGGTATTATCTGCACATTTATTACTGTAGATTAATTAAACAACAACAGGCTATTTAAAAAAAAATGTTGTCAAGGGTGGAAAAGTAATCAAATCAATATTCTGTACAAATCATGATATAAAAATTATCTGTAACATTACATTAGAATTGGAAAGGGCAGGTAGAAAGTCTATCATTAACTTGCATAAAAACATAAGCCAAATAGTTTTAAAACATTTTGACATTTCTATATGTAGAAGAGGCCACATTCTCCTCACATGTTACCATTTGTCAGAAAATTATTCAACTGAACAGTAAAATAACATCACATAGTCTGCCATAGCTCCCCTATGTTGGATATATGGTTTAACCTACAACCAAAGCTGCTGGGTTTTGACTTCCAGTTTTAGTTCTGTTGCTGATTTAAGTCTTGTGAAATCAGTTACTCTCCTGTTCTTTTACTCTGTAAACACAAAGAATATCTCAATATCTTATATTGTTTTGCAACATCTTTACCATTCTATACTGCTCATATAAAGCTGGCATGAGACACTGACCTTATAACTTCTGCAAGAGAATCTTCTATTTTTCACATACCTTTTGTTTATGGAGTAGGTTGAAAATTATTGATATGGGTAAGGTATGGGCAAATAGTAATAAAGAAGATGAAAGAGTTAAACGTATGTATCTTACAAAAGCGGTTGAGGAATGGAGGCTGGTAGGATATGGTATCACAGAATTTAATTAAAAATGTTGACAAAAGATATACTATGTAAGGTAATTTTATTTGCAGATGATACAAAGAACAGGCATATGGTTAAGGCTCAGAGTGATTTAGCTCAAAACAACACTGAACAGTAGTAGAATTATTGAATCTGTCTACTAAAATGAGCCTGAGGTAGAAAATGGAAGTGAATGCGCTTAAATGTAAACCAGTGCCTTTGAGTAGAAATAACACCCAAGCTAACTATAATTGAAATTACACAAAAAGTAGTTTATTCTGTGGATGAAAAGAATAAACCTAGTATTTAAATTCTTGATCAATTTTGCAGCAGCACACTGTAAAGGAAACTGTTAGGTTGTGGGCTCATGTCACGGGGTTAAATGCTATATAAATCTGAGGAGATTGTATGCATGACTTTATAAAGGGGTGGCTAGCTTTCCATTTGGAAATAGTATTCAGAATTGGTTATCTCATTTGTAGATAGCAATAGGTAAATTAGAGATTGCTGAATCAGACTCTGACAATAGTAAATAGAATGAAGTAGCACATGTTTGAGGAGAGAATAACAAAGTTGGAAGGTGAGATCAAATGGTAGGATTATTTAAACGTCAGTGGCTAGGGCAATATTCTGATGCATACTTGTACTAACCTTGCAGTGATCTTGTACCATTGTAGCAGGTCTTGCCCTTGGACAGCCGAGTTACCCCTAGTGGCAGCCTGGATACCACTGTGTCTTTCCTGCCATGCCTTGAAGCTGTAAGTGGAGTAGGGGACTGCCCCTAGAAGTCAGCAGGTTTCACTTCTGGTCCTAGATCCTTGTCTGAGCTGAGGCCACTGTGGCTTTGGCTCACTTTACTTTGGCTGGGTCGCTCCACCTAAGATCCACTGTCCCAGGACCCTAGGCTGCTGGCCTCCAGTTCTAATCTCACCCTCATGGGCTGTGGGCCCCTTGACTTCAGTCTTGTCCTTCATGGGCTCTGGGCTTGAGTACTCCATTTTTTCTGCCACATGCTAGATTCCTTCAACTATCAGTGCTCCCCCTTGGCACTGCTTGTGGCCTCCAAGTTCCTTGGGGCATGTGACTGGTTCTTGGCACCCTCAGTCTTAGCCCCCTTATGCTGTTTGCCCCACCCTTGGAAGGGTTTAGGACCTGGGGTGCCCCTGACACTCTTTTCAGTGGCCTCCTCCTCCCATACAGCCACAATGTGTTCTTCCAGTTCAGACTTCAACACAATGAAAAATACAAACCTCTACTCCCAAATAAAAGGTTCCCTCCCCCACCCCTCAGTTCTGGGTCACACCGTGCTAATAAGCTACAATATAATGCCCAAATACTTATGATAGCTGCCCAGCGGCCCAGGAGCTTTCTTGTAGCTCTCTGCTGTCTGAGTTTTTCCTCCTTGGTTGGTCAGCTGTGGTCCTGGTTTTATATGGCTCTGACCTGCTCTCTTCGTCACATGACCTACTACTTCTGCCCTAGGCCTGTTAATCATGGGCTGCAGTATGCTAGCCACATCTGGGAAGGTCAACCATTTAATTAAAGGTTCTTCTGCCACTATTCGTCCCTCCAGGGGGCTGGAGCCAGCCTGATGCCTACTGGCACTTTCTCTCTTTTTCAGTGATGGGGTATGGGTCCCATCACAACCATGTACTTCCTTTGAAATATAAGGGTAGCAGATAGTGACTGCTGGCTCAAAATGGAAGGTAATTAGTTCATTGAACAGGTGAACTAAGGAACACAACTGTATATTAGGGACCAAGAGCTGGAAGGAAGATTTGATATATGGATCATAAAGAATAGATAGAAATATTATAATCAGGTGATTATATTTAAAAGTAATGTACAGGACTATATGGAAATATAATTACTAAAGAAGCATTACTTTTGCCCTTGGGAATAGCTAACTACATTGTCCGCTGAATGGGTGGGGTTATTTTGTGAGAGTGGATGTGGGTTTTCATTGTATTCTTTCCACAGAAATGTTTTGCTCCTCTTTAGCACATAAATGTGGTTTTTTTTCCTTTTTGAGAAAAAAAGTTTACATTATTTTACATTTAAAACCGTGTGAAATTATATAAGATAGCATCAAATATTTATAGAGAATAATGTGTAGCAAGATGTATTCATGTCTCTAACCAATTGATAAAACTTATGTATAATATCTGTATAAATATCTTCCTAGTGCTGTTCACCAGTCCATTTAGATTATTTAGCATGTGTGAAGTGATATTTGCTGCTAACATAGAGCACATTTCTGATGTTGGTCCTTTGTTCATCTGAGGCAGCTTTTTCTTTTCTGTTATGGTAGCTAAGCCAGTTCGTCTTAGTTCCACATAACTTTAAAAAATGTTTTAATGCTTTGTTCAGTGGTTATTTTAAAGCAACTCCTGAAATAAAAGTGTACATTTTCTAAAAGAATATACTCCTATGAACCTGTGATAATTGGGGATCATTGCTTAATTTGCAGGTTGCTCCTTCCACTGGGCTGTGCGCTGATCAAGTGGAGTATTCAGTATTTTAATTAAAATGTTTAATATGTCCAGTATGAATCTCTTGGCTTTTGCTTAGCTATATTCTATTTTGGTGGTATTGTAATAATTCAGGCATTTACATGGACAGAAGTAATTATGTTCTAATAAATAGAATCTGTGATGCTCTGGGAGTCTTACTTCAGCCGACTAAATGCAAGATTCAGCCAATGGAATGGAATCAGTTCTGTATTGGTTTTCCTTAAGTGTTTGTTAATTTTTAAAAAACAATTTCTTGTCTTAATCTTCAGGTAGGCCTGTTTTCACTCGAACATGCCTAAAACAAAACTGAAAATGTGTTCATCAAGAGTGTGAGCCCCAGGTGTTGACTGATTAGGCCCAGTATGGAATTTTCATAGAATCATAAGGCCAGATCATACACTTCCGTAGAGCACCGAATGGAAAAATGACCGTATCCTTTAGAAACTTCATCCTAGATACCTATGTAAAAATGCCTCCAAATTTACTTAATTAAAATAGTTTGCTTTGCCGCCACCTTGTACTCCATTTCTGACCCTACTGCCCTCTCTCCTACATGGCTATAGACATAGACATTTCAGAATCCTCAATAGGTTGCTGTCCAAAAATACTTGTAGGAATTTTGCTTATTACAGGGAATCTGAATAGTTCACGAGGACTTTATTCTTTATGACAACATAATTCTTTTAGGAACTGTTTCCCTATTAGGTATCCATGGCAGTAGCCTTTTAAAGCAGCAGCCAGCAACCTTAAAAAGCCATGGGTTAGCACAATCAGGCTTTGGTCTGATGTAGCCGGGTGGCTTTGACAGCACATCAGTGGCAGGGGCTTTCCCTGCACCTATGCCACCAATGTCAGTGTGAGCACAGGCAAAGCCCTCCAGCATAGCAGGCTGAATCTAGTTGCTCAATGGGTTGGATCTGGCCCAGGCCACATGTTGCTAACCCTTACTTTAAAGGATAGATTCATTATAGGCCCAATCAGCCTGACCTCTATCCTGGGGAAGGTCTTAGAAAAGATTATCAAAGAGGCCATCCTTTACAGACTAGCTGTAGGCAATATCCTGAGGGATACCCAGCATGGGTTTGTTGCAGGAAGGTCTTGCTTGACCAATCTCATTTCCTTTTATGACCAGTGACTTATCACTTGGACAAGGGGGAAGAGATCGACATTGTGTACCTTGACTTTAAAAAAGCCTTTGATCTGGTATCCTACGATCATCTCTTGGCTCAACTAGCTAACTGCGGCCTTGACCTCACCACAATCTGCTAGCTGGGGAATTGGCTCTGCAGCAGGACCCAGAGGGTGGCGGTTGACAGGAGCCAACTGTTTGGTGTGCGGTCACCAGTGGGGTCCCTCAAGGTTCTGTCCTAGGGTATATATTATTTAATATGTTCATCAATGATGTAGACATTGGTGTCAGAAGTGGACTGGCCAAGTTTGCCGATGACACCGAACTCTGGGATAAAGGATCCACGCCTGAGGATAGGAAGGTGATGCTGGCAGATCTTGACAGACTTATGAAATGAGCGGACGAGAATCTGATGGTGTTTAACACCGAAAAATGCAAGGTTCTCCACATTGGGTGGAAAAACCGGCAGTATGCTTATAGGCTTGGTAGTGCTACTCTGGTTAGCACTACAGATGAAAGGGACTTGGGGGTCATGATTGACCACAGGATGAACATGAGCCTTCAGTGTGATGCTGCAGCTAGTAAAGCAAACAAAATGCTGGCTTGCATCCATAGATGCTTCTCATGCAAATCCCCGGACATCATTCTCCCCTTGTACTTGGCCTTGGTGAAGCTGCAGCTGGAGTACTGCATCCAAGTTTTGGGCTCCACAATTCAAAAAGGAAGTGGAAAAGCTTGAGAGGGTTCAGAGGAAAGCCATGCGCATGATCAGAGATCAGAAAAACAGATCTTATGATGAGAGGCTGAAAGCCTTGGGAAAAGCCTGGAAAAGCATAGACTCAGGGGTGATCTGGTAGCCACCTATAAGTTTACCGGGGTGCTTATCAGGATCTGAGGGAACATCTGTTCACCAGAGCGCCCCAAGGGATGACAAGATCAAACAGTCACAAACTCTGCTGCGACTGATCCAGGCTGGACATAAGAAAGAACTTCTTCATTGTCTGAGCCCCCATGGTTTGGAATATACTGCCACCGGAGGTGGTTCAAGCACCTACTTAGAACACCTTCAACTTCCTGCCTCTGCGGCAGGGGGCTGGACTTGATGATCCTCTGGGGTCCCTTCCAGCCCAAATGTCTATGAAATCTATGAAATCTATTAAATTATATTGAGGGATCTACTAGGGAGGTAGCCTTTGTGCTAATGTCATAATCCGGCCCAGCACTATCTCCAGGGCCAGATTATGACATGCTGGGGCCCTAAACTATGTCAAGATTAAGAGGCCTTATAGCATTATCAAAAAAAATGTATTGTTCTAACAGAAAGGACAATGGAAATAGATATATTAAAGCTTTATATTTGCATATATAGCAAGGTGCAATGAAGAACTAATAATTTACCTAAAACATATATCTTGCTATATGCGTATTTGCATTATGAACTACTTTTAAATTAAAATACTTTATGATTTCTAACTTAGCATACATGAAAACCTTTAGTCTACAGCAACACAAGAGCAATTACATACATCAGCAAATGCACTCTCTCACGGTCTTTCTCACACACTCAGTTTCTCTCACACACACGTTTTCTCACACACGCACACTGATACAGCCATGTGGCCCAAAAGCTGCAGCAGGCAGAGACTTCCAGTTGAGTGGGGCAGAAGGTGGGGAGGGGGCAGGGCCAGGAGAAGCTTGCCCGCAGCTGCTGCTGCCTCCGTTAAGTATCCTGCATCACTGCTCTGCGTGTGGCTGGTGCTCTGGGGCCATCCGCTGTGACCTGTCTGCGCCCTCTCCCAGCTTTGCCACCAGCTGCAGTGCCAGTTTTAAAAAAAACTGCACTTTCAAATTTCTGGCATATGCTCAGTCCCGAGCACGCAGGATTTGTGGTTTTGCTGGTTTTTTTTTTTCATATTTAGAGGCCCCTCATAATGTGATGCCCTAAGCTGTAGCTTACTTAGCTTGTGCCTAAATTCAGCGCTGACTGTCTCAAATACAACTCTCCTCAGGGTTGAGGGAGGACGATGCCATGGAGTGGAGCCACTGGTAGGTCTGGCTGTCATCCCTCAAGTTCAATGATAGGGATAGTACCCCTTTGGGATACTAGTTTGAAGGGTTGTGCTGAGTTTTTCTACAGGATCAGGGGACAAGAGAAAATGTGCTAGATAATTGCTGTTATATTCCCCTTTCACCTCACCATTTCAATTTCCCCTTTTTCTTATGATCTAGAATGCATGGTCTTAAGATGGGGTGGAAAATTATTTTGGGTGGAGAGACATTTAATGAGTTTGGTGAGCTGTTGAGGGTGTCAATGGTAGCGCCAGGTGCCCCACCCCCTGGTTGCCATCTTGGGACCAGAAACCCCACCCCCTAACCCTCCTGACCATTGCCATCAGAAGTGCTTCCCCTTGCCCCCAGATGTACTTCTTTTGGGAAGAGGGTTTACCATCTTTGAACTGGAAGAAAAACAATTTATATACTAAAAATCAAACATTTACAATGACATATTTTAATTGTATTACAAAAAATTCCTGTTTTATGTGTGTGTTGTGTGGTGTATATAGAAGTGATTGCATAATATCTCAAAATGCAATCTTACTTTTGTATATTGTGGGGGGTATGGAGGGGTAGGGGATATGGGGGGCTGCAGGTGTGTATATATGGATGTGTGTATGTGGAGTGTGGGGGTATGGGGTGTGTATGGGGTGTGGATGTGGGTGGATGGGTATGGAGGGTTTGTGTGGGGTGTGTTTGTGGGGATGTGTGGGTGTCTGTGGGTGTGTATAGGATTTGTGTGGGGCTGTGAAGTGTGTGGAAGGGGGAGGGTGGCTGGGGGTGTTTTTGGGGGGGTTTTGGGGGGTGTGGGTGCATGCATGTGGTGAGGTGTGTGCATGTAGCAGTGAGCAGGGCTCCCCCCAGAGGCGCACATGTAAGTGTGTGTGAGGGGTGCATGTGGGGTTTGTGGGGGAGGGTGTGGGGGGATGCAGTGTTTGTGGGGAGTGTGATTGTGTTAGGGGGAGGGTGTGGTTGTGGGACTTTTAAGGGACAGTTTGTGGGTATGTTGGGGTGTATTTAGGAGCCCCCCACCCCACAACAGCCTGGAGCCCATGTGCCCTGTGGTGCCTCCCCACCACTGCTAGCAGCATGTAGCCCCAGTCCCACACCTGCTCCAGATTCATTCCCACTAGTGCAGATCAGCAAGAACATGGGCACAGCCCTAATGTGTCCACCCTGCCCCATGCTTGCTCTGCATCACCCCCCCGTGGCGTGTCCTGCAGCCCCCTTGGCATGCAGTGGGGCTGGGGTGGCTCCACAGCTGGACTGCCTTTCTAGGCAGTACGGGCGGCAATGCCTGCTTCTGACTGCCACCACTGCTGGCTCCAGCCCCATGGTACTGGTGGGGACTTGTGCTCCACCGCCCCAACCCTGCACATCTTATGCCTGATGTGGACTTGCCCATCCAGGATCAGCAGTGGCAGCATGGGACAGAAGCTGTTGCTCAGCATGGGGGGGAAAAGCAACCCTTCTCCCTTACCACCACTGAGCCATTCCTTCTGCAATCACCTGGAGCCTGGAGTATGCCAGATTGGCTTGCATCAGGCTGCCCAGCAGGGCAGCTGTGGCCGTGCAAAGCAGATGCAGGGCAGCCCAGCACAGGCTCTGGGCAGCTGCAGCAGGAATGGCTGGCAGCTGAAGCGGGAGGAGCTGCTTCTCCCCATGGACTGAGTGATGGCTTTTATCCCACACTGCCTCTGCTGAGCCTGGACGGGTGAGTCCAGAGGAGGCGCGGGGTGTGCTGGGTCAGGGCTGTGTGGCGCAGGTCCCTGTCAGTACAACAGGACTGGGACCAATGGTGACAGCAGCTGGAAGGAGCTGCCACTGCCTGGTCTGTGTAGAAGGGTAGTCCAGCTGCAGAATCATCCCAGCTCCATTGCATACCCAGGGGGTGGCAGGAAGTTCCACGACTGTGCCAGGGCCAGGAGGGACTAAGGGACCTGCCATGGGCCAGACAAAGACCTGCTGTGGGCCAGATTTGGCCCACAGGCTGTACTTTGCCCACCCCTGCCTTAAGTCCACCTCCTCACCATCCCCACCTCAGCCACTTTCATCTTTCTGCAAGGGAAACACTGACTTTCTCTCCTATCATATTTGACTGCAGTAGGAAGCAACAGGGTGAGCAGAAGAAGCGTGTCTGAGGTTGCTTTGCGCAGATGACAAGGTTATTTGGGTAAATGTACTACCTTTTATTAGACAAACTGAATAGTTGGAAAAAATGGCCTTTACAAGCTTTCTTGTACCTGAAAACTTGTAAAAAACATTTTTTTTCCAACTATTCAGTTGGTCTAGTAAAGGGCATCACATTTACCCAAATAACCTTGTCTGCCTATGTCCTTAGACCAACATGGCTACAACCATTGAACACCTGAACTTTCATGGAAACAAATGTGCTCCTTCCCTCACATTTCTCTCTCTTTTTTTTTTAAGAATGTGCTTTATCAATGATCAAAACACCTTTGAAAGTGAACAAACCTCTCAAAGAATGCTTTCCACTTTCATAATAACTTTCTGTTTTCAGCACTACAGAAGCAAGCCCTTCTGCCAAAAGTAAGCCCTGCTTCTATCAAAACTATGGAAAAATGTTCAGTGCTCCCTAAAATTTTAACTTCAGGAATTAATGATTTTTTGTAATTTAGATACTGCATTTGTGTATGCAGGCTGATTTCTCACAGCTTCTAAAGAAACATCTGGATTTAAAATGCAACATAGGAAATTAAGGTTGGATATTTGGAAGTAATTTGAACTAGGAGGTGGCTCAATAAAGAAACAGGTATAGTTTGACTCTACATTGGAAGCTGTTAAGTTCAGGTTAGATAAACAGTTGACTGGGATAGCTTAGACAGCCTAGAGCAGGTGCTTAGGTCATATGACATCCTGAGATCTCTTACAGCCCTGGTTTTTCTATGATTCTGTGCAAGCAAAGCCTTCACAATTATTTCTCCCCAACCTGTAAAATGCTGGTGACACATGTGGATGACTTCAGAATTCTGTTAGCTAAAGCTGAAATGGAGATGTTCATAAATTTGGAGGAAGTAGGAGATAATATATGTAGATTTAATACAAATTTGTATAAATGATATTTGAAACTGGAGTGATATTTTCCCCCTCTTCATTGCCTATGTGAATGAATCTGTAAAGGATGCTGCTAGCAAATTTGAAGTTGTATTCCCTGGTATGGTGAATGAATCTGTAAAGGATGCTGCTAGCAAATTTGAAGTTGTATTCCCTGGTATGGTGAAGGTAAGGTCACTGACACTGAGAAAGCCAACACTACACTAGAATATTTGCCAACAGCTTGTAAACAAAGCAAGAAGCAGATATTTTTCCTATTGTTCTGGATCCTTGCTTTCGTTTAAATCTTTCAGAGTACATTCTGCCTTGCTGAATCCATTATTAAATAATGTGCAGACATGCAAGCATTGTTTTTTGTTCTTGCTTTGAGTTTGCTCTGAACAAAGGTGTTAGATGCAAGTATAAGAAGTTTCTCTTCTCTACCTACTGCACTCCTAGAAGCCCCACAGCAGTTTGTACAGCACAGTAGTTATGAGAAATGGGACTATAGTTTCACAGTAGCTCGGTTCAGGAGGGACCTGAACAGATCATCTAGCCTGTCCCCCTGCCACAGGCAGGAATGAATGCTGGGTTCACAAGACCCCAGACGGGTGTTTGCGCACTCTGTTCGTGCACGGCTCGGGAGCGTGGCTCCCAGCCGGGTCAGCTAGAAGCAATCCAGGAGGCTCCCCTCCAGATCAGCTACAGCTGCTGGCACAACCGCACTCACCACTTCGCTGCCGCTGTTGCTGTCGGTCCTCAGCTGCTGCTCCTTTTGCTCTCTGCTCTGCAAGGGCTCACGTGTGACCAAGACCACACATGAACCCTCTC